>MU399564.1:0-600000 GCA_022578875.1 Hypoxylon crocopeplum
TTTATTAAATCGTTAATCGATTTATTCGTGTTAAAAGTTACGTTAAAAACGATAATATATTCGGCGATACGTTTTTATCTTTTAATTATACCTTTATTATTATCGTTATTCGTACGATAAAAACGAATTTTAAGTTTAACGTTATCGATATTAATATTATTATTAGAACCTAAAGTATTTATATTCGATATATCGTTAAACGAAATTAATTTATTAAATGAAATAAAAAACGAATAATAAAATAATAATGATTAAAATAACGGCGATCATTAATTTCGTTAATTTCGTAAATAATAATTAAACGATTATTATTCGAATAATTACTATTTTTTAAAGGATTAATAATTTAATTAATTAAATTGTTTAAATTGTTCTAAAAGTAAAGATTATTAGGAAAATTATTATAAAAAAATTAAAGATTATTATAATAAACTTTTATAAAAAAATAAAAACTATTATAATAATTATTTTAGAAATTAAGAAAACTTTAAAGATTATTTTCTAAATAAAAACATTCCGAAAGATTTAAATAACTAATTAAGTTATTTTATTATTAAATAAAAACGGGATTTTAATAAAATTATTAATGGTTATTTGTTTTATAATTATCGATTAAACGTAAAATATTTAACTATAATTATAAAAGCTTTAATTTTATATTAAACCTTAAGGCGTTATTTTTTAGTTATAATTATAGGAATTATAAAAGCGTTAATTATAAGTTAAACCTTAAAAGATTACATTTAATCTTTAATAAAAATACTAATAAAGGTTTAAACCTTAAGGTAAACTCGGGTTTAAATAAAGGCTTTAACGGGAATTATAATTTTAACTAATATTTAAGTTTTAAAAGTTCGAGCCTCATTAATTTTAATAAAGGTAAACGATAAAATAACGCGAAATATTAACGTTATTAATAAATGAAATAATAAAAAAATATTAAAGATAAATAAAAGGAATCGGATCATTTTTGGCTTTATTATCTTTTACGAGATCCGATATATTTCAATTTTATCTAATTCGTAAGTTTCGTTTATTATTTATTAGAATTTTTCTTTTCGACGTTTTATTATTATTTATTTTTATAGCTTCGTTACGATATTTTTTAGCTTTAAATCGATTCTATAAATACGAGGTAATTTAGATAATATTTATTTAAAATTTTCGAAGAAAAGTTAAAGCTATTTAACTAATAAAATTAATTATTTAATAAATAAAAAAATCTCTAACTTAGGAATTTATTTAACTAAAAATTAAATTAATTTATTTTCTAAAAACTTAAGAAAGTTATTAAATAGATTTTAAGTTAAATTTTCCTTTAATTAAACGTTAATTAAAGCTTAATCGTTTTTTAGGTTTTAATTTTCCTTAAATAAAATATCGTTTAATAAGTTTTTCGGATTTAAATTAAGATTCTAAATATAATTAATTACTTATTATAATACCTTTTTAAACTTATAATAATTTATGGTTTATTTAGGATTATATAAGAATATAAATAGATTCGTAAAATTTTACGTTAAAGATTTAATTTACTTTTAAATAAATATAAATTTAGTATTTTTCGGATATAAATTTATAATATAGTTATTTTATAAGCGTTAATTTTCTAAACTAATTTCATGTAAATAAATACTTTAATAAACTTTACCACTTATATATAATTATTTTCTTTCGAAAATATTAATAAAAAAGGAAATAACGTTAAAATATAACGTATTTAAACTTTTTTATAAGATTATAAAAAGGGAAGTTATATAAGATATAATATATTATTATTAAATAAGCTTTTTCTAAGATAAATTCTAATATATAATAATTTCTAATAAAAGTTAAAAGGGATAAGTTAAAACGTAAGTAAAATCGATTTATACGAAAAAATAAATAATAATAAAAATTAGTTAGATTTATTACGTAAATGGAATAAAAAAACAATATAATAATTAATAACTAAAAAAACCATTTTCGAGTTATTAAATAATATAAATTATATTAAATATATAATTATATATATTAATATATTTTTATATATATAATATCGAATCGTTATAACGTTATTATAAAGGTATTATTAAATATAAAGCTTTATATATATATAAAAGATAATTTATTTTAATATTTATAATGCGTTTATATTTTAAATATAATATTATATATATAGAAAAAGCTTATACGTTTACGTAATAAAGATTTATATATTAATTCGTACGATATAAAATTACTTATAAGAATGTTTTTATAATGATTTAATATTTTTATTCGATATATTTTATTATATAAATATTTCTAATAAAAATAAATTACGATATAATTAATTCGGTCTTTTTTTAATCGATAAAATTTACGAAAAAAAGGAAATATAATATTCGTAAATTAAATGGAATAATTTTACGTTTTACGTTTATAAATAATAAATTAAAACTTTTTATTAAAGATAAAAACGGATATTAAAAACTTAATAACTTTTTAAATAACCTTTGGATTATAAGAAAAATAAGCGAATAATTCGATTAAAATTTAAAATTAAACGTTAATTAAAAAAAGAACGTATTTAAAGGATTTAATAATTTAGAAAATTAATAAGTTTTTAGTTTCGATAATAATAACGAAAAAGGTATTATTATAAACGGAAAAAATAACTAACTAATTAATATTAAAACGAAACGATAATAAAAAACGAAAAATGTTAATAAAATATTAAATATTTTAATAGAAAATAGATTTCGATATTTTCTTATTAAAATTTATATCTTCGTTAAAACGAAAGAAAGATATATTATTATATATAAACGAAAATAACCTCGAAAAGTCCTTTTAGAAATAAATTAATCACTTAAAAAAATATTATTAAATATTTATATAAGAAAGTTATAATTATATTTAATATAATAATATTAGGCTTTATTTTTATTAAAATAAATACGATTTTTTTAATAATATATAATATAATTTCTTTATTTTTATTATTTTAAAAGATTTTATTTATTATTATTCCATTTATTTAATTTATTCCATTATATTATTTTATAATTTTCTTAGATTTATAAACCTTATATATAAAATAAAGAAATATTCGCTTAATTAAAAGATCTTATTAATTCTTTTATTTATTTTATAATTTCGATATTTATTTATCGAAATTAAACCGGGGGATTTTTAATAATAAGATTTTCGATAATAAACGAAACCTTATATTTTTAAACTTTAAAATAACTAAACCTAATATTTCGAAACTTATAATTCTAAATATTTATTAAGAAAATATATATTTCGTAAAAACTATTCGATAATAACGGAATTAATTTATAATTAAAGATAAGTTATATTTTAATATATTAATTAAAATTAGAAATATTTATACGATAAATATAATAACGATAAAAGATTTTATTTAGAAAGTTATATATTTAAATAAAAAGATTAAGGATTTAACGTTTATTAATAACGAATTAAATAAAATATTAATTTAAAAGTTTACTTTATTTAATTTTAACGAAAAAAGGTTTTTTCCGAGTTTTAATTATTTAATCGATAAACGGAAAATAATTCTTAAATATTTTAATAACCCGTTAAAATCTCGTGTTTTTTATTTCTTATAAAATATATTAATTAATAATAATATTATTTTAAACGTAAATGTTTATATAATAAATTATTTAATGATATTTTAATTAATAAAAAAACTTTAAAATTAGGTGTTTTTATACGAATTTATATATATTAATCGATAATACGAACTTTTGAATTAATCTTTAGATTTTCCGATTAAAATATAATTAGGTTATTTTTCGTAAATTAAAATAATAGCTTAACCGGAGATTTATTTAAGCTTATATAAAGAAAAAACGAATTACGAATATCTTAAATTTTAATAAAGTTAAATCTTAAATATGCTTTATTTTTAAGAATAAATAATAACGAAAAAAAAGAAATATAATTATAAAATCTGGTTTAATATTTAGAAAAGTTCGATTAAAAATAATTATATACGTATTTACGTATAATTTTTTAAACGAAAAAAAAAACTATTATAATTATATTATATATCAAAAAAATTAAATCTAATAATTATTTTTTAATTTCGGTTTACTAATATATTTATAAAGTTTAATTTTAGGTTTAATTTTAATCGATAATTAGTAAATATATATTATATTTCGAAAAAACTAGTTACTTTTAATCGAAAGTTTAAAATTTCGAGAATTTTTAAAGAAAAAATAATTCGTATATTTTTAAAATATACGCGAACGTTTTAATTAAACCTTATAATTATAATTTTTAATTTCGATATTTTTAAAGAATTTTTATTTTTTAAATGATTTCGGAAAAAAAAAAGTTAAAAATTCGATAATATTAACGAAAAAAACATTTCGTAAAAATTATATAATCTTTTTCTAATATATAAATTAAGGAATATAAGCTTTTATTTTAAACTTTTTAAAGTTTCTAATTTATTTTTACGCGAAAAGCCTGTTATAATTAATAGAATTTAAAAAAGTTTAACTTTTTTTAAATAAAATTAAGAATTTATAAAAAGTTTTAAAAAAAAAAAAAAGTTATAAACGTAATTATTATAAACTTTTTAAACCTTTTATTAACTTTAAATAAATGGGACTTTATTAATCGTATATAATTTCGAACGTTATTATAACGTTTTATTAATTAAAGAAAAAAACTTATAAAATATTTATACGTAATAAATTTATTTAATAAAATATTATAATATATTATTTAAGGTTATATATATATAAAAAAAGTTTTAATTAATTTCGTTTTAATCGATTAATAAAGCTTTTTATTTTTTTTAAACTTTTTTTAAAAATTTATTCCTTAGATATATTTTAAACTTTATAATTATTTAATTATAATTTCTGTATAATAATAAATAAAGGTAATCGAAAATAATTTCCTAAATTTCTTAAGAAATATATATTATTTCGATATTTATATTAATTAAGAAAAATATAAATTACCATTATAAAAACCCGTTTAAGTTTTTTCGTATATTATTATTTAAGAAAGTTTATTTTTATTTAATACGACATTAATTTAAAAAACCCGTTTATTACCGAAAATAAATATTAAATTCTAAAGTAAAAAAGTAATTTTAATAATCGAAATCGTTTTAAACTTATATAAGAAACGTTAATATAATAAGTTTAACGATATAAAAAAATTATAAACTTTTATTATCAAAATTATATCCTTTTTCGAATTTATTTATAAAGTTAAAACTTTATAAACTTTATAAAATTATTTTACGTTAAATTTTAGTTAAATTATCGAAATATTAATTAAAACGTATTATTCGTATTTTATTTTCTAAATAATCTATTACGATATATAAAATCTAAATAAAGATTTAATAAAATATATAAGTTTTTATTTTTATATAATATTAATCGATATATAAAAGAAACGAATATATATTTTCGATATTTTTTAAAATAAAAGTAATATTTCCTTTTTTCGAATATAAATTATAAAAGATATTTTAAACGAAATATATAATAACGATAAATGGAAATTATTAATCGAACCTTTTAAAAGTTTTTCGTATATTTAGATCTTTTTATAAAACGAGATTTAAACGTATAAATATTAAATAGTTTATATCCTATATTTATTATTTAAAAAACCAGTTATTTTATTTTATTTAAAAAAAACGAAAAATTTAATTAAATGAAAATCTTAAACTTTTTTATAGATATAATATCTTTATATTTTAAGATAACGATTAAACCGAAAACGCTATTATTTACGATTTTTAAAAAATTAATTCGAAAATCGATTAAATTTAAAATAAACCTTTTAAAAACGAGATTTAAATCGATTAATTTAATTAGAAAAGTTAAAGTTAAATTTCTTAATAAAAATAAGCTAAAAAAAGTTTCCAATTTTTTAAATTTAAACTTTAAACTTAAATTAAAAAATAAAGAAAAAGAATTATCGAAACTTAATTCGAAAAATATAATCGCCGTCGATTAATCGAATATTATCGAAAATAAAAAACGTTTTTTTATTTTTTATCGTTTAACCCGTTTATAATTAATTTATTTAAAGCTAATTTATTTAAAGTTAATTTTATTAATAAAAATACGATTCGCGATAAATACGATAAAAATAACGAACTTAATTTCGTTATTTTATACGGTTATTTATTTAATTTTAATCGAGATTTAATATTAAAAATAAAACTTACGCGTAAAATTTATTATATATAAAGATATTTTATATTAATAAATAAATAAGTTATTAATATTTAGTTTAACGTAACGTATAAGTTATAACCGATATATTTCTACGGATAAATAAATTAAAATAACTATATTATATTAATTAATAAAGTAAATAAAAAGTATAAAAATTTAAAACTTAACGTAAAAAAAACTTATTTAGTTTTAATTAAAAAAAAAGCAAGTTAAGGAATTTTATAAAGATTAATAATAAAAGGAAAGTTATATTATTATTGGAAAAATAACGAATATTTATCGATTATTAAATATACGAAGGTTTTCTTTTATTTTAAATAAATTTAAACGAAAATGGTATTATATTCGAATTTAAAGAAAAATTATAATGGGATTTAATTATCGGATTATTATTTCCGAAATTACGTAACACTTTATAATTAGATTTTATTTTTTCGTATTTTTAAATTTATAAAATTTAAATTTCTCTTTTAATAATTACGTATTATATTAAATTATATTCTTTTAAATATAATTTCGAATTTATCGATTATTACGAATCTTAGTTTTTTTCTTAATATCGATATATTTTAAGGTAATTATAACGTAATTATAATTATGCCGAAATCATTAATACTAAAATATCGTTTTAATATATTATTATTATTAAAATAAAAATTAACCGATTTTTATTTATATATAATCGATTTTTTCGTTTTAAAAAAACCGTGGTTAATCTTTTTTATAATTAAATTAATATCGTTAATAAATATTATAAAAATTACGAAATCTTTTATTATTTCGAAATATACGATTTTAATATAAATTATTTAATTATAATATTAACTTAAACTTTATTTATTAATAATTATATTAAAAGTTAAAAATATTAAATAAAAAAGAAATATTAAAATAAATTATTTATATATTTTATGTAAAAATAATCTTATATATTATAATATATTTATTTTTCTTAAATTATAATATTTATCGATTTAAAAATTAAGCATTTTATTTTCGCGTATATCGTTTTCGTTTTTAGTAAAAATAATAAAACTAACGAAATTAACGTTAAATTTAAAAATATATACGAAAAAACTATCATTATTTTCTATATAATAAAAAAGCTTAATATTATTATTTATTACGTAATTATTATTATTATTAAATAGATCGGCGATATTATATGCGATGATTTTATCGGCGAAAATAACGGTATAATTACTTTTAATTTTTTCCTTTTTTTTGATTTTTTTTTTCGATTTCGATTTCGATTTAATTTTCGATCGATATCTTTCTTTTTCCTTTTTTCCCGCTTTATAAAAGCTAGAAACGAAGTGAAAAATAAGAAATAAAAAAGGTATAATTTCGATAAATAAATTATATATATAAACGATACGATAAATAATTTTAAAAATAAAAGCGTTATTTCGGAAAATCGAAATTAAAATAAAAGGTATAAAAGGAATAAAAATAAATGGCTTATAATTAATATATCGAATCTAAAGAATTTTATAATTTAAAAGAAACGGAACGATTATATAATTAAAAGTTCGATCTTTTTTAACGGGAAAAAAATCGAGGTAATTTAATGGTAAAAAAATGATTTAATAATTAAATAAATGGTCTAAAGTAATGTTATTAAATACGTACGAATATAGAAAATTAAATATAACGAATAAACTAATTTTAAATAATAAAAACGATAGAAAAATTTTGAAATAAAATTTAAAATAAAAGAAAGAAAATTAACTTTTAATAAAAAAAAGAATATAATAAGTTATATATAAGAAATAAAATAACGTAAATAAAAACGACGTAAAATACGAATTAAATTACGTAAAAAATTAACTTTAAAATTTAATTAAAAATATATATATTTATACGTATAAAAATTAACGAATATTAACGGTTTATATCGAATTAAAATATCGAAACGATATAAATTTAACGTCGAAATAAAATAATATTATAATTAAAGATTTATATTTCTAAAAAAACAAAATCGTAAAACTCGAAAACTTTAATATATCGAATTAGAAATAATTTCGCTTTATATAATATTTTAATTTATTAATTAAAAAAGTAAATTTTTAATTCGAAAAGTTAAATATAAAACGTATAACGTAATATTAAAACGAAATAATCGAAACGTTTAGGTTTTTTTCGATATACGATTTATCGAATAAATATTTACTTTATAAAGGTTTTATATATTAAATTATATATATATAAAATATATTAAAATATTATAATTAACGACGTAAAATTAATAATAATAATATAATAAATTAATATCTTTTATAACTTTTCGTAATATTAAAGTTTCGTTTAAAAAATTATTTAATTTTAATTATTTTGGTTTTTTTAATAAATTAAAAATCGTAAATTTTTATAATATATAAGTTTAAATTAAAGATTTTTATAATTTTTACGTATTTATTTTATTTTTTATAAATGGTAATTTTAATTAATATAATCGAAAATAAAAAACTTAAAATTATATTAAAATAATAATAATTTAAAAAAGCTTAAAATAATTTAAATTTATTAATAATAACGATAATTTTTTAAAGTAATTTTTGGATAATATATAATATTATTATTTTTTAATTATTCGTATATCCGAGATTTATAATAATATAACTAATATATTTATTCGTTATAAATCGTAAAAAGGTTTATAAAAATTATTAAATATATTATTATAATATAAAAAATTTTAATCGAATAAATAAAAACGAATATATTTTATATATTATAAAAAACGATATATTTAAATTATATTTAGGTTTAATTACGTTATAAATAATTAGGATAAATTTAGGTACGTTTATTAATATATTTTTTACGTTCGATAATTCGAAAATATTTAGTAAATTTAAAATATTCGGGAACTTTAAAATAAATAAAATAATAAATAAAATAAAACCCGATTTTTTTACGAACAAATTCGATTTAAACGCATTAATTAAATTAGTAATTTTAGTTATAAATAATAAATTAAAATCGAATTCGAAAAATAAAACGTAAATTTTAACGTTAATAATATCGTATTAATTTAACGGGAAAAAACGTAAACGAATATTAATAATTTCTCGGTTTAATTTATTTATAATATATTAAAAAACGACTTTTCGAATATATTTAATAAAAATATAACTTTTTAAAAAACGAACGTTAAATCGTTTATAAATTCGTTTATATCGTTTTTATAACTTAAATATAAAATATCGTAAAAGAAATAAAATAATATAAAAATAAAAAAAGAAAAAAAAAAGAAATCGTTAAATTTAAAAGATATTATTAAATATAAAATTAAATATAAAAAAACCGATCACGTAAATATCCGTTATAATTTCTCGTCGAAATAAAAAATATTATATAATAATATAACAATAAAAAACACGGTTATTAAACCAGGTATCCTCTTATATATCTAACTAATAAAGCTATCTTAGGAACCTAAACAATATAACAACAATTAGATTCATGGAATTCCCATAACAGGGATCGTCGAACGTCCGAGCCGGATCCTCGCTAAATAAAAGCTGATCCAGTCCCGATAGCCCGTGCGCACCCAAATCAGATCGTCAAAAGCCTCAAATAAGTCCGAACTCGTAGATATTTAACTTGGCTTAGATAAATCGAGTGAATGCCGTTGCTTGACTTGACTTGGCTTGATTGGAGCGCTGGCTCCAGCATCCTATCTCCTATTAGCATGTCTTTCTCGATTAGAAAGCAAGGACTTACCATAGTGGACTGCGGCACTGTCGTTGCCGTCGTGCTCATTTTAACTGCATCGACGTTGTTACCATGCCAGAATCGACCTGTGGTACGTTTTGCAATCTCATTCACAACCACTGCAACATACTCCATTGTGTCCATCCTTGGAACTCCGTCCTTTTACTGGGCCCTGATAGCAATGGTGCCTTCGATGCGTGTACGTTGACTGTACCGGGAGTCGAAAGTCACCAAAGCACGTCTGGCCCTCGCTTTTGACCGCACCTGTGACAGCTTCGAGCACATCGACACCAAATGGAGCCAATTCAAGTCGTAGTGTCTTTGCTACAGTCTCAATTGACCTCTTTGATGCCGAATATGTTGCTTTGAAATTTATGTTAGGTCTTAGCTTAGGTATTATCGACGATAGAGAGATGATATAACACTTACCCATACCTACCTACCTATAGGTGACGTTGATATATCCGGAGATTGAAGTGAAATACCCATACCGCCATACCCTTGACTTTGATGAGCAGTGGGGCAAAGGTCTGAGTGAGAGCAATCGGAGCGAAGAAATTGACCTTAAAGAGCTTCCTAACGGTGTCTAGATCCTCATCCAAGTAAGGGTAGGTACCTGGCACAAAATGGTTGCGTCCTGCATTGTTGATCAAATAATTCAAAGTGCCACCGGTCTGTTTGGTGACTGCTTTAACAGCTGCCTGGATGTCAGCTGGCTTGAGTGTCAGCAGCGTTACGTTAGAGAGGCCCTTCAGGCTGGTCATTTTGGAAGGATCGCGAACTGCGGCAAATATATGAAGACCACGCTGTTGGGAGATGAGAGCTAACGCAGAGCCAATGCTGCCATCGCTGCAGCCAGTGATACCTAAGAGTTGTCTCTCTACGTGCCATGATGAGAGTGAAAGGGAAGTAGACTCTAGAGGTGGTTGAGATCGTGGCTCGGCAAGATTAGGTAAGACACCAGGGAAGGAAGAGATAATGCCGCTGACGTAAGGACGACGGAAGTAATCTCCCCTAATAGGCAACACCACGCCACACTTGACTACTGATCATTGAAACACTATAACGATATTTACAGCTGCTTATTCAGTTCACACGTAAGTAGAAATCATGTGATAATGGACCCGACAGATTGCTACTTTGGTAGGGCCGGATAACGCGAGAGGTGACAGTAAAGCGCATTTCCTCGAAGCATCCCATGGGAGTATCAATCGGGAGCATCGTCTTAGGTGCTATACTACGTCTTTCGTATAGCCTATGGATACCTGATTACGTGATGACGGGAGATCAGTCTCACGAGAACCTGACCGCTATAGCAGGTCTAGAAGCTCTCCAGTGATTAACCAACATCAGCCGAAACGTTAACATGATTCCCGAACACCCAGGTATATATTACGACCGTCGACCTCCCTTAACCCTGTGAATCCCTCTTGTAGACTGTGCGCAACTTACTTTGCGAATTCACTCCGCAAAGTTTCCACTTCGATATAACTCATTCTTTGAACGGTGGGCAAGCTACTTTTGACGCATACAAACTCCAAAATCTTGGTTCATAGTCTCGTGAACCATAATAATACCACACTTCAACACAGCAACCGATACCTATCGAGTCGTCTGTCATCGCTACGATGGACTGTTTCTCTGGCAGGCCAAAGCCCGCCAAAGCCGACGAATCTCCGAAGAAGGACGAGGTAGCTATAAATGAAAAACAATCTGACAGGATTCCCGCTCGGATGTTTTGGATCTGGATGGGAAGAAAACGACCACTGAAGTTGAAGCCTGGTGTAAAACCTCGGGCTCAACGTGTTGTTCGAAGCCCGACAGATAAACCCGAGTTCAAGGCAGACCTTGAGCAGAAAGCCTTGGAGTTCGATGAAAGACGCAAGAAAGCAGTTGATTTGCCTACGACATACGTTCACCCACCGTTGAACGACGAAAATCAAGGCAACGAATTTACAGGTTTCGACAGAAAGAGCGTTGAAGAAATGGTTTCGAAGAACCCTGACTGTGAAAAGATCATGTGGCTAGACGCCTTTTCGATGGTGAACGATCTTCTCCTGGCTGAAGTGATCGGGACTACGTACAGAGCTCTCTGGAAGCAATATCTCTCATGGAGACGTTTGATCGTTCTGCCCGATTCCGGCCAGTTCATTCTCCCAAACGGAGCTCTTCAGACAGTCTCGAAACCTACTCCGCCTGCCCCCAATGCCATCCCCGATCCATCTCCAGCTCCTCACGATATTGAGCTAGATGCACGACTGGCCTCAAACTTCCCTGTCGTTTGTCAAATGCTCAGAAACATGCGTAAAGCGTGGGCCGAATGGTTCAAAGATCCGGCCAACACGAAACGCGTTCGTGACGGTCCATACGCAGTGAAGTATATTGCGGACATCTGTGATAAACTTGGGGTAAAGGTCCGATTTCTCGATCTTGAATTATACCCAACATGGATGGCAGGCGAAGACCGGCTTGTGGCGTCGACTTCTCATGGGGCAAAGCCAGACGAAGGCGTCGAATCCAGCCAGCTTGTTGATTGGGTCTTCTTCGAGCTATACATGCGCGGCTCGAACTTTGGTTCCTCAGGTGACTTGCTCAGAGCCCAGATATTATTCGAGCAGGGTGGCATTTATGTCGATCATGATGATCAACTAAATACTCAGATCCACGACCCTGAAGAACTCCAAAAATACTTTCACACCACGGCATACACCGGCGTCAAGGTGGGGGTAGGGGCATTCGAGGAGGACCCGGTGGGCGCCGATTATTTGACGAATCATTCCAAAAGGGACCCCAAGGACCCTTGGATGCTGGTTGCCCCAGCAAGCGGATATATCGCGGCGTCGCCGCGGAACCCGGTCATACGCCGCTATCGTCGACAGATGCTCGACAATTATCAAAGACTGTTGAACAACCAGTTTCAATGGTACGTGCAGGACGAGGACACCGCCGAATGGGTGCCCATGTATCCGGAAGGAGTCCATTACCTGGATTACCGTAAACCCGAAGTCGCCAAGAAGTTCAAGGCTTGGGAGGACTGGGCCATAAACGTTACCGGACCGGATGGGCTGGAGCGCGTTTTGGCATATTTTGGGGACATAACCAACAAAGAGGACCCTGATTACCAATGTTCTAACTTCTACGCGACTTGCTTCGAGTTTCGTTACAAGAGTACGTGGGGGAACATGTGGACGTGATAGGCAAATCAGATCATCGCTTTCTTCTTAACTCATTGATACATATGATGGACGCGTTTGCGCAACCAGGTTATATCGCTAGATAGGTAGGCTTTGGGCTTTCAATAAACTCGATAGATTCTCTAAATTCTCGGTACTGACGCGGTAACGCATCTGCGAGATATGTGATATGAAGAGCACCTAAGTTCATCTGTCAATGTTTCGAGATACCTAGGTACTCTTTAGACTTAGATACCTGGGTAGGTAGGTACCTAGGGGTATATTAATCAGCTTCTATCCTCTCGTAGCCGGATCCCTAGTCTTACAACCCTCTACCTCTACTCATCAATCGTCGTAATATTTGCTCAACTTAGATTCAGGCGCTATTCTGAGCGTGGACACTCTGTTTACTCTTCGCTATGTCTGACGACTTGGAGCATCTCGCTAGCGGCGTCGGCCGCATAAACCTCTATGTCCATGGAGGTGATATTAGGCTTTCAAATTTCAACAACTTTTGGCAGGACTGCCAGAATACTACAATGTAAAGCGAAGATATCGGCCAGAAGGTTGGGTCGAGATGTGGAAATACATCTTGTAGAGATGCCCTAGGCCTCTCCTATTCGACCCATTAAACGCCTCTACGCTGACTCTCAGGGCATTCGACTTTCATTTACCACATTATATACCTCGCTACCTATTTCGGGTCTTCGACCCTAACGGCGATGAACGCAATGATGATAGTTCTAACCTATTTCTACCGGATGAGTTACAATGTCTAGAGATCAGAAAGGAAAACTGGTACCTTAGATTCTATTCATCGTATAAATAACCCAGTCTTACTTTTGCAGGTCTCAGACAGCATGGCAACAGCCCGGATGTATCTTCCGGCCAACAAGTTTAGTCCAACTCCAGGAGTCAATTCCTCTACTTATATACCTAGTCAAGCACAATATTCGCAATTCGGTTCGAGGGTCACTCACCAGACACTACAGCTCCTAATAACAATGGCGGTGTATTAATCGATATGTCAGGTTTCAATGAGGTTGAATACGATGCTTCAAGAGGGGTAGGCGCCATAGGCTCGGGGTTGATTTGGAGAGAAGTCTATCAACAACTAGACCAACCCAACGTTACTGTAGTGGGGGGAAGAGTTACGGCTGTCGGCGTGAGAGGGTTGACTTTGGGATGTAAGCCTCCCTTGACTCTAGGTATTCACTACTTTAACCTCAATGATACATGAATCCATCTAGGTAGCCTCTCATATCTTTCCGCCCGCTACCTTCGCAGCTGTAATGGAAGCCCATTCCAACGGCTACACCAGGCCACTTGTAAGGAGTAACAAAGATTAATAAGTGTATTCAGAAGCTGCTCCTCACTCCATGTTGTCAACGTGCCTAAAACTCTTAAGGCTACTCCGTGTCCTCTTCCTCTGTGTGATACACCCCTCCCTCGTCATCAGAGTCATCGAACGTTCCCACAACCAGTTGCCGCGGAGCTTTCGGATCAAACTGCCACCCAGCAGAATCAAACCTAACCGAAAACTCCATGCCGACCTGAGAGGTGCTAGTGAAGATGGCAGGGTAAAGCTTTGCTCCTGGAACGTTGTTAAAGGCAGTGCCTATAGACCTGTATCAGATTCTAGCCTGCAATGCAATGCGGGAAGTGGCAATACTCGCCTAAGTACTCCCCATTCCTAGTAAAGTAGATCGCGCTCTCCTCATAATTAAAACCACACCCCACCGACGAGTCAGCACTAGAAAAGTACTGGCTATCAGACATTTCTCGACGTAAAGGGAAGTTCGGGTAGACATCACCATCGTCGCCGTGGTAGCCGAAGGATAGGGACTCGTCTGGCCAACCGTACCCGAGCATCCCGACGAGTTCGATGTTGTCTTCACATATTCCGATTCCGAAGGATCTTTGGGGTAGGCGGTATGTGGTTAGAATGATAAATATTACGTAGAAGAGAGAAATTACATACGGGGTTGTGTTCGTGTCGTCGAGATGTTCAGGCGCCGAGATGTTGACCTCGAAGTACCAGTCCTGATTGTCAGGGAAGCAATGGTTAGCTCGGGCGATAGCGTGGGTAGGCTCATCGGATTCTTCATCGGCTACGTTGTAGCTTGGATCTATGGTTGGTGAGGTTAGCAGGTCACGAAGTTGAATGCCGGAAACGGTATGATGATTTCGTGGGCTAAGATTTGTGGAAGCTGAGATAAAAGGGGATAACCTACGTGTCACTTTCACTACATTAACCGACATTTCCTCCACGGAGAGACCACACGCCTTGTCTGTCAGGTGCCATCCCGTAGGTATCTTTGACTCTAGAGGATCATGATCGGCTTTCGCTCCGGCCTTAGTAAGCATCTCCTCCAAGCGCCTACTAGAGCAACACTTGGCGATTTGCAACGGCGTCCAGCCATCATTGTCTCTGGCGTTGACATCAATCCCCTTGACACTCAATAAACGTGATAATGACCCTTGGCTGTTACTAGCAACGGCTCCATGGATAGCTAGCTCGCACAGCCGCACATATTCCGGTGACTTCCTAACCGCATCGTTGATCAGATCGAATATCTCGCCGTGATCTCTGAACCGGCAATCCCAGTACAACAAGTTGTGGCCGCGGGCGTCCTTCTGCTCCGGTTCAGCCCCGTCAGCTTCAATGAGTGTCTTGATGATTTCCAAGCTCCCTTCCTTGATGGCATACGACAGGGGCGTCTCGTTTCCTGCGTCTCGGAGATTCGGCCTTGCCCCTGCCTCGAGCAGCCTCTCAACCAGTACGTCATCTTCCAACATCACGGCATACATCAGCGGAGTCCTCCCGTCTTTGTCTGCTTTGTCAACTTGGATGCCTTTAGTCTTGAGGAGGATGTCGAAAACATTGCCTTTTTGCTTCGCTACAGCTGCGCCGAGGAGAGATCCATACCGCTCATCATCTAGTTTATAAGCACCATTATCTTTCGTCTCGGCCAACAAGACTCTCAGGGCTTCTGAATGCCCGCTCACCACGGCATTGAGTAGCGCGAGACGGACCTCCTTTTCTTCCATGACTCCTAGCAGCACTTCGATGACATCGTCCTCATGTTCTTCAGCTGCTTGTCCCAGAATGCATAACCCGTCGGTGTTCTTTATGGTGAGGTCAACGACTCTAGGTTTCTCCTTCTGGTGTTTGAGGAATTCTTGCACACACTCCACGTAGCCATTTGAGGCTGCGAGCCCAACAGGCGTATATCCCCATTCATTTGCATAGTTGGGATCGGCGCCTTTGTCTAGGAGAAACCTGACACAGTCCGGGTGGTTGTTGTAAGCCGCACGATGCAGTGCCGTCACACCTGAATGGCTGGCATGCTGGGGATCCGCTCCCTTGTCGATGAGCGCCTCGACACTCTTGACCTTACCCATCTCGGCGGCGAGCAGAATGGGGGTGGATCCGCGGTTATTGGGCTTGCTTGGGTTTGCACCGTATTTGAGTAGCAGAAACGTGAGGTCATCGAGCTCGGTGTCGCTGGCGTAGTGCAGCGGGGTACGGCCTGTCTCTGGGTGTTGGATGTTGATGTTGATGCCTCCGGATGGTGGTTCAGGGGGAAATCTTTTAAGCAGTAGAGTGGCAACTTTGATTATGGCCTCTGGTTCGAACTCCAAGGTAAATCGCCTACAGAGCTCAAGAAACGGGGTCACTCCGTTACAGGGGTCATCAACTTTGAGATCGGCATCCTCGAGATCAAGGAGGGTTCTAATTGTGTCAATGTGAAGATCCTGGTCTGCTACGGCAAGATAAAGCGGAGTGTGCCCTTCCTCATCGGTCATGCAAGTGCTCGCCCCCTTTTCGTGGAGTGCCTTGATCATTGGAATGTTATGTTCCTGGATTGCGAAGTGAAGTGCGGAGTTGCCAGTCTCGTCTGTCCAATTGAGATCTGGCTCGAACGCAAAGACTATGTTAAGTAGCTCGTCCGAGTCTTTGCTGACCGCCAGATGAAGCAGACCTTCTTTTGCTCCATCTTTGTCCAATTCCAAAAAGTACTGCACTGTCTCAAAATGATCAGACTGAGCGGCTAGGTACACGGGTGTCGCACCGATATTGTCTAGCATTCTCAGAATTGCCGTCGGTTCCCCTTCTTCAAGAAGAATTTCTTTACAGATCTCTCGCTCCCCATTCTCCGCAGCGATATGAAGAGGTGTTTTGCCCTCGGTGGTGAGTAAGGTTAGGCTGGCTCCATGATTTTTGAGCTCTTGGATCATTGTGATCTGCCCCGTCTGAGCGGCAAGATGGAGAGGCGTAAACCCCTGATTGTTGATCGAGTCCAATGGAATATAATCTGCCTCTAACAACCTGTTAACCAAGTTGAGGTGGCCATTCTTCACAGCGATATGCAAAGCGGTATTACTATCATCATCCTTGAGAGGAGGCCGGCCGTCTGGACCAGAGGTCTTGTACCACTGGAGAATTTCCAAAGCAGCCTCAGTATGGCCAGCCTCACAGGCATATGACATGGCTATTGAAGCGGACTCTTCGTTACCGTGCTGGCGTGATCTCAGAAGAACCCTGATGATGTCGAGATGGCTGTTTTGCACGGCTATTTCAAGCACACTTGCAGCTGGCCGCACCCCAAGTCTCAGACTTTCACCAAACTTCATAAACTCATCTACTGAGCCCCGTCGGTTTGATGCGGTTTTGACAAGATCTTTGGTGAGATCGAGGTACCCGAACTGCACCGCTTGATGGAGCGGTGTATAGCCGTTTTTATTCTTGATAGAGCAGTCAACGCCCGTCTTGAGCAAGACATTGACTGTATTTCGATGACCCCTGAGGACTGCCAAGTGGAGAGCCGTGTTACCCTCGTTGTTAGTAGCGTTTATATCAATGGGAGAACAACCGCTAACTAGCGGCCGGTTCTTGATGTCGACGCTGTTACTTCCACTCTCCAGCTGTTCAGAGGGCAACTCGGACCGTAACGAGACCAAACCCTCCACGATCTTGCTGAACCCTCCTTCAGCCGCGTGCATCAAAGCACTGTAGCCGGATCTATCCTGGAGTGTGATGCATGCCCCTGACTCCATTAGCTTCTTGACAATGTCGCGCTGACCAATTCTGCAGGCTAAGTGCAACGCGCAAAGCCCTTCAGTGGCAGTAACAGCATCAACATTTGCACCTTGATTGAGTAGCTCTCCTACTGCGCTGACGTGACCTCCTCGCCCTGCCTCAAGGAGTGCAGTGTACCCCTGGTCATCCGCGTCATCAATTTCGGAGTCTGTGACGTTAAGAAGAGCGCGTACACATGTAACATGTCCGAATCGAGCAGCTGTTCTTAATGCGGTGGGACTTTGTATTCCTCGTTGCAGGAGAAGTTGGACAATCTCAACACATCCACTGTGTGAGGCAAAATCCAACGATGCTTTCAGCTGATAGGAATAATTCTCACAAAATTCGGGCTCGGCAAGAAACATATTGACAACTTCAGCCAGACCAAAGTGTGAAGCTACTTCGACGGGCGAGGCAGGAAGTTTAGTGGTATCAGTCTGGCGCCATCTTTTAGTGTAGTAGTCGAACATGAGCAACCAGGTGGTAAAATATTCGTTGTTCAACAGAAACTCACGAGTTCTCCGAGCAGCCTCTAACTTGTCCTTTGCGAGGCTATGGTGATGAGGCCAATGAAGACATGCATATTCTACTAGGCCAAACTCCTTCTCAAGACCGTATCTTCCCGGTTGCTCGGCAGGTGACATCCATCTCTTGCTCTTGCTGATAATCGACAAGTACTTGAGACACTCGGATAATAGGTAGAGATGGCCGTCCTCAGGCAGATCACCGCCGGATCTTTTCCTCAAGAACTCAGCGTGGGCTCGGTGTCGAAGCTCCACTTTGTCTCCGACGAAGCGGATCATGGGGCCTAACGTTCGGTCCAGATCGTCAACAGGATTCCACGAAATGTGCGACTTAAACTGATCCAAGCTTTGGGAATACATCGTCATGCTGAGGGCAATGCAGACAGCCAGTTCAGATGTGCTCAAAGGCCTCGGAGCTCTCATAATCCAGGGGATAGCCGCTACCTCAACCACCCGGGGACGAGTCAGCTTTCTCCAAGTCTCGCTGAGAAGAGCGTCGAGAGAGACAGGGATTCTTTCGATTAACGAATGAATTGCCGAGACAGTGGTAGAAATAGGAGATGTTTCCAGGAAGCGAATTTTCTGAGCCAACTCGAACATAGAAGTTGATTCGTTGCAAAGCTTCTTTGCCGCCTTTTCTTGGAGCTGGCCTTGCCTCCAAACCGGTCTCGTAGCAGCAAGACGTTCTATCTGAGTCATGGCTAGAGTCTCCATTACATTATGAGCTTCCTGCTCTTTCACTAGATCAACCACATGACAAGGACTGGTGATGATATTTTCGTCCCAGATACTACTTCGGTCATCCGTCAACAGTAACTTGATGGTTGACTGGGAAGCCGCCATTAGACTTTCGATGTCTCGCAGAACCTCTTCTCGTGCTTCTGGCTTTAAGAAGTGAATCCCGTGGATGACACAAGAGATCCTTTGGCTGGAATCAGATGTTGAGATCAGTGACAGCAACAAGCCTTTCATAGCTTCCTTAGCGAAGATGCGTCCTTTCACGAGCCAAGAGCATAAGGGCATGTGAGCCTGGAACCGGAATAGTGGCCGGAGTGCCTGCTGGCAGAGTGACAATATCATGTCTCTGGCTGGGTACCTGTCTATAAAAGAAGATTTGCTGGCTTCCGAGAAAGCGAATGACAAGACAATATCACCTCTGTCCCGTAGATTTTGCGTAATATTCGAAGTTAAAAGGCTGAGACCCGAGCCGCTGGGGCCAGAAATATTCAGGACTGAGGTCTTACCGGTACTCTCGACCCAGCTCTGATACCAGTCTGTCTTGAGAGCCCAGTCATTCATAGCAGACGTGGTGGTTGGTATGTCTGCCAGACCCGGGGTGTGGTGCCAGTCAGGCTGAGTCTCCCACAACGTCTGTAAAACCTTTGTGTCGGCAGCATGAGTCTCTACGACAATGGTTAGTTGGTTAAACTGTAAAGACTGTATAATTGGAAGACTCACCATTCAATCCTTTCTCCAGATGTTGCTTGATAACTTCGATAATAATCTTGGCTGCAGGCTCATCTCCCGTCATCTCCATAACCTCGCCAATTTGGCAGCCCAGGGTCTTCGTCGAGAAGAGAGTAACAGCATGATGAGTCTCCAAAACAGCAGATGCCCTCACTTTCGACTTGTCGATTGACTTGACGAGTGAAGTAATTATCGATGGCATGTCTAATCCAAGTGTTGATTTCAATGATGCCAATGTATGAAGGATCAATGTTTCTCGTTCATGGCGTCTGAGAGAAGAGCTCGGCGTGTCAATAAACACCTAGAAATCATGATGTGAGTAACTTGCACAACTTGTGGGTGAATATTGATTTTTAATACCATTGCAGCTATTGATTGTTGAACCCAGTGATAATATGGCTCCGAGTGGGCTAGAACCAGGGCTTGCTCGAGAACACACCCACCAATATCATGGCAAACGAACACCCATCGTGGTGCATCTGCGTTTGGATCATCCTGGAGCTACAATATTGGGTATTTGTTAGCCATGTACTGCTCACTCACGTCATTGAATGATGTTTATAGACTTGCATGTTCGTCTCGCCGAGTGTCCAGGTATCGCAACAGCTCAGCACCACGCTCTATCAGATCCAGACCCGGGGCAAAGATCGAGTCATTACATTCTGGCTGGCGATTCTTCTTGATTCCATGAAATGTTTCGATAGTTGTATATGGGAAATGCTTGGACAGGAAGCACATAGGTGCTGAAATTGCCAACCCATCTTTGCTACCACTTTCACCCGATTTCCGCACATCCAGCTGGCCCAGAATTCCGGAAACTATGAGGATTCTAATGCTTTTAGTTTGATTTGTTAGTCGTCGTGGCTGGATGATAGGCACTGGGGATTACTGACTTTGCGGGTCCTTGTATGTGCTCCATCCTGTTTCCTGCTCATATTCAGGCAGATTCCCTTGTTAAAAGCGTATTTTGATACTTTGGATTACTTAATAGTTAGGATAGCGACGTACATCAGACTCAGAAGACGAGAGGAACCCGGACGCTGGATGATTTCACAATACACATACATTGGGAGACCGGGCTGTGGTAGTCTTCGGAGAGCCGGGAAATTGGCTCTGTTCTGACTGGCATGTTGATGGCTTTGCTTCACAGAGTGGTATTGATTGAGTCTTGAGGATGGGTTACATTGGAGAGATATTGGGTCCTTGACAGCCAGCCACAATTTCATAACCCTAACAGCCGAATCATTATTGCGCTGATTGGGGAAGTATAGATCCCCGAAAGCATCATGCAAGTCATACAACTGCTGTAACCCTCCTTCTCCAGAGCCTTATCCTCAGTCCTTTCCGCCCCCACAGTCCCGTCTGTTAGGACAGCGTAGCTGTGTGGCTCGAATATCAACTAGGGGTCTTCCCGTGTGGGGTTACCATCTCAACACCGTCAGCAGCGATTAGCCGCATTTCAGTACCCATCACCTCTCGCATGGTATGCATGACCAAATCCCGCTGCAGGTTCAGCTCATGCAAATTTGACCAGTTGATCTTCTTGACAAAGTCCGAAATGAGGGTGTCCTCGGCGCGAAGGACATGATCCGAAGGGTTGACAATCGAGTCGTCCACCACGGGTACACAGTGCTCGACTCTGCCAAAGTGGCACAGTTTCTTAAGCTTGTCCTTAAGGCTGAAGCTTGCCTTGGTCTCGGCTTCCAGACTAAACGCAAATCGGCGACCTGGCTTGCGACGCAGGATGACAGCAGCCCTGAGAAACGATGGTGTTCCCGTCTTGTCTTTCCTGTTCTCATCCATCGTCCAGATGACCGCATTATCATCACCCCAACCCTTGTTCAACACCTTCCTATCTCCCTCCAGAGTCACCGAGCGTTTTGTGATTTCCACCTTGTCGCTCTCGTGCCCGTACCCGGCGTTGATCCCACCTTGTGGTAGTCCGAGGTTTCCTCCAAGGTTGATCGTGTTCTTGATATTGGTGGGGACCACCTTGAGATCGATGTCGAAGGCTCCTTGAGGAGCAATGCGATAGATATCGGGATCCATATTCTCATCGCCATCCGCGTCGCGGAAGACAAGTTGAAAGGATGCATTAACAAATCGCTGAATTGCCTGGTTATGGCTGACCAGTCTGAAATCAAAAATCATAAGGCTAGCTGGTTCGCCTCCAGGGGTGATAGTACCATGTCCCAAGAGGGCCAACGTCACCCGCGTTGAGAGAGTGTCCCCGCGGTTAACCAGGATGCGCCGAACTGTTTCCCCTGGTTTGTTCTTGTGTCGGTACTGGCCGCTTGCTCCCGCACCGGCGCCATCTTGGACACGTTCTAAGATGATCTCAAACTCCTCCATGGTGAGGATCTGACTGGAGGCCAAAATTTTGGTGAGAGTCTCTGAGAGTTATAGATGATGAACTGTCAAACGAACTTGTCGATCTAGGGGCTATGCTGACAGAATCGACACTTTAAAAAAACCTCGTGGTGGTGGTATAGTAGTAGTAGAATTGCGTGACAGTGCTAACTGCGCTGTCATGACTTAGACAAACGCGGGCGGATGGCCGCGATGGATGGGCTTTTTCAGCTGGTGTGGTATGGTCCTAAACGGGCGCCGGACGATCCTGCATAGGGGTACCTATCGGATATTGATTCCCTTTTTGTTTATTTGGTGTCAATACTGACCTACCTTCTGCATACTGGTCCATTTGACCCTTCTGACTCAATCTGCAACTCAATGTTCCAATTGATCTGCTTCCGACAAATCCGGGACACCCTCAAGTATCCTCAGATTATGCGTGACCTATGCAATCAGTACTTCGTGGTGTACCGGTGGTCTTTCACTAACAAATGGCCAGAAAATTCGGGGTTTCATTCTTCCCATCGTTATTCAACCGGGCATTGATCCCAATTTCAACGGCATCAATCTGACCCCATCACGATATCCCAATCTTTTCATATCCAAATACTGCCAAAGAACTGAACATTGTGCAGAGCCGCCATGGCATCAAGGCCACCAATAACCTACCGGGCCCGGGGGATGGACATATCGGAGCGAGTAATCAATGGTCAGCCCAATCAAGCCGTGCATTCGGGCAATGGTATGGCCAAGGTCGACGAAAACCGATATGAGAGCGAGCAAAGGCACAAAGCATACGTACTCAGACGGGAGTCGGCCCACGATCTTGCCCAGGAGGAAAGAGCCAAGTCTGTCAACCTCACCGCGGACCGAAAAAGACAGATTTGTGCTGATCTCAGAGACTTAGTCAACCGAGATGACAGCGATAAGGCATTTGAAGACTTTCGCAACAGACCCGAGTTTCAGGATGCCTTCAAGACGGAAAAGGAGCGTAAGGCGGCCAAGGCTACCCGTTCGCAAACCGCAAGCAGACAACAGTCAAAAGGCAACATCCTCCACCAGTTAGTTATGGACTCTCAGGACTGGGACCTAGTAGACATCTCAAAGGTCCTAGCTCGGATCTTCAAAAAGCCCAGCGAAATCAAGGTTAACGACAGCAAGGCCAGGAGCAATAAGGCCTCAGTCGGTCAACGCGGGCTGGAGGAGCTTCTGGAGGACGACCCAGGGAATGGGACACCCGTGTTCCTGGCCCTTGCAGATGGAACCAACTGCAACACCCGCTTCATCAATGCCCTCTTGAACCTGAATCCAGCCCCCTCAAACCTTGGCCAAGTCTTCTGCAAACGGTCCACACACCACAATGAGCCGTACTGTTTACATGCTACGCTGCACTCGGAAACACGTAGCAGCTTTGATGACATCAAGAAGATCATTGACATGATGAACAACTATAAGCCTATTCAAAGCTCCAAATCCAAGCAGAGGGGCAACAAGTCCAGCGTACCAAAGACGATCTCGCCTTTCGAGGACACCAACAGGGATGGAGATACACCGCTTCACTTAGTCATACGAGCGGCACCTGTCCCTGGAAAACATCACATGGATCAAATGCACGAACGTAACCCAGACGAGCCGCAATTCTTTGAGCCCCGGCAAGCAGTGGAGCTGATCGAGAAACTGATCAACACCCACCCAGACACGCTGGGAGTGAAGAAGCAAATCGGCGGAGAAACCCGATTGTCGGCTGGGCGGCGGTCCTTGGGCAGGACTCCCTATCAGGAGCGTATTTTCCTTTTGGCCGAAGAGTTCAAGAGAGCCTATCAAAGCAACAACGCCGAGGAGCGAGACACTCGGCTCCATAGCCCCGTCCCAGGGATGGAAGACAAGCAGCTATCAGTACGCGACTACCTCTTCAGAGATGACTTTCGCAAATTCGTCATTGACGACCCAGTGGCATCGTATATCAGCTATTATTGCATTCGGCATCTCCCGAGAGAGAAGGCCATGACCTACCTGTATCGTCGAGGCGAAGGTACGGGACAATTGCGTTTTCCCCTGCATATCTAGGTATATATGTCTGGCCTTGGACTGACGTATGTAACATCATAGAACTTGCCACTGAATTTGACCTCCTGGGATTCCCGCGCGAGGCCATCGACCATACCTACCTCCAACGTCTTGAGACGCATGTACGGTTTGAGCGAACACTCAAGTATGTGGCTTTGCCGCGGTTAGCATACTTAGCTTCGACAGCAATATCTTCCCAATCTCAAGTGTAAGCAAGCCCATGACCAGACTCCAGGTACCCGTGAGAGTGCCAGAGATATCTAACTGGGGGTACTATGGTCACAGTGCTCCAAGTCTTACAAAACCGGCAGACCTTACCCCTATCTTCGATTGGCTGTATGACAGGCATGTACGCAGGATTGAGAGAGTGACCGTTATTGAAGATAGAGATGCCCCCCACCAGGACTCGACCATTGTTAAATGTCTCAAAAGGTTCGAGGTCGAGATTTGGGAGTGGGAGAAAATGGATATCTCGAGCGAGGTCATTAGCGAGTCATCCAAGTCCATCCGGGAGATTCGACTCCACTCTTCTGGTAGCGAGGCAGTTTTGAGAGGATGGCGCGCCCCAGGTGGTTTTGGGGATAGAGTCAAGTTCCCGAAGGTGAGTACACGTACCTGCTATTAAGATGCACAGAGACGTGCTTACACTATGTCTAAATGCAGTTGACCGACATCCATGTCTCGTTTCATGAGGTATGTGCTAATAACATAGTTTAAACATGTACCTTTACTGATCATTATTCAGGGCCAAGAAGACAGAAAGACGCTTGAAAAATATGGGACTGAACTAACAGACGCCCTCGAAAACGGCAACGCTGAACGGTCGGTAGAAAATGCATCACAAGCCGCTGTACTTCAGAAGCTCACTAAGCGGGCCATTGAACTTGCCGACGCCGTGATGGCTACGGGGGACGGCACCGATCCCAAGATAAACGTCGCCAAAATCTCTCAGTTGAAACTTGAGCTAGAGCGCATCAAGGGACAAGCAGCCGCTATAGAAAGCGACGGTCAAATGGAGCAAACCGATGGCCTGGCAGTAGATTGTATTGTTATACCACGCGGGATGAGAGGTAGTGCGTCGGTCAGTGACAGGCGTTCAGTCAATACGGGGTAAGCACTGATACAGCTCATCGACTGATGATACACGGCAGACACTGACTTGACCCGTTGCCATTAGAGAAGGAGAGCGTATCGCACGCATCAAGGAGTTAACAACCTTCTTCCGCAACACAGTAGCACGCAAGCACGAACCGGCCGAGGGAAGCAACCTCGAGATCGGAACCATAGACGCCAGCGAGAAAGCAGTCAAGATCGCCGTCATCGACGACGGGATGGATCCAGCCCTGCACATAGTCGACGGCAAGTACGCCAAAGTCTTCGCCGGCAGCTCGTTCTGCACCTCCATCTCAGACTCCAGGAACGCCTACTACGTGCCCCTGGGCAGCCACGGGACCCGCGTGGCCTCGGTGATCTGCCAGATCTGTCCCAAAGTCGATCTCTGCATCGCCAGGCTGGACGAGCAAAACCTGCGCGCCGGAGAGCGGACCATCTCCTCTCGCTCAGCAGCCAAGGCGATCGAGTGGGTGACGGAATGCGGCGTCGACATCATCTGCATGAGCTGGACGATCGAGGCCTCGAGCGACGACGACCCCGACCTGCGCCACCTACAGGACGCCATCAAGGAAGCCTACCGCAGGGGGATCATCATGTTCTGCTCTGCCAGCGACCAGGGCGGGAGTTCGAACCTCAAGTGCTACCCCGGGGCGTGGAGCAACCAGGACGGCAGCTACTGCATCCGCATTGGCTCGTCGTCTTCGTCGGACAACGCCTCCATCTGGGTGAACGAAGAGCAGGTCGACTTCCTCCTGCCGGGGGAAAACATCCTCATCAAGGACAGCGACGGGACATCCGAGTACCAGACGGGCAGCTCCTACGCCACCGCCGTAGCCGTCGGGTTGGCCGGGCTGCTGTTATACTCCTCTTTAGCACTAGGGTCAGGCAAGCCGTCGTCGGCCCGGCACAGGGGGGACGACGACGATGCAGAGGACAACGATGCTGACGCTAGGGGCGTGGACGAGGACAACGAAAGCGAGGACGATGAAGCCGGCGGCGGCAGCAGCGACGAGGATTCGTCTTCAGGAAGAGCAGCGACAGCCACTGACCAGGGCGCCAACGTCATCAACTGGGACGGGCAGGTCATGTATGCTATGTTCAAGAACATGGTCTATTCGGCCGGGAGAGCGAAAAAGATGCTGGTAATGCCGGAAAAGTACATTATCGGGGCGATTAAGAAGGCGCTCAAGTCTAATCAGGGGCTAGAGAAGCTGAAGTGGGATGGGAGATTTCAGGCTGTGTTGGGGAATTTGTTGCGAGAGCTTGGAAAGGTATGTATACCTACATGTACTTATATATACCCCTACGTCTGCTTGGAGTTTGCTGACTTTTTGATAGAGGACGACTGACTGAGAACGGGAGTCAACGATACTTAAAGAAGGGATTCGAACCCCTACAGGGATCTACCAGAAAAGACTCTCTTCTGATCAGTTCAAAGATCTGGATCAATTGTTGGAATTGGAAAGTTGTGTGTACAAACGGCAATGGTCTCAGATTTAATTTGTGGTCCTGTAGGCAATCACGTGATATCTAGCCATGCTGTCAATTATGTAATACACCAGCTGCTGCCACCTGCAACCATTAATTCTAGGATATCTGACAGAACCACCTCCGCTAGAAGCCAACAATGAAATGGTATCCGCCGAATTAACACGAGAACAACAAAATTTCTATAACTGAGAAGGATGATTTGTTACTTGTTAGGTATTGTACCCCTATGGGAAGCCGAATTCGTTGCTAAGTGCATTGCACTGGGTGGTAGAGGTAATGTATAATACGGTAGGATTTTGGGCGGTTCATTATGTGGATATTCACTCACGACTTGTCTTCCACTTAAAGTATAGTCGGACAGCACTTAAAACCGAAGAGATATCGAATAGCCGTGCTTAGTGATTAGGTAAGTACGGTTTTGATGCCTAGGACATTGTGTTAGGCAAGAAACTTAGTTAACATTCAATACTACCCCTATAAAGAGAAAAACACAGTCGATTCACAGCTTCCTCCTTCAATCGCACGTCAAACACGCCCTTAGAGAAAAGATCTGATTTGCTCCTCCGACCAATCCCAGAATCTCTCTGCAATTCCAGTTCCGCCCGGCTCGCTAGCCGATCTTGTTCCAGCCACGAGGTCTTTCCGAAGTGACTGGAATCTCCCCCACGGGATGACTGTATCTCAGTTAGACTCCGAGCTCGATACATCCGGGGACACAATTGAAAAATATACTTACCCCACTGCCCTGATTTCTCAAGTGTGATCTCCGGAGACAGTCCGCCAAATAGCTCTGTATAAGCTCCAAGGACGGGCGGATGTAGGAGAAACGTCCTGAAGAGTGCATGCGAGATTCTCCCCTGTGTGCGCCAGAGATCAGAATCTACCAGGCCTGGGTTTAGCGGGACGCTAATTATGCCGTCGGCATTGTGCCGCCTGGCGTATTCTGTCCCATAGAACATATCGCCCGTCTTGCTGATGGAGTACTTCGTCATGATTGGAACGTTTCTGTGGTAGTCCAGATTCTCCATGTCGATACCCTCTCTAAGAGCAGAGGGTGATTCGATCGCCGTAGACGACGCCCACACAACACGGACAGCTCCTGGAGTCTCTAATTTTGCGGTTTCGATAAGGGTTGGTGTCAGCAACTTTGTGAACAGGAATGTGCCGAGGCAATTCACTCCCAACTGCAATTCGTAGCCTTGCTCGGACTTTGAACCCTCGGGAGGGTTCATAACTCCGGCGTTGTTGAAAAGAACATGCAGCCTGTTCTCATGCGCGAGGAATTGCTCCGTAGAGGCCTTGATAGTGGCAAGATTGGCAAGGTCTAGATGCAAGAACACCAACTCTCCAATATCGGGAGACACCGAATTCTTAATATCGCGAATAGCGTCCATGGTCTTTTTCTCGGAACGCCCGGCCATATAGACCTTCGCCTTCTTTGCATACAGGATTTGGGACAACTCCTTCCCGATGCCAGAATTTGCACCTGTTACGATATACACCTGTAGTCATTGTTACCGACGAAATCGTTTATTTCTGCGGGGACTAGATACGGCATACCTTTCCGGATAGGTCGGGAAGGTCTTTCTCTGTGAACCCTGGCTTGGGAGGGAATAGTTGGGTGAATCGCCCTGCTGGGCTGTGTCCCGAGGAGCTCATTGTTGCAGAAATCAGTTGATGATCGCAGCTATGCAGTTATGTAGCTCAAGAAAGTGCGGGTACGAGCCTGCGGAATTGATCATTTTCTGGAGAACTTTGGAAGTGGGACTGAGACATAGAACAAAGGCGTTGGCGAATTTGATATGTTGTGTAACGACGGGAGCGTACGCCACCCTATCTTAATGTACATGTGACTTGGCGCCTCGTGCCCCTTTCTGGGAGGTAGGTAAGACTAAGAAGAATTCAAGTTTGCCTATTTTCAGCGGCTAGCAAGTGGTCGGATTATCATAACTAATAGCGGAATGTAATGAGCGTTACTATAGCATGTAGTCACCATCTATCAAACTTCCTCCATACCATACTCAGGTACCCCTATCTATACCTAGCACACTGCCTCTAAACCCTCCGATTCTCCTAGTACTCGTCACCTTAGCCGCAGTACATTCCAACAATGTAGTAGAGACTACCACCGGTATTGCTTTTTGGGTTGTGGGGGGATATCTCTGCCTGGAGAGGCACATATTAGCATACTACAGCGGTTAAAGATAATAGTAACCGCCAACACTAACGTAAACCACCAGATCTAGTCCTCTAACACCTTCTCTTCTCGACCTCTTCCTCTTCAAGTCAAAGTAAGGCGCAAGCTAGTTTCTGCGACAGAACCACTCGACGTAGTTTTTAGTTGAGGAATATATGTTTTAGCATAACGGCTCAGGAGAACTGCTGCATTACCGCGCCCGCCAAGGGGTCATTGTTCGTAGATAATACATTTACAACACAGTTGTGTGGTGTATAGCAAAGCCACTAATTTACCAGCCACCGAATATTCCAATACCATGATTCACGTTGTGTCACGCCTTAAGACGGCCAATTTCACCTGTTGAAGCATCGGTTTGCTCTTACTAGTAGGAAGATGCAATAGCTCACTATTCATTATTCAGTGACTACCTACCTACATACCTTAAGAGATACCACTAAAAGGCGCTACCATATTGGTCGTCATACAGAAAAAGAGTCAGGCCTTCTTATCAGTTCTCCAAATTGTAGTCTATGCCCAATTTCCAACGAGTTCCGACAACACAACAACCTAAGCTTTAGGACAATCCAGAATCAACCGCTCAATGTCCTCATTCTCCGAGAGGCACTTGCCATCCTCAAGTTGAGCATTGCCCTCTCGCTAGTACCATCGTTTCCCCATTAACTCCTGGAACCAGCCTACATAGATTTCGTCCTCCGGTCCGTCACGCGATAACTAGACGCCACACTTGCCTGAAGTGATGGGACGGTCTCTGTGTCGGACAGCTCGCAGCTCCCTGCCGCTGGTGATGAAGGCGCACCAGCCGCAAAGCATAACAACCTTGTCAGCTGGCACCGGCAGCCACTCTCCGGGCCGAAGCGCGTTCTCGATCTCAAGTCCCAAGGTCTCATCCTAGATGATACTGAAGGTACCATAGTCGCTGTAAGCGCCACAGCCGTTCTCGCTCTGCGGGGCAGCCATGACCAGGATAATCACAGAGCCGGAAGTTGATGTTGCACCACTATACACGTGCCCTCCTTACATTAACTTCGTAAACTCCGGGTTATTGTGCAACCCTGGTGAGGAGTGCCCCTTCTTCTCTTACCCCTGGGACTATTGCTGCCGTCTATTGTTTTCGGCCACGATTGCTGCCCCTAACAAGCTGTCGATGGATGGCAGCTTAGGTTCCAGTCCGGGCGAAGCTAATAGCAAGGGTCGAAGTGTGTCTCGTACAATCCCCAAGAGTTCATTAGCAGTTAGTAGGACATCTAACTTAATCTCTTCGAAAGCAGCTGTAAAGGCGTAATCGTGCGGTTCAGTGATATTACTAATCTTATCAGGCTGAATGCGTTGAAAGCCGCTGTGGTTGCCATCTGGCTTTTTACCTTTTACGAGTAACCTTTCGTATAGGGTAATGTTCACTCCAAAAGTATAGACCGCACACGCCGTGGCATGTAAGTGTTCGCTTGGGGCTAGGGACGTTAGCTATAAGCATGTAATAGGCTAAATCGTTACTAACCATAAGAGAAAGAGCAGGTAGCCGCTTTCCCATTATAATAACAGTTGGCACAGGAGTTGGAGAACTTAAACTCCATATTCCACGAAGGAACCACGCAGGTATCCCAAAACCCTCTACTGTCCGTACAGTTATCACACCTACTATTTCTAGCTATACGTGTCCCTGAAGTTTGGAGTAATGCAGCCAGTATATTTCCTCGCCGTATGCCGCAGAACGGTTTACGGGCCTTGTACGGTTTGCTGTTGTGACGTAGCAGGGTTCGCGCTGGATAATGAAGGAGAGAACGTACTCCGGGCTTTCTGGAGCGTGCTATCTCTTGTATCACCGTCGTGGATATGCTGGAGCCGTACTTTGCCTTGACTGCATCGTAGGCGGTTGCGGTGGATCCATGTTTGCCATTCGATATGTCGAATTTAGATGGAGAAGGAGACGATTCTCCCAGAGACGAATTCGATGTAGGCATTCGTAGAGCTGTGATGGACGGTGTTGAAGACAATCCTTCCAGGGACGAATTCGATACAGGCGTCTGTAGGTCTAGGTTTGATGACGTAGGGTACGATTTTCGCGGGGATGAGTTGGAAGTACTGATCGGATCGAATATAGTACTTAGAGGTGGCAAGTCGAAGTCTGTGTCGGGTGGTAAAGGATGTATTACAGCGTCGACAGCATCGTACTGATCCATAGGACGGAGGCGTCGACGAAAAGCATTTAATTCTTCGGGTAGCTTTTCGCTTATATGCTTCACAACGGCGATTCTAATATATTTGATAGGGACCTCTGCCGCATTATCGTCTGTGGCCGGAAAACCAGACAGTCTAAGATTTGCCAGAATTGGCATAGGCCCATCCATGTCGTTTTCGTTTTCCATAACGAAGTGTGAGGTAACGTAGGAGCGGTGGGATAACACGACGATGAGGTACTGTAAAAAGAAATAATATAAAAGATATAAAAGGGGTTGTTAGATCTAAAGGACTCCATGAAATCTGACACAGAGGGGCCGATCACGTGAGTGCCCGTCATGGGTATAACCACCGCAACTAAGGCCCCGATCTTCAAGCTCCCTGCCCGAGATTTATCTCGAGTTATTGTGTCGGAAAATCGGATTCTATCCCCTTGACTGGCGCAAGCCTACAATGCCTCTATTTCCCGTATAGTACAAGAAGCCTGACCTGGCTCAACGCGATAGATCTACCAAAGACCTAGTAATGCCCATAACAAATCTTGTACCTCAAATATTATCGTATTCTATTGGTTATCAAAAAGGTGGGAGCCTTGTAATTACGTAGATCTATCATTAGTACTGGTATGGGTAGGCAGGTAGGTAGTAGATCTACGAGAATTGTAGGTATTGTAGGCTTGCGCCAGTCAAGGGGATCGGAAATTGCCTAAACCACTGAACCATTAATACCCCCCATTTCTACTAGCTAAACCACCAGCGTCTATTTAAGGGTTGCCAGTTACCCGGTCTGCCAGTTTCGAATGGCCTCATTCCACTCTAAAGAAACGGACTTAGTTTTACCCCTAGCTAGATTCGGCAAGCGGTATAGAATGCTTCCTAGGAAGCGCCCCCGACGTTGAACGCGGCAAATGAGTTATGGGATTAACGCAGATTATATCCAGGAGGAAACTTAATGAAAGAGCTATATAATCATAATATCTGATAGAGACGATTAGGTGACAGGAGAGTTGCCATCCCATATCAGAATTCATGGATGGCCCTATCATTCCATAAATAAACTTCGACATATCCATATGTATTCTAGGTAGTTTATGGTGATTCGCCCATTAGCATAAAGAGTGTTGTTATTAGAGATGAAAACAGTCAGAACAGTTGTGTACCTGCAGAGAAAATGTTATAGTATCAGTGATGGAACCTTAACAAAATATAAGGGATAAACATACATAGAACCTGCTACAACTAGCTGGCTTCCCCTTCAGGTCATCCCAATATCTCCTAGCCATTCTCCGTCCCTCCATTCCTTCTGTTATGACCTACTACAAACTCATCGGCAGATAATCCGCAATTGTAACTTCGCTTTCACCCCTATTCGCGACGGCATTTCTGGCACTCATATTATACCCCCTGTCTGCTGTGTTATGAACTTCAACACTTACGCAACCATGGATAACCTAACTCGTTCATTAGTGATAATGATGATTACTGCAGTCTTGCCTATTCTTAAGAGCTATGAGCATGAGAAAATAGAATTAATCGTAACTACTCGATAAGTTAACTTCTGATATTCTGTCTGATCATTTCGCTTGTTTCATACCCGAGACCTGTTTACTTCTCGAGGAGCCAACAGGTTTCGGCCTAGGACTAAGCATATATTACACTCACAGAAACTCACTTAAATCCATGGCCTTGCTGAGTGACCGGCGCCCTGTATCCTCTCCATCTCATACGTCCTTGTTGATATATCAGTCTTATCTCCATCCTTGACGCGACTGTCCCCTTCTTCTATGGAATGAGCACTGTCGTTCACTCCCTGGCGGATTATCGTCCTCTCGCTACCAGTGTCATTGTTGAAACCTTCCACGGCTGCCGGATTCTGCTGGCCACCTGTAGCAGCAAACCTTTCGACGCTATTGAATCCCGTCCGGTCTATGTGACCCTCATGATTACCCATACCCCTTCCTGGCGGGGGGGAATGGATGTATCTCCCGGCCCGTCGACTGCTCGATGGCCATGCCAGATCGTATACCAACGTCCGCAGGACAGGGATTGACGCTGCTATTATAGTAATTGCGATTTCTGCTGAATTGCGAATGACAAGCTCGACACCGTTATCTAAGACCCCCAGCGTTCTATTAGCTAGTTGCACATAATACATACGTCGCCCATCGTTACAAACGAACAGAGGTTAGCTCACAGTTGTAGTCCTCTTCACTAACAACATGTAGTTCACTGCTCTTTACGATTGCCGTGACGCCCGCACTGTTGTCCATGATTTAGTTTGATTGGTCCTATGCTCGTTTTCCAGACTTCATGTACTCACAAGATGCCCGCACTCATTGCAATAGCGACGCCGATCTTTTCTCTCAGCTTCATTTCTAGCTTAATTATGATGCTCCATGCGAGGAAAGCTAGCACTAGTTCCATGAAGCCAGAATAAACTGAAGAGAATAATGTTCAGATACCAAGTAGTGAGTTCTCTACCCCAAACACCACGTAAATATGATTAAGTAAAATAAGGAAAGAAAAAGGGGCACTTACTGCTGATGGCTATACCAATAGGCAGAACGATTTCCCACGACCAGCATTGTCCCTCTACAGAATACTCCCACATCAACTTCGCCGGACGACAAGAAACCCACGTCAATATCACATTACCGTGCATGAGTATGTTCATGGAGATGACGAGGAACCAGATGACGATGCGAATGCGCGGCGTCGCGATCCGGAGGAGGGAGACGGCGAACGAGGTCTTGCTCCACGCGCTACTCAGACCGAATAGAGAGCCTGCGATGACATTGCGCAAGCCCATGCCAGGAAATTCCTGCGGGTCGATATCGATGCTGTGCTTCCCAAATCCCACACCCACATTGACGCTTACAAGGATGCAAGCTGCGATCAAGATAGCCTAGCAAGCGACGCGACATGTAAGTCTGAGGACCAATACACCTCGCGCAGAAATGCCTCTGGTAGTTTAGGGGCTATCGGGAAGGAAGTTTACTCGTTCTGTGTTGAACTCACCCATGAAGCTACCAGAAACCCATCGTCCCACCAGAGGCGACTGTGCCTACGGTATTTGCAATAGACACGGAGACCGAGGAAGAGTGTCGCGAGGCCAACTAGAACCCATATAATAACATTCGCCTCCGGTCCTTTGTTAGGTACGTCTGAATTTTCGTCCGACGACGTCTCTCCCATGGCTCCCGGGAAATATAAATCGGAGTGATTATGTATATTTAGATGAGTAATATATTAACAACGACGACCTTCCTTACTGAGATTCCTCGGCGATTTCATAAGAAGCTTTCGGTAGTGGGGCAGACGCCAAGTTCATAAATGAAGATCGAAGAGGGTCTTATGTGAACAATCGCCAAGAAATTAGCCAGTGAGAGGACTGGTATTTGCAACCGATATCAATAGTCGCCGACGAAGGCCGTAGGGCTTCACCAAACATGCCGGTTTTACAGACACCCCTGATGTTGTGTACCTTACACCAAATCCCGGAAGTATCCATACGCCAGTGATACACTTGCAGGTACAGGATATTCCACCCTCGAAGCACTATTCTAGAAGGGATAAAAGCGTTTGCCCCTGGGGCGCAGTGCCTTACCGTTCCCGGCCGTCCTTCACGACAAGTGTGACGACCATGCATAGGTCCTCATGCAAGGTACGACAGCGAAGGGGTCATAGTTCACGATATTTACCACATATGAACCGACTGTCCCACGCAAACACGCGAATCACACGTCGAACTAGTCGGCCACGCCGAGCTTGGGTTCGTCCGGACACGGAGCTCAAAAGGAACCGGCCGATAGATTTCCGTGCGATGCCTAGATTGGAGAGCATTAGGTAACCGGAGCCAAAACACTGAGCGCAAACATCCTTGCGTACCTATATATCCATGTCCGTAGTATCTCGGCAGGGTGTCTCCCTTGCAGATATCGGAACTAGCATTTATCGCGGCGCAGGATGGAATAACGACCTTCCTCATCTGTTGGCTAGGGGCTTCGAATAGTTGTTTGTCCTTATCACCCCGTCGGTAGCCCATCCTTCAACTTGGTTGTCGAGATGCAAACACCGATCTACGTCGTTCACGTCCAGTCTAAGCCAAGATCGAATTGTTATACCGGTTTCTTAGCCTCTTAGGTACGTAACACGTGTATGGTACCTATACCTAGATATGTTTCGGCCCATTCTTCAACATACTGAACAACACTTACAACTCGTTCCAACAGAGTATAGTATTATAATAGAAGCAGTAGTTACTTGCCTTACCTATAAATAGTTAGTATGCATGCGGGGATTAGGAGCCGCCAACCTAGCGTGGGCCCCCTGACGTCAACACTTACACATTATACCTTATCGGTTCACCAATTCTTCACTATTCCAGAACACACCTTGACCGCCTCACCAAAATGTGAATTGTTGCGGTATAGGGAATACATCGGTATAGAAGCTCACTAGGAGCCAATACTCAAAACTCTCCGGTAGGAAATCGGGGGTAGTGTGTAGACCTTTTCCCGTTAAGGACTCGCTTGATCGAGTTTAGTCGGTGTTGTCGCACCGTGAGGTTTGAGTGGTAGTACCTAAGACCTCGGCAACCCCCATGTCTCTCGCCCAGCACGTCACCGCAAACGAAGGCATCGACCGCGTGCCTCCCGAGGGCGAAGAGGACGGCAACGAGGAGGTCCTGTGGCGCACATTAAGCTACGACATCTTCCCGCCCGGCGACGGCGCCGCGCCCATTATCTCCCATGAGACCACCGTACCTAATGCCGCGGCCTACAAGGTATCGGCCGCGAAGAGGGCTGGTAAGACCTGCGTATTGAAGCCATGAAGTAGCTAGAGTTAACTGACCACTTCCCCTCTTCAGCCCAAGTCAGCTTCGCAATCGTCGCGTGCTGGTTCGCTGCGGGCATCGTATACGGCTTCGCATCGCTCAAACCCGTGCTAATCGAGGAGGGCGTGTACGCTGACCTCTGCCCTAACTCCCCCTCATCTTCATCCACCGATGATGGCCGCGAGAAGCTACCCTGCGCCGCGCAGGACATGCGCCTAAACCTATTCTTCATCGCGGCGTCCATCACGACCAACGCATCCTCGCTAGTCGCCGGCTCCGTGCTCGACCGGTACGGGCGGCGCCTGTGCTATATAATATCCGGATTCTTCATGATCGCCGGGTGTGTGCTGATGGGACTCGCCTTCCAGATCCCCGAGTTCGACGGGTACCTAGTGGCCAACATCCTGCTCAGCCTCGGCGGCACCTTCGTCTTCGTGCCGAGCTTCCAGCTCGCGAACGCGTTCCCCAAGTACTCCGGTATCATCGTAGCATTAGTGACGGGCGCTTTCGACGGATCCGCCGCCATTTTCCTCTTTTACAGGCTGGCGTGGGAGGCGTCGGGCCGCGCGTTCAAGCCCGCGACTTTCTTCTTCGCGTACACGGTGGTGGGCGTGCTTCTGTTAGTCGGTGAGTGGGCGTTGATGCCGGCGGGCGCATACCACTCGACACCAGAGCTCGAGCGCAAGATCGAGATCGCGCAGGACGCGACACGCGACGTACACGACTCGGACTCAGACCTGGACAGCGTGGTCGAGGTACGACGCGTGCGAAGTGCGCGCGCGGAGCGACGGCTCTCGAAGCTAGAGCAGATTGAGGAGCTGGTCGGCGACGAGACGCAGCGCGAGGACCGGGCGCAGGCCGAAGAGGACCGGCAGGCGGCGAGCGGGATATGGGGCGTGCTACATGGGGTGCCCGCACACCGGCAGATGGCGACGCCTTGGTTTGCGCTACTGTTGCTTCTCACCGTATTGCAGATGCTGCGCATGAATTACTTCATCGCGACGGTGCGCGCACAATATCGGTACCTGCTGAAGTCAGAGCGGCTCGCCGAGGACATCAACCACTTCTTCGACGCGGCGCTCCCAGTGGGCGGCGTGTTCGCGACGCCATTCATCGGGCTGCTGCTCAACAATCTGAGTGTAGCGGCCGCGAGCGCCGTGCTCACCGTCTTCATTGTGCTAATCGGCGTGTTGAACTGCCTGCCGCAGCTATGGGCAGGGTACGGCACGGTAGTGGCCTTCGTGCTGTTCCGGCCGCTATACTATAGCGCCGTGAGCGACTTCGCCACCAAAATCTTCGGCTTCGCGACCTTCGGGCGCATCTACGGCACCATCACGTGCCTGTCGGGCCTGGTGAACTTCGTGCAGTCTGGACTCGACGCGCTAACACACGGCCCGCTGCAAGGCGACCCGACGCCCATCAACGCCGTCATGGCTGCGGGCGGCACGATCCTTAGCCTTGCTTTGACTGCGTACATTGTGATTCAGGGCCGGTCTTTCCGCCTCAAGCTGCAGAAGAAGGAAGACGCCGACAGGGTCCAGGAGCGGCTCGGCTTGATCCGGGAGGAGAGGGAGGCGGAGGATGCCGGATATGGCAGTATGAATTGATCAGCGGTGTAGATGTAGCAAAGCATACTAGGTACCTAGGTAAGATAGACAGGTGGACATCGTCATCGATTGTATATATGCAACGTTAAATATTAGTTTTAAGGACATGAAAATTCAATGAATATAATATTGAGATGAGCATGACCTCCAAGGCCTTGCAAGGACAGCTCGACTATGTGCAGCCAGAAGGCCAAGTTCAGCGTGCGGTGGTACAATACTCCTATGAACTTCTTTCCTTCTCTATGAAGGTTATTAGTATCAATTGAGTGATGTGGCATACCAGGTAGAGTAAAAGTAACCGCTCTCGTACCATGTCTCATCTAGGAGACAATAGCGCACACATACACATTTTAGCTCACTCTATGCTCTACTGCTGCTTTTCCCATGCGTGCATATGCAGAAAACTGACTCAAACTCATAGTCTCAAAGGATACTTCTCCCTCAGTCTTGCGCCAAACTTGAAGATGAAGATGGGAACCGGAATCATGGCAACGCCGACGAAGCCAAGCACCGAGCTACCCCATCCGACCCCAAGGTTGTGGAACAGCACCGGTCCGCATAGAGGAAGGAAAGCAGCGATTATGCTGCGCAGTACCGTGAACGCTGCTATCCCCGATGCCGCGTACGACGGATAAGCATCGATGATGTAGGCTTGGGTAGGCATGAATACGCCAATGACACCAAAGCCGAGTGGGAACAGGCCGATAATCGGCACGATCCAGTGAGTTCGCATTTCGGCGGCCCATCCGTACCAGAAGAAGGCGAGTGGGCAAAGGAAGGAGTACCAGATCATGATGGTCAATCGGAATTCTGGCTTGAATATGCCGCCATTGACTTTCGTCAGGCGTACCACCGTCCGGTCCGACAGCATCGAGAAGGCCCAGAGGCCAACCATGTAGCCAAGGCCAATGGATATGAAGACCAGGCCACTAATTCCAGTACCCCAGCCGTACTTCGTTTCGAATGTGGGAGGGATGGAGTTGTACATCAAATAGACGGACCCGTAGATGAAGGAGACGTATAGAGACTGAATGGAGATCATCGGCGCAAAGATGAGCATCTTCAGGGGCCTCATCATACCAGTTTTCAAAATAGCCAACTGCGAAATATCTCGAGACTCGTTGGCCTCATAGCATGCCTTAAGGTCTGTCCGTTTGAGTTCCTTTCCCAGGCGTTTGGTCTTCCGTTGTATAAGAACTTGGTGGTTCGTCTCGGGGAGGAAGATGGCCAAGACTATGGTGATGATGGCAGATGGGATCAACACAATCCAGAACGACCAACGCCAACCGATGGATCCAGCAATGAAAGCCCCTACTAGGGGGCCTATCGTAGGGCCAACTAGCGGACCTAGTGCCCATATCGACAGAGCCGCGCCGCGTTTCTCGATAGGAAATAAATCGCCAATTATTGCGCCTCCGAGAGTCATACAGCCACTACCACCTACGCCAGCGGCAAACCGGAAGACTATGAGGAGACTGAGACTTGGTGATAAAGCACACCCGATGTGCCACAAGCAGAAAAAGATATTAGAAAAGGTGAGCACGCCGGCGCGACCGAAAATCTCGGAAAAGGGCGCCAAAAACAACGGTCCCGTAGCATAGCCGAGTAGGTAGATGCTGACTGGGAATGGGCCGTCAGTGGGGTTGGAGTTATGAAAATCCCTGTTGATGTATTCGATAGCAGGTGCTAGAACGGATGACGAGAAGGGAGACATGAAGGTGATAGCAGCCAGAGCCCAGACTATCACCCACTTCCGGGCTGCAGAGAAATTCAAAGGCATCCGCGGATCATCTTGACTTTCCCATCCGACGATGGAATTTTCAAGGTCAGAAAGCGGAAGAGTTGTGTTTGATATATCGCTCTCTTTCTGTCTAGATGGGTTCTCCTCACTAGTGGCTTCCGTGACGCCGTCCGGTGTCTCTCTTGCTAGGCCGGTGGTAGAGCGAACGTGCTGCATTTGCTCCCTATCTAAGATGAGTCTTCCTGTAGCGTAAACAGATCGTATCTGATCTCGGTCTAGAACGAGCGAGAATCGGACGACGTCCAATGAGGGACGTACGGGACTCCTCGCGAGAGTTACATCAGTTGGCGTATCGGCTTTTTCTTCGTCTGGTTTGGAAGTATGGCTACTGTTGTCTGTTGAATTTCCAGACTTTTTCAGATCGCTTTGCCCTTCATCTGGCTTTGAGGTGCGGCTACTGTCGTCTGTTTCGACACCGGGTGTCTGTGGATTGCGTCCTTTCTCGTCATTTTCTGGAGTCTCGCCGACCGGTTTCGAGGATTGGTTCCTATCATCCTCTCCATCCTTGGGCTTCTGTACTTTGGGTTCCTTCTCTTCTTCCGGCTTTGAAGCAGGACCGCTACTGATCTCAGTCCCGCTTTTGGTATCCCGAGTCATAGCGGCAATAGCTGACCTTGTGTTGGTGATAGCTAGTAGGATAGGTACTGTGACAAGCCAATTCAACCAAAACATTATTGTCAGCAAGTAGGCACATCATTACTTCAAGATTCGGCATGACTCTTAAGAGCCTCGAGATAGGGGCGGGAGAGCACGAATTTAGACCATGTAGCACCATGTAGCCGACTTGTGACAAACTAGGTTATCGTTTATGGCTCCTAGACTTGGTGAAAAGCTTCTCGGAATCCCCAAGCTCCTCTAACGAAGAGGGGACGGCAATCCAAGTGGTTCCCATCTCCGATCTCTGGTTGCCGACTATTGCAGTAGCTGTAAGATTGAGTGGTCGGTTCGAACACTCCTGGTACACCTACAAGACCCAAGATATTTATCCTAATTTGTGTAGGATGTGCTCACTTGCTTTGGCGAGGAAGATAATCTTGCCGAGATGGGAGCACTAATGCAATATTCGGAAGTTCCGTACATTGTATTAAGTTTTTTTAATCTAGGATCGAGATGTGCTAGATCATCTTGAGATACTAAGCCGCAACCCTACAAGTACTGCAAGAGGTAAGTACCGTAAGCATGCGCGAGGCTCAACCTTAGAGGCCATGTCTACCTAGTATCGTGATATAATAAGTCAGTCAAGATAGGGTACCACATATACGACCGAATTGTAAGGTCGAGAACCCATTGTTTCCATTAGGGAATGACAGAAGTTGAGGGATTAGATAGAGACTTGAAGAAAGAGAATGGGAAGAAACAAAACCAGCTGATTGCCTTCGTACGTTAGGCACATGAACCGTCACGATGTTTCACTAATAACCCAACTCTAATCTGTACCAGATGGTCGGGTATGTGATCAGCTGGCCTTCGATGTCGTTATTAGATGTCGTAACGAACTTAAATTGAAGCTTTTTAGGCAGTTTGAGCTAGTCATACGAGCATACGATTGGCTCTAGTTCATTGGCAAGACCCCTGTACGTTAGAGATTTACCCATGTTCATTACGACGATTGCAAAGTACCTTGTACCTATGACCAATGTGGCATCTTTTTCGTCAGCCAAAATTATTTTATCGTCCAGCCTTATTATTTTATTCGACAACACCACCGTTTAAGGCCACGACGCATCTTTCATCATTGCCCGACTTTAAAGTGATAACCCCGCGGCGCACAATGCGCTCTTTTCGCCGATTCCCTGACCTAGCAGAACAAAGCAATGCCTGAGCTGCGAAGATGCCGACCGCCGTACAATCCGCCGACCTCTCGCGCACCGAGACCTTGTACCTCACTGGCCTCGCCCTAGTCTGCGCCGCCGTCCTTGTACGAACCTTTGAGGGTGAGGGCGAGCCTCTAGTCGCATCTCTAGCTCTCAGCGGTCTTGCATTCGCTGCTAGCTATGCTGTGATACGATGGCTTGGCCCGACCTTCATTAAAGCCGGATTGAAAGGTCGTGACCTTTCCAAGGTCAACAACAGCCACTACATACCGGAATGTATGGGAGGCATATGCGCCGTGGTCTACCTCCTGATCATCATCGTCTTTATACCGTTCCCGTTCTACAAGGACATCGTGGTCGCTACTAGTGGTGGTGGAAACCGTGATGTGGTGATGAACGTCGAGTTTGTTCAGAAAGGGAGGCTGCTTCACAAATTTCCCCATAGCAAGGTACGACGCTTCCCAGCAGCTCTGGTTGAGTAGACCAAATTCCTAACATCCTCTACTCTTTACAGCTTGCTTCCTACCTCTCTGCAATAATATCACTCCAATCCATCACTCTCCTTGGAATTGGTGACGACCTGTTCGATATTCGATGGCGCCACAAATTCTTTATCCCGGCATTCGCATCTATTCCACTTCTTGTCATTTACTTCATCGACTTCGGCGTCACCTCGATCGTGTTGCCCACATTTCTCCAACCCTATGTCGGCCGCGAGCTATTCGATCTCGGTATCCTCTACTATGGATATATGTCAGCCTTTTCCATATTCAGCCCTAACAGCATCAACATCCTCGCTGGGATCAATGGCATGGAAGTCGGCCAGAGTATCGTCATTGCGCTACTTCTCGCATTCAACGACGCCCTTTACCTATTCACCCCGTACCCTCATCCGGCTACCGACTCGCATTTGTTCTCCCTCTACTTTCTCCTACCTTTCTTAGGGGTGAGTTTCGCGCTGCTGATACACAATTGGTATCCCGCCCACGTCTTTGTAGGAGATACCTACTGCTACTTTGCAGGCATGGTGTTCGTAGTGGTTAGTGTCTTGGGCCATTTTTCGAAGACCCTGATCCTGCTGCTAGTGCCTCAGATCTTCAATTTCGTCTACAGCACACCTCAGTTATTCGGTTTGGTCCCATGCCCACGTCACCGCCTACCGCACTTCAGCGCGCGAACCGGGTTATTAGAGCCAAGCGTAACCAAGTGGGAGAAGGACAAGCAGCCGCGACCCATCATTGAGAAGGCTTTGCGATTGTTAGCGCAATTCAAGTTATTGCGCCTCAAGGAGGACGAACAAGGTCGGATCGAGGAGACGAGCAACTTCACGATTCTGAATCTCTGGCTGGTCTGGCGAGGGCCGATGCGTGAGGACAGACTCGCCAAGGAGATCTTAGTCATGCAAACCATCCTGGGCCTGTTTGGCCTCTTCGTCAGACACAAGCTGGCCCTTCTGATATTCAGAGAAGACAATCTTAATATCAGAAGCCCCGTCTAGTTTTGAGAGTTACGCAAGATACCATTTGCTACTTGTACAAAATATAGAATGCTAGCTAGCAGGTGATACCTTAGCTGGACCATGTACTGTATATAGGCCAATGTGCCCCAATTAGATGCGAGACCTGGCTGTACCCAGGTTACTGATTTATAAACGATTTCCGGCGTTGCCTAATACGTGAATAGATCTATAGGTTATTGAGCCAGAACATCCTCACTCCCCCATTGGCGGGACTCGAGATCCTCGGGCTTTCTTAGTTACGAAGCTACTTATCCTAGTAAATCCGAGCAACATTCTCTTATGTCTCGACCCAGAGACCACTTCTCATCCCAATACTTACATCGATGTTCCAGTTCAAATGCTCATAATTTTACAAGTTTGGCACGCATGCGCCTCTTATGTTAAAAATCAAATGTTAAGTCACTACGTGCGTAACTACCTACTAGGCTACGACAGTGCTACTTATGGAACTACTGTTGAGCTTACTCGGGTTATGAATTCCTACTTGCCCGTCTCCTTTATTCCTCCATAATTCACTCCGACCGCAGCTCACTTGCACATTCGCCGCTCGTTCCCTCCTTGGATACGAAACGCAGCCTATCAAACTCGACTTTAGGGGTCGACGTGGCCTATGCAACTTACCTACGTGTAAGGCACCCCTCCTTAATCGACATCGACATCGACATCGACATATAATGCCACCGCTCCTGACTTCGAGACAACGTAACGTGCTTATCATCTCATTCCCAACGTTATCAAACCCACCAGCAGCATCATATATGTATAATCATCCTCTGTTATCAGAGCCACCGCCGCACTCCTTTAGACCGCACTCCGTGATCCTACATACCTGGCTTACTTACCTCGGCCATATTACCAACCAGTCAACCACCCAACGCCATACGAAACCTTTCCTTCGTTAGCACAGTACATACATATGGGCAGTATAATCGAATCATACGACCCTCGTTTCATAACATGCGAACTGTTACTGGAGCTGAGTCAGAGGGGGCCCAACGGCATTCGCTTGGGTGGGCAAATCCTTTATATCTCGTTAGCAACATACACATGTCCGGACACGCACAAGTTCAACATCTGATTGGAAGAGACGGCGAGATCCTTTAACAGTATTCTTTTGCTCGGGTAGTATTGACTTCCCGTCAGATTACGGCACCTTCGTCGGACTGAAGCCGCCGCGGGCCTACTCATTTAATCGTGTAGTTGTAGACATCGTCGAACCCCTAACACGCCCGCCGCAACCGAGCAGCCAGCTCCTAGTAGTAGTACATATACGGCATACGAATTTCTACATCATTTTGGACTCCGCTCCTCTTTAGCAGTTGCGAGCGCCATAATGTTCGCAGCCGCGTTGCCTACCATCGGTAGGCTTTGCCAGTCGGAACGGCCCAGTCGTCGACATCCCATCCAATTCAAATCAAGCCAATCCAGGTAAGACTCCCACGCATCCGAGCACGTAAAAGAAGTTTGATTCGATATGAACTCTGTGGTTGCGAGATAAACCGATGTCTTGGGGGAATAACCTCATACCAATACCTCGCCAGTTACCGCACCATGTCCCATTTGATACCTGCCCCAACGCCAGACGCAGAAAACAACACTGCTCAGCCGGCAAATCCGCCACTTCAGATTCAGGAGTTTGAATAAGCCATGCAGCAACATTCTTCCCGGTGAGCTAATTGCGAAGATATGCACTTGGTCATTTGGAGCCAAAATAATACCATCAAGCGATAGTATCTAAGCCAGGCCAACTATGGTCCTGCCGAAAATTACAAGTTACTTCGATAAAATACGTCGCTCTCATCCAATGTTTCGGTCTTTGCTTTTGTCGGCAATGGGAGGGTCGACCATCACCGTATCCGTACTTATTGGTGATTTGGCCTCCTCTACAACGGTGGTCGGCGGCTTGAGCGACGTTCCCGGTGGTTTCGCGGCGGCAGCTTTGTTCATCCTGCTTTTTGTATAGTCACTCAGGCTTAGCTTCTTCTTGATTGGACTAGGCTGAACCGCGACGCCGTTTACCGAAGCCGGCGGGAAAGGGTTTGGTAGGTTACTCGCAGAAAATGGCGATTGCATTGGCGCGCCTGTTGCAGATAATGGAGTCGTCACGTTGGGAATAGTAGAACCGCTGCTGTTGAATGCTGGAACAGGAGGCATCTGAACGCGTAGTTCAGGCGACTTGATTTTTGTTGGCACGGCTGTTGATATAATCCTAGTGAAAAGGGATTTGCTTTCTTTAGGTGATACTGGCGGGGCGTCCGTCATTACTGTGTCTGTATCTGCAACATGTGGTAAGACTGGCTTGTCCTGTTTGGTCGCTTCCGAAACGGTTGTTGGTAGACCATGCTCTGTTGTCGGAGAGTCCAGGTCCATCTTGACCATGGCAGATGTCACAGATGAGGGGGAGGCAGCAATGACCTTGATCTTCCGCTCCTCGTCCGCTCGTACACGGTAGCGAGATTCCAGCAGACGCTTCGACAAGGACACTACCCGTCTCTTCGGTTTCTGAGCTGGGGTAACACTGCTAAACCACTCCCCATCGACTGGGTCGGTCTGGACAGAAGCATCGCAGTATTCTGGGCGTGGTCCGTGAGAGGAGTGCCGTGAAAGAATCCGACCAGCGCTGTCTCGATGATCGTGAGGTTTGAAGTAGTTGGTTGTACTTGGCGATACCGTGCTAGACGGCGAGCCTGACATGCTCCTCGACGTCGCCGCATCAACATATCGACGCTCTGAAACTCCGTTAGGTATACCGGTGGAATGACTTATTGAACCCCTCGGTTTCAATCTAGCGATCGAACTAGAATTGCCGGTACCATCGGAGGTCCGTTTCTTCTTCCGCGGAGGTTGTTGCTGCTCCATGCGACGGAACGAATCTTCAACCATCTGAACCTTTCGCTTGTCTCGGTCAGTGAGTTCTGTCAATACCCCCAACGTGTCGAAGGAACCCTGCCGTGGAGCAGGAGTCATATCTCGACTAGGAGGTTTACTACGCGATGAACCGGAATCGTCATCCGCTCCGTCATTGCCGCGGCCCTCACTAGGGGCGCGGCTGTTGGTTGCGTAGCCTGTGCTTGTTGGCGAGATGGCGTTTGTCTTGATCTTTCGGGATTTTCTTCTGGCCCCTTTGGTTTCCTTTGATTGATGATGTGGCCTTAGTATGTACGTCCGATGAAAGCGAGCAAAAGCGCAGTCGGGCCCCAAATCACACGCGCAGCCCCCATATTCGGAAAGTATCGCATGGACCCATGAGGCGATGCTCTGGTAGGTATCTGTCTCCTTTTCGTTATAGTCTGGCTGCGTGGCCGATTCCTCGTCTCCAAGGCCGAGTAATTGTTCCCACCTTCGCGCCACATCTTTCTGAAGATTAAATTCCCATGGGATTGTGATCTGTTCTGTAGATGGTATACGTCGATCGCTCACAAGCCAGAAATGATACTCGGAACTGTCTGATAAGTAAGTGTCCAGCATCGCATTTGGCTTGCAGCTTCGTCGCACATAACGAGCAATAGATCCTTCTTTTCTAGTATCGATGTAGATAGGGAGCATGGGGTGGAAGAAGACGAATGGGAGTGGAGAGCTCAGTTCCTGCCAACGATTCTCCGGATCCTCGCAATAGTCTTTCTGTATTCCAATTTGGCCGTTTAATTCCAGCAAGGGGACATCTTTATCGATTGGTTTCGACATAGCTAGATATTGCCAATGTACAATGGTATCCGGCCCAATGGGTAACTTCTTTGACTCAAGTCGCGGTGAAGCTTTGATCGAGTCCATATTAGTCGGCAACGGGTGGAAGACATCGCTAACACTACATCCTGTTTCTGCCTTTAATTTATCGTGATCCCGCAGCCACAGGGACAGGACGTTCGAAATGGAGAGGCTAGCAAAGGAATTTGTTTGTACGATGGAAACATCGCGGTCATCTTTGAACAGGTTTAAGAAAGCATTTGAATATTGTATCTCGAGCTCGTGAGGGACGTCTGGTGGTGTCGTGGCAGGACTAGGTGGATGGCCATGAGGATTCCCGGGCTTCTGACCATAGGAAGGGCTGCGTTTCGGATTTTGTGAACTGATGGATTGGGTTGGTCGATGGGTACTTTTCGACTTTTTGTGTTGGTGAGCGGAGGTATGGTCATGGGAGTGTTTTGCGTTGGTGTCAGAGCTAGTGTGGCCATTTAGTGCAAGGTCCGTCGGCTTGGTTTTCTTTTTAGTTTTTGTGGGTGGCCGTTTGGGCTTCCTCTCGGTCGCCTCTGTCGTGCTGGGTTTACTCCGTCGCAGGCGCTGTCGCTCGCAGGCGCCATGGCGATCGAGCGATCGGGGTTTGCAATCAGCGCAGGAGTGAGCAAAGTCTTCTCGCAAAGCCTCGTCGATACTAAGGGGGTAGTAACACTCGATGTGTTGCCAGGTATCGCAGGTATCGCAATAGATAGTGTTCCCGTCATCGTCAGCGAAGTCACAAATACACTTGATCGTGTACGGTTCCTCCTCGACCGGCGCCTGGACCTTACTGGACACATGGTTCAGAAGTGCAGGTGTAGATTTCGGACTGAGGACGGCCGTCTGACTCGGGGTCACTGATTGCGTCGTCAAGGATGGGATCTTGTCTGTCATAATCTAACATACACCTCACGAGGTGATTGTCGACGAGGTAAACGTAGGGGAGGTGGTGTTTTATCGACTGGGCCCGGATGGCATGACGACGAATCTCGGTTCGACGTGACAGCGATGGTTTCCTGGCGATTCAGAGGTCGAGGGCACGTCTCCTCGGACAGTCATATGTCGATGTCGAAGGGGCGATTGTATGATGCGCGGCGCGTTGAGGAAACTATTGTTGTTGTTGAGAGGCAGCGCCTGACACGTCCGGACTCGAGGTGCGGGCGCAGACGATCACAACAAAGAGCAACACTAGAAACAAAAGAAAACTCGATATTTCAAGTAGAGCAGACGGAGTGATCTGATCGTCTGACCGTAGGAACCTGGTAAATGCTATGCCACGATAGTGCGTGCCAGATAAATTGGTAAAATGGGAGTATGAGACTTGTTCGCGAACAAGACGTGGCGACGGGAAATGAGCTTTTTCGTTTTTCTCTGCTCGGGGAAAGAAGAATGCGCCTCGGGGTAGAATGGAATTGGAGCGTATCGGTGGTGAATGACGAGTTCGAAATTAAGTTAAGTTTATGAGTATCTTGAAAGATTCGACGCTTGGGACCCAAGGAAATGTAATTCGTGTTTGACTGGTCGTTGGGAAGTAGTGAGAGGATGAGGGATGAAGAGAGAATTGAGGAGTACGAGAAGGGAGAGCAGAACAGAGCAGAGCCGACGGGTGGGAAAGAGAGAATGCGCACCAAGCAAAGAAAGATTGATTGATTACCTGTACCTACCACAGGTACCTACCTACCTAGCTCCTACTTGACCTGACCTGACCTGACCTGACTACTGGTACTGGGACTTGGACTGGGACTGGGACTGGGCCTGGGCCTACCCTGTCCTGTCCTGCCCTGCCAGAGCGGAGAGAGAGAGGGAGAGGGACAGAGAGAGCGCGAAAGCGTTGCAGGGCACCTGCAGCTCCCAGTGACAATTTTGAGTAGTGGTGCGTGCATTAGCACCAATTGGCGTGGCTCTCGGGGGTGGTGGCAGTGGGCAGTGGCAGTGGGAGCCTAGCGAAAGCGGGAATGAAAATGGAAAAGGGAAAGGGAAAAATATTGTACATAACGCCTAGGAAGGGCTAGTACCGTATTGTACATGCTAGCGTATGTACCTTGTACACATCAGTGCTGTGTGGTGCAGCTGTGCCCCGTCGCTCCCTCGTGTGGCTGCTGTCCTGCCCGGGTTATGCGGGGCCACTTGGGAAGATTTTTGGTGCCGGGACCACCAAAAAAAATAGGGCCCCGTCGAAACTCAACTTGGGCCGTCCATCACACACTGGTGAGAGGTGCAGCGCTTGCGACCAGTGAAAAGTGGGGAGCGAGCTCGAAAGAGGAAAAGGAGAGGAAGCGGAAGCGGGAGTGAAATGAACAAAGAGTCGAGACACAACCAACTTGTTCTGTCCTGTGTACATTAGTAGGCACACCAAGAGGAACAATATATGATAACGATAAGAACATGGGCCATTCCTGATATAGGTCATCATGCGCTTGGCTGAGAAAAGCCTGTGAAGACGGAACGTCGAGGAGGATGGGATGGGATGGGAAAGTGTGCGCGAAGGGGAGGGTAAGAGACGCTGAGGAGGAAGAAGAAAGGAAGCCACTCACATGGAATGCATTGCATGTTCTGGGCATTGGACAATCCTCGAGACAGCCGCTAAGCCGGAAAAGGACTGGACCACGGCGCACAAGGTCAGCCAATGAGAAGATCGACCTAATGCTTGTACAGTTGTACCTCCTGCAACCATTTCTGGGAGGGCAATGCGCTTCAAGGCATCGAGGAATCGTTTCCGGCTTCGATCAACCATAGCTGAAAAATAATTAGCGCGATGGAATGATCGTTATTTTTTTTGGGCGGTGCGGCGAGATGAATAGGTTGAATTGTGAGGTTGGGGGGGCGTAATTTGGGATGGCCATATGGAAAAACCAATCCCAATTTTGTGTCGTGTAAATTCATTTTCGGGATGGTTTATTCCATATCAACGAGGCTATTTCCGTTGCGGTCTAGAAATAGATGTAATGATGATGGTAGAATACGTAAAGTGTAGGGTGTAGGGGATGGGAAAAAAAGAAATCCAGCTCTGGTCTGGCGTGGTGGTAAGCAGATGGGAAAGGGCACAGATGAACGGCGCGGGCGCGCAGCTGTGGACGATATCTCTTTGCAGGTACAAGCCTGTAATATGAGGGGAAAGAATTTATGTTATGACGAAAGGGACTGCGGAGGTAGCTTTGTCTGATGAAAGCCGGATCTAGGTCATCCTTGACACAGTGTGTGACAGATTAATTGTGGTGGGAATTTGACTGGTCAGTTGGGCGACGCGAGAACTTTGAAATTGCCTTGAGCGTCGAGCGCGGGGTCCAGTTTGAGTCACAGGGACCTTCAAACAACCGTTTGTCCGTATTTCACCGTATTGGTGGGGGAGACGGTAGCCTTACGTTTTTACGTACATGTAAGCCGTAGCTGTCCCAGATCTATCTCGTTAGTTTGAATAGGGGGGATTTGAAGCCGGACTCATACCACTAACAGCTGGAGGTAAAATACCTAGGTATCTATTAAAAAAGAGGATATTGCAACTTACCATCCGTGTATTAATCCATCATAACCGTCATCGAGCTCTTGTCCTCAAAGAATTCAGACAGGCAAATACGAAGGTAAGTACTAAGCATGTCGTCGTACCTAGTTACGCTATCATAGATAACGAGCGACGTGATAATTCAACTATATTGTCTTATCGCACCACTCGAGAGCTGCAGCAGAAGAAACTAAAACAATTTAAGAACAAAGCTTTCCGAATTGGAGCGGTTCTCGAGTTGTTGCCGGAGCGGGAGAAAGAGTCCGGTGCGGTCTCGTCCAGTCTCATCTTCTACTTCCGGACAGTTGGGAGGTTTGCTGGGAGGGCCCTGACATACATATTCGTTCCGTTTGGTTGCGTCGTCCCGGACTTGCGGCATTCTTCCTGCAAGATGATCGTGTGATGGAGGTTGAAAACTTTGTGATTCGCCGAGAGGATAGACAGAGCCTCGCTTCATCGCAGACGTACATATCGATGCGCTCCTTGACCGCTTCTCTAGCTGCCATTCATCCGTCTGCATGTGAGAGTCAAAGTTGTCCGTACGGCAAACTACTTGAACGTTTCGACCAAGATCCGACAAGGTCTCGAAAGTCCTTCGTTGGTTACATCCCCGACCCAAGAATGCATGAAATCGTGGCTATGCTTGCAGTCTGATCTCACACGCCCAATCACTAACCCCTACAAGACAGGGAGACATATACTCGCGCCAATGGATTTGAGTCCGTCGGATGCCGTAGTAGCTACGCAAGTCGCCATTATTCCTCGGTTGCGCGCTAGGCAAAAGTCATATAGTTGTGATAGAAATACGCGACCAGACATCTCGACGTCAACGCGCCTCTTGGCTCTTCTCGCGTCATTGATAACAGGATCGATCTCGTTTCAACAATAACCAATAACCTCAGAAGAAAGGGATAGACTGACACCAACCACACGTGTTAGCTGGCATTGTTACATCTCTATCCGAACCAGACGCTAACTGTGACTTGACCTCCCAATTCCTCCCGCGCTGATTCACGCTGCTAGCGGTAGTGCGACTTCACAGTTCCGATCGTAAAACAAGACGAGGGGGCCTCACAAACACGCGAAGACCGGTTGAACCCTGAAGCCTGCACATCCAGCCGTGAGCAATATACCGATGTAACTGCTACGTGTGCCATTAATGGTCATCCTAATACACATCTTACCCGTTTCCGGAAGATTGCAGAGATAGCATTGGCAATAATCCCAGGTTCTTAAATTGGCTCGCCAACTTCTCGTGAACATTCAAATGGTTATACTATTCCCATTGCACGTCTAGCAGAGATCAATTCTAACTTGTCACGTATCTTCCTCACGGCATCACCTCAAGTGATGTTCATGATGAAAATGTTGACAACAAAAATTCCGGGAACTACGATCCACGAGGGATAATAGAAGAGGATTAACTCCGCGATGTGCAATGCAGGTTTCCCCCCTTAAGAGCCCTTATTCTTGAGCAAGGGCTCTTCTCCCAAGGTAAGTATGAAGAAGGAAAGAAAAAAGGTAAACAGAAAGGAAGAGAAGAGAGCGGCTTTTTGTGTGAGAGGAAACGCGCTAGAGAGACTGTGTGAAATTGCGATTTCGGCTGTTGCGTTCCACCTTGTCAAGTACTATGTATCTAGGTACCTAGGTACTCTCTCAATCGCCGCTTTATTCAGGTTTGCGAATGATCCATGTACCAAATTATTTTTATGCCAGTCTTATGCACACTGATCTCACCAAGTTTGGCAATCCGAGACTTTGTCCAAAGCCACTTCTGCTGATTAAGCCCAGGTAGGTAATCTGTACTTTCCGATCCAATAGAACGGAATGTACTGTACAACCAGGAGTCCTTCAAGGTATGCATCTAAACACTATTACCTACCGAATGAAGTCCATTCAGGAGACAAATATATTCACCCAACTTCCAAATTAGAGGATCAATATCCTTCAACCTCTTAGTCCTCACCTATGCTGTTCCCCACTGGCCATCAGTCTATGCGCGCATGTTTGGTATACGCTGACGTTTAACATTTTGATTGCTATAGAGACGTTACGCATTGAAATAACTCCTCCGTCGTGCTAACTAAAGCTTGAAACCATTCGAAAGAGGTGAGGTCCAAGGCTAGAGAGCCCTCAAACCCAAGTATAAGAGACCGTTGACCCAAATTCCCATCTAAACCAAATTCTCGTCTAAATAGATCGAGGATCTCACTATCCGCAGACCTAGTGTCAGCAAGGGAAGACAATTTCCTTTATTTTGATCGTGAGCCGTGTGAGCCTCCACGCCACGGTTTTGCACCAGGATGAAATCCCTAGTTTTCAGCCTTGATGATGTCCGCAGCCTATTTTATCCTCATCGTCAGCTCTTGCCGCTCTTTCTAGGAATTTTATCAAATGAAAGACGCCTTACCTTCTCAGCAACAGCATATACTACAGCCTGTATATGCGCTCCGGGAATCAAAGGAATGACCCCGGCGTCTACGACTCTTAGGTTCCTCGTGCCATACACTCTGAGCGATGCGTCTACCACTCCGCCTAGGTCTAATGGAAGCATGGATGTTGAACCGCTTGGATGGAATCCAGTCGTGATTTTCGGCCGCATCACTTGATCGAGCTCCGTCTCATTTCGAGCATCCATAATGCCGAAGCCAGGTGGCGCCACCGGCATCAAAGCAGCCATTGCTGACGTTTGGATAAGGCGGTCGTTGAATTGGAGCCCAAGTACGAGCAATTTGCAATCGAAAGAATGCGAGCAAAACCGCGGATCAATAATAGGCGCGGAATTCTCGAACATGGATGAAGATCTCGCGAAGATTGTACCTCGAGAGAATGGCTGCATCCCGCTTACTGCTAGTTGACCCCAGGATGTCGACATGATCTCAAAAACCGGCGTGTCAGTTTGCGTAAGAAAAGATATCAGCTGGGTTTGCTGTGCGGCGTATCCCGCTCGAAGTGTGTCGTCGTATGAAGGAGGTAGGTTTGCAGTTGCGTTAGTAGCCTCATTCAACAGCTCTCTTAAGCGATCCGTCACCCACCCAAGAACGGGGAAGGCGATAAAGTTCACCATGGGCGCCGTCCAGGGTCCTAATAAACGTCAGCGCTTGTGACTTGAGAATGGTGCTAACTCGGCGGCGAACCTGTACGGTTAGATAGATATTCTTGTCGAACAGCATCCCGCGTGCTTCCTACGATATCCCATGCGGAAAAGACGTCTGGTGAAGTAACTACTAGACCGTTAGTAGGGACATGTCAATCTAGGGGCAGATTGCACTCACGTTCATATACAGGCTGTAAGGTAGGATGGTCCTGTAAGTTGCTGCCCACTCCAGGCAGATCCACCGCGACATCTACTCCCAAATTTCTCAGAAGCTCAGCCGGCCCAATACCAGATATCTGTAGCAAAACGGGAGAGAAAATAGCACCACCAGCGAGGATCACCTCCTTTCCGCACGTGACCGTGATTGTAGCAGCAGTCAAGTTAGCAGCAAGCTAGAAAACCACGACGGTCAGCAAAGATACGGCAACAAACGCTAGTGTCGTCGATGTGGGATATCCACACTTACCTCGACACCGGTTACGCTCAAGCCAGAACCCCCGGAGGTGTGCGTCGAGTTCGGGAAAATGATACCAGCGCTATCATGTAGGATGCGGGTTACGGTGTAGCCAGTAACGAGATGCAAGTTCGGACGGTCTAACACAGGGTCAAGATATGAGGTACGTGCGTCAGATCGAGACTGATTCTTTGCCATCATGCTGCTAGGAATAATGCAGGCACCCGTGGCGTTACCGCCATTAGGGTCTGCGTTAGCGGGTATCCCGAGTTCTTGGACGCCCTCGAGGAAGTTGTCTACATTTTCGATCAGTCAGCACGATGCTCAGCAAACGACGGACGGACAGGACGTACAGGATTGGTTGTAGTCGTAGTTTGGATAACTAACTTCAACCGGTCCATTCTTGCCATACCCCCCAATGACAGGATGAACGGGAATAGGGGCTTGTCGTGCAGGTCCTTTGCTGACTGGCGCCGAATAATTCTCGCTCTGTACAGTTCGTGCGTCAGTATATTCGGCTTGAGACAGGATAATAGGTAGCAGAGAAGGGAAGGAAAGTAAAGAGGAAATCAGGGGGCCCAGCTTACCTTCTGGAAGTAAGGCAAGATGCCCGACCATCCCCAGCCAGAATTGCCGAGGCGCTCCCAGGCGTCGAAGTCGGCAACTGAGCCCCGAGTCCAGACAAGACCATTGACTAATGTGCTGCCACCGACAGCTTTTCCCTGGGTGAAAACCCGGGTCTTATTGTCGAGGAATTCCTGCCGGGCCATTTCTAGCTTCACGTCATATCGGCTAGGATCCGCAAATCCGACATTCCCAGGGATTGAGACATCTTCAGCGCGGTCATCTCTGCGTAAGAAACATGGTTGGTTAGCCAGGAAAGTGGAAGGCGCAGGGGGCGTAAAGGGGACAAAAAATGAATAGGTATGTAGCAGAGTTAGGGGCAAGGACTTACAGATCTCCAGCCTCGACTACTAGAACAGACACTGTTATCACTCGTTAGTCTTCTAGTTTTTACAAGTATAGATGCATAATTATAAGAGCTCACCCGACGGGTTCTCCGATAGCCGGTTAGCAACAACGAGACCACCTATCCCTGCACCGACGACGATATAGTCGTAGCTATCTTGGAGCGATGCAGTGCCATTGGTGTTCGGGTAGATGCGCACACACGAGGAAGGCGAAAGCAAAATACTGGAAGCAAGCGAAAGCACAGCGGCCCTGGTGACCCTCATCGCGAAATGTTGAAGAAGATTTAGCTATATTGCGAAGCGAACGGGATGCTGCAATGTGGTTTTTGACGAACTTTTCTCTAGACGACGCCGGGCAATTATACTATGTGCGGGAGATCTAGTATCCCATCTCGTTACCGGGTTCGGTAAACAAACACAGCTCTGTTCGTATGGATGCAGCGCGTTTGTACGGCTCGTATGGCAACGGATCCGAGTCCGACCTAAATTCAACTTCTCGTCCATTCCCCGAAAGCTTGGACATTCGAGATGAGCATATTCCAATTCATACCATATGAGTTGTCAGCTTCCCTTTTTAAGGCTAGAAATGGATACCGAATATAACCAGCACTATACGCCACGTAGCCCCTATTCGTCCCACCCCATGACAACTTCAAACACAGCTTCCCTTTCAAGATGTCGAAACTCATATTGAAAACCGCACTTTGCGTTAGAATAATCCTTGATGTGATGTTATTTTCTGCACGTACATTTTCGAGTAGGAACCGAACGGCAGGCAATTCTCTGTTACGACCCCAGATTGTTGAAGCAAACCTCACCAGCCGGCCACTCAATGCTTTCATACTCAAGAAAAGAGGTTAGTCTGCCTATAGAAGCATACATCAAACTTGGAGATATTCTACCATTGGTGTATACGTGAGCACTTTATATGTCGACGCTTCCGTAAGAAGTAGTTACTATTGAGTGCATATGCTCGTCAGAATCGCACCATTTGAGCATATCTATGCTGTAATTCCTATCACCACTTGAATAGCAATTTGTTGGCTGCGAGGTTGGGAAAGTTTGTAACTCCATGAAGAGCAGCAGGATCTTATCCGTTCACGGTGAGATTTGTCATAAGTGAAACTAAGCGCAGATATGCTAGAATATAGTAGCTACGCTGGCTGATGCTTGTGTGAATGGGAGAAACTCGATAGGGGAAGCCCCCGTGTAGAGATGGCATCAAAGATTCAAGATTACTGCTCACATATCTAGCAACTACTCGATCACGATCCATCTGGCCGTCACATGTCGTAAATAAATTTCTGGCGTGCGGCGTCTAAACCGTATTCCAGCTTTTCTTTCTACCGGGACTACCATCGACGTGCCCCGAGAATCTGATCTACGCTTCGCTCGGGTGCGCAACACATGTCCCTCGTTGATCGTAAACGGCAGATACTTCATTGAACCTGCCGCGTCCAGTTCCTGCTTCTATCGATCCCTATCGACTATTACCGCCAGCTTCTCCCTTCCGATCCAGTTCCTTCGAGACTGACGAGGTCTATAATAGTCGACCTTTCTCTCGATCACCTCGACTCGCTGTTTCATATTGTCCAACGCGAGCTAGTCTGGTCCGCTACGTCCACCTTATAACTGAAGATATTATCCTGACCTAGAAAGGTTCGGCCATTACTATATTCGATTCCCCGAAATACGTATCATACGCAGGGGCTATTTGACTCTCCCTATACCAAGAGGAAGGTCAATATCCGTGCCACTTGTTGCAAATTATCCAAGTATGAGATCGAGCTGTCGACAATTTGATCCAAGTGGTAAATGCCCATTATGCAAGGAAAAATATCGATGTTCAAGTGATTAGTATGTAGATAGGAGGAGCTAGTGTGTAGAAATGTCCAACCCCTTTTAACCAGTTCCAGTCCTCATAATTACAACCTAAGACTTTTATTCTGCCAGGTGACCAATAATGGATGAATAATATTATGTTTAAAGTCTCCTATATGGTCGTGGCAATGGCTTTCCTAGCCTTTCAGCCGCAGTAGAACGGTAGCCTGTCTCGACATGCAAGTGTCAAAGACTCTGGGGCCATTATAATGCGCTGATAATTTGGATATAGTGCTTCGTCATCAAGACGTATTCTATTCTCGCTGTTATGGGATATGGCTTCGAAGCCTGTGGTGCTGGCAGCATAGTCATTGAGCGAGCTTCCAAGAGTGGAATGAACAAATAAATGTGTATCTCGCCCCATATGTCTCGCGATGGAGCTCAGACCCTCATTAAGGAGTAATGGATCCCACTTTTGTTCGTCGTTGAAAATCGTCAATCTCGGCTACTTGTTAAAATGTAATTGAATGAATGCATGCATACAAGTACCAGATCATGGATCCGAAGAGAACTTATACTTTGTGTGTAGATGAATTTGGAGACGAATGCACCTAGGCTTACTATACGTATTTGCTGCTCCATAAATATGCATTTGCATTCGCCCGAGAAACAGGCGACTACACGACGGGCTTCCGGATTAAGGGGACGGCAGAGCTTCCTCCTCAGTCATTTGACTGCATCAAAGGCCCCAAATAAATGCAGAATTTCTATTATCTGATGTATATGACTTGTTCACCTCGCGGCAGTTCAGCGGATAGGGGGAGGGGATATCGGATGAGAGCTTGAGTCCACATATAAAGCATGAATGGTTCAACTCATGCATGACGTGTAACCTGGAAGTAAATCTGATCTCATATTTTCCATTGCCAATGGTATGCCTCTGGTCGGCTGCATATAAGGATACTGCTCGTGTTAAACAATACTCTGAGGTGACGAGGAAGGACGAGAAAGGAAATCCGACGGGTGTCACTTGTAAGGAAAAAACCTTCACTTTGATGTCACCGCCGCGGGGTCTAGAACTACATAGGGCGCATAAGGCAGGTGTACAGGGCGATCGGAGCCGTTGACCGATGCCGATAGCGGTAGTGGTGTAACCTACCTAAGTACCTAGGTACTTTTCTAGCGTGCCTGCCTTCAATGTTGGTTGCGTACATATGTACAGTACCCCAGCGTACCAGTGCCAGCGCGCCTGCCACAGCTTGATTAGGGAACTTTATTAGCATTAGCGCGAGGTCTTATCGGATGTTATCGCAACTTGAGTCACTGGAATTTACAATATATTTATTACCTTGATTCCCAACTGACCGAAAACATCTCTATTGCGCTTCATTTCCTTTTGCTTGACCTGACGATATATCTCGATATGTGGTGGTAGTACAATCGCTTGTCGAATGTTTTCGTCCAAAATGCTCCGCGCGCTATGACAATGCGACACACGGCCTGGAAGAAGGCACTTTCAAACTTGAATGTGAGTTAAGGTCGCATTACGCCGTGCACTCTTTACTTGATCCCCGAAGACCGAAGGATTGCGATTCGTTACTTTACCTTTGAACATTAGGCTTGAGAATGCTTGACTAACAACTAACAATTAACAGACGCCGTCAACCAAGGACCTCGCCAGGAACAATGGCTCATATTTGTTGCCTGCGCGGAGCACCGCAAATAGCGGTGGGCACTCGGTAACATTCGCTTCATCGTATACCTCCATATCCAAATCGCAGAAACAAAAGAAAAGCCTCGATCGCGTATGTATTATCTTCTTTTATTAACTTTGAACTATTCTAATCTCCATCTTAGGATTTCTTCGTCTCGATCCTTGAGACTTCGGTCACCAAGCGAGATGCCAAGGCTTACATGAACAAGTTTGTGCCGGTGTTAGAAAAGAAAGGGGCAACTGGTTTTAAGCAACGTGCTACTCAGACCCACCCGACGAACAGCACAGACTCCGTGGAGGCGGTAGCTGTAGTAGACGCTGCTGCTGCTACTACCACCACCACCACTACTACGAACAAAGATGTCGCCTACGCATTGAAACCTGAAGCGGATGTCGCTATTCAAGTACCCTTGTATGTTGCTTTGGTTAAGTTCCGTGCTCCTCAAGAGGTCGATGACGCTACTCTGGATGGCGTGGGAAAGACCCTCGGCCAGCTCCGGAAACTTGGATTAATCAGCATTGTCGTAGTTGACTGCGGCCATGCTGAGGAAGATGAAGCTATTCAACGGCAAATTGCCACCGTGCAAGCTAACCGCATCGCTATGGCGATAGATAACTATGATTCCCCCGGGGCGCGAGTTATCGACTCGCCGATTACTATCGATAGTCCGGGAGAGGGACACACCTCACCCTTTACTTCGCGTGGTCTGTTTGTCGGCAATCCCAACGACCTAATGGCCGCGTTACAAGAGGAAGTAGTGCCCGTCATCTCCTCTTTCGGATATACTGCCGATGCCTGCACGATGAAGCCTGTCAATGTCAACGACGCCATCTTGGCTCTCACCAGACAATTATCGGGTCTCCAGTTCCTTGGTCAGCCGGCCGAAGAGCCAAGCGTGATACAAACGTCAAGGTCTGCCGAGGTATACCGTCTTGTCGTCTTGGATCCTCTTGGCGGAATTCCTGCTAAAAATCGAGCCACCGGGAGACACCTTTTTCTGAACCTCGAGCAAGAATTCCAGGAGGTTTGCGATGATTTAAAAACACCAACAACATCGGATTCGAATGGCCCAAGTTCGGTTAATCTGCAGCACCTAGAAAATGCCGAGTTAGCAAAGAATGTCTTGTCCCTGCTACCCCCGACTTCTTCTGCGATCATCACGACTCCGTGGGAAGTGGCAAGCGAACGACGCCCGGAGGACAACGCCGTGGATTGGGCCCTTGTCGGCACAAGACGAGGACAGAATCCGCTAATACATAGCCTTCTCACCGACAAGCCTGTTCAATCTTCGTCACTGCCCTCGGAGCGCTTCAGACCCTTCACGTCTTCAACCGGTATGGCCCAGATCGGATCGTTGACAACCTTGGCTAAGCGCGGTATGCCCTTGACCATATTGCCGGATCCCCGGGTTGCTCCGTGGAAACCACCTCAGCCCGGACAGGGAGGACTGAAATTAACAGATCCATGCATAGACCTCCCTAGACTTGTTAACTTGATTGAGGATTCATTCGGTAGGAAACTCGACGTCGACCACTATATGAGAAGAATAAACGGGAACCTGGCCGGCATAATTATTGCAGGGGAATACGAAGGGGGTGCTCTGTTAACATGGGAAAAGCCTGTCGGCCTCGACTACTCCGAAGCAGCTACCTCGGGTCGGCTCGTCCCTTACTTGGACAAGTTCGCAGTCCTCCGCAAGAGCCAAGGTGCTGGAGGAGTGGCCGATATCATATTCAATGCTATGGTTCGAGACTGCTTCCCGGAAGGAGTTTGCTGGAGAAGTAGGAAGGACAATCCCGTCAACAAATGGTACTTTGAAAGGTCGAGAGGTTCTCTGAAGTTCAGAGACATGAACTGGACGATGTTCTGGACGACCCCAGGCTTGGCCTTGGATGAGCAAAGGTTTCAGGACTATGAGAGTGTTTGCCGGGGTGTAGAGCCGTCATGGGCAGACAAGAAGCAGGTTGTTGACTAGCTGGGCTCAGTTAGGTCAAATAGAGTGTTCTCTATAGTAGAAGGCGTTCACTTATAGATATGATCAGGATGACGAAACAACCCCTGAATATACTCACGTGACTTCATTTCTTGCAATCAACGTCTATTCATCGTGCACGTAACCGTCTGTGTTCATCAGGATTCACTTGACTTCATTACTAACTGGAGTGAACCTGTCTGGTTAAGTTTCAGCTTATCATACTAATCTGTTCTTCTTGATCCATGAATGTCGTCACTTTAAACATATTATACGTATATACACGTGCCTATAGTACTGGAAGTCTTATATGTTAGATCTTATTGATTATTCGTAAGGACGTAGATAATAAACTAAGATTGCTTGTCGAGAAAAGATATGGGTGAAAATACATTTACGCATAGTCCTGTACCCAATTATATTATTTTAAAAATCATCAATGCCAGACGTATTTTATAGATTAACTGTTAGGCTGACGTCCACATACTGTACAACTCATAAGGATCCGGAAGGGCAGTAAGGCGGCAAGGCGGTCAGGATTGAGGAAAACCCCACCATCGTAGTTGTGGTGGGGGAAGAGATGGGTTTTCAGGTGGAGTATTTATATAGCTTCACGGTGTGGACATATAACTGTCCTAGCTGAATTGGGCTTACTTAGCAAGTACTCTTTTGTGATCCTCAGATGTCGTGAGAAAAGGGCATCGAAGCTATAGAATGGATTAAACTCGAAACAAGTAGAAGAGAGGCTGGTAGCAGTTATATGTCACGTGTAATAAATTAAAGAACAAAAGGAAATTAGCCATTCTAGTAGGACCTAGCAACCGATGGTTCATTGTTTATATCTACAACAAGTTATGGCAGGTACGCGGACATCCTTGAGTGTGGCGCCCATTCAACTGGCAAGGACGAAGGTGGAAATGTCCAGAACTTTCGCGATCAAGGTACGGCACACGCCACGGGGTGTAACAAGTGAGGGGCTGTATTAGACACGCTAAGGTTCAAAGTCCTCAGCGATCTCCCACTTCGCAGTTTCGGGCAGCTTTTTTTCTTAGAATACTTTCTTTCCCTTTGCCGCAAACACGACTTTACAACAACAAAAAAGCCACCGGATTTCGTCTTTCTACTACGACTACGCCGTATTCGACTAATCATCCTGTCTTCGCTAGACTCGATTTTTTACTCGTGATTCCCATCTGGCACGAGACAACGGCTCGCGACGTTTCCTGACCACCCCGCCGTCAAATATCACTTTTATTTGTTTACTCTAGATCTTGTTGCACACATCCCACCAAGATGAGTGTAGTTGGTAAGTTCCTAACACCGTGGCGAGTTGTCTTTGGGCGACGACGTGCGGAAATAGCTGACGCTGAATTATTATAGGCGTCGATTTCGGTACCCTGAACACTGTCATCGCAGTCGCCAGAAACCGAGGTGTCGATGTCGTACGTACCGACCGATATTCCCTTCCTACTTTGTGGACGAGCGAGGCTGACAACATGTGCAGATCACCAATGAGGTTTCAAATCGAGCTACCCCGTAAGTTGAACATGGATACCTTACGTTCTGTATAGAGCATCCACTGATATATCAACCTACAGTTCCCTAGTTGGATTTGGGCCCAAGTCCCGATATCTCGGTGAACCGGCAAAGACGCAAGAGATCTCCAACCTCAAGAACACCGTCAGCTCCTTAAAGCGCCTGGCCGGACGAAATATCAGCGATCCCGATGTTCAGATCGAGCAGCAATATGTCTCCGCTCCTCTCGTGGATGTCGGCGGCCAGGTCGGTGCTGAGGTCTCGTACTTAGGCAAGAAGGAAAAGTTCTCCGCCACCCAGCTTACTGCCATGTTCCTGAGCAAGATCAAGCAAACCACTCAGAACGAGCTGAAGTTGCCTGTTTCTGATCTCGTAATCAGCGTGCCTGCATGGTTCACCGATGTCCAACGACGGGGCCTTCTAGACGCAGCCGAGATTGCTGGGCTTAAGCTCCTCCGTGTGATGAACGACACTACTGCTGCGGCGCTCGGCTACGGAATTACCAAGCTCGATCTGCCTTCGGCTGAGGAGAAGCCTCGTCGAGTCGCATTCATCGATATTGGCCACGCTGACTATTCTTGCTCCATTGTTGAGTTCAAGAAGGGCGAGCTGGCCGTCAAGTCTACCGCGTACGACCGCCACTTCGGTGGCCGGGACTTCAACATGGCCCTAGTTAACCACTTCCAGAAGGAATTTAAGGGCAAGTACAGGATTGACATCACGACTAACCCCAAGGCCATGGTCCGTGTCGAGGCTGCTGCTGAGAAACTGAAGAAGATTCTGTCTGCCAATCAACAGGCGCCTATGAACATCGAGTCTCTCATGAACGATATCGATGTCACGGCGATGATTACGCGACAGGAATTTGAGGCGCTCGTAGAGCCGCTATTGAACCGAGTCACGGTGCCCCTAGAGCAGGCCCTCGCTGAAGCCAAGCTCACTAAGGAGGATATCGACGTAATCGAGCTAGTTGGTGGTTGTACACGTGTTCCTTCCATCAAGGAGCGCATCCAGGCATACTTCGGAAAGCAGCTCTCGTTCACCCTCAACCAGGACGAGGCAGTCGCTCGGGGCTGTGCCTTCAGTTGTGCCATTCTCTCACCTGTCTTTAAGGTCCGTGACTTCGCCGTCCAGGACATCGTGAACTACCCGATCGAATTCTCCTGGGAGAAGGATGTTGACATTCCGGATGAGGATACCAGCCTTACCGTCTTCAACAAGGGCAATGTCCTTCCTTCAACAAAGATCCTAACTTTCTACCGCAAGCAACCGTTCGATCTTGAAGCTAGGTATGCCAAGCCCGACGAATTGCCCGGCAAGATCTCGCCCTTCATTGGTAGATTCTCCGTCAAGGGTGTCAAGGCCGACCCCAAGACTGAGTTCATGATTTGCAAACTTAAGGCTAGGGTCAACATTCACGGCGTTCTTAATGTGGAAAGTGGATATTACGTAGAGGATCAAGAGGTTGAGGAAGAGGTTAAGGACGAGAAGAAGGACGAAGGAGACAAGAAAGACCCAGAGGTAAGTTATGAAAATTCCTTTCCTGGACTGCCTCCGGAGGAACGCAGATTTCGTTCCCGCGAAAAGAATACCCAATTGCGTTCAAGCCTGATTCGGGCCGTTCTATAAAACTATCTTACGTGGGGGAATGTCAACTGACCAACGTGGTAGGCAATGGACACCGATGACAAGAAAGAGGAGAAGCCGAAGACCCGCAAGGTTAAGAAGCAAGTCCGTAAGGGTGACCTACCTATTGTTGCTGGCACGACATCCTTGGATGTAAACGCCAAGAACTCCCTCACCGAGAAGGAAGCGGCAATGCTCATGGAGGACAAACTTGTTGCCGACACGGAAGAGAAGAAGAACGAACTTGAGACTTATATCTACGACCTACGTAACAAGTTAGACGACCAGTACGCCGATTTCGCCAGCGAGGAAGAGAAGGACACACTAAAATCCAAGCTGACAGAGAGCGAGGTTAGTATTTCGTTTAACCTACCTCTTCTAAGACTAGAAGCTAACACGATACAGGACTGGTTATACGAGGAAGGTGAGGATGCTACTAAGGCTGTTTACATCGCCAAGATGGACGAGATCCGAGCTATGGCCGGTCCCATCACGCAACGTTACTTCGACAAGATAGAAGCAGACCGCCAAGCTCGTCAGGCCCAGCTTGATGCCGAAGCGGCTGCCAAGAAGGCTGCCGAGGAGGAGGCTCGAAAAGCAGCAGAAGCCGAGAAGGGCGAGGCCAAAGATGAGGAGATGACCGATGCGGAGGCAGCGAAGCCTGAGGTCGAGGAGCCTCAGTCGTAGAGTAACGCAGAGGCATCTTCCCTTAAGCGCAAACGCACCCTAGGAGACATCTAGTCCGACGGTTGGATGGTCCAGAGAGACGCCCCACGAAATTCATATGACGAAGACGAAACGAAGAGAGTCGTAATGACAGCATGGTAGGGCGGGCGGTTTTGCGGATACTGGACCAGGCATCGCTCAAGGGGGGTTTGAGCACTCGACATCTCGCAGTGTTTCACGATGAATAGACTTCCATTTTTGCGGCCGGAGGGAATGGTTCTTGTAACGCAGATTTTAGTTAGACCAATCAAAGGTTTACTCGAGATTTTTTGCATTTGTTTTCATTTGCATGCTTGTTTGCTGTTGCCCCTTTCGAGGCTTAAGTGATGTTCTCGCGCTACTAATGAATGACTCTCCAGGCTGGCGTATTTATATGATCATTACGAGATAAACTACGAGGCATCCATGGTGCGATAATGAGCAACAACCACCTAAATAAGTAAGAGGTTGTCATTACAATGGAGTGAATAGCCGTTGAAACTCTTTTTAAAGATGAGAAACTTGGGGGCTACCGCCCATAGCTTTAATCCCAACATCAAGCCCCAATTATAAGCAGGCTGGCGTTGATACTATCCTTCGATAAAAGGTTTCGAGGTCTCTTGCCCAAGTTATAATCTCCGACCTGCAACCTCGAGAGTGGGATATGTTTTGACCTGATATGAATATTCTTTCTGGGAAAGCATATCTTTGACTTGCCGTCGCCTTTCCCCTCACTCCCTAAGCGAATATATAAACCTCATATTGTTATAGGCAATAAGTTGCTCGTATGTTAGCTTACACATTTATGATCTAATCAAAATCACCGCTATAATAAATATGAAGCATTTATTTTGGTCCGTTCGTATTAGGGGTGAGAGATTAGGGGGCTATAGATCGGGCGGTATAAGGGACTAAAGGACCCTGAGTATTGGATATGGCCTAGGCGTTAATAGATCTCTATACTAATTAGCTATCTACTAGCGAGCCTCTATCTCCTACCTTTCACTCCGTGTACAGCCCTAATCCCGGGGCCCTCTCTAGCCCCTGAAAGTTCGCTACATACTATCGCATGTAATGAGGTTGCTAGAGTTCGGCTTTAGCATCGAAAGCCGGCTTATTAGTAGAGAACCGTGAAGTTTCTAGTTATAACTTTATAAGGAGGAACTTACGGGTTAATGACAATTGGTAACCATTTCGCTTAACTACCCCTTAGCACCATAGTTACTAACATAGAACTCTTTCTAGCAGGTTGTTTATTTTAAGGAGCACGGGACTTCCTGCGAGGAATAGAACCAAAGATACTAATTACTTTCCTCCTAAGGTCTGACCGTGTCACCCTCCTTGTAACCGCCGGGTGGACGCCATATAAGATAGTGCGTAGACGAGCCTACTTTGGCCTCCATTTCTCTCCAGGCGTTATCCGCACTGTCCGTTTGTGGGGTGATAACATTCTTCTCGATGACAATCAATCCGCTCCTTTCATATAATAGCCGTCCCATGGGTGTTGCTTCTAAGAATAACTCAAGACCCATTTCGTCGGCTTTCTTCATGCCCATTCCACGATTTGCTGCCCTAATCCTCTGCGTCGATAGCGGGGGTGGGTAAAAAGAATAAACAAATTTTTTTTCTTTTTGTGAGTTTCGTGTCGTATATCCTCCCGCAGATTCAGGTTACACTTACAGACGTGAGGCCTCTGTCCTACACGAGCTCTCGGTTGGCCGTGGCTTTCGATCAGCTGTTCAGCGTACTTGCGAGAACCATCGTCAGGGAACCATGTGACCGGAAGATCCTTGGGGGCCGCAAATGGATTCTCTGGATAGATGTTCCAGAGTGCACCCGTGGCAATGTTGCCAGTTTCTGTGTCGATGACTTTTTGCCAGTGACTTGTAGGGTCATGAGTATGCCAGTCTTCTAGACGCATAGCTGCTTCGTGGATAGCTGCTTCACGAGCCTCCTCCCCTTTTCAGTGGATGGGGAAGTAGGCGTGGAAGAATGGTTGCCATGGCTCCTCGTAAACCTCGAATAAGGCACGCGCGAGAGCGGGGAAGTCTGAGGTAGGGTCGGCGTCTTGAAGCTTCAACGACATGATGGTGGTTCAGCTTGAATTTGGAAATAACTGGGTGATACGCAACGCTGAGTCCGACAGGAAGGAGTCTGAGTAATTTGCAAGTACCCAAGAGCATTATTTCAAAAGATTGCAGCGAGACATCCGAGTAGGCCGAGGGTCAAATGTAGGAAGTACACCAACACATTAGCTGCATACATGCACTACCTACCTAAGCTCACGATATAACCTCTTAGGCTTATAGTGTCCCATACTAACCTCTATTCCATAACTTAGGTACCTAGGCAGGTTAACGTTCAATTTAAAGTATATACCTACCTAGGTATGCATGTATAAATCGATATACCTTTTACACCTGTTGACAATGCGGGTTAATTCTACGAAACTATTACGAACCCGGTTATAGCCCCCAAATATCCTTCCCTGACCATGTTACCGTTGTTACCGCTAGTGCTTTTACTTAGGAGGTTTATCGTGTGATAATTTCTTTTAGTACTGCTATTACGTCGCCGCCCCTGCTGCATACCCTGCTATATGTCTTGCTGCGGTGGCTGTCAAGTCATATCATACTATTTCTAAGTTACCCCAAAGCACACACTAGCGACCTCGACTTAGTTCGGGGTAGGGGTACCAGGTAGGTATGAATAATTTAAAGACGTTCCGTGAGACCTGAGTGACGAATTCTCCTGAGCCTTACCACGTTGCACAGTTTTCTGTCTCGGCAGCGACCCAGAGCAGCGAGGGCGATACTACCCAATGAATGCATTTGTACCTAGGTATCCGTATAAGTTTCCGGGCCTGAGATTATAGTACTCAGGGAGAGGTAGGTAGAGTTAGGAGTCGTCATACATATAAGACGCGGAAATTCCTAGTTTACTCTACCATAAGGCCAAGTCGCACATGTAATATGATGCGCTCGATCCTGATTCATAATGGTAGTTGGCTTCCCATGTATGACTAGCCTTGTCTTTTCGTTCCTCGGCGTATACCCCTTATAATGCCCACTCGGTTGGCTGAAATGGAGCTTCCCTCTCCCCTAACATATCATCCAAAATCTCCTGTCTCCTCTCCCTTTCCTCCCCAATGTCGCTACACGGCCCTAATTGGATATCTATCTGCTCGTCTTCAGTAGTTTCGAAACAAAATTGGATGCCTGGTTCGATCTCTAATTCTTCAGCATCTCCCGGTAGGTTTGGATTCGAGAGACCTCCTTCACCCAATGACTCGGTTTGTATTTGATATGTGGGATTACTTCGTGCTGTACGCAGATCTGGATTGTTTGTAGCCGGAAATTTTGCATTGATGTCATCAGTCGAGTCCCCCCGGTTGTCAACAATAGGCGTGGCAGAGCTTACGTCTAGCGGCCCTCGTGAATTTTCCACGATTTCCCTTTCGTCGTCTAGATACTCTCCACGCGAGTCTCGTTCCTCGTATGCGCCGAAATCTCCTATTCTTATTATCTCATACCCCTCTTGCTCCAGGTCATGTGCGTGGTCTAACACTTCAACCATCTCATCTTCTGTGTACTCGCTATGATGGATAAAAACAGCGATGCGATTCTGATGAGTACGCGAATGTCGTTCAAGTTCTTGAAATATTCTCCAGTCGTCCTCGGTCCATTCACGGCACGACTTTAAGAGTTGTACAACAGCCGAGTGTCCCGCGAGCGCCGCGAAATGTATTGCACGGATATACTGAAATCGCCCGACCCCCTCTGTATTAACGCCAGAGTCTAGCAAGAGTTGAACCGCATCGAGACGGCCCTGACTCGCTGCGGCTTCCATAGCGGTATTGCCTCCCATGAGTGCTCGCGGAAAATTCGGATCGGCGCCTTGATCAAGGAGACGTTGCATGATACCAAGATACCCATGCCGAGCTACTTCTTGCAACGCCGTGTCCCCGCCTTTCCTGATACGTGGCGTACCTCTGGTATTCATACCGTACTGAAGTAGGATGTCGATGAGTTCAAATTTTCTATCTCCAAGTAGTCCATTAAGTGTGTATGCGCGTGTGTACCAAGGTCCGGCGTTTGGGTTGGCGCCGGCGGCCAACAAGGCGGTTACCAAATTTAGCTGCCCTGATAAAGCAGCCAGGTGTATTGGAGCGCGAGGATCCATCATACCGAAGGTTTCGCAGGCATCGATATCTGTACAACCCTCGATGAGTTTTCTGGTGAGAGCATATGATACGTTCTTGAGTATAGCGGCTCTAAGAGAGCAACCATCCGCCTCATATCCAAGACTTAGAAGACCTTCTATGATAAGCTCATTTCCGATTCCGATCGCAAGGAAAAGAGGAGATCCCAGCTGTCTATTTGGATCATGCCAATTATTCCAGTCTCTCATAGCAGACGGGGAGAGTGCGAAAGAGTTCGAAGCCAAAATAGAGATGTCTGGGCTTGACCCTGCTTTCGGGCGGTCATATGAGGAGTTCAGATCAATCCAACTCGGGAATACTGTCCTAAAGCATTCGAACCCATCTGGCCAGACCCATGCAGACGGCCCGGGAAGTACCACGGCACCGATCTCATATGTAGAGGGTCTCCGGAGCTGTTCGATAATGTCCAGGCAGGCGGCGAGGGATACAGCCGTGTTCTCTAGAATCCGATCAAAGCAAGGACCGCGCTGGTCCGCGAGTTCCCGTCTCCGAAGCAATTCTTGTAATATCTCGTCCATGCCTTCCAGGGATGATGAAGACGTGATGAGTACGGCAGCACACAATGCCCCCGAGTCGTAAGCGAGTGGCGAGAGAGAGAGCGCAAACCTCATGACGGGTACGCTACGGCTCAAGGTAGCATTCTCTAGGAAGCTTCTTCCGTCTGGGCTCCGTTCGCTGAGGAAGATATCTGAAAGCTGGGACTGAAAAATAGATCGTAGCTTCAATTCATCCGGGATTCGAAAAGCCGTGATCAATTCAGGTTGACTTAGCTCAGCCCCGATTTCGATCAGCTTCATGGCAGTTTGATACCGTCCATATCGCAGTGCGAGACCAAGAATGCCTCGTCCAACAGTTGCCCCCGATTCGAGTAATTGCAATGCGACTATTTCGTGTCCATTACGAATAGCGGTTTGGAGAACATTCTCGCCATTTTCCATAGCTTTGTTTGGGTCTGCGTTCAGCTCGAGTAGTCGGCGAACTAACTGATGCTGCCTAGCGCTCGCTGCTCTGAATAAATCGACACTCGTAAAGGTAGCTCCCAGATCGATAAGAAGCAGCGCAACTTCCCAACTGCCAACAAAAGTTGCTAATTCCAAGGGCAATGTACGTCTGCGATGTGCTTTCGTCCAATGGATATTTAGGTGTAAGAAACCGAGACCAATTTTTTGAGCGGAACGATGCACTTCCCATGGAACATTGACATCCACTCCACTCTGAACTAGAAGTCTAACTAATTCGCAAGAGTTGTAAATGACTGCGACATGTAGAGGGGATAACTGGACGAACCCGTCAGGTCTCCGTCTGAGGGAACGGTAATCGGCTTGGGCTGAACCTCCAAGCTCTAAAAGAAGTCGACATGATTCAATTCGGGCCCAAATGACCGCCGCATACACGGGGGATAAAAAGCCGTTCCTTGAGTCAGGTCGTGCTCCTTTTTGATATAGGAATGAAATAACATCAGTGTATCCACGCATAGCAGCGTGTATCATGGCATCTGATTTGAATTTCCCGTCGACGTCGAATTCCGGACCGGCAAGGCTGAGGAGGTGCTTAACTAGAGTCAGTGCAGTGCGCTGTTCATCAATGTCTTCCCTCTGCCAGATAGTGCATTTGGTTGAGAAGGAAGCGGCCAATCCAAGACAGGTTAGATGATCCAAATCATGCCACAGGTACGAAGTAGCATGCATGTAATAATAGTCTACCTCGTACATCTGATCAATGATATTCTCCATAGTAGAGAACTTTTCGGGGGGCAAGGTGAAAGCGACATCCGCACCTGCGTTGTGCAGCAGGTTGATCAGTTGGAAACTGCCCTTCAGAATCGCTAGAGACAAGGCCATCGATAGGTCATCTCCGTTCACTGCGGCACCATTCCGCAGCCGCAGTTGAACAAGTTGAGCAGACGCATCGTCAGGCTCAGCAGCTACAGCTAGCATCAGGGGCGGGTGTTCTCCATTACCTCGATGGTTAACATTTGCACCGGCTCGGACCATATGACTCGCAAAATCTAGAGAGCCTTTGAGAAGAGCGAACTCCAGTGCAGTCCAAACGCTTTCGCCCCTAAAACCCCTCCACCAGATTCGACCAACGGGCCGATCAATATCAATCCGCTCATCAGTTGCAAGAAGTTTGAGAACAAGATCCACGGCCTCTGCATTGACGGCCGCCTCGTATAACAGGTCAAGGACTGCTGTCATGGTCAGGCTAGCAAGCGAGATTTCGACAATTCTTGCGAGAACGTGCGATTCAGTTAGGCCTGATAAGCGAAAAATATCGACGAAAGCTCGGGCATCATCGATATAAGGCGTCCGATTCCAGGATCGATAATCCATAATCAGGTGGTTGGATACCAAGTATAGAAGAACCTTGAGCACCTCTCTCTGCACTTCAGAACGTGTGCCACCGGATAACACGATCGCTCGTCTGAGGTTTTCGTCAAGATACGTGGCTGGTATAACTTCGTCGAGGTGGCCAGCAATGCGGTCGACGCTCTTGTTCAACAAAAGGATCTCGGTGAGTTCCTCGGAACCCATTACAATCTCCATACTTCGTCGCACGAGCTTCTCGAAGGCAGCCCATGCCAACGAAGGATCAGATCGACGCTTTTTTCGCGGTCGCGAGTGCTGAGAGGTGGACGCAGTGATCACTATTCCTGCTTCTTTTTGTGGCAGCAATTGCAAGCCCGACATCAACTCAGGCAATATGGACTCGCTGAATTGGACCCAGGGGAGGCTCTTAGGCCATTTGTAGACTGAGGCTACAGCAGGCGAAGTAGCTCGAGGAGTACAAATATAGAGAGGGACACTTTCGGCTGGTGGTTCCGGACTGGGCGCTGAAAAGCTGTCAGTTCACCCAGGTACGTTCGTACCAGAAGATAGAAGAGCTCACGTGGATTCCATTTGTTAGAAAGCGTAATGGGCTTGTGGCGATTCGTACGTTTCTTTACTTCCTCTCGCCTAAGATGCACTCCAGAGAAGATGACGACAGAGTCCTTGTGCTGAGACTTCCTTTTTCGTATTGAGTGGTCAATGTATTGCCAGTTTTCGGCGCTCAAGTTCTTGCAAAAGCCCCATTGTCTTAGTTTGGCCCGAAACTGCCCAAGTCTGAAAAGAAATCAGAAAGTCGGCTCTCATTTATGTGGCTAGATATCTGGATATAAACATACGTCACTTGGGAATTCAGTTGTCGCAAAGTCTCACAGACGTCCTCCAATCGACCATCCTTAACGAGATATTCTTCCCGGATGAAATCAAGCCATTCATCCCAGTCCTTGTCGGTGAGACGCGCACCGTTCCTCGTAACCACAAGCTGTTGCGATTCCATAGTCCCGGGGATTAGAACGACGCAGTAACCAGAAGTATTAACCGACACTGATGCTTGGAAGATTTCCAAGTAGTTCAATTGATGGGATTTATTGAATAATGAACACTCTAGATATAGATAGAGAGACGAGAGTGAGGAGGGTGTTATATTTGACAGCAATTTCAATATCTTCGGTGCGAAATATGAAAATTTAAATATTGCAATGGACCTCTAGGCATCAAGCAGGCTCCGACAGCCACCACGGCCTGGCATTGGCTGTCAACAAAATGATAACTCTACAGGATGCCTGACGGTTTCACTAGCAAGCTTCATTACGCTGATGGCATATTCAAAAGGCTTGGCCCCATCAAGACCGATGCACTTCTCATTGGCTGTTCACATAATGTAAAGAGTCCAACATCCTATCAGTTGACACGAAAGCAAGTCAAAACCCCAAACACTCCTTATTGGATCTTCACATAATGTGAAGAATCCCAAGTATCCAACCAAATGCCGTTCCAGGGCACCAAACGCATCATGCGCATTGATACTTTCGGGCCACTCCGATCATATTCAAGTAGAGACACTCGATGTGCATTTAGGCCTCCCTATTGGCTTAGGGTGTGGACGTATCTCCCAACTGTGACTTACTAGTACGAGAACTTCTGGCCGACGAGTTTCTCGCTTAACTTCCAGAGCCTTTCTGCCTCAACTGGGCTAGTTGCCCAGGGCCTCACGGTGTCAATCCGAGGGTCAGCCACACGGCAGCTTATCAGGTAGACGCCGTTGTGAGCTTTGCATATTAGTCGAATACCCTTCACGGTAGCTCCAGAATAGAGGCACGTACCTGCAACCCCGGGATCGAAGGCCGCGTACATATGCGTGTTCGCGCCGACTTCCGGCGTGCAAGCCACGATACCATCAAAGCCAGCCCAGCCAATAGCATTGCCCATTAGGCGGTCGATATCGCCTATACCACTTCCAGCATCAGTATGTGCGGATGCCTGAGGGTTCAACAGGACTTGGCTCACGCATCAGCTTCATATCAGAATCATCTTCGCCAAATAATTTCAGATGCCCGCCTAAGTTCGTCGCAACGAGACCGGGCTGTACGCTGAATGCTGAGAGGTTGTACTTCGTGCCGAGCTTCTCAGCCAGAGAGATGGCCATGAGCATATTAGCTGTCTTGGACTGTCCGTAGCTCAACCATTTGTTGTAGAATTTTCCATCCTACACCAGGGTCAGCCATTATTCGAAGTCATGGGGTACGATACTATCTTGTGAAAATAATTAACGGAACAGCTTACACGAAAGTTGTAATCATCAAACCGGAAAGGGCTCAGCCGATGGCCATCACTCGTTACAATAACCACGCGAGGAGCAGAAGATTTCAGGATCTTGCCCATTAGAAGGTTGGTAAACAGGAAGGGTCCCAGATGGTTCGCCACGAGTTGGCTGTCGTATCCCTCCGGAGTAGGAACCCAACCGATGGCCATGACGCCAGCGTTGTTAACAATCACGTCGATGCGAGGCACGTCATCCCATCCATTGACTTTCTCGGCGGCGGCGCGAACCGCTGACAACGAGGCCAAGTCGAGCTCAAGCGTGCGGACCTTGACGCTGGTTGCGGAAACGACGTCTGCGGTCTGCTGCACCTTGGTTGGGTTACGGCCTGCTAGTATGAGGAGCGCCGGCTGGGCGCGTGCAACTGCAACAATAAAGTCAGTGGCTAGATAACTTTGGAAAATTAGGGGCTTTCAGGCCCGATCATGTCTCGGGGTGCTGGCCCCTATACGGGCTCTACCAGGGGCTGTTCACAGTCATCGTAGGCAAAAAGGATAGACCTAGGTTCTACATACTGCCAGCCACGAATGCAGCTCCTATTCCACCCGGGGAAACGCCAGTAGTGAGGACGATCTTGCCCTTGATTTGGGAGTCGTACACAACAGCGAGATCGCTGGCTGATCTTGGGTCCGTATTCATCGTAATGACTTTATAGTAAGACAGGAAATACTGCTAAAATATGATAAAGTAAAGCGAAACTAGGCAGTCAAGGCGGTCGAGCTTGTAGTCAGAATAAGGAGAATCTCGAAGCCAATCTTAGACGAGAAGTCTCAATTGTATAGACATTGCAAGTGAAGAGCATTATAATGATGAGATAGCCCAGCTCTCTGAATTCACCGCTTACCAATCCTCCCCATGGAGTAGTTCAAAGTAACATATTCATCTCCAGCTAGGTTCCCTGATACAGTAGTCGAATAAAGGGCGATCCTCTCTCCATCTTCCATCTACTGGCAGGTAATATGGTACACGTCTAAGTACGAAGTAATGGATAACATAAGGCAGGGTTGTATGAAGTCTGCCTGTGAATAGTCGGATGGATAGAGATGCCGAACATAAAGGCTATTTGTCATCCCTTTGAGCATAATATATTTGAAAATATCTCTGTCGAGTGTTGCAGAGGCCATTAACCAATCAAAGTTGATGTGCAAGCTGCGTTTTATGTATTAGAGCATAAAGGCAGGTATGAACTTTATGCATAGCTTGAATAATTCCGGTACAATATCCCTAACTCCGATATCATGGAGTTTGGTATGCCGGCGTTAAGGGCGTTAAAACTTAGGAGTAGTTGTATATCGGGTTGAATTATGCCGATTGGTTCTCATAAGTAGAAACATTACACATTAGTAAACGCCATTCGTTCATGTGAGGCCTAGAATAACACTGTCCAACCACTTGTCTTTAGGAGAGAGAAAAGAACAATTTCGGTTTCCATGTCTTTATCAGCTATATGCGCTTATCCTATGAAGAATAGGTCTGAGATCGCCTCACAATCGCCTTGGTTTCTCGAGCGTCTACATCATTCCCAATTCTGATTGATGACATCAACAATGACACCGTGATCCTCATGCTGCTTCAACCCAGAAACTACAACCACAGCAACGATACCCTCCACTCCTTTGACCCGAACTATAATAACGGAAATCAGTAAATAAAGGAGCAATGATCAGGACAAATAGTACTCACTGGGCACACCACCACCGTGAATGGCATATTTCTCAGCTTGCGCCGGGCTCATCCCAAACTTCGCATTGAACGCCTCCTCATCGCCGTGGTACTTGCAATGCTGGAACCACGTGCTAGTGCCGAACCTCAGCACCGTATTCCTCTTCCTCTGCACCCACAACTCGTTGTCCGGCGCGGTCCCGGAGCCCACGGCACACTGAAACAGCACTTGGCTGCTGTTGGCCAGCGAGATCGAGATCAGCGTGGGCCGCTGCGCCGAGAAGGGCAGAAGCCGCGCGTAGACCAGGTGCCCTAGCTCCCACGCATCTTCGACTGTGAAGGACTCAAGCAGGAACGAGTCGCAACTGGCCTTTACTTCATCTGCCTGCAGGCGATTTAGTGATATATCTAGGTAGGCGAATAATCATTCGCGGCCACATAGCCTTACGGTTTCAGGCGGACTAGGAATTGGGACCTGCGAAGCAGAGCTTTTGTAAGCCGCTAGGACTGCTCGGAGACCGCGGCCGGCATTCTCGTCGCGGCGACAGAGGACTTTCTGCGACATGTTATATGATTGATCTAGAATGAGAAGATACGTTTGTATTAGATGAGCCAGAGTATCTAGAATTAAGGACTGCTAAACTCTGGAGACGGATGAGGAGATTGTTGTAGAGATGGAGTCGCTCCACTTTACATCCGACTGAGGCCGCTATTGGTTGTGCTCGGCCTGACAAGTTAGTCGTGTGTTTTCGGGCCGATAGGTATCGACGATGAGATAAGGTTATAATACGCGGCAATCGTGAGTGAAAACTTCGAGGTATAGAAGTCGTCACGCAAGGTAGTTGCGTATGCCAAATATTGGCCCGTTGCAGTGTATTGTATGTAGACAGAATATCTGCTCGGTCGGCGCTTGGCCTGTAAATGAAAGGGTATAATATAACATAAGTCTTTCCAAAGTGATCTGAACCATGAATATATGAACTAAGACATTAACTATTGTAAATGATATAGCCTATACGGATTAACTGAGGATGATATACGGATATGCAGAAAACCTACCGCTACCCATTGGACAAGGGGTATTGTTATCAATTATTTGTTTGGTAAGGATGTCTGCTATGAGGCTATAGGAGACGCTAGATTTGTCCTTCAAAGTCAAAGCTATTTCATATCGTATAGTCCTTAGTCATCTATAATTTATAGACAACGTTATGCATTAGGGTTACCTACCTTATCTGACTTTGTATAGAGCCAACTATCAATAAGCCCGCCACAAAGAAACACTACATGTAAAACAAGCTATGGACCTACAAACCTGATTATAGTAGTAAGGCCATGAGTTTATATGCCAAGTGTAGGAATAGGATTGTTATATCTAAAGGTGATATAATACGAATAGACTTAACCCCTGAATGACCATGATAGGCGCTAAGTTGAGCATCTATTCAGGGTATGTTTTTCTCAGAGTTGAGGCCATCCACTTCACACTTTCATGATTAAATTCATGTGACACCCATGTGACTATTATCATATTATATTTGAAGTATACGGTGACAGGATAAGGCATCCATATACTCTCCGAATTGTTGCCATGATGAAAGCAGCAGTACCTCGGACGTAAAATGCCGGTAGAATGACACTATGAATCGCGAAATTTTACTTAGCAGCAGAACATCCCTAGCCGATACGGGTGTACATGCAAGGCCGGTGAAGCACTCGTGCACTGTTATATACCATGAGCTCGTCTAACACCGAAATTAAGGCAATTCCAGATACTGTCCTTAGCCTCGAATCGTAACATTCTTGACGAATCCATTGTCCATCTAAGGAGCGTTAAAGCTCACGAGGGTCAACACGCCTCCTAAATCCATCGGCTTGTGCGAAGACAAGAAAAATAAATAATAAAGACGAGACCGCAGGCAGGGGAACACAATGCATTAAAATTCTCACAAACCAAAGCAAGAACACTCTTAGTGCATTCTCGGATCTGGGAGGCCTTGCATAATATCCGACAGTCAAGAACTGCAACCGACACCACACTCTGGTCGTAGCGATGAGCCGTGCTGCTTGTCGTAGGCGAAGGCCGCCTACTTTGAAGTGCTGGATAATTTGTCTAGTATTAACGGATAGGACGGGTTCAGTCATCCGAGTCCACGATGACCGAATCCTTATAGCGAAAGAACAACACCCTAATGCAAGGGGATTGTTGGGGGCCAATGTGATCTCGTCGTCTGCAATAGTCTTGATATGGGTGGGATACTACCTAACCCCGCCGGAGGTAAAGCTATGGATGGGCATGGGGAAATATATCGAGTATAGCGGGCGGGCCGGATAGGACCAGGCTGCCAGGGTCTTGTTTTAGCGGGGGGATAAGGGGGATAAGGCTTCCTCGGGCGTCTCCGACCCAGCGGGCCGGTAAAGTCACTTAGGTACCTAGTTACCTAATCAGAACCGCGCATTGTTCTTTCCAGCCTCGATATAGTTCCAATGGAGGTAGTCAGGAACTTAGCCTTACATGGATACCAGGTAGGTAGTGGCCGCGTTATCCCGTCGTGATGATAAGCTTCTTCCAAGTTTCTCCATAGACGAAATCGTTAGTTCTCAATTAGTCACGTCCCAAGACCACACGGTTAATAACTTACACGCTTCTTATCTATTAAACTGCCAGCCTAGGGCAAGTTTACATCGAGATCGCATTGAAGACTTAATCAAAGTTAGTTTCTACCCCGTCAATGGCCTTTGTTGTTGTTGTTATTATTCCTTATCTTCTAATAGCTAGGAAGTGGTGCTCCTTCTTGGCATCCCCTGTCCAAATCACCGGATGATCGACAACCCGCAGGATTCATTTCCTGTATCGCGGGGTGCATGTCGATGGTATAAATGACCGCGACGCGCCCAGCGGTGAGGATTTGGGTTACTTGAGAGGACAACCTGATTCTGGGGTCGTCAATCCTATTAGGGATTGGTCGTGCTTGTTGATTGAAGTGTGCAGTGAGGTTCATTGTCATTCGTTAATTTCATAATCAACTACACAATGGCACCTTTACGTCGCATTCTCCTCACAGCCTCGTCCGCATGGCTGGCACTGGCCGGTGTTGCTAGCTCTCTGACTGGTGTGTAAACCCATCCTCTTAGCTCATGTCGCAAACTCATGTTTGTCCTCTCAGTCAAGGGCAAGCCGTTCCCCAGCTTGATCGATGTCACTATCGATGATCTGTCAGCTGGGTTAGAAAGTGGTCTCTTCACTAGTGTCGACTTGGTGAATGCCTATGTAGCGCGTATCATGGAGGTCAACGACACGCTCCACGCTGTGATTGAGATCAACCCGGACGCCTTGACCATTGCTGCCGACCTTGATTCTATGCGTGCCAAGGGCAAGACTATGGGCCCTCTGCACGGTGTACCGATTCTGATCAAGAACAATATCGCGACCCATGACAAGATGGACAACACAGCGGGTTCATGGTCTCTCTTTGGCGCTAAAGTCTCAGAGGATAGCATGATAGCTAAGAAACTACGACAAGCTGGAGCTATTATCCTCGGAAAATCAAACTTGAGCCAATGGGCCAACTACCGAAGCAGTAATTCCAGCAATGGATGGTCGGCTCATGGTGGTCAGGTATATGGTGCCTATTATCCCAGTATGGATCCTAGCGGTAGCTCAAGTGGTAGTGGCGTTTCGTCAGCTTTGGGTCTCGCTCTCGCTGCACTTGGTACTGAAACTTCCGGGTCTATCGTCTCGCCGTCTCAGAAGGGCAATCTTGTCGGGATTAAACCTACCGTCGGCCTCACCTCCCGGCACCTCGTGATCCCTATCAGCGAACACCAGGATACGGTTGGACCGATGGCTCGGACGGTCAAAGACGCGGCATATATCTTGCAAGCTATCGCCGGCTACGACCCTAAGGACAACTACACCAAAGCTATCCCTCACTGTGGTAAGATCCCCAACTATCTCGCCGCGTTGGATGTGGACGGTCTCAAGGGAGCTCGTATCGGTGTTCCGTACAATATTCTACCGACGGCAAACTCCACTGAAATGGTAGCCTACTATAACGCCATCGAGGTGATGAAAGCAGCAGGCGCTACTATAGTTGCCGCGAACTTCCTCAACGGCAGCGCTAGTACTAGCTCCATCGTTCTCCAAGCCGATTTCGTCTCTAACCTGGCAAGCTACCTCGCCGAACTGAAGTACAACCCGAACAACGTCAAGAGTCTGGCGGACGTGCGCGAGTTCACGCAGACTTTCGCCCTCGAGGAGTACCCCAACCGTGACACCGCCACGTGGGACTCGGCCATTGCACTGGGCTACAACAACTCCGATGGGCGGTTCTGGGCAGGACTTCAGCAGAACTACTACGCCGGTGGCGAGGCCGGTTTGCTCGGCGCCATCGAGAGGAATAAGGTCGATACCATCATATTGCCCACTAGCCGAGCAGCCGGCCGAGCCGCCATCGTGGGTGCCCCGATCGTTACCGTGCCGCTAGGTTTCTACCCCAATGACACAGCCGTCGTCACGACGTCTCGAGGCCTTGTTACCACGGCCCCGAACGTTCCGTAAGTTTTTTCTTCTTCATGCGACCAATAATCTCTTTTTGACGGCACATTTGCTAAGAATTGTATAGATTCGGTCTCAGCTTCCTCGGCCACAAGTTCACCGAAGCCACGCTCATCAAGCTCGCCTACGCCTTCGAGCAGAAGACTATGGTGCGCAACAAGGTGCAACCGTATCTAGTTCCTACCACAGAGCTTGGTGATATTGCGGGCTTCTGATGTGCCATGGTCAGCTTCGAGGCTTGAGTTGATATGGTCAACCTAGATGGGATAGATAAAATAGTCTGGACCTTGCGTCAAGGACAGATATGGAAAACTGCGGTACATAAAAGCCCACGGTGTAAACATACTACTATAATGCAATAATATGTGCCCATTAAAATGAGTACCCTCTTCAGTTTGACGCCTCATTACGGTGTAATCGATAGGCTATACTAGAGATAGGTCGATGAGACTTAGTAGCTCTATTAGACGAATCTTGACGATCCAGACGTAAACTTTTAGGATTCTCGCTTGCTACTAAACATCTAAAGTGAGATATATTCCTCGTAAGGTTTAGGTGGAAATACAACATAAGATCTGAGAGCAGACAATCTTCAGGTTTATCTCTCAAGTCTTTGGGAGTTATATATATTTAAAGGAAGACATTGGAATATAACGGTAGATGAACCACGAGTCAAGAAATAGCAACATTAAACGAAGCCCCTTTCTACGTATTGGACTAACGTAAGATAACATGTACAATACAGTGACGAGAAAGCCCAAAGTCGTAATAAGGCGCGTCAGTCTCTAAGAAATACTCTTTCAGGCCAGTTTCACGTTTATTCACTTGTCACAGCTTGCAAAGCCCCTGACTTAATCGCTACCCCTAATTACATAGGTTGATTCCCAGGTATCTCCCTCTTTTCGGCTCCGATTACCTCGCGGGAATAGTCGTGGATGGTTCAGAATGCATAAACCCCGTCTATCACCTACATCATAGTGATCACTTTAGTCGGCCCTAGGAAGCATCTGGCCCTGGCCCAACTAGTTATATCCGGGTCCGCTATATAGCGAAGTCAACCAAGCAGTCCTTAGCCATTTACTATTAAAACTCCTCCGTTTATAAGTATTATGAATGGCCATTTACAAGCAATGCGAAGAAGGCGTCTAAGTTAGAAGACCAAGCTGTTGAAGGTACGGCAACGGGTTTCACCGCAATTGTCAAGTTGCCTCTAAACTCGCCTTGAAGCACTCGTCAGCTGGAGCCCGCCGCACATTTTGAGACATGCACATCTCAGGCCACATGTCTCAACTTATCGTAGCACAAGTTATTGTTTGTGCAAGGATCGTAAAGGAGGGGGAATATCTCGGCCTTCTTCTGTCGACAATGTGTTTGTGTTTGTGCCTTGCTCGCTTAAAAGGCCAATGGCACCAGTTGTGTAAAATCGATATTGATATTGAAGCAGTTGATAATCGATTGTTAAGAATACTCAGGTACCAACACCGATAGCGTCACCGAAGGGACGGTGCTCGGTCGAGAACCACCCTTAACATCTGGGCGCAATGCCTTAAATACGTCTTGTACGGTTGTTATCGAATGGTTCGAACCACGTTCCGGAATACGAGGTTTTTATTGGTGCTGCGAACTTGCGTAAAGTGACTCTCTAAGCGCGGGCCGCCAAGATTGATGGTTTCTTGTTAGGTCACTCATACAGCTTCATCTCATTTCGTTCACCTCCTGCAGAAGGGCGGAATCGAGATTTATTCTCTGTTCATCAAGACTTGGATAGTATCTTATGCTTTGTATTACTGGTATCAGCTGTGAAAGAAGTAGAATTGAAGAAATAGAATTGAAGGGATAATGACGTACATATTTTAAAGTGCTTAAGTAATCTTTAAGCTCTAACTCCCGGGCCGATGGTTCGTGCATCGCGTCGTCCCGCGATTCTCACTAGTCCCACTCCATCTCGATGACTACACACTGCAATATACCTAACGCAACCTACGCAATACATACATATGTACTACGCCCTGCCAAGCCGAATGTATTCCGAAGGATCCCCTGAATTCACGAGCAACCCATATCTTTCTCGTCAAGATATGGAATAGTCTCGGCCTTCATACGATATTACCTCCCAGGCTTCAGGGCCAAGAAGGCGGATTTCGTGCTCAGCTCAAACCCAGATCCTCTACGATATTCTCTAGACGACGATGTCCACGTGGACTCACCAAATGATGCTTTAGCCCCCTTAATATGCGGCTAGGCTTACTTGCCTTAGCATGGTTCTTGAGAGTTAGCCCTGAACCCCCATCATCTCAAGAAGCTATAGCCAATCATCACTCTCATCCGGCCAGAAGGAGGAACGTGGCAACGAAGGCATTAGCAGTGCTATTCTACGTAACATATCACATTACGTTTTCGTTACCCCTCCGCTCTCAACGGTCGGCCGAGAAGGCGTTGCACCAGGACGCAAATAGGTAGGTCGCTGAAGAAGTGTCAAGGATCGTTGAGGCTAGTCGGGAACATCACCCCAAGGACGTGTCCAGGGACAAATGTCTCGCGCCTCTTACATCGTTGCACTTCAGCATTCACCTTCTTTTCCCGCACCGCATTGGACAGCGCCTTGACGGGGTCTCAGAAGTCTATCAGCCCCAAACGCCATCCCCCTAGGCCCTTTAGGAGCGTACCGAGGATTCCATCCCACCCGCGCCATTGGGTCGATGGACCAGTGTAACGCCTAGAAAGGGATTAATTACCGTGACGATCGGCGACGTGCGTCAGATCAAAAACCTCCCCACCCCCGAGGCACCACGAGGCTCTGCTTACCATTTCCAACCGATTACACCACACGACTTGCTCATCTCATCTTTTCTCACCTTTGCTATTTTCTATTTTCGTATCTGGGGCCATTTCATCGGCTATATTTATCATATTTCGATCATAATATCATTCCCGCATGAAAGACAGCCGTGACAGTCATCATTCCGCGGAGTCGATCCCATGCTTCCACTTGGTGGACCAGTCAACCAAACAGCACAATGACTATCTCGTAGTCGGACCGAGCCTGGCGCTTGCATTATCTCTTAAATACTCTTGAAAATACTATTTCTATAGCCCATAGCACATAAGACTCGAGATAGGCAACAGTCGCCAAATATCCGAGGATGGCTTCACCAGAGCCCATGACACCGGCCACCTACGATCGTACTTACGGCGGCAACCGAGCTTTTCATAACTTCTTCAACGATTTCAGTCACATACAAGACCCCAACCTAAGGCGACGACTCGCGCTATCGGAGATTGACAAAGTCCCCTTTGGAATGTACCATGTGAGGGCCGTGTTGGTAGCAGGCATAGGATTCTTCCTTGACTCGTACGACATATTCGCCATCAACCTCGTAACGACGCTCCTCGGAGTCGTATTCTGGCATGGGCCCCCTGAGAGTGCGAAAAACGGCTACGGAGGGAATTACGGCAATTTGCCGACCCCCGTTAGCCAGGCCCTGAAGGCGTCGACGAGCGCAGGTATCATTATAGGCCAGGTACTATTCGGCTGGTTAGCAGACAGGTTTGGGAGGAGGAAAATGTATGGAGTTGAGTTAGGGATTATCGTCTTCTCAACACTGTCGTGTTGTTTAGGTACGTACAATATTATCCCGCGGTTGGGCCCAACGCCGTTTAAGTCACCGTACCATTCCAACACTATTCGTGATATACCAGCGGAATAGCCTGCACATATCCCCCCCTGCATACTATTTGGCTTCCTACGGTCCCTGGATGGTTCCCGAAGTCTCGGACTTAGGCATGAGATATTAACAAGCACGCAGTTGCTGCCTCTCAAGCTATAAGCTTCACTGGACTAATGACATTTTGGAGAGTGATGATGGGGTAAGAGCCACAATCCCACCAGTGCACCCAACGATGTGCTAAGGCCCTCACTAGAATCGGTATAGGCGGCGACTACCCCCTGAGCGCCGTCATTACTGCAGAGTTCGCGCCGACACGATGGCGTGGTGCTATGATGGCCGCTGTGTTCTCAATGCAAGGGATGGGTCAGCTACTAGCAGCAGTCGTAGCTCTGATCGTCACATCATCCTTCAAAGAGGCATTCGGAAACGCTCCTGGCGTCGACCAATGCGATTATGCTTGTCAAACGGCAGCAGATCGCTGCTGGCGTATCATCGTGGGAGTTGGAGCCTTTCCGGCCTGTTTTGCTCTCTACTACCGTATAACGATCCCCGAAACGCCAAGATATACCTTCGAAGTCGCCAAGGACGTCGAGAAAGCGGCCGCCGATATTAAAGCGTACATGGCCAGCCAGTCTGAAGGAGAGGTCGATGAGGTTATGCAGGCGAGAATGAAGAAGGTCGCGTCCCCAGCGCTTAACATACCTTCAGCATCTTGGCATGACCTCTACTGTTACTTCACGCAATGGAAGAACGCTAAAATCCTGATAGGGACAACTCTGTCCTGGTTCTTTCTAGTAGGCACTCCTACCCCTATTCGATTGAGTCTATCTGACTTTGGCTTAGGACCTGGCGTTCTATGGCCTTGGCTTGAACAATCAAATAGTATTACAGGCTATTGGCTATGCCGATGGCGAGTCGCTCTACTATATCTTATTCAACGGCGCGGTTGGCACAATTATTCTCGTTGTGGCAGGCTCCTTACCTGGGTACTGGACTGCCATTTTGACGATTGACAGCATCGGCCGCAAACCACTTCAAATTATCGGATTCATTATTCTCACCATCACCTTCTGCATACTAGGCTTCCTTTATAATAGCCTCAGCAAGGGTGCTCTATTAGCTCTCTACGTTATTGCAAACTACTTCTTCAACTTTGGTCCAAACACAACCACCTTTATCGTCCCTGGCGAGTGTTTCCCGACGCGATACCGCTCTTCTGGCCACGGCCTTTCGGCGGCTATGGGCAAAGTCGGGGCTATCGTCGCGCAAGTTATTTCTCTACCGCTTCTCACAAAGGACGCACCCTCCCCTTGCTCAGGTGCCCAATGCACACCATGGCTAGACCGACTGATGCAGATATTTGCACTATTCATGCTTTGCGGCACGTTTTCCTCTCTCCTTATACCCGAAACCAAAGGATACACCCTCGAAGAGTTGGCGGGGGAGCCGCCGACATCGTACAACTCGGGTCGCAACGGCAGCATCATCGAGAATTCCAAGTCTCGATGGTGGAACCCGTTTTCAGGCGGCCTTCCGGCCGGCTTCTTCTACCCCCGCATGGCCCCTGGTGGCCGAACGGGCATCATGACGTCGCCCACGCCGGCAGTCCAGACCGTCGAGACGAATCGATCGAACACAAGGTGGAAGTTCTGGAAGCGCGATCGCCACCCTAGAAGGGAAGATGAGATGAATTGTGCTGCTAGCTCGAGCTCAACGGCAGGCTTTGCAACGTCCCGTGAGACGGTGGTGGCAAATGCGGGCGTGTTACCAGGCTGGGGAGCTGGCTGGGGTCGGATAGATAGAGGCGGCAACACTCTCGCCATGGATAATATACGTCTGCAAGACGTAGGAAGTTTGTTAAGATGAGGACATCTGTATTGTTGGACCATATATACGGCGTGTGGCAATTTCAACACGACATAGCGATGGGTAGGTATGTATGAGCATGGCGCATAGGCTGGATATGGGAGGCTGTGTACTTGACGATACCATTCAAAGGCATGGAAAATAGGAATCCTGACATTGAGACGCTTTTCGACGGCGCTGCTATGCCCATTCTGAATTCTCCGTTGATAGCCTGACCCATCGTCGGACCCTATTTGCCCAAACTCGATACTCCGGATCTCCAACCCGATCTTCTCCTAACGGACCATATACAGCATACATATACGGGTGCTTTCGGGATCACAGGAAGCATTCCACCATGCCTTTAATTATCCCCTATCAGCACCAACAACAAGAACTTGGCCCTTTTTAAGGCATGGTGGGCTAAAGTTATTCGCCATCTTTCGGAAGCATCTCCATATCCCTCTGCTTGCCGAATGAGGATCTAAGGGGCTGAGAATGGCTAAGAATCTCAGTTTTAACAATACCTTTTAAGTCAACGAGGGCTTACTACTTGGTAACTTTGATATGCACGACCGGCGTCTTCCTTTGTCCTACATGCCAGACTCCGTACGTAAACACTCTTTTTTCACTGAAGAAAGTTCCAAGGCCAAAGTGCTTTCCCGTTTGTTTACATATAAATATATAGTGACAAGGTACCTCAGGTATAACCATGACGAGTCCATTAGCTGCCGCAATAAGCCCCGGAACCAGGAGTAGTCGGGTAGTCGGAGGTACCTTGGCATGTCGCTCTCACATCATGTATATATACAGTATACGAGGAGATCGCGAGATCCATCGTCCAGGGAATCATTTTGCTTGGAGGTAAACGGAACTACTTACTGGAAACTTCTTTCCAAGACTTGTCCGCAAAGACTTGTCCATGTAGACTCCCTACCCTCAAGTCCTTCTTTCATCTTCCCTTTCTCCAACTCTATCTCGAGAGCTCAACCTTTTCAACTACCATCGAGTCTAGCAGCATGGTCAAGTCAAGAAGGTACATGGAGGGCGAGAGAAGGAGGTATCGCGCGCACCGTAAGCGTCAGCGTGTGGCAGCGGCTCTCCGCCGCCAAAGTGAAGCGAGACAATCCCAGAACGCCGCCCCTCAACCAATCGCCCTTGCGACGAGCTGGGAGGGTTACGCCACCGCTCCTGGTATGCTACGGCCCAGCAACTTCCCGTTGCAGGACGTAGCTTCAAGCTTCAACAGCGAATCCATGACATCGGAGCAATGCGACTCTGAGCGCCCCGTTCCCTCGAATCAGTTGGATTATCCCGGTCCTTGCGATCATCGATTTCAGAATCCCCCCGTCGTAAGTAATCCGCTTTCTTAAAACGTCGTGTCTTAGGTCCACCAGCGCTACTTGGCGAACTTGCCATACTATCGGCTTGAGTTGCAGAGGGCCTAACTGCTTAAAACAAAGTTACTAACACATAATACTGTAGCCGGTTGTCCAGCAGCCTGCCCCTGTTGCTGCTCCCGCTGAGCAATCCTTCGAGGATGTACTCCAAGATCACCCCGACAAGCAATTTGCGCCTATCGATCAAAGCGCGTTCGTCGCTACAGTCGAGTGCGTCCTGCAGGTCACGAGCGAAGCAATGCTGAAGTGGATGCGTAAGTGGTGTCGTAACATGGAGCTGGAGGAGATTTTTGACCACATCAGAGCCGACAACTACTTGGTCCACCCGGTCACAATGGACCAATTCGTCATGCTGGCACATGCCATGGATATCGAGGGTACCGGTACAACATTGGCCCAGCTGTTCCGTAACTGCTACGGCGTCCAGCTCAAGCACGACGTCTTCCGACCGGTCGACGTCGTGGAAGTCATCGACCGCTGCATTATCGTCTGCAAAGTCCTCAAGGATGAGGAGTGCGTCAAGCATTTCCTCGAGACCAAGCGCATGGTCGAGTGGATCCCCGTCGGCCTCGGCTGCAAGAAGTTCGACGTCCTGAAACAAGCCTCTGTCGCTCTGACCTGCAACGCCCTCGCATCCCCTGAGGCTACCAAGGCGAGAGAGAGGATTATCCTCCAGGAGGCACTGGCTGAATTCGAGCACCATCGCGTGGCGTTCAAGACGGACTTGCTCAAGCATGTCAAGGTGCTCATGGACTCCATCCCCCCCGTCTGGGGAGCTATTCCCGTCAATGGTAGCTTTCCTGTCGATACCAGTGCTCCAGTCAGGGATCGTGCTCCAGTCAGGGATCGTACTCCACCTAGAGTCCGTAACCTAGCTAGAGTCCGTAACCTAGCTAGAGTCCGTCCTCACGCCATCGACTGGTGGCTTTAGCAAGTCCCGTCGGCGAGAAAGGCATGAAAGTCGACGAGCTCATTGAGATATCGGACTAGCCTGACGTTTAAGAGACCGGGATTGAACCACTGTTCTCATTCCTCAGGGGTTGTTTGCAAGCATGTTACAATCGTCGCCAAGGGGTTTGCAATGACGTGAGAGAATATTCAATGAGAGGTACGTGACTGACAGCGCCATAACAGGGACATCTACTAATTAAGATTAATAGTGAAATGATTGCCACCACTTCACTAACTCGCTGACTGGCCTCTCATTTCAACGCGCGCCCTTAGGAAGAAGTGGGGTTTGAACTAGGGCTTGAGGACGCATCCATCAGGCCTAAAAAAGGGATAGGTATTGAACATCGCATGCATCGTAAGAGCAAACAGAGGTCTCTCTATGGTAGAATCAGGGAAGCTTTCTAATAGTTCGATACAAAAATTGACGATAGTTTCACTGAGAAGTACAACTGAATTCTCGATGTGCTTTTGACATTGACTTGCAGATCTAGCTCTTAAAGGGGTTCCTAATATATGTCCCACGTAAGACGAGATGGACTCTAACGCTGGCGAACCCGAGCAGCCTCAGCCAGCTCATCTGCCCAAAATCTAGATTTCTCTTAAATGTGCTTCGATAAACCCGTATAGATCCATTTCAACTCAACTCAACCCTCATTCCTCCAACTGCGCCACCTTCTCGTCCATACTCCGCATCATAGCCGTCTCTTCATCCACCATCTCATCACCCCCTCCTCCTCCCCTTCCACTCCCATTCCCAATCCTCAACCCCCTCTTCCTCATCTCCCCCTCCACAAACGCCCTCGTAACCATACCACCCCTCAAATCCCCATGCTCCACCCTCCGCTTCCGCACCCACCCCTCCAGACTCCGCATCCCCACAACCAAAAACCCGAGCTCCTCGCGGTCGACGTCGAAGACCTCCCACCAGGCGCAGGCCGGCATGCGGGCGCCGACGTCGCGCGCGGCGCCGTAGACGGCGGCTACGGCTAGCGCGTGCGGCTGGTGCGTCAGGTACAGCTGCTGCGGGGACAGGAGCGCTGTGTTGAGGTACGCGACGGCGCGCCGCGAGATGTCCGTCTTGTCGGGGACCGACAGGAAGTCGAGCGTCTGCAGGTATGTTATCGCGAGCGCGTGCGGCAGCGCTACGTGCGTGTCGAAGGACAGGCTGTACAGGATCCGCGATTCTTGCGCTAGGATGCGTTGGCGGAAGTGCGTGTACGCGCTTTCGCTTAGGTGGTGAGACTCATCTTTTTCTTTGTCGTTTCCTTTGCCTTTGCCTTGGCTGTGGTCGTCTCGGAAGAGCGGAGAGTTTGGCGATAGGAGGTACGCGTATACATTGCACACGTCGCGCGGCGGGCAGGGGTGCGAGCTGAGCTTCGCGACTAGGTAGAGCGCTGCGGCGGACGTGTCGCTGAATTCGTAGGATAGGGGTGACTCGATCAGCCAGTACCGCGCTAGTATGACGCAGGCTTGCGCTGTCACGGACTGCGGGATCCGTAGTAGTACGCCGGCCGCTTGTGTTAGGGTCTGCGTCGCGAAGAATACGATGTCCTGTAGGTCGGTGGGTAGCGCGCCGAAGGAGGATCGCCGGTATAGTTGGTCGACGGTTGCGAGGGGGTTCGTCATGTGCGCCATTGTGTCTGCTGGGATCGATGGTCTCTCGTTGTGTAAGGAGGTAGGCATGCAGGTCGGTTGTCCCGTAGTTTGTTGACTTTGATTCGATAAGGACGTCATGCGAGGCTGCGAAAAATCCGATATTGAGGCTGAGCCTTGCCGAGAGCCGGAGGATTCGATTGCAGGGGTTGGTAATCTCCCTTATCTCTTGACCCACTACATAACTTAGTAAGGCTGAGGGGCCGAGAGCTGGCGATATGTCCGGGGCCCCGGGGTGGGACAGGCTTGGACAGGGTCTGGATAAGGTCTGGGTGCCTGCACCTAGCTAACGCCACAGCCGTCATTGAGCCCCAAGCCTCAATGGATGGATGGGTGTACCCATGTCCAATGCTCCATCTTCCATCTTCCCTCTTCCAACTCTTCCACTTACAACAACTTCACACCAAAACTATACCCAGCTTCTTCCCTCCTTTCTCCGTTTTCGCCGTACTTCACTATCTACCCTGCTGCATGTTACAAGGGGTCAGGTAGCATTCTAACTATCGGCCGCATTCGTGAGATGTTCTGTATCCTGGCTACCTCGCCACCTGGTACCCTGGTCGGTTGTCACATCAATCTGCCCTACCTACGTGTATCCATGGCCAGGTCTATCGACGTGTTCCTCGATCGTCACCCAAGTCACGGTACAAAGCTGTGGTATGGCGGTACGGACAAAGACCAAGGGTGAGAAACCCTTGGGAATCCCGGCATGTTCGCCAATCTGTGGATACACAGGGATCCAGTTCACCTTGGGATCGAAAACGTACCAATGGAACGAAATAACACCTACATAGAACCGGAATCACCGTCAATGAGGTGCATATTAATATGCAATGCAGTTTGATGACCTGATTTGGGATATTCAAGTTACGGCACGAGCCTGGAGCGAACGTTCATCTGCATATTCGGCCCTTGTCACTCGCAACCGGGACAAGATCGTTGATGGAACAAATATGGGATAATTCCAGGGCAGGACAACAGCCACCACTTACTCCCCAAGGCGTGCCATCTCCCTCTCTAACGTGGGGGTCACGATCCTTGCTACAGAACATCTATTCTGTTATGACACCAGATAGATCTCCGGCTCCCCGGATCGACATGTACTCCCACGGACCGCCGGCTTCGATGCCGAAGAGCACTTACAGCCTGACTTATACTAGCTGACAGAGCTCCGACCAGAGATTCGATCGTGGGGTCCAATCAAGGTTCATATCCCGAGACACGTCATTCCCAAGTCACTTATATTCCGCCGTCATATAGGGCGTCGACTCAGCAATCTGCAGCATCTATAAACGTTTTCTTGGCGAGGAAGGAGAATTCCGTTGTTAGCTGCAAGATTCGATGCCGAAGTCGGGATATCAGTACTCCCCAGACAATATTTGGACCAAATTTGCCGGCAAGGTGGTCACCCTCGCTTCCCCCCTCCTTCATTATTTTCCCACCCCTTCAACGTCATGCCCCTGAATCTATTATACCCTTGCGACGTTACCAAAGTATCTGGTTCTCATATTACTCGCAGCTGCTAATTTCAGTACCACTTCATTGGCATTCCTTCAGACCGGACTAGACACGGTTTGTTCGTGCCGTCATACCGCGTCAGGTCTGTAGCCTTAATTCAGCTGTGCTGATTATCCCACATACGCGAACTTCCAACCCACGAATCTAGTCTCATCTGTTAAAGCACCACCTACCCTGCTGTGCTTATTTCTCCTTTTAACATATTCTCAGAGATGCCTATTTCTACTCGATAGTACCCCCAGACGGCATCCTATTCTCCCGTCTTCAAGGTTTGTACCCGGCGCACACTGACGTACTTCTATGGTTGGAATGACACCATGCAAGAGATGTCTTTATATCCAATTTTCACGACGAAATTATGTTCTATAGATCTAACGGATAGATCTCGACCGTATTTCCATGGTTCCGTTACATACTCCGTTTCTCCTAACCTGGGTAGTCTTTACTCAAGGCTGATACGGGGTGTACACAATGATCTGCACTTCGTGTGGTGCTCTAGAGGCACTCCTAGCAGTCTACTCAGAAGAAAGTCTATCCCAATGCTGAGTTCAGCTATCACTTGTTGTTCTTCCAGTGAAGCCGTGACGGTGAGTTCCATTGCCAACATGAGTTTCTCTACTTAGGAGTGCATGATGCTCATAGTTTAGAATATAAGAATTCCTTCATGGGACAAGTTGGCACTCAGCGTCACCCAGTGTTGTGACAGACTAGGTATCTTGTAGAGCATAGTCGGAGTTACTCATGTTCCGGTTTTCCCGCGTATGAAGGGTACTTCTCAGCTCGAGATGGCAACAAGACTTATTAGGCTTTGTCTGGCGATCAAGACAATAGCCTCCATAAGTCTTTGTATAGAAGATTGTATCTCACAATGCGTTTGTTAGCTTATGTAGGTCCTGTTATTCGCTCAAGGATGAGACAGAAAAGGCTTTGTTGATTGATAATTCCTTTCTACTAGGAACTCATTATATTCTCCTAGAAGGGTCTCGCGATAGAAAGGGGTTCGGGGTTTCCTTTTCTCCCTTTGCCAGATAAAGCAGATTGTTTCTATATAGAATCAAACTATCATCCATTTCTCGACATAGCTTCCTAATAGACAAGCATCAAATGAACGCAGCCGTACTCCTCCTTTTCCCATCACAAGTTAAAAGAAAAACTCGAGGGGAGGGGAAATAAAACAAAATATAAAAAATAGAATCATAGCTAGGTAACACATGAACGAGCCAAAGAGACAATGTGTAACGGAAAGGAAACAGAGATGTCCTGCGGCCACGTGCTGATGACCTACACGCGGCGCTGCGAGAAGAGCTTCAGGAGGCATAAGCCCTGCCCCAAACCCGTCCTCGATGCCCCCCGCTGCTATATCCGGGACTCGTGCGCCGCCTGCGACCCTGAGTTCGTCGCGAATCAGATCCGCCGTGCCGAGCGCAATGAGTACGCCCGCCTTACCCAGAAGCTGCGCACCGCCCGCAGCCGCAACGACATCGAGGCCCTGCTCGAGCGTATGGATAGCCTCACGCGCAACTCGAATATAGCTATTGGTCAGGCTAGATCTCACACCTTCTCCGCGGTGGATGTCGAGTTCCCGACCCCCAGGGGCAGTGGGAGGGCCGGCGAGAATGTGGTCACATTGCCCAAGGGCTCGAGTACTTGGGTCAACGGTAGGTGCGTCTGGGAAGTGGAGACCGTGGACGACGAGCAGACGGCGGGCGAGTCGTCCCGCCCGCGTGGGGAAAGGGGGCAGCGGGTGACGGCTGGAGTCCCGGAGTGGAGGCCCCAGGTCGAGGCGCCGATGCCGCTGAATTTAAGCAAAGGGAAGGGGAAGGGGAAGGAGAAGGAGAGGGGGAGAGGGGGAAGATATACAAATTCTCCTGTACCAGGAAGAGCGGCGAAGCAGCAGCAGCAGCTTAGGGTCCCCACCCCGCCGCCACCGCGGAGGCGTCCGAGCAAGAAGATGAATAATAATAAGTACCATACAAATACTACTACTGTAGAGGTCGTAGTTGAGCAGCCCCAGCCTCCGCCTCCGCCTCCGCCTCCGCCTCCGCCTCCTCCTCCACATCAGACTACCCCAGGCACGCTACGCTATCGGGAGACTAGAGAATATTTCGACATACGCGACTACTTCGACCCGCACGACGACAAGATAATCGTAGAAGAAGAGCACGATGACGACGCGGACGACGAGGTCAGTCGGCAGCTGCTCCTACCGCCCCGTGGCCGTCTGCGTCGCATGACGGAGTATGTCGTCAACCCGAGGGCCCGCGAGCCGAGGACACGCGAGACTACTCCTACTCCTCCTACTATCCGTAAGTCAAACAGGAAAGTGAAGGTTATAAACCAAGACCGGGACCGGGACCACGACCAAGGGGTGGACAGTGACTCAGATAGCTACAGGTCAGCACATTCCACCATAAAACCGACCAGGCGAGTTAGAAACGTTTCACCGCCGGAAGATTACGAGGTGGAGGGAGAGGAGGATGATGACGGTGAGGATGTGTGGTTGCAAATAGCCGGGAGAAGTTACAAAGGTAGGGAATATCGTAGATAAAAAAAGACCTCTCTTTATCGTCGTCATGGATTGGTAGGTAGGTAGGGTTAGAATAAACGTAGTAGACATTTCTTGCTCTCCGTACCTAGGTAAATTATACACTCATTATTATCTTTTTTGTTCATTATGTCGTCTTCCTCTCAGTGAGATTTTCGATACCTACTAGAATAAAACAACCTCCTTTTCGAATCCCTAGGTAATCACGGGTCCCTAAGATTAAACCCATCCGGAAGGTCTACCTGGCCCAAGTGATCCGCAACATCCGACGGTCTCACGACAATCTCGTCTCTGGGCTCAGAACTCCCCTGGCTACTGTTCTCCTGGATTGCTCTCTTAGCCCTCGCGTACTCCTTGACGCGCGAAGTGGCGAGCCTCCCTGCTCTCCGCCTGTCGGTGGGACACCGTAGAAGCGGGACCTGGATGATGGCCGCGAAAACGTCGAAGACCTTCTCCACGGGGACGTTGTGCCTCTTGGCCACTTCCTCGAAGGGGAACTTCTCTTGGCACGTCTCTGCAACGTCTACGATTAGGTTCGGCGAGGGCTTGCGGTAGGTAGGCTGGATGAGAGATGCTGGCGGCTTTACTGGATTCGACGGAACGGGGGATTTGGTGGTAGTCCCGTTTGTTGTAGCCGGCGAAGGTTGTGACTGATCACTGGGCTTTTCAGGGGTGGGCTGTGAGTTCGTCCCGTTACCTTGTTGATTCGTCTGCGCTAAGCTAGGCACGTGAGAAGAAAAGGTAGTGAAGTTATTCCCATTGATTGGCATCATTATCGGCGCGAAGCCTGAACTAAAGGCATGCATGTTGTTCGGACCCATGGCCATCATCTGGGGATGAAGATGTTGACCGAACGGTGGGTGACATGGCATCTGTGGGATCATGTGATGTGGCATACCGTGATGCAGCATAGGCAGCCCCTGAGCCTTAGCAAGATCTGCCTGTTGTCGCATTCTGGCACAAATTTGACATGGTTGTTTCGCATCTGATCGAGCGGTAATGTGAGTAGGGCTTTTCGATATAGGGGGGCTATCTAACGCAGCTCTGGATATCGGCATTTTAGCTATTGGTAATGGGGGTGGCCGCATTCTTAAACCCTTCGGATCTGGCTCTTTCGAAGGCCCAGCAATCGCTGGGAGTGGCGGGCTTGCATGAGTGGCCGGTGTGTTGAGAACATGGAACTGACTAGCTGCTAGGCTAGAATTCGGCGAGTTTTGAAAGGGCGTTTCTAGCTCGGGTGAGCTTTCATACGCCATCATACATGCCACAGGTGCTGTATGAAAACTAGAGGGTCTAAGAACATCTTCATGGGCGCTATAGCTTAGCATTGCTGGCGCCACGGTGCATGGAAGTTGCTTGGGCGAGAGCTCTGGCGGGCTCAAAGGTCTCGGCTTGCGAAGAGGCTGATCAAGGACAAACTTTTCCAGTACGGGAAGTGACACACCTCTCAGAGCACAAGTGAGTTCCAGAGCATTGAAGTCGGAGGGGAGTCCAACGATGCCTGTGCTGATTCGTCTCTCAGAGTCTCTAAACTCAATCGGAGGGAGACCAACAGGTGGTATCGATACGGGAGCAATATGCATCGCTGGATCATTCTGTTGGAGAGGTGTGGGCTCCGGCCGTTGCTCGCTCACCCTGCGCCTCTTGACAGGCTGGGACGATATAAATTGAATATCATCGTCCGATCGCTTCGAGGGTATGACGGGCTTGGGGACTAGAGAGCTTCTAACAGTAGGCCCCTGAGCACCAGGAAACTGTCTGTTCACCTGGGTCTGAGGCTGAGAGCTTGTAGACATTGTTGGTTATGGAATCTTCTCGTAGCTACTGAGTGTTTAACGTGACAGTAGTGCTTGTTTCGGGATAGTTTGAAGAGCTGGAACCAACGAGAGAAGAAATGACGAGGTAGGTCACCTCGGTATTTGTACGGAGGAGAGTCCATCTAAATAAATCGATAAGTGAGAGCAACTAAGACACAGAAGGCCTGTCAGAAGTCTCAAAGACGAAGAGCACCTAGACTGCTTGGGATTTCATGTTGTCTCCTTAAAGAGACAGGTGAGATTGGCAATAGGAAGAGAGATGCAGAATGTAGCGAAGCATCGATAATGGAAGATAGTATAGACAAGGGGATTCCAAGTGTACCTGCACAAGCTTTCACACAACATGTTAGGGGAAGGATCCTTATGATAAATGAGAATGTGCTCGAAAGAACTGCAATAAACTAGGTTGAAATAGACAGCCTAGAACTGAATTCACTGGCTATTATACATGAATAGCGAGATATCGAATAAATAGGAGGTATGGAGCGTAGTCTTTGGTAGGTACCTAGGAAGAATAGCTCCTTACGAGTCGAGACTGAATGAAATAGCAGTAAGTGAATATATACAACCTAGTCAGGCAGGCACTTTCACTAAATATAGAAGATTCCGGGAAATTGAAGTTGTCGTGATGAAGATGTTGAAAGGAGAAGTACGTACCAGTCAGGGACAGGATACGCACAAGGCAGTGTGGAGCCTGTGCTACTAGGAGGTAAGTGCTTTCCAAGTTAAGTACATAAAGCCACATAGCACCGCCACCGCGGGGCAGTAAGTTAAGGTCTAGTGGGTACGGCAGTCGCTAAGAGCTACCCTCTATAACTTAAATCTTGTACAGCTGCAGCCTTGTGCCTTGCGATCACTCTCCAACAAACAACATCCAATTTCACCCTCACAACACTTTCTTTTCCTTTTAATTTCCCCCACAAGTGTTTTCTTTAACATCCGCAAGATGGGTTCAGCGGACAAAAACCCGCTGGTTTCCTCACAGAAGTCTTCCGACTCTGGACTACAAGCTGTCCTCCATCCCCTCGTTCTTCTCACCATCTCCGATTACATCACACGACACACTCTGAGAGAACAAGTAGGACCCGTGGTCGGTGCTCTACTTGGACAACAGAATGGCCGAGAGATTACCATCGAGCACGCTTTCGAGTGTCTCACTGCCGAGCAGGAGAATAAGAACTTCCTGATCAATGCCGACTGGTTTACGAAGCGATTAGACCAGAGTCGGTCATCCCCTCCGTTTGCCATTCGGCCACGCCTGCTGATATTGGAGATATAGTGAAAACGATACATAGTTCCCCACAACTCGATCTTGTTGGCTGGTATACGGTACTTCCAAAGAGCGGCCCAACCCTATCCATACTCCCCATTCACAACTGGATACTTTCTGAGCACAACGAATCCTCTCTCCTGCTCGCGTTCCACCCCGAAGAAGCTGTCCAGCACTCGGCTGGTAGTAAACTACCTCTGACAATCTACGAGTCGAACTACGAAGCGGACGAGCCCAAGGCAGACCAGGGCGAGGATAAGGAGATGCGAGACGGTGATCTACCTCTCACGTTGAAGTTCAGAGAACTGCCCTATTCGGTAGAGACGGGCGAGGCCGAGATGATTAGCATGGATTTTGTTGCGCGAGGAACTGGTAACGCGACAGTGGTTGAACCGAGGGAGCAAAAGAAGCAGCCTAAGTCTACTACAGAAGGAGACTCTAAAGGCAAACAGCCTGCAAAGGCACCAGAAGCTCAAGACAAGAACCAAGAAGCTGAAGAGCATATACTATCCAGCGAGGACGAGGAGATGATTGCAGCACTCACCGCCAAGGCAAATGCTATCAAGATGCTGCAGTCTAGGGTTAACCTCCTAACGACATATCTTGAACGGCTACCCCCGTCTTACTTATCACCAAACAACGCGACAACCCTCTCAGAAGGTCAACAAACCACCCCATCTCACACAATCCTCCGGTCTATCCAAGCGCTCGTCAACAGACTACCGTTGTTGGTACCGTCAGACACGAAAGCTTACGAGCTAGAAATGCTCAGCGAAGCTAACGACGTGCATATGATGGAGCTACTGAATGACGTGATGCAGAGCATTACGGAAATTCAAGACGTCGGGAAGAAGTACAGCACTGTCGAAGGCGCTAAGAACCGCGGCGGCAAACTGCTGGAAGCCCCGGCAAGTTTCACCTTCTCTGGCCCTGGAGATCTTGCTCTCTAGTAGTAGCAAGACTAAAGGAGTGCATCGGATAGGATGTAAATTCAGGACAGGGGTACTTCGCAACATAAATTTTCGCATTTGCAAGGCGAAGGAGGCGTTTTAGAGGCAGGTTAAGGAAGAGTTGCCTAAATCGAGTTGCGGTAGGGATATGATATCAATACCTATTTAGGTAGATAAGAGTTTGTTCATCAGGGCCCCGTAAAGTTCATGATAGACTAAAGAACATGAATTGAGTGGGAGATGGATCCTTGGCCCTCATAACATATTAAGACTAAGTGACAATTATTTTACTTTTCGTCTACCAACACACTATAGCAAGATCCTTCTACTACAGAAGAGCGAGTGAGAGATATATCATATAAACCATCCGAATCCCACAACCACCAATCTCCGAGATATATAAAAGACAGGATATTTGTTTGCACCCGATGTGAATGTTGTAAAAGTCTTTCAGTTCGTGCCACACCAGCCGGCCTCAAGGGCACCAGTCTACCCATCTCATGCGTTGTTGTCGTAAGGTGATAAAAAATAAAAATGGAAGAGACGGAAAACCCATAACAGACAGTATAAACATATCCAAGGAAAAGCGTCTAAGTCCAGCGGGAGAACTGAATATTCAGGATTGCTTCTCCTCTTCAAAGTTGCCGCACCACTTTTTCATTACCAGGCCCTCCTTTTTTTGGGAGCCGTTCACACAAAAGTTTTGCTTTCCCGAATCGTCAGTACAAATGCCGCCCAAGTCTTAACAATAATGTAAGATTTTTCTCTTCTCTTCTCTTCTTCAACGTTCTATACCGTTTCTGAAACTTTTGTGAAAGAATGGAAAGGGGAGATAGGGATCCGAGGTCTCCGTGCCGATGTGTGCAATCAGGTGTCACCGTAGTCAGCGAAACATTAAGCCTCGATGACGACCTTCAACACAAGGTTGCCTTCGTCGTCTACGGTTCTGCTCGCGAGCTCGAAGGCACGCTTTGCGGCGCCGAGACCCTTGAACCGATGAGTCACCATGTCGTCGAGACTGGGTAGGGTGAGGCCAGCTCCACCATACCCCTGAGCGGAGAGTAATCTTATTCCAGTCGGGTATGTATTTGCGTATCGGAAAATTCCTAGTATGTCCACTTCTCTTAGGTGTGCAGCGGACATCGGGATGGTCTGAATTGGTGTACCCATGCCGACCATGATAACCTTGCCACCCGGCCGAGTGGCGTAGAGGCTTGTGTGCATGCAGGCTTCCTTTCCAGTGCACTCAAATGTCACGTCAACACCATCGTCCTCGTCTTCATCACGCAGACTTGGCGGTGGCCTCGTTAGGGAGAGTACATCTGCCGCTAGGCTTTTAGCACCTTCGAGTTGGTCATGAATGGAGTTGGAAAATAGACTCGCCGGGGTCATTACACCAGGCTCTAAAGGTGTGGAACTCCCGGAATTTGTGAAGATTGAGGAGCTGCTGGACGAAGTATGCAAAGGACGGGGGACGACGAATCCATGTGTGGCGAAGCATTTTTTGACTGCATAGTTGACACGGCCCGCGTCCACATCAGTAATGGTTACTGTTGTGCAACCAGACTGGCGCGCCATTGCAGCTGTGAGGAGGCCGACCGTCCCAGCACCAATGACGAGAGCTGTAGAGCCCGGAGCGGGACTGGCTCGGTTTACAGCATGAATAGCAACAGACAATGGCTCGAGCAGGGCAGCGGCTTCGAAGGACACATGATCGGGAAGCCTATAGTAGGAATATGTTAGCAATTAGTTTAAAGAGTGAACACGAAGGAATCAAACATACTTGTGGCACCAGCCTGCCGGGTGATTTATCCTCTCCTGAAGCGTTCCTTGGTAGTGAGGAACACTCTTGGCACTACTCCTAAATCGCATCTTCTTGCAAAGGTTATACCTGCCTTTTCTGCATATACCACATTGGCCACAAGGGACTCCGACCTCTAGAGCAACACGGTCACCAAGTCTGAACCCGCTGACCTGAGGGCCAATGGCCACAACGGTGCCGGATGATTCGTGTCCCAGAGATAGGGGAGCGCAAGCACATAAATCCCCATTGGCGAACTTCTTATAATAGGAGACATCTGAGCCACAGATGCCTGTAGACTTTACAGCAATCTGTAGCTCTCCGAGGCCAGGTTCTTCAATAGTTCTGACTTCCTATTAAGCTAAGGTTAGTTAAATGTCCGATAGGCAGAAGCTGAGACTCCATTCAGTGTAGCTAAGGGATAAGGCTCACCAATCGTAGGTCTCGAGGCCCATGTAAGACGGAAGCATTGATCTTGTTTGAGCATTTTGAGTAGACGGGTAGCTGCATTGGCGCAACATCAGACATTGCGGAGGGCGCCATTATCAAGTGACAGCTAGCAGCGCGGGATGAAGTGGGATATGGACTGAAGAGGAAGCTAATAAGGAGGCTCTCAGACACTTTAGACTATGAAGTCCGGGGCTGAAGCGTGGAGGAGAATGACAAAGTTTGGGGGTAACTTGACAGGGGAGCTTGAGCTCTAAGGGGTTGTTAGCTCGTGTAGCTCGTGGGATGATATGGGAAAATAGGAGGGAGAAGTCAAGCCAAGGTGGGTGTGCCTTGATTCTCTTGACAAAGAAAAATAAAATACGGGAGGTAAGACTTTGAGGTCAAGATGTAAGTGTAAGAGAGTATAACACCGGGAGTTCGCGAGGACCCCCACACCCTTATGTACTGAGGTTTGGGGGAACGCCATAATGAGCTGCTTGTGTCAATCAATGTTAATTATCGTCAAGACAGCTGGGACCGGAACAGAAGCAAGGGTTCGAAGGCTTGCAGAACATTGTGCGAATTTTTCCAGGCCCAGTTAAACGTCAACAAGTTATCTTGAGAGGTATAGGCGGTACTTCATAATCTCGGGAAATCGTATGCAGCAAGCTAGTGATGATGCGACTACATCAAGTTCGGTAACGAAGACCCCTGATGGCGCCTTAGGGATGGATGGGTGTGGTCGCTGTCGTGTAGCTGTGGACATCCCATCTTGCATATCCAGTACCTATACATCTTGTCCCGACGGTACTTGCAGACGAGGCTGGCGGGTCGTGGCATGGCGTCACGTATAGGATGAAATTACACGTTGCAAAGCTATACTTCGTTCTGTCTCAATGAGACGTACTCCTCCCTGCTCCTCAACCTACACGGGGTTGTAATCGGAGAGGTGCCGCGAGCATAGTAGTGTAGTAGCAGCTCCGTTAAAAACTGGATATACTGTAAGTCGTCTCACCTAGACATTGAAAGGTTGGGACAAGTATCGATACCATGGATCTACGCGCTCTGAGTGGTGAGGAGCGGCTCTCGATGCGGCGAATCCGGAAGTGACTCCCAGGCGCGGTATTAGGTCGTGATGGAAGCAGTAAAGGCTTCGGATCAGATCCTAAAGATTTCCTAGGCAGGACTTGAAGAGGGTTAGTGAGATCGATTATAGCTCCACTAGCGATGCACCAGGAGGTTAGACTATCTGAGGCTAGACTACGTGAATGCATACGACGACCAGTGGTGACAGGACAGGACGGGACAGGTCAAAGGAGACGGGACATATTTCGCCGTATTCCAGATATTAAAATTCATGAAATTGTTATATTGAAAGATTAGGGGGAAGACCCTGAATCCTGGGATATTAAGCAGATCCGTACAAGGATGGCGAGTTTCCAGGCATACGGAACGGCCACCGGAACCATGCAACCGACCAGAACTGATGTTGTTTTCTTGTTGCCAGATGTTGGAGACAAAAGTGATGAGAGTGTCAAGAAAGAAAATCAAATTCAAGAGCGGAGTATGGAATGCCAAATTGGGAGATTCCTGAGTCTCCAAGTACCTACGCAAGCTGAGGTACTTATCTAGCGCGTATCTTGGAGTTTGCGGGGCCACTGCAGTCTAGCGCGATATCAAGCGAATATCACACTACATATACAGACGCTACTAGTATCCACCTCCACTTAGATACGCATCCATGGACGTTAGCTTGCGATCCCAAGGAACGTGGTTACCAAGAACCATAAAAACTTAAAACTGTCCACGGCCAAAGTCTTTAACTTGCTCAGTGGAACTGTGACTTACAAATGTTACCACCTTGATGTCTTGTCCGTTCCCAACTTGTCTCCCGCTACAACCCAAGAAACATCGACTTTCGCATCACATCATGAGCACCACTGAGACCAGTGAGACCAGACTTGCATTATCCGTTCAACTTAGAAGATCGGCCTCTGGGAGCCTAGGCATCTCTCGTCAGGACCGTTGCAACTATTAGCCTAGAAGGACGCTTTTCAATGTTGCGAGCTCGTCTATGCAATGTCTCCAAGGATCAATTTTGCCGCCACCCCTGGTCCTCTAGCGAGACTCTTGCACATGGCAACAAGGACGGGGTGAAACTAGACGCTTGACTTGTTCGCAAGATGGGTCAAGCTGTCGATAACGATACGACTAGATTCCCTCTATTGCGCAACCATTGCTTGGCTTGGCCTCGAAAGCATATCTCCCCCGGGTTGGCCAATGTCTATGCTCTTCCACGTCCTACCTATCGGGAATCGCAGCATCAGACCGTGTGCCTGAGTGTCATCAACTTGTCTTTCCGCACTGTCACGGCATGAGTACATTATGCTTTCTCGACCACACACTGCAGTGCGGTCGTACGACAGGCTCCACGACATCATTTTTCACATGTCTCATCCCAGCGTTTCCTGCAGATGTAAAGCGTGCCGAAAGATATTGTTAGCTTCGGCACTATCCCTACTGAGAGAGGCTATAGAACCTCCTAGTGTCTGATTGGGACACAGCTCTACTAATGAAGACCTTGGTCCTTATCATAGTCAATTCAAAGCTTCTTCGGAGCCGTGGCCGGTCTTCCTGTGTTCCAGCAATGATCAACTACTGGGAGCGTGTCGTGTTGCCATGACCCGGCAGCCCAGGTTCGAGCCGATCTGCCTATCCATCGACGGAATTCTCCCCGAGCCCTCGGAACACGACCAATTGAGCTCTGTTCACTCGTCATTACGGAAGCCGGAATCCATTTCCCTTTACTGCATACAATACCTACCTAGGTAGTATGCAGTCAGGACCTTATCATGTTCTGCCACTCTTCCACATATGAATGATGAAATGCCTAGCACCTTTGCCCCAATTGAGCATTTTGAGGGGTTCCGTCCCGCTGGACAGAATTGGAGAAATTGGAGATCACACCTTGAGCTCCCTCACGGAGACGATGCTGTGGGTAAAGTACCTATATTCTAGGGTTGGTCTAGGCCCAGCAATTCACCGTCTTTTATCACCTTGTTTACCCTGTTTTCCGAAGTGCCTAGTCCGCCTAGGTACCTTAAGGACTATCTTATTACTCCGTAAATGGATCCCCAAAACCGACTATAAGGCTTCACACATGCAACACGACGGGGCTCTCGGGAGCAATTTCGGCCATCGACTTGAACAAGCTTCACGACGTCAAGTTGGTGACACAGATGGTCTCCAATCCGCAGGCACACCATTATCCAAAAGCAACGACGGCGACGCTGTGAAACCACTGCATGACACGTCGTTAGACCGATCTCGCAAAGTTTATGATAGGTCATCGCGCAACTGACACTTATACTCGAATCGGTTCTAGAGATGAAGTCGACAACCCCGGTCCTGCTGATAATGATCAACTAGGAACTGTCTTGCTCCCGGAGCATTTTCTAGCCATAATGCTGATAACGAAACTGTCAAGGTTGACAAACATCCCGGTCTCCCAGCTAGAAATCGGTATTAAAGTCTACGATATACAACAGCCCTAGCTTGGATATCCCATACGCAGAGTAACATCCTACTCATAAGGCCGGGCTAGCACCGCTTAAGTCCCGGCCTTGGCTTCGTCGACTGTACCGTCCACGATGATGTCGAACTACCGAGGTCAAAATTCATGACAGGTCACCCAACATCAACGGTTTGCCAGCAGACATCATACTCATGGACGGTTCGCTAGCCTTGATGCTAAGCTTGACAAATCTCGAGTTATTTTTAAACCACCTATACATATTTCGCCGGTCTCCCACCATATGCGTGTCGTGCTACATGAACAATGTATATGGCTGCTATGAAGCTTATTAAGACACAAGTCCAAATTCAACTTAAACCGCTATCGAAGGTGACCCAAGCTGGCAAATTCCGCCCCGGCTAAAGGCACTTCTGCGCAGGTGAATCACTCACCTTTTTCATTTGAGTAGCAGCATCCATATCGCGATTAAACTGGAGCAGAGCGCCACAGTTCCAACGAGATCTGGACGAGAAAATGGCGAAGCTACTCCGTAGATAACGCAAGCTACATATCAACACTACCGAGTAGCATGGCCATGCATGTACGTGTATGTATGTGCCAACTACCCGAGCACACTCTGCATACAACTCTGCTCCATACAGGAATATCTCAGGCAGCATGCAAAGCATCTACGCACTTTGTTGGATATTGATGAGCCACGGGCCTATGTGCCTACGCATATTCATCATCGCTATCTCTTATGGCGTCCGCCCAGTGGCGTGTTTGTGAATGTGGAATTATTGCTGCCGCTGTTGTGCTTCCATCCTTCTCTATTAGTTAACGAGTTTCCCCCAGATTAACCCCACGATCGACGAACCAGGACTACCGATAGACCCAGAGATCGTGATCGGCTTAGCTTCGTCATAACTCTTGATATCAACTATATGTAGCATTGCCTATTTTCGGTTAGAAAAGCGAAACATGTCTAATCCGATGAAACCTGATCTGAGGAGGCCTCCACGATGGTCGAGTACAAAGCTCAGCACATTCTCTCAGAATTCTGGGACCCGAGGGTTGGATTGCATGGCGTATGTACCATGTATGTATGTCTGGCCTGTACGGCCGGCGTCTGTTACATAGTATCGAAGCAGCACTCGACGATCCGGGCCCTTGAAAGCGACAAGACTACGACAGTGCGCATATATTACATCTCTAGGAGGTCACCTCATGACGCCATATACTTATTTCATGGCAAGAAAAAGAAGAAAACGGACGAGATGAGCCATGCCGGTACATAGTTCCTATTCACCTACGTATATGCGTATACATATATCCCGATTGATCGGTAGTGAAGCTTTGGGAATATTTGCCACCTTGATACTTCTTTCCTCCCCCTTGCCACGTCTTTGTTCTCAACCGCATAGTAGCTACTATACAGGAAACAGTGGCGCCGAGAGCCCTGATGAGATTCGACGGACGTGCATGGTGTGCGGCCGCAGGAAGTAGGCTACTGCGCGCCGTATCTTGCATGCTGCAATACAATAGTGCGGCTAGGCGCCGCAGCTACCGTCGTACCATGCGGTAGCCGAGCAAGCTCTGTGTGCAGTCGTGCTCGGAGGATAGTCCCGCTTTCGGGGGCCACAAACATTTGCAAGGTTGCCAATCCCTCACTTACACACCACACATCTGATCTGGAATCATCACTCGCGATTCACGGTGCCGAGGAAAGCGGGCGAGCAAGGGAGGCGGAGCTAAGGTAAGTATCGATTTCAATTCACGCCGAAAACTGGCTGGGATCATGGTTTGTGGAAAACACACTCCACGTACGTACAATACTAGGTATATGACAAGTTTCCTTTCCTTTCGTTACGGTGAGGGATTCAGGCTTTTTCATTAGGACCCCGTTTCCCAAATACGTTGGTTCACTGACACGCCTCAAAACGTGCTCGTCGCCAATCTACTCGCAGCGTTTCTGGCATCCACGCGGTCCTCGTCATCCTCCTCGGTAAGACCGGGCAATCCCGTAGTGACGCCGCTGCCGCTGAGCGACCTGGACCCCGGGCGCTGCCCACTGTCAGCGTCGTCCTCTTCGGCAACATTGGACATGAAGCTTCCCGACATGCTCCTATCTGTGCGCCGGGGGACACCGCTCCAGGCATCGCCCTTGGGCCCCTGGCTAGCAGCGACACTTGCACGTCTCACTGTAGGATGAGCTTCGCGCCCCAGCCGGCTTAGACCGCCTGAGGCATCGATCGCTCTGATATCGGGCCGAACGCTCTCCAGCAATGCGAGGGAACGTCTCTCAGCTTCTATCTCGCGAGTGACGAACTCTCGAATGCTCAGGCGCAGGTCCGCGGCAGTCCGCGCGAACCACTTGCGTCGTTCCTGCACTAGGTTCTGCGTTACTCTGGAAGTCTTCTGCATAAGTTCCAACTCGGCGTTTCTTGCCTCGTCTAGGGCGGCGATGGCCTCGTCCACCTTCTCACGTCGCACGGTTGTTGAGCCGCCTCTCAGCCTATCCGCTGCATTGAGCTTGCTCCGCGTAATCTCCTGAGCCTGCAAGAATTCGCGGATCAGAAGCTGCCTGTTCGTCAGGGTCTCCTTGACGATGAATGCATCCTGCGAATGGTACTGAAACGGATCGCCAAGAGTCGTCGCCTCGGCAGTCGCTTGTGCTGCATGGTAGTCACCCACAGTCTGCACAATCTTGCCGAGCTTCCGGTATGCGCTCGCGAGCCCTTGATGCGGCTCTTGGATGTGCATTCCGCCGAGCTTGACACCGAAATCGGACTCTGACAATCCCAACCCTACTGCTCTGTCAGCTATTGGCAAGCTTCGCGAACGGTGAGTAACAGATACAAAACGTAAAACGTACCTCTGCGAGACTTGACAAGTCGATCGACTTTGTGTCCTGCGTCCATCGAACCTAGATAGAATAATTTCACTATGGGCCGCGCTTCCGCCAGCTCCGGCGTGTCATCTGGTGGTGGCGCGAACTGCTTCAGCACCTTTCTCCGCACGCCGGTTGCCGGTTGCTTCTTCTTGACCATGGGACTGTACCCGAAGTCGCTCTCGACGAATAAGACCATCTCGTCATCCCTCATGAGGACCTCGTTGCTGCACACGTAGTTGAACCATCTCTGCATGAGTGCCTTGACCCTATTCTCGTCTTCGTCGGTTCCGGCGCCCGCGGATGTGACCGAAGGCGGCAAGGCGGGAACCATGGCGTCAGGGTTGGCAGAAATCAGATGCTCGGCGAGTTTAACGAACTCGGAATGTAAACGGCGCACATCGCGGAACTGGGTGGTTCGGAATTTAGGTATATTTGTCTGTACGAACGTTAGCAATGTCACGAGGCAAATATTTGCCCCGGCTTCAAAAGTCCAGACTTACGTGTACGTCAAATCTCAAGATGGGATCTTTGCGACCCGTCCGCTCCAACCCCGTAATCTTTGCTTGCAACTTATACTGAGGACCCCTAGACCTCTGAGGCTGTTGCTCTCGTCCTGGAGACGGCCCATTGCCCGGGGCCGCAGGTTTCCCCTGTTCTGGCGTCCCTGGTTGCTGTTGCTCTGTCTCGGTCCCGACGTCGGACTGTTGCGAGGGAGCAGACTGCTCTGAGGGATCGTATGCCGATGTAGAAGCAGTGCTACTAGCCGTACCGGGTCGTCTAAAGGGATTGACGCCTGGATCCTCTTGCGCGAAGCCATTGCTTGGATCGACGCCGTACTGATACGGGGGCGGCTGTGTTTGCTCGTTGCCTAGAGAGCTGAAGGTGGACTCGTTGCGGCGTGGCGGAGAGGCGGGCGGCGATGATCCCCAAGGGGATGCGGCGGCCGGGTGCTCGTCATCAGCTATCGAGGAGCGGTAATCCATCGCGTCGTAGTAGAAATTAGTGGCCGGAGGAAAAATATGTTGGTGGCGGAAGTAGTAGGGATGGGTAGATGTGAAGTGCAGACGGTCGTTGGGAGTTGCATCCAGGAAGACCACCTGTAGCAGCAATTGCTTGATTGCGAAAATTATAATTCACGACCGCGGCTGCAATCCCAAAATTTCGAGAGAGAATCCTCAAGGTTTAGCGGAAGGTTAACAGTCGATCAACCACTCATCACACAATGAAGTCGGAATTCGGCTGCCTTCGCTACTAACTGCAGGTGCAGGTGGCACTGAAATCATCATTGGTGGGGAACATTGGAATCCTGTACGTACTTCTGTACTTTGCACGATGTGGCACGTGCGCTCTTCAGCTCTAAGTTGCGACTTCACTCGTAGAAAAAAGTACGTATGTATATAGTGGTCCGTGCATTTCTATCAAATATCAAATTCAACTTTACTTCCACGTACCCCAACACGAAGTCAATTGCAACGGTAGGGGGGAGTTGCGAACTTTATGTCTAGTTGAAGATTGAGTTAAGTGTCCCATCTAACTCTTAGTTTGACTTATCTACACCTTAAGGAAATGTTCAGCCTCTAGTCGTTACCAAGTAGTCTGCGGGTATGAGCTTATTCGCACTTACATGCCGTGCCCCTATCAGGTACTCTCGGTTGCCCAGACTCACATCGTTATATTCGAGGTATTATGATAGCACACGCTCCAGTGTCAGACGGCTCTCGAGTCAAGTTGGTTCCAATAATGGAGCTGGAGAGATCGACTATGTCCGTAACATAGGCATTATCGCCCATGTCGATGCAGTATGCTTCTTGCTACTATGACTATCATCTACCGACTATAATACTAACGAGTCCCAGGGGAAAACAACAACTACCGAGCAGATGCTCTATAACTGTGGTGCTTTAAATCGTGCAGGAAGTGAGTTACTCTATATACTTTCACAGTCTGTCTAAGATTTTTAAGGAAGAGTATGAGTGGACAATCGTATCCATTCCTCTAACTGATGCGTCCTCTAGACGTTGATCATGGAGATACCGTGACCGATTTCTTGCCTATGGAAAGACAGAGAGGGATTACAATTCAATCTGCCGCAATTACCTTTAATTGGCCGTCGAAGGAACGTCTAGAAACAAACAGTCAGCAACATGTCATCAATTTGATTGACACCCCAGGCCATGTGGATTTCAGATTCGAGGTAGAGCGTTGCATGCCCGTCCTCGATGGGGCCGTCTGCGTCATTGATGGTGTAGAGGGTGTTGAAGCCCACACCGAGAGAGTCTGGTCATCCGCTCAGGAGTTCAAGGTACCTCGGATCATCTTCGTCAACAAGCTTGACCGGGACGGCGCTTCCTTCAAGAAGTCCGTGCAAGACATCGGGTTGAAGCTGAATGGAATGCCCCTGGTCTGCCAGATACCCTGGTGGGGACAAGAGACCATACGGGGCGTGGTCGATGTTGTTAGTCGCTCTGTTGTCAGTTGGGGAGGAACGAGAGATATTCCCGAGGAACTATCAAAAAGGATACCCGAAGGCACCATAAAGGATGAGATTGAGCTCGCACGCGAGAAGCTAATCGAGCAACTTTGCGAGAAGGACGACGAGCTTTTAGAATTGTGGACTGCTCAGGGAAAGAATCTGCCTGACGCGGTTATCAAAGGAAGCATTCGTCGTGTCATCAATGATGGCGAAGGCTCCTTGATACCTGTCTTTGCAGGATCTAGCTTGAAGAACATTGGCGTCGCCGCTTTGCTCGATGCGGTCAAGGACTACTTGCCTAGCCCTTTAGATCGTCCCGAGCTTGAGGTCCGGGTTGGACGAACAGAACAACCTATCAGCAGTCTTCTTCAAGCCCCGAAGCCCTCCAAAAAGCCCCAATCACACGTCGAAGCTCTGGCTTCGGTCTTCAAAGTGGTCAACGACCCCCGTCGGGGAATGCTCACCTTCGTACGGGTCTACCACGGAATCCTCAAGAAAAACAGACCCATGTGGAATACTAACCTTCAACAATTCGAGAAGCCTCAAAATATGATGCAAATATCGGCCGGAAAGACTATCGAGATACCACACTTATCTCCAGGGCAAATAGGTGCAATTGCCGGTCTGAAAGTCGCAAGAACAGGTGATACTTTGTTGACATTTAGTTCCGGCAAGGCACCGCAAACAGACCTTGCAACTATTCAAGTACGACCGCCTGAAATCCCACCCGCTGTTGCATTTATTGTTTTAGACGCGTACAGCTTAACTGGCGCCAAGGCGCTCGAAGAAGCCCTAGAGAACCTTTCAAGAGAGGATCCTAGTTTGCGGTGGTCTCAAGATGAGAAGACGGAGCAGTACACGCTTTCAGGAATGGGTACGCTCCACCTGGAAGTTGCCCGCGATCGTCTCGAGAACCATTACAAGGCCGAGGCGCATTGGGGTGCGATATCGGTTGACTACAAAGAATGCTTGACGGCGCCGACATCTACTCATCGGGCGGTCTTCGACAAAGTCGTAGCAGGCAAACCCGGGAAGGCGGCTTGCTCGGTGGTCATCGAACCTCTCCAGGAGCATCAGCGCGAAACATTATCGGGATACTACCTCGAGCGTGATGAGAATATCATCCAGGTCGTGTTCAAGCGGGAGAATCTCGTCCCTGATGTCGAGGGTACAAGACAGCTACTTACGAACGGTGTGATATCGGCGCTGGCGAGGGGTCCCCGTCGTAACTCACCAATGCACCAGTGCCTTGTTACGGTTACATACGATGCCGAGACCGACTTTTTCGGTCCAGCGCCTAGTTCGCACTTAGTTGGCGCAGCGAACAAGGCGGTGCGGTCAGCCCTGAAGGACGCCCACCAGCAAGGGATCATCGGCATCCTCGAACCGGTCATGAGAGTCACGATCGTCTGTCCCGAAGTCTCGGCAGGCGCAGTGCAGCACGACCTACAGTCAGTCCGTGGAGGCCACGTCCTCGAAGTTAAGGATATACAGGAGACGCAGGAGCGAGAGGGCGGCGCCATCGACGCGTCCGACATCTACGCCCCGCCCGACCCGTATGAATTCCAGACGACGCTCCGGGAGACGCGGAAGGGACGCTTGCGCATGCTCGAGATCACCGCTCGTATGCCTTTCGTCGAGATGCTGGACTATGACACACTCCTCCGCGGCAAGACCCAGGGCCGGCATACCCTGACCATGGCCTTGGATACTTTTGAGAGGGTCACTGGTTCGAGGGAGAAGGCTCTGTGATATTTTCTTGAATGTGTCGAATAGTCGAACCGGGCGATAACCCGAGCACACACTCGGAAAGTTCAAACCATAGGGATGTGTACCTAGGTAGTTTTACTGTATCTAGGTACGTACGTGAACAGGCGGACAGGGTCTTACAACTAGGTTTCCATCTAGGAGTTGGGGATAGTAGTTGCTCACAGACCTCGATAGGTTAAGAGATAATGGTATCTCAAGTGTGAATGTTGTTTTAAACACTTTGTTCAGGCTTTCCGTTTGTTAGGGGCATTGCCTTCTCAGCTTCAGCTTAATCTAGGACGGTTTAACACACCAGAGCAGTTCGATTTAAGCTGACATGAGTTTACGGAATCTGATAAGAGGACCTGTTTAAGCCAGTTCATCCAGTGAGTTCACCAATGACGAGGGTGTAATTTACAACTTGCCTGTAGCTGCGAATACACTCACATGTCCATACATGATACCAAAGCATCGACATCTTCGTTGGAATCTTTTCAGTGCTCAGAGGGGAATTCTTTCTTGAAACGTAGAAGACGGGATTTATTCGGAATTTGCCTTAGTTCTTTTCATATCATTTTCCATTCATGGTTGTAAATGGATTGTAGTAATTTACTGAATTCGATCCCGGCTTGCCATCAGTGTATAAGACGTCAAGCTACCTGAGCCATTGGCCAATCAAATTTGGGCCGTGCCGTCTACCTTATTTTAGCATACATATGTTTAAATACAAATTATTTTTCAATGCACTGATAGTGCAATATCGGGAGGCTAAAGAAGCTTAGGTGGGGCTAGATTAGTGGTGGCACGGTGGGCTGGTGGGGCACTAAGAAAGCTGCGGCGGCTTATATCAAATGCAAAGAGCTTGAATTTCTTGGTCTTGAAAACTTTCAAAATCATATGCGCCTCTGCTGTACAACTCTTTAGAACAGCATCTGCCAACAATTGAGAATGGGTCGCAAGAAGTTTCGCGTGAGTTTTACACCATACAACGTCCATCATATATAAGAGATTATTCTAATCATTTAACATAATATAGGGAGGTCGTAAAGGCGGATCTAATCGCGCTCCCCGCGGCGAAGGGCCTGCGCCTTATCGATCATTTAACGAGATTGTGAAGGAGAACCAGAACCTGGAAAAGTTCTATAACACAGCACTCCCCTTCGATGAAGATGAACGAACTGAGTTCTGGGAAACGTTAAAGAGAGAACTACCTAATTCCTTCCGCTTCTGCGGATCTAAAGGCCACGCGCTCGCCGTCAAGCGCCTGTTAGAATCGAGATATGCGCCCGACATTGTCAAGATCGAGCGCTACGATGGCGAGCCTGTACAGGCTCCGCAACCCGTCCCCTGGTACCCTGACCAGCTCGCGTACTCTATGAACACCCCGAAGCATGTCATCCGCAAATTCCCACCCTTTGCCGCCTTCCAAAAGTTCCTGGTTTCTGAGACGAGTGTCGGTAACATCAGCCGACAGGAGCTAGTTAGCATGATCCCACCACTCCTGATGGACCTCGACCCCGGAATGACGGTTCTGGATCTATGCGCTGCGCCTGGAAGCAAAGCTGCTCAGCTGCTCGAAATGGTTCATGCTGGAGAAGAGGCTAGGATCCGGAGATTCATGCAGTCCTTCGGCGAGGCGAAGCCTCAGGCTGCTGATGATGACGATGTTGATCTATCAGTGGATGCTGGTGATGACGGTCGTGCAACTGGACTACTTATTGCCAACGATGCAGACTACAAGAGAAGTCATATGCTTGTTCATCAACTGAAGCGACTTTCTTCCCCGAATCTACTCGTCACTAATCATGACGCCACTCTTTACCCAGCTATAAAACTACCGCGGAACCCGGACCAACCTGACAAGGGCCAATACCTACGATTCGACAGAATTCTTGCAGATGTACCCTGTGCAGGAGACGGGACTTTGAGAAAGAACATCAACTTATGGAAGGACTGGCAGCCAGGAAGCGCGCTAGGACTTCATATCACCCAAGTTCGGATTCTAGTTCGCGCCCTCCAGATGCTAAAGGTTGGTGGTAGGGTTGTGTACTCGACTTGCAGCATGAACCCCGTCGAGAATGAAGCTGTTGTCGTGTCCGCGATTGAACGTTGTGGTGGTCCCAACAAGATTAGTATCATTGACTGCAAAGATAGACTCCCGCTGCTGAAGCGGAGCTCAGGGATGCATCAATGGCAGATCATGGACAAGTCTGGCCGTGTTTGGAGTAGCTGGGAGGAAGTCGAGCAGCACGCTCTGACAAACGACGGATATATGCCTGGCAAGCTCTCGGAAACCATGTTCGCTAGACCGGATACCAGCGACTGCTCTTCACTTCCACTAGATCGTTGCATGCGCATCTACGCTCATCAACAAGATACCGGCGGGTTTTTCATTACAGTTCTAGAGAAGAAGGACGAGTTTAAGGCTAAACCAGAGACGAAGGCTCGAGTTCCCACCACCACCACTACCTCCAACGGTACTGTTAAAGCAGAGGAGGACCAAGCAAAGATAGAGACAAAAATGGAGGTTGAAGAAGAGAAGGCCGCTTTGGGTGAGCCGACTGACGAAATACCGACCGTAGGAGCTAAGAGGACTTTAGATGTCGAAGAGGCGGAGACAGAACCAGCCGTTAAGAAGCAAAAGATTGACCCTGTACTCAGTGAAAAGTCTGAGGTTGAACCCGAACCTACTACTAAGGCCGAACAAATACCCCCGGAACCCAAGAAGGAGGATGTTGAGGATGTGAAACCGGTAACTCAAGCTGCTCCAAAGAACAACGCTCAACCCGATCGACGAGTCAAGCCATCAGATGGCAACTTCGAAGAGCCCTTCAAGTACCTGTCACCTGATCATCCCGTTATTCAGGACATTCAAAGGTTTTACAAGATCTCACCGCGCTTCCCCGCAGAACGTTTCATGGTACGAAACGCTACAGGCGAGCCTGCGAAAGCTATCTACTACACAAGCTCCCTCCTCAGAGATATTCTTGTCGAGAATGAAGGCCGCGGGGTCAAGTTTGTGCATGGAGGTGTCAAGATGTTCATGAAGCAAGATGCACCGTCCGCCGAGGTCTGCAGGTGGCGAATACAGTCCGAGGGCATGCCCATCATCGCAGGATACGTCGGTCCGGAACGGGTCATCCGCCTGACGAACAAGGAGACCTTCCGCAAGCTCCTCAAGGAGATGTTCCCTAAGTTTATCGACGAGGACTGGAAGAAGCTCAACGAGATTGGGGAGCGCGCTAAAGAGATCGGCATGGGTTGCTGCCTACTCGTCATCGAGCCGGACGGAAGCGACCCGGACTTCTCGGAGCGCATGGTGCTCCCGCTGTGGAAGAGCTTCCACTCACTAAACCTCATGCTGCCGAAAGAGGATCGATCTGCGATGTTGCTCCGCGTCTTCAATGATACCTCGCCAGTCATCAACCAGACACTGAAGGAGTCGGCAAAGAAGGAAGCGGAGGCCGCCGAGGCAGAACCTGAGGTCAAGGATGACATAATGGAGGATGTCGCGGCGGTTGAGGAGGTGAATGGTGAAGCGAACGGCGAGGCGAACAAAAATGGTACATCTGAGCTACCCGGTGAGGCTACCAATGGTGATGGGGCGGAAGCTAAGCCTGATACGATGGCTGATTAAGAGGTATGCGGCTACCGCTCTTGTGCCAGAGTTGTAGCTTCAACTTCAGTTACGCCTGATCACATAACGATCTCACGAGACGAGATATCAGGTTCATGAGGATATAGGTGAGGTATATGCATGGGTTAACAAAGAAGTAGGCTAGCATTTCCGCCTACCTCAAGCTCGTCATACGAATCGACGCTTTATGTACAGTATATAGCTCCAGATTCCATCAGCAGTACAATACAAAGCTGCGATGCGTCCTCGAGGACCTCCAATTGGTATCCAAATCCGTCCGTGTCCGTCTATGCTTATTCATCCAGTAGTCCTACAGTCCAGTGTATAATCCGATCCACACCGTGTCCGTGGATGGCGCTCACGGGTATCGCAGCGCAGTCCTCGATCCACGCGCCCTCGACGCCGCTGGGGTGAGGCTCTTGCCTGTCAGTCACCGCGTCCAGGTACCCTTTCAGCTTCGCGTAGTTCTCCTGGGTCTCGGGTAGGTCTCCCTTCGTAGCCACTACAAACCACGGCTTCGCCGCGATGTGCAGGCCGCCTTCGCTGGTGCTAGCTGGCATCCCGTGGAGATCCGCTACGATCATCTGCTGCCCTCCGTAACCCGCCGTCCTGCTGCTATTGTTACTGCCGTCGCCCTCCCAATCGATCCGCCCCCCGACCTCCCGCTCTTTTTCCTCGTCCTCGCGCATACGCGCGTATAGCCCGACTTCGGTCCACAGAGCCTTCAGCGCATCCACGGCATCACCCGCACTCAAGTCAACAACGAAAGCCAGCACGCCCGCGCGCTCCACGTGCCGCAGAAACTCAATGCCCAACCCCCGGTCCAGATGTGCGCCCTCGATCAGCCCCGGGATGTCGGCGACCGTGAACCTAGTCCTAGGCTCGGGGCCGCCCGGTCCGGAGATCTGCTCGGGCTGCGAGACGACTACGGATCCGTACGTCGCGTCGTTGATGACGGCGTGGGGGGTCGGCCGCGAGGGCTTCGGGGTCGCGATTGGTCGTCCCTTGTGGTTGTCTAGCACTACGGTGCCGATGTTGGGCTGTAGCGTCGTGAAGGCCCAGTTGCCGACGCGCGCGCGGCTGTTAGTCAGTGCGCGAAGGAGTGTGCTTTTTCCTGCGTTCGGTAGCCCGACTAACCCGACGTCTGCGAGCAGCTTGAGTTCGAGCTCTAGTCTCAGGCTCACAGCTCGCTCGCCTTTTGTCGCGAAGAGCGGGCGTGGTCGGTCTTTCGATACGAAGTGCGGGTTGCCTAGCCCCCCGATTCCGCCCGTGGCTAGGAGGATGGGGCGCGGCGTGGGCGCGGACAGGTCCAGGTGGATCGGTGCCTCGGGCTGGACGTACAGGCGCTCGCGTCGGGGCAGGCGGGGGAGCGTCAGGTTGCGCCGCTCCGTGTGCGATATGCCGGGGTACAGCAGGAACTTGTGCAGATGCGGGTGTTCCGGGGCCTCGGGCAACTCAGCGCGTATCGCATCTTCCACGTCTTCTGCCTCGCTCATGGCTGCTTCCGTCTCTTTCACCAGCCTCTCGTACTCGCGCTCCTTGTTCCGCGCCTCGTGGTACCGCAGGTTCTCCTCGACCGCGGGGTCGATCCGGTCAATCTCCCGGATCACCGTTCCGACGGGCACTTGGATCACGACGTCGTCACCCCGTGCGCCGCCGCGACTGCTGCCTTGTCCCGACTTGCCCCTGCTCGCGCGCAGGATCCGGCGTCGCACCAGCTTATGCAGCGACGTCTCGCCGTGCACGGCCTGGATGTACACGTTGCCGCCGTGGCCGCCATCCCCGCCGTTCGCGGGCCCGTCCGCCAGGAAAGCCTCCCGCAGGAACGATATGCACCCGTGGCCCCCGGCGCCCGCGTGCACCGTCACGCGCGCCTTGTCCGCGAACGTCGAGATGGCGTAGTCGTCGGGGGTTGGGTTGAGGCGCGAGGGCGGGAGGGAGGCGCTGGACGACGAGGGTTCGGTGGTGCTGGGGCCGAGGGTTGGGGAGGGGGTGGGAGAGTGCAGAGTCGTGGTCGTGATGTTGGCTCGGTGGATTATGCGGATCCGAGACGAGGTGGATCGGAAGAGCGACGGGTAGAGGAATGGCAGGAATATGCCGGAGCTGGGGGAGCACCTGGGAGCCATTTTGAGGGTCAATTGGACTTATACCCGATTCATGATAAGATTGTTCGTAGGTTTCGTTTCCCACGAACTGGGAAGTATTTCTTGCTGTTGACTGGTTGATGATTCGATCGTTTCCGTCGACCCCAAATCATTTTTTTCCCTGGTTGATAAGATAGACTCCGATAAGATAAGAAGACCAGCTTGGAGCTTAGCTTCAACGAAGCTAGCTCCCTTAGCTTCATATGCCGGCTGCCGGCTTCGGCTAAAGAGTAGGTCACATGAATAGCGGGACATCTTTTCCGAAATGGGTCGAAGACGGGACCTAACGATTTCCCAACCTCACACGACACACGATATACACGATACACACGATACACACAACGCACACATCCTTTTTAGTACCTGTGTAAAATATCTACAGAATCTCGGACACATACCCAATCGAAGAGATTTGTATGCCCTTAATATAGTGCTGTCTGAAGACGTGTAACTACTCTGATCATTTACGAGGGCTCATGCTGTGGTTCTGCTAAGGCCGTCACCGGTTTATAACCACCCAATGGCAAGTCTCTCGAGAGCCGCTGGACGCGCCGAAAGGCGGTGAAGATACGAAGGGCCAACAGGACGCCGTCTGTTGCACAACTTGGGCCCTTGCGAGCTGCGGGCGCTAGATCTTGGCAGGCAAATACTATGCAATCGACATCTCGGAGCCTCAAACAAGTGTTCGAGATGCGGGCGTGCGGGACCCTGTCCCCTTTTTGTATTGAATCACTGACGCTGTCACCTCTGGACATCCGAGCCGAACCAACGAACAGCTTTTATTTCTTCTGACTTAATAATAAATTCCCAAGGTTCTGTCTCGTCTCGTCTCATCTCATCTCATCCATCTCTTTATCAACCACTCCTCCTCTTCCCTATTATTCTCACGATCGTCCATGTCGTCGTTGTTGTTGGACTAGTATTTCCCAAAATCTCCGAGGGGGAACACCTCATCTTTTTGTACGTTGCATACCATCACTCCAACGTCGACCTCTCCCGATTACTGGCCCGTTGCAGCAACACCAGACCGGCCAGACTATGCAATATCTCGATTGGGTTACCCTCATGCACACTGCATGCTACTAGTAATCCTGCCGCCCATTCGAGCCACGACATCCAAATTTCCTCTTTGTGGCCAAACGTGGACATAACTCTCATCCACCCCTCTCAACCTCCTTGCTCGCTAAGCTCGTCTTTGGGCTCCGCTGGGCAGTGGCACTTGTAACCTCTCCTCCCTCGAGCTTCGTCTTCCCCGTCAGCAATTGGTGTTTTTGTGGGCTCAACCTACCTGCAGGCTCTGCAAGTTTCTGCCAGCCTCTCAACCTCAACTTCCCGTGCCATAGGGGTCCGTCGATCACCGACTTGCTCCTTTTTTTGCACTTTCCCGTCGCGCCTCTCTGCCAATTTCTCTCGCTCTCCGCGTTCCCCACGCTCCATACAAGCCCGTATCGTGCGCGCCCAGATATCGGTGGCATCGGCACGCAAACTCGCTACCTTCCTCCCCATTTGCTGCCCTCAATTGACTATCGCGGCACTCAACAGGGCGGTCAGCCTTTGGCTCCTGCAGGCCCGACTTCTGAGCTAGCCAACTGACTGCTTTGAACTGTCGACCAATTCCCCCCTCTTGCTCCCACGTTGTCTGCTGCGACTCTATCTAACCATTGTCGAGCCGCCTGCTGTGTTGTTTCCTCGCTATTGTTCGTTCATAATACAGGTCAGTCACTCTCCCTGTGTCTTGCCCTGGCACACGTCTTTCTTTCTTTCTTTCTTTCTCTTACTTCTTCTCTCCCCCTCCTGCCATGGACCCTTCTCGGGTCGTCAAGTGAACGGCGTTTGTACATTATTGATCTATGCCCACAACCTCCGCCCATGTTCACCACTTCCCGCATCCCGGCTCTGCTGCCCGCCACCCTCGGCTTCACGCCGCTAAGATGTATACCAGGGAACATAAACCCCGCAAGTCCATCATCAGAATGGACCCGGACTGTGCCATCTGTCATGCTCCTGCCAGCCTCGCCTGCGATTGCGAGGCTAAAGGTCTTGAGGTTGCCGTCGAGCAAGCCGAGGCCCATATGATGCAGTCTGTCTATAACGACATACGGTAAGAGTTCTCGTACAATTCCACTCTGCAGTGAACCTAGGCTTGCCGCCTCAACCTGTGACGACGATATACTAAACTAGGACCAGTTCGTGGGTCCGAGCACACGCTCAAGACTACATACTTGAGTATTTCCGGCTGCTCACCGAACGACGCAAGGCTGCACATTCGTCTCACCTGGAACGATTAACAGCTCATGCCTACCACTACTACCATGCCCCTCCGCATCCAAACGAGATTGCCGCCGCACAGGCGACTCTGAAGCGAGGAATCGACGAGGATTGGCAATCGAGCGTTCAGCGGTATCCAGAGGTGCTGAAGTACTTCTACAGCCTGGTCGAGCTGACGCTCCCACCCGATGAAGAGCCTGCGGTGAAAGACCCTCCGTTGAGTGCCTTAAGCGGGTCACGTAAGGCCAACAGGCGGGGCACGTCGACGGCTACGATAGCAGGCGATGCTTATCACGAGAGAGAGCGAAATCCTCTTGCGAGAAGAACGCCGCCGCCACCCATGGACCGGAGGACGCCGGGGCCGATGGGCAATCCACTTGCACCACCGCCAGGTTCAAGAAGACATGGCGGCTACCGGCCCCCGACGGCACCTCCGACGGGCTATTTCAACTTCTGACCCGGGGTCGTAGTTTGAGAGATACCTGTCTGAAGCTCCCGTATTAAGCCGAAAACGGCTACGACAGTTTTATGGGCTGAAATAGCCCATTTGTCATACTTGTAAAATTGGATCACAGCACAAATTACAACTACACACGACCTTTTCATCCGTCTAATTCGAAAAGAAGATCGACCATATTCATGAGACCACGAAAGCGCACTACGCATCACCGTATCTGTTGCATGGGAGGGAGAAGGAAAACATCCCAGATACCATTTCTTTTCTGCATAGCGGCGAGACACTGCTCTTTTCGACAAACCGTTTCGGCTCGACCATTTTTCTATTTCAAGCCATTTGTTTTTTTCCTTTTCCTTTGAGGAACTGATTCTACTTCGAGCTTGGAGTCATCTAAGACGGGTGGCAAATTTCCCAGGGGGCTTTTTTTGCGTCGGGCGTACGGAGTGCTCTGGATTCCGGTTGGACGAGCAGGGCGAAGGGCTTTGGGCATTGTTTTATTCTATGTTTCAACTCTTTGGTGCCAGCTGGCCTTTTCTTCCCTACATATGTGTGTTGTTCGTGCCTACTACTAAGGTACATAGGAACGGAGGACTGTGAGGAAAGATGGAGTCGACAGCGGGACGAAGTGACGAATAGCTGTCATATTATCCGAGGAGCAGAACAGAACAGAACAGAACAGAACGGAAGCGAGCAAGTTAGTCAAGTCAAATTTACAACAAATGTTAATAAAAATCTAAAACTGCATTTGATTGCTCGCAACAGGAGCCTATGGAAATAAGACCCGAGCCAAATTATATGTGCCCTTTTTTTCTATATTTGGCTAGATTTAAAGTAGGCAGATCGACGTGTTCGTCATCCGCACGAGCAACCCAAGCTCCGGAACCCCCCTCAAAAGCACGAAACGGGGATATAGACAGCTACTGTAGCTTTCCGCCCGGTCACGCGGCTAACGCCCACACCCTATCGCGACGCGGCTGACACGTATGCGGCGGGAACTGGGTCAGCTTTCTCTTTCGTCTTGTTGTATGTATCAATGGGCCAAGCGGCTGGAGCTTTTCGGGATTTTTTGTAGCGAGGGAAATATTTAGGGGATGTAGGTAAGGTAAGGTAGGATAAGATAGGATAGGGATAGGTACCCAGGTATATACATACATACATACATAGGTAGAGGGATGATCAGACCCTCCTTCTGTATACGGCGCGGTACGCATATGGATACCATATGTAGGTTAGTTAATTAGGTATATATGTGTACGTATGTATGTAGATAACTAGGTATGTAGGTATGTATGTGATCCTCCAACATATGCGGCGGTTTTATGTGCTCTACTCTGCTTCCTTGCCTCCTATAAGCTGTCTACCTGCCTGCCTGCCCTGCCTTATCTCCCCATCTATCTACCCGCGTATGTACGAAGCATGGAGTACATAGTCGGCCGCAAGGTAGGTACCTGAGGTATGTATACAGCAGACGAAAAGACTCTTTCACGTCCATCCAAAGTTGCAAAATTGGAGGTGATGATAGAGATAGATAGATATGGAGATGAGACATGCATGATCCGCCGGGACGAGAACAGCACAACAACACAACACGCTTGAAGAACAGCAAACCATGTAAGATTGAAGAAAAAAAGACAAAGGACAAAGACCCAATCCAGCCCAATGTCATGAGACAGCCAATGCACGACGAGGTCATATATACATACATACCCGTAAGCCCCCCTCCCCCCATCCATCGTGGAGTTGACGTTAGTGCTGGCGTTGGCGTTGGCCGTTGGCGTCCGTTGGCATCCGAGTTGGAGCTGGAGTGGTGGGACAGCAAAAGAGCGAATCAAGCACCCTACTCATACCGAAAAAAAAAAGAGAGGAAAAAACACACACGAGCCGATCACGTAAGTCTAGTAAATACGTAGCGTCAACAAGGAAAGCCACGGCACGGCGCGGGACGAGACGGCAGGCAGGCAGCCGAATGGGAATGAGACGGGTGATGGACATACCATCCACATAGTATGTATATCCATATATGTATCCATATATGTATACCTGTCATATGTAGTCGGATGGAAGAAGAGGCTCGGCCCATGCCGTCGTCCCCACGCCTACCATTGATTGATGGATAGTTTCTCTTTTTTCGTGTGCCTATCATATGATGTGCATTTATAAATTATGTCAGTGGTCGTGGGAGAGCCGCGGGACTACCGAGCCGGACCACTAAATGGTGTAATGTAGTTAGGTTGGTTAGTAGGTAGGTATTTAGTTAGGATGAGGTGATGTGAGGATAGGTTAGAGATGGTGAACGAAGTACGGGAAAAAGAGAACGCAAAAGAAGTATGTACGGAGTAGGTACGCCCATTGATGCTAAGTACACGCACGCGATTCCGAGAAAATCTCATCCCTCGGTTTTATTTCCCCTAAAGCACCCCCTTTTTTCTCCCTTCCGAAAGGTCCGTCCTTTCTTATATAGGGAACTAGGTGCAGATCAGGTATACTAGTCGAGGCTCGACCCCAAGGATCCGAGGATCACCTAATGTTTGCCGTTAGGTGGGCCCTTCTGGAGTTCCTTCTGGGGTCCCTTCTGTGGTCCCTTCTTGAATGCTCGCCTTGCGGTCTGTCTGGACTTCTAGTCCGACTTCGCCGCCAAGGACGCGTCCTTGAGGTCCGAGGTAACAGCAGCCACCTTGTCGTCGGAGCTTTTGTCTCCATTAACGCCGTTGGGGGTCGTGGTGCCAGAAGCTTCGGCCACCTCCTCGGCCTCAATCTTCTCGATTTCCTTCTTAGCTTTGTCGACATTCTGATTTCTATCAGTGACAACGTCAAACAGCAGTGTCAAGGATCATCACTTACGCGTTGAGTCTGGGCCTGCTGGTCCGACTTCCAGTGCTCCAACTTGGCCTTAACCTTCTCGATGGCGCCGGGGACATCAGCGGCGCTCATAGGCGGGTCAATTCCAAGGAATCCGCAGTCGTCAATAACAGAAGGTGGGCAGTTAAAGCCCTCCTTGACGGCACCGCCCTTCTTGCCTTTTTTGCCCTTCTTCACAGCCGGGAGGTATTCGTCTTCACGGTCCTTCTTCTGCACGAGTCGAGTGCCCTGCAGACCAGCATCGTCAACTTTGCGCGAGGCTTGAGCACTCAGACCGCTGTCGGCTAGGAGAGGTGCCTTCTCAGAGGAGGTCGTTGACGGATCAAAGAAGTGCAGGAGACTATTCGCTCGTCGAATTTCCTCTAGGTAGGCTGGGTCGCCAGCCTCCTGGAGCATCTTCTGGGCGCGTTCCTTCTTGCGTTCCTTCTCAATGCGGTCGCGCTCCGCCCTATGTCGTTCGCGGACGCGCTGGCGGGCCTCGCGCTCGTACTCGGCAAAGGCCTTCTTGGCACCGTAGTATTCGTCCTTTATTTTGCGCACGGCCTGGTACTTCTCCTGCTGCTCGGCCTGCAGCTTGCTTCGCTCATCACGGAGAGCATTGAGGCTCTTGTACGCCACGTCCTGCAAAGCCTTGATGCTGTCGATTTCAGCCTGGATCTTGGTGTACTGTTCGCTGAGAGCGCGCGCCTCGGGATCGTCCATGCTGTCCCTGATCTCCTTGATCTTGGCCTTGAGCTCGTCGATTCCCTTCTGTGAGGTGTCGAACTGTGCGAAGTTCTTGCGCTGCTTTCGCAGGCTGGAGGCCTCGGCCAAGGCTTTCTTCTCATCGACCAGCTTCATCATGCCGCCATTAACTAGCTTCTCAAGTCGGTCGATTTCCCTGTCAACATCCTCAACGCTCTTGAAGGCAACCTTGCCGCGCGCAGTTTTCTGTTCGGCGATGCGAGAGCGAAGCTGCTCATCGAGGCGCTTGATCTGGTCTAGCTTGGAGGAGCGAGCGTTCTTGCCGGCGCCTTGCTTGTTGCGGATCTCGTTGGCTTGAGCGATGAGTTCTTGTCGGCGCTTCATGACGGGAGACGGGTTGTCTTTGTTCTTGCTGCCTCCGGCAAGCTCGACCTTCTGCTTGATGGCATTCTGTAATTTGTCATTAGCATTTCAACTGTAGGTTATTCGTAGTCGGATGCGCAACTCACGTATCGAGCGAAGGAGTCTTGGTACTCCTTTTCGGCCTTAGCTAATTGCTCATTGAAGAGATCGACGTCAGGCTTCTCGGGCTTCTTTTTCTCAGAAGCCGCTGGCTCGGTGGCGGGTGCGGGAGCGGGTGTGGGTGCCGTAGCGATGTCAGCCATGATAGCTATGACTGTAGGGTACTTTTTTGTACCGAAGCTTGTCGCGAGGAGACAGAGGCCAGTCGGGCAGGAGATAGGATTAATGTAATGAGGTGGGTAGGGTGCAACTGATGAAAGAAAGCCTTGATCAATAATCTACTAGAAAGAAAGTGATGTGTAGGTGTAAAAGGTTATGAGCGAACCCAAAGAAGAGGAAAGGAGGCCAGATCTCAGGGTCCTGATGGCTTGCAAGGTTTAGTAGAAGAAGTTGTTGGAGTCGAGATCCACTGGTTAAAAAAAAAGTTGAAATGGATTCGGTTTAACAATGCATCTTTGTTCAATTCTCCAATAATTTTGGCTCGTGCACCGCGCACAGTATGCACCCTTGTGCGTCCTGCCTGACTCCGTACCCTTTGCACCTGCCTACAGTATGTACCGAACTTCTGCCGTCCAGTAAGCAACCCCAATGACAGCCCAGTGACAGCCTAGTGGGACACTTGGGTACGTACCGTGCAGGGAATAGGCGCGTCGAACAGAACAGTCAGGTACGTGACAGTCAGGTACGTACCTTATCTGCAACCATCCCTGCAGATAAGTCCAGCCCAGTACGAAATACCTTGGATTTTTTTCATCCTCCTAACGCAAGGCTGAACCTATACTGTCTTTCTTTTACTCGTCAATTAGAAAATCAATCAACCTGTCTCCAATATCTCACCGATCGCGACAACACCTTTTTCATCCCTCCATCGTCTCGCCGGATAGGGCGCATAGCTCTCAAGATGTCGGACGACGGTAACAACACTAACAACGAGGCGAACGAGAAGATTGCCGTCAAGACATGGCGAGCATGGAGAACCATCCACGAGATGGTCCAAGATCGTGTAAGAAGCCGCATTTCCCCTCCCTTGTCGTCGCTCAGGTCTCCAAACGCGGTTTTCTTCGGCACATGAAGAAGCGAGTCGCATAGTAGACTGCAATGTTTACTGCGCAGAGATGATATACGCATATACTGATGCGCTACCAGGGCTATGAACTCTCCGAGACAGAGGTCAAGGTTTCGCTCGAATCATTCAAGTCCATCTACTGTAACCCTGACGGCTCCGTCCTGTACGCCTTCCTGCTGCCACAGCCACCACCCATTCTCTCTTCCACCTTTCTCCGAAAACATAGCAAGCTAACTTGGTACGACTTCAACAGCCGCGCAAAGCTCAAGTTCTCGGCGCGGCCGAGCCCCGAGATGATCAAGAAGTTCGCGCAGCTAGCTACGCCCTCGAACCCGGAGCCCAAGTCGGACGTAGGCACGATCTGGGTTGAATTCCTCGACGACGGGAGCCTGGGCGCGGAGCAGATGCGCAAGTTCGGGCAGTTCTGCGCGCACGAGAACCACCACACCGGCATCCTGGTGTCTAACGTACCCGTGTCGGCGTCGGCCAAGAAGGAGATCGCCAAGTTCGCGCAGTGGACCACCATCGAGTGGTTCCTTGAGGAGGACCTACTGATCAATATCACCCACCACGAGCTAGTCCCGCGCCACGTCGTGCTCAGCCGGGAGGAGAAGGTCGCCCTGCTCAAGCGCTACCGTCTCAAGGAGACTCAACTACCGCGTATCCTCCAGAAGGATCCCGTCGCCAAGTACTTCGGCATGAAGCGCGGCCAGGTCGTCAAGATCATCCGGACCAGCGAGACGGCCGGCCGGTACGCGAGTTACCGGTTGTGCGTATAACATCGCTACCTAAGTAGGTAACGATGAAATTAGATACCCCAGCCGAACCGTAAACTCTCGAGTAGAGAGGGAAGAGGGGGGGAGGATTTTGCAACCAAAAAAGAAACCGGCGTCTACGAGCATGAACTTGATTTGGCAGGGCGGCGTTCAACGGTCTACATGTAACTTAGGGGGATTTGTCTGTTACAAAATCACCCCGATAGGCAGTTACCAACATGGTGTACGCTAAGTATTGACGAAGAAGAAAAAAGGGAGTTCCTGTGCTTTTCATCCTATGTGTGATGCCGAACCTTAGGTATACTGAACACAGGAAAATATCGCGGTTTTAAGGTACCTTATATATAAGTGTCAGATATCCCCAGGTCTCCATAGGACCAGATGGCTGACCCATACATGATATCTGACAATAAGTGATAGTTAAGAATACCATCTGGTCCTAATTAATACCTTGCCTATTACCATACTTCATTACAATAAGAGGAAAATACAAACAGCCTGCCAGGGACGCCTAGGTTTAGGCAGAAGTTTTCTTTTTATATCATGTAGTTTCGTCCATTGCCTACACTATATCAAGCAACCTTCCACTACAATCACTAATAGGTACCTATTTATCTCTGTTCCTTTTTCTTTTCCTAGAACCAATATTGTTTCTACCAGATCCAGACAAAGAGAGCAGTGCCCCTATTAATCAGACCTCCCAAACCCCCATCCTCAACCTATCTACCTAGATGACCAATATACGTGACGGGGCAAAAACGATTCCAAATGCGAAACAAGTCAAGAGCCCAAGAGAGCGCGAGCTTCTCGAATCGAGCATATCGCGTACAGATTGAACATCTCCGGTCTCCGCGAGCTCTCCAAGAGAGCCGAGGCTCAGGTTCGTGGGATGTTGCTTACTACGTCAGAGAACGGTCTAAACGCAACATCCTATTTCCATCACCTAAGATCTTCCAAGCCTATGCAAAAAGTTATAAAATAGGTAGTTGCCATACCGAATGAGGTCACCGGAGCACATCATTAGGTCATTATTCGGATACGGCTAGTTAAAGACGACGTGTCTTATAATATTCTCTAGTATCTATGGCAGATCTAGTTTGTAGTAGTGTATGAAATAACGGAGGCAATCTCGCCTCGGGGTATATGATAAATAGATACAGAGCAGCAAAAAAAAAAGTTATATATGATGAGGCTCAGGTTGGACAAGGCGATATTTGCTCTGATGGCAAGGTTCTTGGCCTCGCTCCTTGGGACGTATCCGAGTCCTCGTTTTGGTGTATACCCATCCTTACTCCGTGATAAGCATGACCGTAACCCCCTGCGCTTAATTCGCGCTGTCGTGGTAGTCCCACCGTGATCCAAAAACGCCATCGTGGCCCAGTCTTGGGACCGGCTCTCCGTCGCCCCTGTAGAAGACGCCCAATTAGATATTCCCCCCGTATCATGTCGTATAAATTCTTCGTATATAGATATATTTGTACAGCGCATCGGAAGGCTTTCGGCATGAACGTCGTAAATTCATGACAAAGTAGAATTTAATAAAAGTGGTATGTAGTGTTGATGAAATGGTGGGAAATTATGTTCAGAAAGTCGACCAAAATCGATTTCTTTAACATTGTCTACCGGGACGTAGACAAGAAAGGGGCGCCGATCTGGTAATAGTCATCGAACACAGTGTACGGCACTCGACTAGCGTTCTAATGACCACAATGCAGAGGGACTGATGCAAATCGAGCTCATACGGAGCCTAGTGCGGCGGTCGCATATCAAGGGAAGACCGAAATTCGGCCTATACCTCAACAACGCAACGAAGTCTTCCGAGGAGGCAATTGAGGGGGTAAGGCCACAGTGATTTTCAGGTCGTAGTCCGTGTCATTCGAGTTGCTATGACTATTGGAAGAATCCCGCTGTGCTTCGTTCGGATGTTCACGTGGTTGTTTTTGCGGTGCTTCTTGAGGATGTTGTGGTATCGTTTCTAGTTCGGTTCCACATCTAGAACTCGAACGAGATTGTCTAGAATTAAAGGGGCTGAGAAGACCACTGAGGTCTTGTAGTAGTACTTGAGATCCACGTCGAAAGCCGTTGCTAGATGCTTGCGTGGTGGGTGAAGGGGAGAGCGGAGATGGTGGTTCGACGCTCGAATTATAGCTGTCTCGTACACTGCTCCGAGATGGCTCGCCATCGAGCAACCCGCCAACGTCAAAGAAAGAGACTCTACGAGGAGTGGCAGTAGAGTTGCTTCGCGATGCGATGAGTGTGTCTCGGCCCAAGAGAGAATCATCACTGCGTGCACTGCTTGGATTTCGTTGGGGAAATTGCCAGTTATCCATACTCGTAAGCGACTTGGCAGGTTTATCGGCTTGCTTTTGTTGTTCCGCGGCATCACGAAGTTCTCGGTCTACACCAAGCCCTAGGTCTCGGACAAGGTCTTCGTCACTACCCCAGTGTCTGTGGAGCGTAGGCCTACGTTCGGAGGCGCGGTCGATAGAATCGGCAGCAATTGAACTATGTCTGTACTTCGTCTTCTTCACACCGCGATCCCGGACGAAGGAGCCAAGCACCAATGTGTTCGCGGAAGCCGTGGCGAAGAGCAGTTCCACCGAAGCAAGCAGAGAGCGAATCTGCTGGTTTCCACCCAAGCTAATAATGAGAGGGACCCGATATCCGGTAGTCGCCACAACGGCCAAGCTCACCGAAAATAATAAAGTTAGTTGGACCTTTTTCTTGGTACCCATGTGGCTCGTGAGAATTATAGGAACCGGATAGCAGACAAGGAGGAGGTCGGTAACAATGTTGCAAGTCGCCATTGTGAGGAGTTGCACATATCCTTGGCGGCATTGACCTCCAGGGTCAGGCATTACCTGCCAGTAGTGATCGAACGGTTGGCATTCCGTTAGATCGGATATCAGGACAGCCACAAAGGTCAAAACCAGGGTAGCACGGATAAGGAGCAATGTGATTTGGTGAGAACGGTTCCAGGTAATGCTTGTCAGGCGTTTAAAGAATTCAAGGATGGCGCTCTTAAGGATCCATAGCCTTAAATCGAAAGTAAGTTAGCATTCAACGGTCATTATAAATTTGATAGAGTTCGCAGGCACGGATGCGGCTGATTGGATCGGCTGCACCGGCGAGGACTTGGGGATATCCAAGGGGCCAAATACATACGTTGCCGCATAAAAGATCCGACTCGCAAGAACCAAACCACTCGCAATAGACCTCATCTGTATTTCACGGTCGGTCAACTCGGTGAAATGTGCGTTGTTGGTGCCGTAGATGAGTATGAAATGAACACATCCCATGCGCAGGTAAAGCGGAAGGATAGCCAGCGCAGCCATCTTGTCTTCTCTGAAGAGCATCTCAGAACGGACGAAGCGGCCGGCGATGCGCAGCAGAATTATGACAGTGCAGAACAGAGTGATCCACCAACATACTAAGAGCGTCGGTTTGTCCCGATCGGGCGAGTGAAGCGGCGGCGGCGGCGTGTACAGTGACATCTTGTCTCTGCCGGAACTTTACCACGCCCGTCTACCTCCGGAGAGGGACGAGCGGGGAGTTAGAAGTCGTATTCAGAAGACGCCGACTACCGTATAATCGACGACGGGGTCCACGGTTGATATCTTAGAAGCAATTCGATGGCCGGAACATGTGTTCGCCAACGATTGCAGCACCTTAAGCTTGAGTTTCTCTTCCCTCTTCCGTCTTCTCGTGTAGTCCCAGCTTAACTTAGCTTTGACGGCGTTGATTGTCAAAAATCGAGTCGGCACCCAGTCCCAATTTACGAAAAACCAGCTTGGATGGACCCGGGATGCTAGTATCTTCTGGAAATTATGACGTTGAAAAAGTGATCTGCGATCCTTCACTAGCGACACTCGTGTCGAGTCTACCCGATGATGCATGGAATATGCAGTCGTAACGATGTCGTTGGTAATAGGCGTGGGACATGGACGGCCTTAAACTGCGCATCGTAGTAGAATATCGCGTTCGTCGTTGGACTGACAGAAAATAATAAATAGAAGACGAAAAGAGAAATGGATGTATGCATGGGGCAGACTACGAGAAGTTGTAGTTTATGGTAGCATGGACTCACATGGGATGGGAGGAAGGGACTTGGGGAGCATCTTCTGAGGGCAGCTAGTGACTGGAGGGTTTAGACGTTATCATGTACACGAATGTACCTGCTAGTTCCCACGTACCCTATGTAGCTAACGAGGGCACCGGGTGGTTGGTGTAACCTGGTTGAAAGTACAATGCCTGGCCCTGTAAGTACCGTAGCTGTACACGCATTTTGGGACGATACCGCCACGACAAATGAGCCCACTCGCGTTCCATAGCTCCCCAGACTAGCAGCAGAAACTTGCATGGGATCCCCGTTAGACAGATCTATGGGCTGGTACTTGACGATTCTAACTGCGACTGCAGGTATCCAGGTACCTACCTCATCCGATCAAGTACTTTTCAGTGACGCACGATGACCTCGGTCGGGCGAGAGTACGTATAAGTGAGATCCCACGCCTGAGTTGGGTACTACGCGCAACGTACATATGCTGTGCGAGGTACACCAACTTGCCCACCGTCCCAAGAAGCTCATATCTTGATATCTATATGTGACGAGAGAGATTAGAATCGATAGGGTGCAACGATTGGAATCATATCAGTGGAAGATGCGCCACTTTCCGTTAGCGTTCTCGTACAGCATGAGCGGACCAAAAGTCCACGAATGCTTTCTTCAATCTTGCGACGCTAACTTAACCCCCTTCATCCTGCCCGCCGCGAAGGAAGGCATTCAGAATCAATGCTGTAGAGGCTAGGCGCATTGCAGTACTTCCATGTACGAAAAGGAGAAGCGACCGTTTGGCAGCGCCACATTGAAGCAGAATATGTACTTAGACCCTTGTAGAAGGTGGATAAGTGTGGATATGTCGCGGGGCTCGCCAACAAGCCTGACCTTGCCCGTCTTGTCTCTTCTTGCCTGTGCGGTCCCCACGCTCAACTTAGCGCCGCCGCCGTCACCAATACTTGCTCCAAACTGGCGTGATTGGTTTAATGGGAACTGGCTAAGCGAGTCGCATCAGTTAGTGTGGCTCAGAGTCTCGGCCGGGACTTACGACAATTGGCGCACGCGAGCGGTCTGGTTGGGGCTTGTCACGGACTTAAAAAAGGAGTTGGAGACACAAGAGGAGTCGGACGATAAATTATCATGATGATGATGGCAAAGACTGATCGAAAAAGGGGGTTTTCCGTCCAAAAACTATTGGTGAAGAACGAAGCCTGAGCGTAGATAAGGAAAACACGTACTAACCTACATGCAGATAGCTAAAGGCCACGAGTCGTGGGATCCATGTCCCTTCACTTCAACCTTGCGTCTACATACATACTATGTACATACCTTAAGGCTGGTGAAGCGAAAACGAGACCCGAAGGAATATCCCATCCGATCTAATCCCTCAATCCCAGATACCAGATAATTATCCCAACCTCTCAGCCTCAGATAGTGATTATAGTCTAACTTCTTGATAGCTGGGTATTATATATCTATAGATATCTAAGATAGCTCACCGGTGTGGATATCACGGATAGTGAAGTGTCGTGTCTATCTTTTGGAGGCGTGTAAGAGATAATGTTGATTTAAAGATTACAGATATGTGTCTCCTCGGAAAGCTTGCCGCTGTCAAGCAAACGACATCCGTATCTCCAATCATACCATTGGTATATCGATTCTTGTTGGTCTGTCCCGAACACCAGCTTACTTATCGACGTTACATATGTTTGCTATAGCTTGACCAGTTGCCAGGAAGAAGAACAATGCATGCAGATCATTTGATCTAATCGCCGACAGCTGAAGCAAATGGTAACAGGCTAAGAAGCACTTACTAGTATTGGTTACGCGGTTGCGCGGTCACGGCATGACCTTTTTGGTGGTAGTAACATCGTATAGTGCGTCAGGCCCTGCGAGATAGAAAATTTTACTACGTAGGGTCTTTCGTATTGCGACATCGTTAGTCTTTCGGACCACATACTGGACGAGTTAGGTTGACCCGTCTCTTGGCTTCCTACCAATGGTATCAAGAGGTTCGCCTCTTAGACGCCTAGAGGAATTAAGAGAATGATCTAGTATGCTCTTGATAGCTGAGAAAGATATGAAGCAAGGCGGATTGAAGCGACGGAGATAATGACAGGAGAAAGATATCAATGCAGGAGGTGAATCAGTCTCTAGTCTGAGTCTGAAGTCTAGGCCTTAGGTATCGTACTATCTGACTATGCAATACTGACCTATCCTTGCACACCCCCCTTGAACCTCTTCACCGCGAGAAGGGTACTAAAAGTACTACGCAGTACTTAACACATGCATTAATTGCAACGGGATGCACCCAACCAGCACCCGACCGTTTGGGGCGACTCATCACAAGCAGCGATGGTTGATTATCGCGGGGATCGCCATAAGACGCATGACGAAAACTCCGTTCGTCGATCTCATCATAAGAAACTCGAATATATATGCCACTCATATTATTTGTGTGTTTATACATACTACTCATGAGATTCGTTATAGAGGTTGATGCGACATGAGTAGTTTTCGAATAGTTTGAAAACTCAAGAGTTTAAGAAAGTACAGAGTCAGAGAGTGACAGAAAACGTCAGAAACACGACCAGTGATAAACACCCCTAGTTCAAATGGGGGTCCACACTTTCTAACGATATCTCTTTGAGAGCTTCCCGTTGCAGAGAAGTGGTTGGACGAGGGTGGTGGGCAAGTGGGGAGAAAGGGGGGTCCGCCTGCAGATCGATGTGCGCATCTCGAGACAAGGGTCTCTTTAGCGGGGCGCAGAGAGAAAGAGAGACAAGGGGTCCCGAAGCTCAGGCCAAGTGGCCGCATCGGCCATCGGCTGTCGACCATGTTTTACTAACAATTATTACTCTTACTATTCTCAGTCCAGCAACCGACCGTTTCACCAGGCTATTCCCATTCGGGCCCGACTTCACCTTCGGGTGCTATAAGTCCACCGAATTCTAATTAAGGTGATATCCCGTGAACTATTTTGTAGGAAGCACGTGAGGCCTTGTCGTTCTCGGCTAGTCTTCACCGATCCCTAATCTCCTTAAATCAATTTTGCTCTCGGGCTTAAGGCGGCGATGGCTTAAAAGGTCAAATCAACAGTAAACAGAAAAGTGTCGGCTGGTTGCTATCTCTGCGCCAGTCAGCAAAGATCTTTGAAAATCTTGAAAATCGACCCAGTTCCACGTCAGCTCGCCCAGAGTTGTACTTTGGTACTATGGATAGGGGTCGGCCGGGTTTCCCCAGAGTTAATATGTGAAATCTTGGGTTCCCTTTGGTTCCTTATGTCATCGGACAGGCATTGAGCCGCACAGGAGCAATTTGCTTATTTAAAGGTTCCGGGCGTATGGTGTTGCATTCGAAAGTATAAGTATAGTTTGTCGGGCCGGTCAAGCTTTTAAGCTGAGACGCATCGTTAATGAGGCTAATAATGTTGTTAAATAAAAGTGTGTCTAGATTCTGATTCTTACATATGTAGACCTAAGGTAAGGTAAGGTAAAGGTATGCGTCTGTATGTCTTGCGCGTGCAGATTCATCCCGTGATACGGGCGAAGGATGTACATACCGGCTACACGGCTCGCAGGCTCGGTTGTGAGAGGCTGGGATACATGTAGCTCTTATCGTTGCGATAGGAACCTTGGGAAGTACATACGCCTTACCCATGTACATATCCGGTAATCCATTCGTAATCCATAATCTGTGGGTAATTGCATATGCCGCTTCTCATCCTGGTTCATGGAGCGGCACAGGGTTTTCATTCTCTGCATATGTACACACGTACATGACCGGGGTGTAAGAACTCAGAACAGCGTGTTGGGATTTCAACCCAGCATGATCCTCGTGACATATTTCCAAATCACTTCCAAGGTTCTGGCTTACACGTCAGCCATATATTTACGTACATATACATAGCCTCATCTCATCTCATCAACATCAAATATCTTTACTATGTATACACCAAAGTCTCTGACGGAGAACAGATATTATAGTTGTTATGCATATGTACTAGAGGGGCTATGCTGCCGTTGCTTCCAAAAGGCTTGACATTTCCGTGACTTGCCTATACAGGACAACCAACCGAAACTGACAAGAATACATGAAACCCAAGGTCAAGTCCGGGTATATTTATATATCACTATGCTTCCGTCAACCGTCCGATCTTCTCACATGTCTTTTACTGTATATACATACCTCCGGTCTAACAACTACGGACTGCGGAATTCTTGAGACAAATCCCACGTCGCAAGATACCGTTCAGCCTGCTGCAGTACCAGGTCTCAGTGACACCGAGTTGACGTGCGTCATGGTTTCACGTGTGAAAGTGACACGAAATAACATCCTTCAGCTCCTCCCGGGCCATCCGCGGGCGGCTACGGGCATTCATCACAACATGATCAAAATTCAATCGTTCGGTGATCTTCACTTGGAATTCCTAGCCGAGGAATAGGATTGTATGTTCAACTCGGTGACCCTTTTCCATCCCGAGCTTACGTAACCAAGAAATGCGCCTCGTCGTTTTTTTATCCACGTATCACATGTCTTAGATTGCTCATCATCCCTATTCGACACCGGAAAGAAAAAGATTTTTCAATGAAATAAATTAAAAATTTTGCGAAAAATAAACTCCGAATCGGGGAATCGAACCCCGGGCTTGACGGTTCTAGTCATGAGAATATCATGAGAGCGTCAAATGTTGGCCACTACACCAATTCGGATCGTGATTCACCAATTCTGATTGGTGACTTCAGATGAGTTTGGCTGTTGTTGCGTTGTACTATATGCAAATTAGCAAACTCCGCAGCAGAATTCCACAGTATACTGTCCGTGCGAGTACTAATCAACACTGGGATTCTAGAGCCTCGAAGCTACTAACACTTATCTCAGGGGATGGACTGTAAGTACGCGCTAATCTCGCCCTACTCCAGCCTCCCCTGAATTTCATAGGTTTTCATGTGATTGATAGGCTCGTTAGAATTTATTTCTACAGTGCTACTCAATATTGATAGCAAGATTCTTCGAATTCGCGGGCCCGTCTACTCTAGCCCTAGCTCCCCTACTATCTTCTTAACATGCGACTTCTCGGCCATGCCCCAATCCAGCGACAGGAGCATCGTCCGTTTCTCCTCCGCGCCGGCAATGTCTTCCATCAGCACCCATAGCTCGTCGACGGCCAAGGTCCTTACTCTAGGCCAAGGGTGCGCCATGAGGGCGCCTAGCCTCCGCCTAGCCTCGAGGACGCCCTCGCGACTCTTCGCCACTAGCTCCGGCGATACTCCTGATAACCTATCGTCGTCGAGCTCCGCATGTACCGCCGCGATAGCGCCGTAGACCTTGATGCAGGCTTCGAGCTTGCGCACGTTGCCGGTCTTGTACGCCGCCTTCTGCACGAGGAGGCAGAGCTGCCGCAAGTTAATCTCTGGGCACCGCTGCAGCACGCCGACGTGGAATAGGTAAGCCGCCACCTCCAGCGTGGGCACCGTGACTCGGTCCTGGCCCTGGTATTGGTTGAGGTTACGAAGCAGCGCCGCGCATATCTGCCTTAGATTCTCGGGAGACTCCTCGCAGAAGTTGGCTAGTGCGGCTCTGCTGACTATCACCAAGTCTTCGTTCCCCGTGTCGGCCGAAGTCACTAAGCCCGCTAGGAACATTGATATGTTGTCGTCCACACTGACCCTCCAGCTTTTCGCTACGGCCTGATCCAATCGCTCCGCATCGCAGAGGCGGAATAGAAACCCGAAGTATTCTCTTGACGAGAAAGACAACTCCCGAAATTCGTTGGTGTATCTATCTAGGAGTTAGCAACGAAGTGCCTGCGACGTGTGATCAAAGTAGATACGCACCTAGAGTCTAGGAGCATAGCCAACGCAGACTGCGCCTCAGTACGAACTCGATCTAACTTTTCAGCAGCTAACCGAAGTATGCGTGGGAAGAGGGCCGTGATGACCTGCTCGTCGCCTCTCTTCGCTTCCCACAAAGTTTTGGTGGCCCTGATCGCTTCTAACCGAACGTGAGATCCAATGTCGCCGCGCGCATTCGTCGTATAGTCATCGAGACCCTCTGAGACGATACCTAGGAAATCCGATGCTCTCTCTTGGAGGATTACTCTACCGACTAGACTCTGAAGAATCGCAACCCGAGTCTCGATGTTCTTATCTTGCACCCACCGTTCAGCTAACACATCGCCCACTAGAACTCCGGCCGGCTGGTCAGGCTCGTTTTGCTGGACTTGGTACGCGCGGGCGAGTGCGTGGAAGAAACCATCGCCATGCTTGTTGCGTGGTGTCTGTGGGCGACGCACTCTGTTAGACCATCCCCCGATAATCTGCGCCCGGCGTTCCTTGTTAGAAAAGACGACGAGGACTAGAGCAGCCACCGATGCAGTCTTGATAACTTCGCTCTCGCTTCTGTCAAGCCATCCATTCAAGACATCTTGCAGAGTCAATAGTAACTCATCGAATTGCTCCAGACGACCAGTCTGCTGCGTGTCGACCAAATCCTCAATCGATCTTAAGAGGTCCAAATTCGCCTTCTCATCAATAATATGACCCGGCTGCAAACCAGATATTCGAGAGTCTACTGAGATTCCTCCCGCCGCACCCATAAGGAGGATTGGAACTGCGGATACCACGAGTGCACCCAAAGCTTCAGCGATCAATTCCGGTTTTCGATACTTTGTCTTCTTCGAATCCTGCAGAAATCCTCTCAAGACCGTGCAAAGTTTAGCCGTGGGTAGTCTCTGAAGAGATTCGTGATTTTCGATTTTGAAAAGCGACGACAGAAGGTCGAAGACGGCTGCAAGGCTTAGTAGCAGTCCGTGCCGCTCTTCCACTTGCCTTACTTGAAGAGCTCTGAGTCGAGACAGGAGCAGTTCAGCCGAACTATTGAATCGCTCCAATGGCTCGGAAGCCTCGCTACCGATCAATTCTGCTGTCAGGATACCGAACGAAGTAGCTGCTACTCTCCGAGATCCTACGTCCATATCTCCAATACCTCGCCACCCAAGAGTTCCCTCTAGCAGTGCGTGCCCATAATGTGGTGATAGCCTGGTGGCCTGCAAAGCGACTTCGTGTATTGCTCTAGACCGGAGAGCAACTGTATGGTAGTCAACAGTTTGCACGACAGCGATGCCTTCCTCTACTGTATCAGGGTGCCGGCCAATCAGCTCTTGAAGAGCAGCGGACGAGCCACGCCTGATATTTCCGGCCGGATCTAGCGAAGCAGTCACGACTAATTCAGTCGCGATCACTTGTAGTATTGACGCAGCAGGATCGTGACCCCTGGCCACTAGTACGGATTTTGTCTGTACCTGGAGCAACTCGGAAGTGCTGTATCGACGAGCCAGCGCCCAGATACCAAAGCAAGATGCATCCCTGACATTAGTCCCAATTGAACCGCCGGACGGACTTCGCTTCTCGAAAGAGAGTCCCATCAGTAGGGCATGTATAATATCGGATAGATTCTCAGGGGGTGGCGACCTCCGGTACAAAAGGTGAGAGAGAGTAAGCATTAAGCCGTGCCATTCTAGCGGGTCAACTGCCGTCAGGTCCCGGGTAGGAGGAACAGACGGATTAGACTTGTTCTTGACCCAGAGGACATTCCGGTTGAGTGAATCGAGAACAGCTTCGATGACTTGGGAAGCCATGTCAGGCTCTAACTTGAGTGTGATGATACTAAGAGCTTTGCTAGCGGCCAAACGCACCGGCGTGTCATTATCGGCCAGTCTTTCAAGTAGATACCCAATCGACGCTTCTATTGTTTCGGTATCGGTAACGCTTTGCTGTGGCTTCCGCAAGACTAGAGTAACCACAGAGCGTGTGACTTTTATCAGCATCTTTCGAGCAAGCGCTGAGCCGTTGATGATGTCGAAGGCTGGATTCTCCTCTGCAGCTATAACTTGCGTGGCGTTGAAAATGGTAGACAGATGCGGATCCATGATAGAGGTGTCTGCCGAAGCGCCTAGTATGCCAGCTAAGAACGATAGAGTGCCAATGTAATAGTAGGGAGACTCAGCGGGGGCTTCGTTCGATGGCTTCAGGGTTGACAGAGCCCAGTTGACGAGAGCATTCAGGATGCCCAACTCCTGCATGTCCTTTCGCATAGCGACGCGGACAAGGAGAGCCTTGGCGCCATCCCTCTCTTTTCCAGGCAATGCAAGGTATTTGATTGCTAGAGGGATGACTCGTAAGGTGATGCCAGGGATTTGGGCTGGCCATTCAAACCCAGGAATAGCAAATCGATCAAGGTCGTCGGCATCACCAGACGATATAGTTGAAAGATCGAAGGGGGCGAAGAAGAGTTGAGATAGCCATAGTAGCACAATATATCTCTCGTGCCAGGTCCACGGCGTAGCCGAATCAGCGTGGCGCTCCGAATCTTCAATGGCGAAAAGCAGAAGCTCTAGATATCTCGTCTCGACATTTAGAAACCTAACAATCACCTTTTCTCCACGAATTTTGCAAAACGTATAGAGAATTTTGCAGATCGCGTTAGGAAGCGGGAGCAGGAGTTGAGACCGCATAGACAGCGATCTAGTCTTTCGATGGTCGTGCAGACATCCCAAGTATGCCTCTGCCAAGACTGGTAACCACTTGGGCAGATACGGGTCAAGTAGCTGTGGTAGCTCTTGAAATGGTTCTAGCACCTTGGTACCGCGTATAAGATTATGCTCCAATGCTCAACCGATGAGGATTTACTCACCTGTGACATTAATCTTGCCGTTTCTCTCATGCGCACGCGCCTCCGGAGTTGGCCATTAGGCTTCCTCAGGAAAGGCTCAAGAGAGCGATCGAAATCGGCAAGCAGATCCGAAGAATACTTCTGGATGTATACATCCCGATCTTGCTCTGGAGCATCCATGTTCACCTTCAACTGAAATTGTAAACGTCAGAACTGGACTATAACGTGCGCTTCATTGAAGTGTTGTATGTCAGGAGAACATTTGACGAGGGCTCTCCGCTCATTTCACACCGGTGGTTTGTCGGTCAACGCAGATCAACTCCGAGTAACTACCAATCAGGATTATGCTAATACAATTAGTAGTATCAAATCCTAATGAGTAAATCATTGGCATACACGTTATGTGTTTTGTACCTGGCAGGCAGCGAGATTCTTCAAGAAACCCGGTGCCTAATAAACACACGTTAGATGGTTGGGGTCACGATATATCGGTATTTGATATTACGATATTGTGGTTAGTTGCATGATATCTGACTAATCGGCCATTCAGGGGCTACCACCACCACCACCACCACCACTGTTGTTATAGTGGAAGAACTCGGCAGATATCCCAATCTAATGCGTATATATATGATTTATGAATATACATATAATTCCAGATGGGTATATATGCCTAGATATATATAATCGGGTTCTTCCAATTTCCTAATTATTACTATGAGGTACTCTTACGAGCACACATCTACACTATCTGCCACAGCTACTTCACGAGCAAGAACTCTCCAGAGGGTATATTACATCTTACCTACCAAATACCATACATACCTCCTAGTTGTCACCACTCCTCAAGACACGACCAATATACAAGTCCTCCGCCTCGACAGACAACTTCTGCTTGGTGAACCAGCTCCAGGGGTCAAGGAAGAACATGACATTCTGGTCCTCGGAGCCGAGCCGGAAGACCCGCGCAAGAATACACACATTCCGTGGCGGCACGGCACTCGCATTACCTTCCCAGCCGTCCGGGAGCCGGTTCTCGCGCGCCTATTGAAAATTAGCCTCGCCGTTGTCACCCACAATTAATTCCTCTTCCTCTTATCCTTCCTCTCAAGTAAAGGAGGAGAGGGTGAGATCGTATGTACGTACCATACTCCACCAATCCTTCCCAAGCACAAAATACGAGCTAGCGCCCTTCTCAGTACTAACAACCTCGACGTGGTACGTAGGCGGCGCAGAGAGCCAGCGCTCGCAGGGCTTGTACCGGCGGCCGAGACTAACGAGGAACCGCGTGAAGGCCCCGTAGTGGTCCGGGACCGTGAAGGTCGACGTGCAGGCGTCGACGTCGGCGGCTTCGACGGCCTTCTCCCCGACCTCTTTGCGCCGCGTGCTCGTCCAGTGCTGCTCCGCGTTGAAGAAGCCCGGCATGGTGGCCTTGAAGTATTTCGACAGCTGTTTAACTCTGGAAGTTAGAGTGGTGGTCTCTTCGCTTTTCTTTTCTTTCCTTAGGCTAGGTAGGTACCGGTAGGTATGGAGCAAAGGTAGAGAAATAAAAGAAGCTTGACTTGACTTACCCACCACTCGCCCGCCACCGCAACCTCCTCGTCCACTTCCATAGCCGCGCGCTGTCTCCTCCTCTTCCTGCGGTAGCTCCTAAGGCTCTTAGAACCCTCCGTCACGAGGACGAGCCTAGCATCCGTATATGTCGCGTTGTCGTCGCCTCCCTTCTCCTCTCCTCCGGATGAAGAAGAAGAATCCCCGTCAGAATCTAGATGATAGACCACGGTCCTGTCAGAGCCGTCCGAGTCAAAGAACTCGTCGAGAACCGTGAACCGGTTATTATTTGAATCCCGCGCGCCAGACCCTTCGCTCTTACTCTTGCCGTCTGCCTTGCCCTTCTCTCTTTTGTCTTTGCTCCTAGCCTTAGCCTTGCCTTTCTTGTCCTCGCGCGTACGGCCACCTCTACGTATCTTGACCTTCCTGTAAGCGCGCTCGTACCCCAGCGCCAGCGCCTTGACGCAGTCAGATAGCATGGGCTTCCCCACATCCTCCGCCTCCGCCTCATGTATATTCTGGAAGTACGAAGCCTTAATGACGTCCTCTTCAACCGTCAAGCGGCGGACGCCCTCCTGCGCGAAGGCATGGCGGATGACAGCGTCGTTCTTCTCGCGGACGACGAGGTGCACCAGCGGGTGCAGCTTCTCGTCGACACGACAAAATGCCGCCAGCTCCTTGGCCAGCACGAACTGGAAGAGATAATGGGTTTTCTTCTCGATGTGCTCTCTCAGCAGGTAGATCCGCAGCTTTCCGTCCCGCTCTTCTAGTAGCGCGCTCGCCGGTATCGCGTTGCCGTGCGTCGGCTTTCCCTGGTACGTGACGGACATACGTTTTTTCAATGTCTCCGCCGTCAATACAGTCAGGTTCCGCAGTTTGTTAATAATGCTTTGGCGATCCTTGTCGCTTTCCGGTATCAGCCTGTGTTTGGTGTGAGTCACGACGACTATTCATATCGAGAGGGTAAGGAGGGTAGGTAATTCACCTTAAGAGATATTCGAGTTTGTCTTTGACAAGCAGATTCGTGTACTTGAGATTCATAGTAGTAGTCGATCCATCGGTCACAGGTGTTGCTTTAGTTGCGGTTGACAGGAATCGAGACTCGAGACCCATGACTTTGAACAAGTCCTTGAGCTCCTGGATGGTATCGAGTTCGAACGACAGGGCCGGTATTTTACCAGAAAAAGCTGTGAATAGATCTTCTGTGTCTGGGATGTACCATTCTGACTTTGCACGTGCATCTGCAAGTCTATAACGATTCGAGGATGCTGTCGCTTGTCCGCACATTGTGATAGGGAAGGCCAACGCCTGGGCAAGCCTGGTCCAAGTTGCTGGTGTCCCAGATGCCTTTTGAATCCTCCACTTGTTGAGAAACCGCCAGGTCCCTGCAATATACTCAAGCTGTTCGTCGGGGCGCAGATGTTCGAGCTCGTAAAGAAGATTGTCAACCTCAAGGTCCTTCACTTGAAGTATATCGCGAAAGAGGCGTGAATGAGATGGATAATGAGAGGCGATGCTTTTGAAGTGCCTTAACGTAGGCCCATCCCAAATACACCTAGCGAGTCCTATCCACATGCCAGGATGCTCCGCGTCTGAAGCCGGGATGTAAACCAGTGGCTTTGAGTTGAACACCTTTCTGCGTCATGTCAGGGGCAAGGCTTAAACAGGAGTACTAGAGGAATACTTACCTAACGAGATCCTCTCCATCTCCGAGCCAGTCCTGGATACCATCATACAGAGAATTAACCAGAGCCTTTGAACCAGGCTCCGGATGACCTTGTTCGGCTAAATTCTCCAAGCAGCGGAGGTAGAAACCGGCGCTTTTCTTGACGCTTACGCCAAAATCTTCCAAGAATTTCCAGCGAGGATCCTCTAGTTCCGGTATATCAAGTAGCGGAACACGATCCTTCCAGCTTATCCAATCGGAGAAGGGAAATGGTGTCTGGCAAAGAGGTGACCTGGACCCGCCGATGCAATCCACGGAGAACCAGGACAGCTCTTGCTGTAGCTCTGTGGCAGATACAGCCCGTAGAGGGTTTGCTTCTTCGGTTTGAGAAGGGAACCACTGAGAGTAACTTGTGCTCCAATTATCTCTAAGCAATACCAATACCTCTGCAGACGATACACCGGACGTCCCGTCCATCAATGACTTGAATTCAGGTGTCAGTTGGAACCGCCCACTTGGCTTAGGCTGCATGAGACGGGGGATGTGGGAGATGTTCATATGGTTGCGCAGCCATTGCCTAAACTTCTCGGTTTGGTTCCCCAAGCCTTCAAAGTACCCCGGATGGATAAAGTGGCATCTCCCAGTATGTCTGAGATACCGCTCGGCAGAATGTTGGTCGTGCGTGGACTGGTAGACATGCTTGGCGCGGACATATTGGCCTTCGTCCGTGACGACGACAACCTCGGAGGAAAGAGCCTTGTCCTCAAATTGAGACTTGAACAGAAACGTAGCATGAGAGATCAGATCATTCACATCCAACGCCCCAGCTTCAAACGTAGGGTGGGTGTGGGTTGTGATGATGAGCTGGCAGATGTCGACCTTGCTCAGCTGTTTTACATCCAGCGCGTTGTAGAGAACCTTGATATCTCGATTCCCGGCAAATCGTGGCTGCACGACCATCGCGTTGACGCCCTCCGGAATATCAAAATCCCCCTCGTCGCCTGGGAAGAAGATGCCGCCAGCCGTAGCCGCGACAAACGTGCCACCATCGCGGATGCGGATGATCGGGAGCTTCCTTATTTCCGCAGCGAACCTTTCATCACCTATAAGACGAATAAGGGCTTTGGCTAGAGAAGAGATGTAGGTCTTCTTATTATGAGCCGGGTCTCTGCGGTTTGGCTGGAGGATTTTATCCAGGTCGACAAGGAATCTACTCGGTTCCATCGACTGTACCTTGAGTTTCTTGAGGCTCTCAATGTCATCATCTGAGTATTTCCTAGACAGGTATGAGGGAGCCGTCACGGAACTGAGACTAAGGGCTGTTCCTTCGCTGTCTCTAAAGTCCTCGGGAACGTACTGTAGAGTATCAGGGTGTTCCACAGCCCCTGCTTCGGAAAGCAGGAGCTTTGCTTCTCCAAGTTTTTGCAGTAACATAACGTCAAAGTTAGAGGAGAAGAGTGTGCCCCTGGGAGCATCCTCCGGGAGATACCTCATCCACGTGTATTGAAGGCTGGCGTATGGTGGCTTAAGTGCTAATGTAACAAAGAACTCATAGACTGCCACGAGAGATTCTTGAGCCAGCTTCAAGTTCCAGGCATTTGATGTGACAATATCTTGTCTATTGGCCGTCAGGATGAAGTCCGCGTTGAGGAGAAACTAGAGTAGGTAAGCAATACGTTGGTCAGCCCTGTTTTGGATAAAAAGAATGCCGTCGTCGCCACATTTAGACAACTAGAATAGAGGCTATACCTTAAATCCATAATCTCTTATGGGAAGGAAGGAATACGTCGACTGGTGTTGTATCCTGGGCTGATTGTCTTCTGTTATGGGAAAAGCAGCGGTGATCGTAGTTGTTTTCGCGCCTGCACGTTTCCCCTCGCCAGGAAGTACCTCGACTTGTTTCTTCATCACCACGAAACGCTCAGTATCATTATTCTTCTGAAGAGTGACGGTTATCGCACCGGAACCCGCCCCACCCTCTTCTGCAACTCGGATGTCGAAGGCTTGGGGTGGCGTGGTCTGCTTCAGGTCTACGGCAATCCCCCGAAGCCTACGGAGGAATATCATGGCCTTGTGCTCGAGTTTCTGCAGGTCCTTCGCAAGGATCTCCACGTCACAGTCAGGACGTAATTCTAGGAAGAATGACGTCCAACCCTCGGTCTTGACGCCCGGGAAGGCCTCGTCCCAGATAGGGGCAATCATTCCCAATGGTTCGTTCCCGTCGAACTTGAAGGAATAAGACCGTGATGAGATCCAGACGACCGAGGCTACTTTGAATACCGACTTAAAGCCAATTCCCTTCTCTCCCACGTAGTCCATTGCCTTGCCGTGGCCGACTTTAGTGCTATGAGCGACACTACAGATCGACTCCACGTTGTCTGGCGTGAATCCCTTTTCGTTGCAGTCGATCTGGAGTGTCCTTGAATTGAGTGTGAACCGTATCGAAGGCGTGACGCCGTCTGCATACGAAGCGTCGTCCGCATTCTGTATCATCTCAAGAAGAAAGTGCGTGGACTCATGATACAGTTGATCCGAGAGGCTGAGATGTCAGACAAGAGTTCGAAAGGCAACGCGATTTGTAACAGAACTTACACTTTGAGCGCTCCCTCGAGGTCAGCAACTATACCACGGGTTCTATTCGAAAGCTTGTCATCGAGGCCTTTTGCTCGCCGGATTGCACCTATATGCTCCTTTGCTTGGCGCACGGCGACGGCCGTAGAAGGCGCCATGGCTTGCTGTCTCCGACCATGAAACCGAGGGTTGACCAGAGATATCTGTGAGTATAGCGGTACGTTTCCTACAACATCATCAACAAAATCTATAAGTACCTATTGTGACAAAATAAAAATGCTTTTATTGACATTGAGGAAGATCACCCTGACACAGCCTCATAGTAGACGTGGCAGTTGCCTACTCAGCTGGGTTGCGGGCTTCTATTGGTAGCCCTGGCGAATGCCTGCACCTCGAAGAGCGCCTAACGTCTGCCTACATAACAGAATCCTGTTAATATGGTGTCGCCTCGTCGAATAGGCCCGAAATGGAGTCTTTACACATATGTGCGAGTTGCAAGTTGGGGGCCGAGTGCGATTGGTTATTGGTGAGGCGACGCGAACAAAGATTGGCCTCGCGAATCATAGTATAACCGATTTGTTCGTGGGCTTTTCTTACTTGAATAGTACGTGCAGTGTTTCTAGGTAGATAATCTATATCAAACGGGATGTCAACGAACGTGATTGTGTAGGTAACTCGCGAATGGGCGGCAGACTATTGTATTTTCTGGTCTATGGCCATGATGTGTGCTTGATTCATGAACACGTTCATTGTATTTCGAGGCAGAGTAAGCATCAGGTAAGATGAGTAGGTGGTGATGTATCAGGCTGAGCGCCAATGCTCAACGGTATATTTGTGACCAACTTGGCAACAGGTCACGCCTTTACACCAGCCCAACCGCCTCCGGCTCGAGAAGCTTAGGCTAGTAGTCAAGTCGTCATATAGCCATTGATAAAGTAAAAGATGCTTCTTCCAAAGTATCCCATGTTATCCTTTCCTGGTGTCTGTAATGAATCTTATCATTTCGTCGTGATAATCGCGGGATATCGGCGATGGGTCAAGTATAGATATATCCTTTCAACTTGGATTTACTCTGATCTCTCGACTCCGCTCAAATCCACGCCGTCGTTAAGGAACACTGCCATTCGGGAGATGCCCTGTTTGAAAAGAATATGCAAAGGGCGACCGCCGTCGTCAGGACAGTAACGGATGGCAGTAGTATAAAGAGTATCTCGGCGGCACTCGCTCCAAGTGCAGCGCATCCCACTGCACAGGATGTATCTGACAAGAACAGAGACGCCGTGTAACCGCGACTCTCTGAGAGAAGGCTAACCAGCATTGTACTTGTAAGGACGTATATGAGTGTAGAAAGCATAAATATCGCGAGCGGATATCGGACGTGGACGAGCCCCTTAAGGATCTAGGAGATATATTAGTCTAATCAAACGTCGAGACAAGCATTTCCGTAGGTTAACACTGACCCTGCTCAAGGGCGCCATCAATGCGCTGGGCTCTTCAAAGTCCAACCGGAAGAAGTAAAACGCCATCCCGAGCGCTGAACAACTTGCAGCAAGTAGGAGGACACCGTAATTCCTTGCAAGCCGTCTCGAAATTCTCGAACTTATCGCCGACGAGACCTTCGTTTCCTGGCCCCTATGTCCGTCGTCCTCTATCTTCACTCCCGCACCACGCAGGGGAGATAGTTGCATGCCACAGGCATCGCAATTATCGGCATATCCGTCTAGGCGGCTCCCTTGGAAACCCATTATATTGAAAGCGCGCATATGTTATATGTTAATCCCCGATCCCACGGCACTCTGCATCCTAGGTGCCTGGGGTAGATCGAGGGTCAGACAGACCAACCTTTATCGACGTTAGCACTCGCGGAAGGGCCCTGACGAAGTAGGCGAGAGAGTCAAATATTGTCCCAAGTGTATTGTATCCAATCTAGAGAAAGAAGCGCTCATGAAGTAGTGGCTCTAGTGTAAGCTAATGGCTACTCAGCCTTATTCTATGAAGATAGAAAAGGCGTTGCGACGAAATCATCGACGACGAACACGGATCTGCGAAGAATAAAATAAGCCGAAAAAAGGAGGAAAACAGGACATCTACTGGTCAATTTCAGCTCCTTGTCCTTAGGCAGCAGGCCAGCACATACATGCGCCACGTCTTCCGGCACAGCCTTCACCCAATCCGAGCCAGAATATTTGAGGACTTCCCAATCATTAAGCCCGGAGGTATTGCATCCCCAAAAATACTGGAAACTTCCTCTCACCTGTCGAATACTGAAGCGGAGCTCAGAATCAAGCAGTTACTCTATCTCCCGAATTAGTCCTTTCTCTTTACTCGACGACGCATACCGGAGGTTCCAACAGAAAGACAACTTGTGTTTTCGTCTACCCTCTATCCCGTCGTACCGCCTCACCTACTCGTTACGCTGGAGAAATAAAGAAGCATACTTCATCCGTTCCCGAATTGTACCGCTACTCTCCGCGGCACTGTCGCCGGGATGGCCGGTTGTCGGGTGGGATTGCGTGACTGGAGAAGGGGGTTGTTTGCTGTGTCGATAGTACCAGCTTTCTGGATCGTGGTCATTGGCACAATCGCGCAGCGCGACCAAGCTTTATTACCAATATTGGCATTGTTCGAACCCCCTTAGAATCCCCTTGTACGATGTGGATTGGACAGCTTCTAATCGCCGCGGCGTTCCCGTTAGGCTCTACGGGCTGTGGACCGTTTTATTTGGCATATCCGTCTGCCTCTGCCATCTCGGCTTGTCCAAGTTCTCTGACTTCATCCTGTAAGACCTGCCTTAAGAGTCCACGACAGCAGATGTTCCTCTTCCGACTAACAGAAATGATTGCCTGCAGAACTTCAGTATACTACCTCATATGCATAGCGATTACCCTCGCCTTCTTCGCATCCCTGCGTACAATAGATTCTAACAGCTTATACCTTTGGGTACCAATATGCGTTGACCTGGGTATATTTGTAGGCATTGGGGTTGTCGAATGCGTGTCATTATGCTCGCGGGCACGAGTCCGCCAGTTTCTCTTAGGAACAAGCACCCCGTTGCCTCTTGGTCCCACCGATTCCGCATCTTCTGATCAGAATATGAGACGGCCCCATATTTTGGCGGACGTTCCTTCACCAGCTCGCTATTCGGTCGCTGTCGGCGGGTCGGCTTCCGGACAGGGCCTAGGTCCTCGGAGAGGGGACGACGGAAGCCGGCGATAGACAGCCTAATAGGTGCGGCCTAGGCAAGGCGGCGTTGGCGGAGACAGGCTGAGGGGATATTTTCTTCCCTTATATCTCGTTTTTGGTTTTGAAATTTAGCCCCCTGGTTATACCAGGCCGAGTCAGCAAAGACGGTACTAAGTGTCGGAAGGAGCTAGCCTGGAGTATCTGAGCTAACGATTAGGCACGGCCATGGACGTTAAGAATCCCACGGCTACTACACCACCGTATTATGGAGTTGAGTCTCTGCATCTGCTGCTTGGATGGAGTCTTGGTAGCCGTTATCGGCAGCTAAAGACTTGAGTCCACGTGATGGCTTTGGGTTGCGAGATATCCATATCTCGGTGGGCTGTACGAGGCTATTGGGATGTCCCTGGCTATTGTCATGAAACTATCGTGGTACGGACGCTCTTAGACAGTGCTTCCTTCATGGTCGACTTTGTGGTGTTGATAAACTTAGGTGCCGAGAACATGAGCTAAGGTCGCCCCTTGCTCACAGGTTCCGAGTCGAGTTTATCTGCGCCTGGCAACGGTAGAGGCTCACATTAGCATTGGGGTTTACGGTAATCCCGAATGTTTTACACATATAGGGTCATGGCATTGCCGGCGCGGAATTATCACCTGGCACACCGGTTCGACTGGGTCCCAAAAATGGGTCATCAGCAGCATAAATCTGTTAAATCAGGATTAGCCCAACACGATAGGACTCCGTCGCGAGTAATCGTGTGAATACAAGGGCCATCTAATCATCTATGTGTCCGCTGATATATCCGCAGGTGACTTCTCGTGTGGTGCTCTCGACCTTTTTAGAGCTTTGAGTCTTTTCTGATAAGCTTTCTTCTTTTGTCGTCTCGTCTCGTTCATCCTCCTGCGTCGTTTATGGTTATTTGACCCACCTATCTCTTCTCGAGAGTGTAGTTCGACGGTAGCCACATACGACTCGTCTTCATCTACGTTCATGTCTTCATCAGAGTCATCGGCAGATATGCTCTTATCGGGTGTGGACTGGCGGTCCTCTTTCCCAGATAACCCGAGGTCGCCTTGTTGTGGTCGACCATGGAAGTTATTCCCCATTAGCCGTTTAACCAGGTCTATTCCCAATGACAGTTCTGGCTCGGATTCTTCAGCTTCATCTTCAAGAGAATGATGCTCTCCGTCTGGCAAGTCTCTGAATTTGATAGGAAAGCTTGAGGGAAGTCCGTTGGCGATAGGAGCTGACACAGCTTGGTGGTCCTCATTCAACGATGTCAGACGCCCAGGTAAGTCCAGTTCAAACAACCTAGACGAACCCACGTCGGATTCCTCATTACCCTTTGTGCTGGCCGAGGTCAAAGGGTGCAGTAGATCCACGGACCCAATATGCTCGGACTCAGAGGGTGAACTATCCTCTACCGAACTTGGACCGCCTGGCCTGGGACTAAAGCGTCTTGCAGATGATGATGGTGATGAATGTTGCAAATCGCTCGGCAGGATATTTAGGAGCCGGTAGGGCGCCGCATCCACGATGGCCAGGGAAGGGTTGTCCCAAGGATGGAGAAACAGCTGGTCGAAGTCAATCTCGGGCGGAGATGACTGACACCAACTGTTCCCCACACAGTTGTGGGGTACTCTGCTTTCCGTCAACCTCTGATTGGTCCGATCTATTACACTCATTACATCAGCTCATGTACTTGTACTTGTACCTACACCTAACCTTCAGTCTCACGTACTCACCATAAAACCCATCCATAACACGCTTATACGCCGAAAACCGCCTCGCGCCCGTCTCGGAGCCGTACTCCTCCAGCCATCTCCGGCGCGGCGTGTAAAACCTAGGGCCCTCAACAAGCAGGATATTCTTGTCGAGGGCCATACACGGCAGCACCGGGCCCTCCCCGTCCCTACCAAAGGCCCTGTCGAACGCGCCAGCAGCGTGGAGATTCCTGCAGCTGGCCATGTCGAACAGGACCTTACCGCGGCTGAATAGTAAGGCCAGACCCCCTTCGCTGCCTCTGCCTGGTGTGGCGAAGATGGCCGTTTCCGTATAGCCCAAGCCCAAGCCTAAGCCCTCTTCTTCTGACTTGATGTGGCGCATGACTTTTCGGTGGAAGCACGAGTCGACGAAGTCGGGCAGAGATGCGCCTTCGTACGGGATGTACATGAGGAAATGCTGCGACGCCGTGACCGCTGTGAACCTATCGATTTCGTGTTTTGCTTGCCGTAGAAGGGCGTCCATCGTGATACAATAGTTCCTTGCCGGTTCGTAGCACTGCTGGTTCTAGCTGATTTCCTCATGAGGTAGGTAGATGGAATGTGTAACTTCAAGCCAATTACCTATGCAGACATGATATGTTAATCGACTGCGGTAGGTAAGGAGGGCTGTCAATGGATGGGTGTTAGGCTACAGGATGTGGCCGCACAGCCTCACTCAGCTATCACTCTCGCGCTCAGCCAACTCACCACAGCCACTTAGTGATAGATTGCTGGTACCCTTCAATGACATGTCCACATCAAAATACATAAGCTTAACTCCATCTATTGATCAGGCGCTTTACTTTATACTGTACCGAACTTCCTGGCTGCGGCACTTTGCCTCCCTATTATATTTCTCAACATTGCTAGCTTCGAGAGAGTTTTTATAATGATCAACAGCAAGTGATAAAAGTACAACTTAGAGTATTCGCTTTGCTCTTGTAGTCTTTCGTAAAAGATCATAAGAGGTCATAGAAGTTCCCTTATGTCTAATACTACACTCTAATGTAGTCTCTTAGCTCCCTGTTACATCAGACTATAAGGAATTGTTTCTTTCTTCATTTCTGTTGTATTACATCATTAGTTAGTTCATAGAAGTCAGTCATCTTACTCCTTCCTAGTTAAATAACACACTTCGTTGGCTAACCCTTTCTTGTTAACTCAACCACCCTCTAATACCGACCCGAGTATACCACTGTGTCTATGTTATTTTAATGTGACTTGACAAATCACATGTCAATGTCGCCTCGCAAATCCTAGACTCAAATCCCTTGCTAGTTAGGTACATAACTCCATCGCGCCGTGTGGCACTGACTACGCACGCTACCTTATCCGAGAACCAAACTATCGGGTCGTCTACGTACCCTGGCGTACTCTTAGACATACTCTCAGAGTTACATGTTACGCAGACTGCTTAAGTCTGAAGCCCTTGGGATATATGGATAGAGCCGGAGCTTCGTCATGATATATTTACTCTCGCTTACATGTCAGCCAGCCTCAAAACAAGTCGACTTAGCACTAAGGCGATACGTATCAACGTAAAGTACAAGACTGTCAATGTGTAATAACATATGCGGTACTTATGCCGAGTCTCATATACATTGATGTCACCTCTCTAGTGGCTGGCAAGCCTAAGCCAGCTGCTGCGCCTCACTACGTACCTTGAGATCTGGGAACGGCCGGGAGTGCCAGCATAGCTTGGCTCGGGTCCCAGCTTCGGAAGACGAGAAGCTTGGCTGATGCTTGATCATCGCATTAGACTATTCTTATCCTGAGTGAAAAGAAGAAGAAGAAAAATCGGATCTGGTCGACATACGACCGTGTACGACCGTGTTTATCCTTTCTCTTGGCGAATAGATGCCCGTCTAGGAGAACAGAGGAAAGGGAAAATAACACATTGGCAGCAACCCTCCTAAACGGGACCTTCAATGCGACGCTGTCGTCATCTTTTTCTGTTTTTGGCCCATGTCCTCTGCCCGCCCTAATCCCATATTCATAATAAAGACCTTTGCTCTGGAGCGCCTCATTTCTGTCCACCATCCCCTAAACAGGTAGTGGGGACTACACCAGCCCATCATACAGAGACAGTGCTGAGACAATGGTTTCGTCGCGTTTGCTGCCTTCCTTGAACTCCTCCATATCCAGACTACCGTTCTCATCCTTATCCATCATGCGGAAGATCTTCTTGACGCGCTTTTCGGGGGTATCTTCGTCTTCAGGAAGCTTCACCATCGAACCAACCTATTTCGGGTTTAAATGTTAGCAAGAACAGACCCCCGGTATCTCTAGGAATTGTATATCCGCACCATCTTGTAGATCGCTTCCACGATCTTGAGCATCTCTTCGTAGCTAATCTTGCCGTCGCCGTCGATGTCGTATAATTGGAAGGCCCAGTCAAGCTTGTCCTCCATTTTACCCCGACTCGTAACACTCAGGGCGCAGATGAACTCCTTGAAATCGATGGAGCCGGACTTGTCCGCGTCGAAGACGTTGAATACGTAATCTGCAAAGGAAGATGGATCGCCGAACGGGAAGAATTGCCGATAGATCTTCTGGAATTCCTCCTTCGTAAGCATGCCCGATGGGCAATCCTTTAGGAATCCTAAGATATGATGAGTACAATCCCGCCTAGCAGGTATAATGACGCAGGCGAGGATGAGAGCGCGTGAGAGCGCAGGGAAACCAACCCTTATACCATTGTTGCAGCTCCTTCTTGTCGAAATGCGTAGATTTCTGAAGTTCGGCTAGTTGCTCCTGAGAAAGTTTCGACTGACTAGATAGGCCATTGTCAGTCAAGGACGCCCATTACCAAAAAGGAGTAACATAGGTGATAGAATATCCTTGATGTCTCCTGACACGGTTGCACGAAGGGGGCGGAATTATCGCATTCTTTGCACGGCTGCACATGACAAGGGTACGGTGCTAGTTACATCGGGACAAACTCACGTCTTGCCCATTTTCGGATCAGTAGTCGCGTGGCAGCAATTCAATCAGTATGAAACTATCTCTCTCCAGTAGTAGGAATGATGGTTGTGGCGGCGTCTCGTCGTCAGGTCTCGCAACGGGCAAAGACGAAGGCAAATGCAAAGGGGGGTTGTTGATTATGCGACAAGTTGCGAAGACCAACGATGGCAAGGTGGGGTTGTCGCAACGGTCAAGATAACAATAATGCCGACTGACTAGGGAGGTCTCATGTGTCGCAACAGAAAAGAGACCGGACACACCGAAAAGAACGAGTTGATGAAAGAGATCGAAAATGGTGGCAGGATTGCCTCGCCTGACAGAAGTATACTGGAATGAGAATGTTTGTGTATTTGTGTAATTAATTTTTTTTCTGGTTGCCGCAACGTCAGATAGGCAGAAGGCCAGTACCGCCGCAATGATGCTTCGTAAGAGCTCTAGAAGGGATGTGGTAGGCTACCTAGTTCGGCTCGGGGATCGAGGCTGGGCTGGGCTGGGTAGGCAGTGGGCTGGCTTGGCTGGGCGACAATAAGGCGACCGAGAAAGGGGATTGGACTGTGGTGCGCAGGCGGTTAGCTGGGACGGGTCGCAATTTGATGAAGTTTGAAATCCATACATGCAAGGCGATTGCCTATTAGGTAGTGTGAACGACTGGAAAGGGGTGGGCCGTTCTGATCACTTACATGATCTCTGGGGTCCGCGAGCGATGCTGCGCTGATCACCTCCAGCTAGGAACAACTGCGACGATGTACTGTATTGTATTGTAATGCAGGTCGAGGCTATCTACCTTGGTAAACTGGGAGAATCTAGAATCAATCAATAATTTGCTATGAAGACATAGAAGTGAGCGCAAACGTCATCCCATTCCTTGTTGGGAGAAACTTGAAAGTGGTAAGTATTAGAACGACAGAGTTTAGACAAGTTCATTGGGAAGTGGGATAAGTCTCGGATCGATCCAGTTCCTGGCGGGGTATGCACACTTATGAATCCTGGTTAGATCGTGGTAGGTGGTGGATGGTAGGTGGCAGGTGGTATGATAGGTGAGGTACCTGCTATGTAGGGGATAGGTGTAAGTGGTACATAGGGTAGTGACAATGTGGCGACCCACTATCCCCATCAAGCTTCCTGCTAGCTGCCGACGAGTCACGACCCTACCTCCTCTTGCCCTACATACATACGACTACGACTTATCTAGGTACCCTACGCGTACGTATCTGACGTAATTGGGCCGTGTACGAATTATACGAGAGACCTGCCTATAAGTACCTAGCTTAGTCAATGTTGTACTGGTTGTTCCATGTATCCTTCACCTCTGCTTATATAATATATTGAGTTAATTACTACGGAATACCGACATACATGTAGGTATAGTACGTGCATACAGGTAACCTACATACAGCTACAGTATAATAGGAGGCCTCCTTTTCGCCAGACCAACTCAATTATATCAAGATTCTTGCGAGCCTATGATAGAACTGGCTGCAAGCCGCAGTTTCATAGGAAATGGGCTCTCAATGCACCATTTGCCAATATCAAGTATCTTCGTACGATTCTAGTCTTAACATGCAAGGGTACGGGCCATCCCGTGCTGCACGCAGATCTCTAGGTCCCAAACGTCTTCTGTACTATGCGAATGGCAGTACCTGCGGGTTAGAGCTCGCGTCGCAAGGGGCAAACCTCCACCAGTCGTTATGAATCGGATGGAACCAGTATCTGAACAACATCTTTGCCAGCCAGGGCATGGGCGGCCAGTTAAACACGCCATCTTCAAAGGTCGCGTCGTGGCCACTAAGGCAGAACGGCAGGAATACTTTCTATAGGCAGATGTATTAACACCATCGGTCCCGGAGGAAAGAAAAGGCATCATCAAGGCACATACCGTAGCATTCGGGTCAGCCTTCCCCTTGTCCATAATCTCCGCCGACTTCTTTCTCCAGTACTTGTCCCAGTCTACCTTATCCTCATAGTTATTCAGCACCAGCAACGTCGGTATCTCTTCGACCAGGTGTCTATACATGGACGGCATGAACGAGTCGATTATCTCCCTGAACTTCTGGCCATCGTACTGAACCTTGCTATCCTTCACCTCCCGGACGTACTCATTGAACTTCTCAAGCCCCGGGAAGAAATCATGGTGCTGCTCCACGTTCCGCTCCATCAACCCCTGCTCGCCGGCAAGCTGCTCGATGCCGGGGAACACGTCCGTCTCCTCCGTGAGGTGGTGCTCGTGGATCACGTGCCCCCACTCGGCGCAGTACTCCATAAAGTCGGACACATCTTTCGGCGAACTTATGTTGACGCATTGCAGGTATATCGCATTGATACTCCGGATGAGGATATTGTGGATGATTATCATGTCATTCACCAGGTATTGCAGGCCGACTTGAGGGTTCTAAGAAATCCAATCGTGGTTAGTCTAGGCTCAGCTTAGGATTTCCTGGAAGGCTCTGCGAGACGGACCTTGGCTCCATTATTTACGCCGCTGATTGTCTTCCACGGTCCGTCCTCCCACGTCTTATTGCCCGACATGATAACTACCGGCGTGGCGTACTCTGTAAGTGAATAGAAAGTATTACGGGCTTACTCCCAATGTGTCGCAGAGGAAGGGTTATTTATCAGGACACGAATATCGAACGTTGGTCATGGTTATATAGAATGCTACATTGCGTACCCCTCGTAGGATTAGTCGAGGCTACACTCGGTTCTACCTTCTGATTAGCTCTCTATTCACGAGCTGAAAGACGGCCCCATCATCAAGTCGAGTTGGCAAGATGATCGCCGGCGTTATCAAGAGTCCAGCAGCCAATAGACGTTCTTTCATTACTTATCAAGACCCAGTACCTGTACTAGGCCGGGGTTAGTTGAAGATCATAAGGGCTAGCTGCTGAGTCAGGCCGAGCCTCATCTATTATACGTTGTATTGGGCTTCATGAAGTTATTAATGTGAATATATAAAATTCCGTTATCTACATCTGCGTTTCTTATAGCTAAGCTTAGTGTGTGGCTGCATGTACAGCACTTGAGCCCTGCGGTACCTTTCGTAAAGTGATTTGGATGGCGGCAGCAACGCAATTGATTGAATGAGGTATGCGTATGTTCCCCAGATGATTATCTTACGAGTGGAATAGGTATCGCGCCTAATTCGGCTCAGCAGAGTATTTACAACGTTTCACTCCAAACACCATTCCTTGACCCGTCCGTCATCGTCATTCATGCTTCTGCCAAGCTCCACTGGTTGTAGTAGATGTTCGTTTTGCTTCTCATGAGGTTTCTTAGTAGAGCAAAAGGGGGGAGATATTTCGTAGCCTTTTAGTCAGAATGCCGGACCTTGCACTAAGCGCTCTGAAGCAGTTTGGTTGAAGGCGGTGATTTTGTGACTCAACCCACAACGGTCTTCTGGCTTAAGCTCTCCAGGAATCCGCCCAGGTCGTCTTTCCGAACTTCGACGACACAGTGCTCGAAACTGTCGATTCGGACGCGAGCATTCGTCTCATTAACAACATCCTGGAAAGCGCTGCCGAACTTGTTCAGTCCGTAGCTACGGTCTTTCGGTTCTTCAACCTCGTCCTCCGAATCAGAATCCGAGACATCGCTAGCTTCAGACTCTGTCTCATCATCCTCTTCGTCATCGTTACCCGCAGCGGCTCTCGCAGCACGCTTCTCTTCTCTTATCTTTTCTTTCCCCTGTCGTCTCTCCTCTCGCTGCTTGGCCTTGGCTTCTTTGGCGGCCTGCTTTTCTTTCGTTGCTTCCTTATTCAAGAATGCCATATCAGGACCACCGCCGCCTCCAATACCGACCACCACGTAGACACCTCGCTTCTGGTTTAAGCTCGCCACCACAAGTGGCGTGCCGCGTCCACCGTGGGCTAGCTTGCCGTTGACATGCTTCTCCTGCTCCGCAAGAGCCTCGCCAACCCATAGAGCAAGTTTCGTGAGCGCAGCAGGGTGGGTGAACATAGGGACGTCCGGTCCTTCCTTGATAACGCACAAACGGAACGCATGCAAATGCTTGATCTGCTTTTTACCAATGAGCGAAGTCCCTGTTCGGAAAATGGCGCGATGGAGAGCTTGTGCTGTAGGTAGACCAGCTTTAAGAGCATCGATGCTAGATGATGTTAGCACTCTTCTGATAGTTTGCGTTGCTTATAGGACTCACTTTTCAAGGGCATCGTATGCGTCCCAGAACCGACTGACCCATTCCTGAGTTTCAGCCACTCCACCGTCATCCTCGATTTCCTGTGTTTGGCTCGCCCAGGTGTGACCATCATCATCTGCTACCGTATTATGCTTACCCACTTCAAGCAAAGCACCGATGATCACTCCTACGTCCTGCGCACTAAGAGTAGCACGCCAACCCCAGCTTCGGACAAACCCCCACCCATCTTTAGCACCAGCCCGATCTTTGCCATCTGTTTCCACCGCAGGTACCATATCGTCGAGGTTATATAGAGAAGCATACTTTAGCAGTTTCGTACGTAGCTCCTTCTTCAACAGCATGTCCATATGGGTATAGCTCTGCTTGCATTGGACGAGGCTCACTCCCATCTTTGCAAGCAATTTATGTAAGCGCTTGATGCCCTTCTCGCTCCAAATGTGCAGCCGTGAAAACAGGTAAGGCGAGTGTAGCATACTGTCGTAGAGGCTCCAGTGCCTGATCAGCAGAAATCTTGGCTCGGGAGATAGCCGGATGCTTGTGTCCTCGGGACTCCTAGCTGTGGTAGGGATAATTCCAGCACCATCTGCTGAGAGGCTTCCTATATCTGGCGGGTTAAGACGTCTTACTTCGTCCCGGAAGAGCTGCCGGATACGAGCACCACGGACACCCATCCAGCCATTTGTCGGTCTGGAATCTGAGCCCCGAACCGGAATAGCTAGACCAGCCGAAGATCGACCATATAGTTCCATAGATGCGACACCGACGATCGAATACCAAAGCAAATCGTTTTCTTCCCGACCCAGCTCCGATGCGAGCGAATAGACCATAGCGCTAATGGGTTCAGAGTATGAAGACCCCATCCGATAGTATTTACGGAGTATACCTTCATTCTCGTTTCGCATTCTTAGTAGTCTCCTCCGAAGGGTACGGGCTGATGGACCTCTACGGGGCTGGGCTCCAGGAGGTGGATTTTCTGCATCGTCCGATCTGGTAACTTCAGAATCACGTATGGATATTAAGCCCCGCTGGGCTGGGCGTTGTGGTGATTCCGGGATCGCAGTTGACTGGGAATTGGTCAGTGAGGCACTTCAATCTTGACGAGAGGAACCCCTACAGAGTTGCTTCTCCTTCTCTGCCGCGGTCGATCATCCTTCTCGTCACTGCTCCCATCATCTCTGTCTGACGGAGACTTCCTCTTCTGACCGGACCGTGGCGAATCGTCCTCTGCTTCACCCTCACTTCCGGAATCGCTATCCCCATATGGCTCACCGTCATCCTCAATGTCAGGCATGTCGATTAATGCAAGGTATGCATCTCGTTCCGCTTTCAATCCTTCCTCAATATCACCGTCATCGAATACAATGATGCCGCCTTTCCCGGGTTTGTATGAGCGGCTAATTCGACCAGATGTCACGCCTTCCGGGGTACGCGTTCGGTAGCTTGCGGTAGGATCAGAGGCTGGTTCTAAGGGGTAACCGCCGAAGACGTTGCCGAGATTCCATGGCCGATGCGAGTCGATAACCCATACTTCAACACCGTTGAAGCTAGACTCTTCGCCCTCGACCTCGAGTCCCAATATGGTACCCATATCAACCATGCCACCAACATCGAGGCATATGACAACTCCTCCGCTTCCCCCACGCGTCTCCATCATAGGACTAACGAGCTCTTGGCCTACACGTTCGAGATCCCCATACCCAGCAACAGGGTGGATCTTATGTGGTATGTAATCATGCTTGAGGAGCCGGGTGAGGATGCGACAGGCGCAGACGGCATCGGGTTCGAGGCCGACAAGAATAAGGACGGGAGGAGACAGCGGGTGTCGAGTTTTCTGGAGGTGGACATAGAGTTTCGACACGAGATCGCGTGGTAGATACATGATTTGGAAGTATCTGAGCGCGTCTTCGAAAAGACTACGGCGGATTCATAGGTTTGGCGGGAAAGAAGTGTAATACGCAAAGGGTGAAGGAATACGATGCGAGATGGTATTACAATTGATTGACGGTTCAGAATAGGAGGATCGACTCAATGGAGACAACTCCATAAACAATTATCAAAAGATTAAAGATTCCAAGTATGAATGGTGGCATGGAAAGTGGTAGGTAAAGTTGACAAGGTTAGCGTGGGAGCGGGTATAAGTGTTGATGTGCGGGACGCGGGCAGACGCGATTTAGTGCTTCGCGGTGTGTGGTGTAAAGTACCTGGCCGCCGTCGGCTGGCGCGATTGGCACAACACTGTACGGGAGGATCCCATCTACCCACTTCAGCAGATCGCGCCTTTTTCAGCCACATGACCCTTGCAAACTTAAACCTAACCGGCGTTTGCACTTAGGTAATGTTAGGTACTTAACAATGTCCTGCAACAAGTTATACCTACACCTATTCAATGATTCACGAGCTCATTATCAGCCTGCATCACGGGTCACCATATGTATTTCTATGAAAGATGATACTCATCAGCCGAACCATGAACCACTAGCAATATGACATCACCGTCTCCTGTAGAGGAGCTTTTGGAGTTTTGCGCCGACGCAGCCTCTACAATCCAAAATGAATGCGAGTCGATAAAACACTCGGCAGACGAATTCAAGGAATCTTCACTAGCAGGATGCGGCCCTGCTCCAGTTGATCTGCTCTCACGACAAGCTCGTCAGATCAATACTTACTATCAAAGCTTGCAATCCACAAACACACGCCCAACTGAAATTGCTCCAGAGAAGCGATTGCTTGTATCTAAGAGGCTAGATGATATCATCTCAATCTCATACTCCAAATTCTATGCATTTCTTTTCAAAGACCTTCCGGCATGTTGGCGGCAACTCTACACTGACGCAAGCATCTTGAAATTCTGCTTCAACATCCTCTGGTGTCCTAATGTGTATGGTCAGCTTACAGGCGGTAGCGAGGCTTATCAAGAACAGTCTGATGGGGCAAGCTTCGAGCTAAGTGAGCTCGTGAAAATCCTCGATCTTGCCTTGATTCTTGCTGGCGCTGCCGGAGAGCAAAGAGGCAGGAGGTGGATTAATAAAGCCCTAGAACTACTTCACGTAGTATGGAGGGAAATGACAAGCGCGTCGGTTCTCGAGCGACCTGCAAAGAGAAAAAAGATATCCCTAGCTCTAGATTCGCCCCCTTCAAGCAATGAGATTGAGATTCAGGACGTGTTTTCTACGAACGGACCATTCACACCCCCCGTAAAAAGCCCTATCAATCATGTCGATGTTCTCTCCATGGACGCATTCCAGGAGTACATGGACAATCCTTCGGGCTCGAAACTAGGACCAGAACCGCTCATCATACGTGGTTCTATTCGCAACTGGCCAGCCGTAACCACGAATCCATGGAACAGACCATCCTACCTGCTCTCCCAAACCTTTGATGGTCGCAGGCTTGTGCCAATCGAAATTGGCCGCAGCTACGTAGACGAAGGCTGGGGCCAGAAAATCGTCACTTTTGGTGAGTTCCTACGCGAGTACATCGACCCATCCCTCGCCATAGCCCAGGACTCCTCCAACGGTGAAGCCGCCTCTCCTCCGTTACAGAACAAGTCAATCGCGTACTTAGCCCAACACCCACTCTTCACCCAGCTTCCCACTCTACGTAACGACATCCTCATCCCAGATTATTGTTACACGGCACCACCTCCCCATCCGACGGATCCCAGCATGGACCAGCCCGAACTCGAAGAGCCTCTTCTCAACGCCTGGTTCGGGCCACCAGGGACTATCACACCATTACACACAGACCCATACCATAACATATTGACGCAGGTGGTCGGGCGTAAGTACGTACGCCTCTATTCGCCCCTGAATACGGAGCGCATGCTGGCGCGGGGGAAGGAAAACGGTGTAGAGATGGGCAATACCAGCTTGATGGACGTCGGAATAGTCGAGGGTTGGGATGCCCTATCCGACGATGATAATGATGAAGGCCAACTCAGTAAAGAGGATCTCGTCGCGTTTAGTGAGGTGCCATTTCTAGATTGCACCCTGGAACCCGGCGACGCTCTCTACATCCCAATTGGGTGGTGGCATTATGTTCGAGGCCTGAGTGTGAGCTTCAGCGTCAGCTTCTGGTGGAATTGAAAGTCTCTTTCTTTCTTTCTTAACTCCTGGAGCTGGTCTGCCTGGTAGATTCTATCTATGGAGGCAGATGGCCTTTACATCAGCCGTGTTGTGAGGAGTAATGGTGACTAAGGTATGTTGCCACCTCTCTAGTAGCATCTTTGTACATGATCTTTATTAGGTCACTTACTAACTAGTCCTCGAAAAACCGGGCACTATTATTAAATCAAGATGATTTGTAAAGGGAAAGCAAATATCAATCTGACCCGATCACTTAGTTTCAGTTGTATGATGTCCCGGGTGATCTCGCGCTCTTCCTCCTCCAACCTAATCAGCCCCCTGAGTAGGTAATTTTGCCTCGATCCTCACAGTCTCGAGCCGGTCCCCGCAACGTACTGGGTCGCTGTTCCGTTTCCAGGCGCTGAATGTTCGGTTGAGGCACGAAGTTGACTGAGAAGCTGTCGAGTGAAGCCCGAATACTGAAGACTTGATAGGACAGAGACTCCTTGGCAATACTGTGGTTTCCGAAGGTCCTACTGTGTATCTACTGTATCATATTAATCGGATCAACGGTGGAAGCCTTCAAGTTCCATTAATACGCCTATGGTATATTGATATTCACTCGAGTTCGTCACCCAGAATGCCAAAACCCTCATCTAAGGAATCTTCGGCCACTGTAATGCGATCAACATACATAAATACTCGACATATCAGCGAATTGTGATCCATGCTTCTGCGTCCCCCATATTTGCCAGCATTAAGGATGCGGCTCCAACCCTCTGGTACGCTCTCTCTTTTAGTGTATCAAGCGGATGAACAACAAATACATGCTGCTTTGGATCGTTAGTATCATTGCCAGCTTTATCCCGTCCAACAACCACACAACGCAAATTCTCAACTCCTAGATCTTGGCGCCTACCCAGGAGCGGGCTAACGCAGCTACTTTATGCGTATGACTCAGAGACTGTTACCTTGTGGTTTTGACTCACCGCGCGGAAGCACCCAGGCGCAAGGCTCTGAAACTCGAGCCACTCGTGCGTCTATGATTGACGACTATGGGCAACTAGCAAGTCTTCACACAAATTCGTCTAAGAAACTCGCGCTCTACCCTTCGTGTCCTCCTAACCACCGTGCTGGCCTATTCATGGTGGTGAAGCGAGTGCAAAGAATTTACCTAGGTAATATAGGTATGTTTAAGACGCCATTGACACGCTGATACTCGCCAGGGATACGTGTTCGAGCTCATGGATTATAGCACGGAAACGTTAGAGTACGAGGAAGAAGAAGAGGATGATAACGAAAAGGGGGAAGAAGACTAAGAAAAAGCTTCAGCTAAGGTTAGACTGGTGAACGCCTACCCCTATATTGCCCCTATGATAGACATAGCACAGTTATCCCAGGCGCCTTACATTTAGTCCTAGACACGTCGTCAGAAAATACATACAGTCCAAGTATTTGAGTGCTACCTTAGGTACCTGTCAACATAACCAAAAATATTCCCTGTCCGTATGAGTGTCACGCTATATGCTGATGTAAATATTAAGTGCCAAATCATCGACAAGAGAAGACACGGAACGATTCAAGCTGTAACGAGAACATCATGGTTTACCATCGCCGAAGGTTCTGCCTGCTTCTATATTCTGAACGCTTATAAATGTAGGATGTCCCATCGAAGTAGGTTGTCTGTGTACGATATGTCACTTCCAAAATCTTCCCACACCCTCTTCCTGGTTAACGATGTCACGATGCTGAGTGTATGGACCTAGGTAAGCTTCTAGACCAGCGTCATTCACTGCACTTGCAATACCTCGCCTAGTTGAATCTGGAATTGTATTGAATACAGGTATATGCAATCTCATTTATCCATACGACTCCGCTCGCGCCCAACCTAGGTATCTGTAACGGTGCAGTGCTCATACTTATAGTATTGATTCTCTTAAAAATGGTGTACAGTGAGGACATGCTCAAATAAACAGTCTCATCAGTTTCGTATGAAAGAAAAGCCCACGTCGCAGATTCACCTCGCCAGCTCTATTGCAATCTCAGCCTATGCGGCCCCGTAAACCTGCCTACCCACGTGTCTTAATTAGGTAGGCTTAATTACTCCTAAAACCTCGTGATCCCTAGCCAGACTCTCATAGAACCGAAACAGGATGGAGAAGACGCATGAGTGTGCCTCTAGCTCGAGGATGCATACGCTTCCTTTACCTCCTTCTCGTACTTCTGAAGAATGCCCTTGCGGTTGAGCTTCTGAGCCGCGGTGACGAGACCCTGCACAATTGGTTAGCAGATAATTTTCGCTTAAATAAACGAATTAGTAAACTTACGTTCTGCGGCGTCCACTCCTCGTCTGACAACGCGACACCCTCGATGATCTCAATACCAGACAAGCCACCAGCTCGTCCCGCATTTTGAAGCTCTCTTAACACGAGACCATTTAGCTTCTTGTTGTGTACGAGCTCTTCCAGGTGTGCTCCTTGGATGCCGTTGTCCGCAGCCAACTTCTTCAGCGCCGGCTCTAATGGTACGATGATGGCAATTGGCTTGGCCTTCGATTGGTCTGCATACACGCAGATATTGCCTACGACGTGGGCTGATCGGTAGATGGACTCGAGCTTCTCCAACGCGATGTACTCGCCGTTCAGAGTCTTAACTAAGTTCTTCTTGCGGTCGATGATCTTCAGATGGCCCTTAGGGTCCCATTCGCCGATATCACCTGTCTTGAACCAGCCGCCAGGGGCCATGTTCTCCTGGGTTTCCTTTTCGTTTTGATAGTATTCCTCTGCGACGCTCGCGCCTCGGATCCAGATCTCGCCTTGCGGATTTGGCTTGTTGGTCGCGAAGTAACCAGCATCCGGAAAGTCGACAAGCTTGACCTCGATACATGCGGGCATTGCCCCAATCGTGTCTGATGACCACTCAAGAGGGTTCATAAGGGATCCCATAGCATTCGTCTCCGTGAGCCCGTAGCCAATAATCATCGGCGCGATAGCCATGGAAATGAATCGCTGCGTGTCCCTGGCGACAGGACCGCCACCGTTCAAGCAGAGCTTAAGGCGACCACCAGTAGCCTCCTTGATCTTCTTGAAAACAACGGAGTCTAGCAGGCCGGATCCGGGCAGGCCAGTAGCCATCAACCTGCCCTTCAATGCCAACGCACCCCAAAACATGTTCTGGACGACGGGCCCACCGGCATGGACCTTGGCAGTAATTCCCTTCTTGACAGACTCCCAGACTGCTGGTACACCGACTAGAATAGACGGCTTGAATTCGCGGATATCGCCAAAACAGTTGCGGACTGAGGTGTCGGACAGGGTCTTTGGGTTTCCGTAGCCCATCGTAGTACCCCAATACAGGGCGGCATTTTCGAAGACAAGCTCGAGAATGTGAGCGAGAGGAAGATAAGTTAATAGGCCATCACCTGGGCCAATGAACGGTTGGACAACGACGCTAACACCGGCAACTAGTGATTACGTTAGCTTTCTAGGCTGCCATTCTGAGAAACTGCACTTACCAGCAGCAATGAGGTTCTTGTGCTTGAGGGGCACACCCTTCGGAGTACCAGTGGATCCCGAAGTGTACATAATACAGCAGAGATCCTCGGGAGTAGGAGGCACTGGGTCGGCGGGATTCTCCCTTCCTAGTTTCTCTAACTCCTTGAAGCTCACGACTGTGAGATGGGGATAGGCGCTCTTCAGGTTGCTGATGTGCTCTTGTCTGACCTGGTTTTGGTTGTTCCAGATGACGTAACGTACTTCGCTAGCATCCTTGAGCACATTACCTAGCGTAGGCAGCAGATGGGGATCCAAGAAGATGGCCTTCGCGCCTGTCGCAACCATCGAATGTCTCAACCCCTCCTCGCCGAGGGTGTCGTAGGCGGTGACAATAGGCATTGACTGGGAGGCGGCAGCGTGCGAGGTAGTCAGCCAGTTAACGCTCGTGGCCGCGAAGATATGCACTCTGTCGCCCTTGTTCATACCCAGCTTCCTCAAACCCGAACCAATGTTCATAACCAACTTTTCGAAGTCGTTATACGTGAGGTATTCGTAGGGGCCAAGTTCGAAGAACGTCCACGCCTTGTTTATCTGTTGCTCCTGGCCGTCTACCATCTTTTTGATCTGCTTTGTCTCCTGGTGGGTACGCACTAGGCGTCTTGAGCCCATGGCCTTTGCGTTGCCATATTTAGCGACGCTCACACGAAGGAGCTCATAGATAGTGTTGATGTTATCGGCGGGTTTTGTGATGAGTCCATCTGCAGTCAGGGGATGTCGACGCGGCTTCGTCTCGCCATCGATGGCTTCGGCTCCAGGCGACTCGATGGAGTATAGGGGTCTTGCGGTGGCCTTTGGTTGAAGAACCACATTCCTCAATTTTGATTCTCGCCACTCGGTCGTCATGATTGCGCGTTCAGAATTATGATGTGTTTGTCGTTTAGGTAGTGATATAGGTGATGGGCGACGAGGCTTAGTTGATGGATGTTACAGGAATTTGTTGGGAGATGAGCAGAGAGAGTTGGAGATGGGAAGATGCTTCCGAAAACGTTAGTAGTTAAAAACAAGGAATTAATTCAACCTAGTAAGGCAGTATTTGGTCATTCATTCATTCGTCGATTCGTCTAAGCCACCTTGTTAGATTGACTTATTTGGAGGAGAGTTGAGGAGAGTCTTGGGAGGTTCTTGGTTCGCCTATAAGTTCTTGGTGTTGTATGGAAGGTAAGCGGGTTTTTTCTGGGGTATCGCATAGCTAAATGACCCAAGCAAACTAAAGGTCCCTCCTAAGCTCCTTCTCACCTTCCAAGCTTACCCCCATGACGACACTAGCGTCACTCCGCTCCAATAGAACCATGCCCCTTGCCAATTTGTGGTGCCGAGACTTGACGCTCTAGACCCTGGACGTGTTAGTGCGATACCCACAGCTACGGCACGATCAGCTTTTGTACCTACGTTAACCTTCGACGCCTTTGTTCTTTGCATTAGGTAAAAGCCTTAGGACGTTACGGCACATCAGTTGCCAAGAGAACAATCAATCTAAGTCATCCTATTGTTTCATCATTTATCTTGACCTTTCTTCGACGTGCACTCCTTACATCCAGTCACCCAAATAGCGTTACAGTTGCAATCTCTACTACCTACATACCGTCGGAGTCCGGGCTAAGCAATTCACTTTGTTTATGTTCAGGGCAATTTAGCCAAGACATCGCACATCACCTAGGTAAACAGGTAATAAGCCGCATTTTTTCTCCTTCCCGCAGCCAAGTTTCAGATGATCTATAAGATCTTCCAAGTCCGTCCACGTAACATCTTGTGAGCATCATCTTGATTGCCGACATGAGCCATGTAGCGACCAACTCAGCACGAATCACGAAGCAGCGCACCTGACATGTGGCTTTAGACTTGCGCGTCAGGGGTTCTGCGGCTAAATCAGTATGGCTTTTCCGTCCCTACTTGATCGGCTCGGCCCAGAGATATTAGACCCGGAAGAAGGCAAGACTACAATTGAGTTCTCATTCTCTTTGATGCCGATCTCGTCCACTAACACGGCATCATTAGAAACTTTCTTGCTCTTCTCTCAGGACATTCCGTCCCAAAACCTGGGTTTCGTGGATCCTCAGGCGACCACGTTGGACCTGAACGTTGCTGGCAGAGACTACGTGATTCACCAATCCCCAACCATCCTGAACCGTCCGGGCAGTACCACGGGCGCTGTCGTGTGGAAGATCACGCCGCTCGTAGCTGATTGGTTGGCCGCATCCGAGAATCTTCTCTGGACGTCCGGCGTCCTATCATCCTCTTCCAGCGTGCTGGAACTGGGGTGCGGAATCTCTGGCTTGTTAGGATTGGTGCTTGTACCTTCGGTTGCGAGATACACGTTGACAGACCAATCCTATGTCGCGAGACTTGTGGAGAAGAACATTAATGAAAACAGTCTTCCGGAAAAGCCTAAGCAGCCAGGGGCGAACTCTCGAAAAGGAAGGGGGAAGTCAACAACTAACCAATCCAAGGCTGACTTGCGATTCCTCCAACTTGACTGGGAGCTAGACGAGGTGACATCGTCACTCACAGGAGACAAGAAGGCTAAGAGCTTTGACGCTGTCATTGCTTGTGATTGTATCTACAACGATACACTGATTCAGCCTCTCGTACAGACTTGCGCTGACGTATGCAGATTGAGATGTGCAGATGAAGGCGCTGCGGACAAACCAGCCGTCTGCCTAGTCGCACAGCAGCTCAGAGATCCAGAGATATTCGAGGATTGGATTAAGGAGTTTAGTAGGAGTTTCCGGGTATGGCGTATACCGGATAACGCTCTATCTAAAGAGCTGCGATCACATCCTGGCTTTGTGATCCATCTGGGTATCTTGCAGGATGCAGCAAAGACGCGCAATCGATCGTAATCCGCAACGTAATGCTCGTCCCATCTACGAGCTAGAACCAACGTGCCTCATCGAAGTCATCGGGTTGTTAATCGGAGGTGATATCTACATCGTAGACTATATTATCATTCAATATGACTGAGAACCCAACATTTCCTACAACACATCTTGGATTTTACCACAGTTAAGACGGGCCAGGCGCGAATCTTATCTCCGGTATATATCTGTAACACATTGAGTGTAGATGGTCATTGGACAATTCCTGTGTAACCCTAAGCAAGTCTATGTAGGAGGCTGAAGCACCCTCGTACAATTGTCTTAGGCGAGTTTGGTTACGAATCCCATTCTTGATTCTCTTAAAAAACCGGATCACTCACCACACAACACTTAGAGTGAGTCTACTTCATAGTGATACGGCCCATAGTATTTGCTAATCTAAAATAGCTCCTACCACGTACTAATATTTATCGCTACAGATGTGTCGCAGTTTCTATATGTAGGGCTGCAATGTATAGTATCCCAGACAAGAGCTACCATCATTGCAACCTCACTTCGGTTGTCAAGACATCACCCACTACGACCCTCTGTGATGAAACGGTTCTCTTGATATACCGTAAATCTACTTGACAAATGAACTGCTTGTCTCATATAAATGACCTCAGTGGCGCTGGAGTGAGACATGCCGAGACACGACGGGATCGGCCCGCATTACACTATGACATGCCCCTACAGGTGCTGAGGGGACGAAGAACATAAGAGTCGGAAATTATAAAAGACATCGAATCTGTTCGCGGACAGATTTACACGGTATTTGTCACTTTATTTCTGTACTGCTACACTTATGTCCATCATTATATCTATGGTTGTCTATAAGGAAAAAGTGATCATACTCTATCCTAGACTACCTACTTTGTAAAGATATCTCGAGGATTGACACAGTTATATCGAAAGACGCGGCAGTTAACCACGGGCGGTAGCAAAACATGACTGCTCGAACTTGGCTAGGGGATATCCTCCAGCACCGTCTCCCAATACGCGGACTCCTGAAGCTGGGGGCATAAGGTTAGTGCAGTCTGTCTATCACTCTTGCATAGGACCTAAGGTCTACAGGCGCCCTTGATCGTTCCTCAGGTACCCTCGTTCAGGACGATCTCGACCTCTTGAGTTAGCAAGAACTAACTACTCCTTGTTAAAAACGTCACTTCGAATATTTTTGCCGATGCAAGAGATGTCAGCACCGTTTCCAGGCCCAACCACCCGTACCTCCGAATAGAAACACGTATAACCCGCAACGAAGGGAAAGGGCAGGAAGTCACTTCATAAATGAGTATTGGGTATATTCTTCTTGACACATTCACACACACTTTGTCCGTCTTTATCCGACAAACCCAGCCAGCCCGATCCGCTACCAGCCGGGGGGTAAAACTACCTACAGCCCTTGGATATCTTGGTATCTGATGACCAAAAAAAAGAAGAGAGAAACAACCATTAGAATAATTTCCGTTCCGGCCTCAATGTGACACAGGTGGGTATGATCTTGGTACAAGATGACGCTAATACGTAGCAAACACCGCCAACGCCTAATAGTAAGCCCCGAGTTCCCTTTTTTCCCTCTTCACCACTATCCCGCCGCAAATTCTCACTCCGAACGCCCTGAATTTCCCGTTGTGTCGCTCATACAAACACTCTCTTCCTCTCGCCTTGTTTCGCGCCTGGCTTCGACTAATGCTGGTCGATGCTTAGCTAGGTAGCTGGCACTCTGCTCCTGTTTGTAGATATTGGTAGGACGAATCCGTCAAGGCCGGGTTGTACGACGAGTCCCCGAAGGGCATGTCGGCCACAGAGAGCTGGCAGTCTCCGCTCGAGAAGAATCCAAGGTCACCTATCGCCCCGATACGCCTCGCCTCTTCTTTCTTAAGAGTGTTCCAGAATGCCTGGTCGTTAACTCCAACGGCCACGCCGGCGGTTTCGGGGGTCGGCTCCGACGTAGGATAGGCCTGGGTGAGCGGCTGCGGCTGCGGCGGCGGCTGCTGTTGCTGCTGCTGCTGCTGCTGCTGTGGATGCGTATTGCTGTGGAACCGCCGAGGGCCGGCGTACACCTCGGGGTGCGGAGTCGGATATCCCCCACCGTTGCTGAACGGGCGTCCCGGATCTGGTGCCGGCGCGATCGGCGTGTGGTTGATTGCGGTGAAAGAGCTAGGCGGGTTAGATCTTGACGTCTTGCTTTCCGAGACCGAGTTATAAACCTCCGTTCCCGACGACGGCGCGTCATCTGCCGTATTGCGCGATGATCCGGCCGAGGAATTGATATGATCATATTCGTCCGGCCGTACGAACCCGAAGTCTTTAAGCGTCGAAGTCCGGGGTTTGTATTCCTCGAGCCCGCCACCGCGACCGCCCTCACGGACCCGCAGCGTTGGCTGCTCTTTTCCTGCATTCTTGGCAATGTGTCGATAGTAGTCCTGCTTGATCCTCTCGAAATACTCGTCCATTACTTGTAGAGTGTCCACGTATGTAGTGGCCATTTTGAGCCACGCCGACATTTTGTGGAGTGTCGCGAAGGCGAATGCCACTGGCCCGCGCTTGAATACCTCAGACGCAGATTCCGGTTGCCTGGGGTCTTCGAAGTCGTAGTCTAGCATGTGCCTCTCGGTGTCCATCCGGGGGAAGTGCTCGGCGTAAAGTCCACAAAAGCCGGCGGTCCAGATCGCGAAGAGAACGATGGTTGATTGCGGCAGTTTGTCCTTCCTCTGACAGATTTCAATTAAGTCAATGATATCCCGGCCGGCCTTGAATACCTGCTCAGCACTTGCGATCCAAAATCCTTCTGGGGGTTCGCCGTATTTATCCTTCTCCTTCCAAAAAACTGGGTCGTCAAGCGGTCCTTCAGGCTCTTTGCATTTAACGGGAACAAATGGTATATATTCCCGATGCAGCATAATCATGCAAACGCATCTGAGCATGTGTAAGAGCACGTACGCGCTTGAAGCTTGGTGGTTCTCGTGCCTGAAGTAGTTGGCTCGCGAGAAGGTGAAGGTATCTGGAAGTTCAGCAAGGAATTTGTCGAGCTTCTCGTTTAACTGATGAAAAGTACTTTGCTTGTACCACGGCGGCGTTTCCTTCTCCTTCTCATGCAGCCGGCCGCCTTGTGAGCTGAACCTCGCTATCTCCCCCCATACGTCCACCAACTGGATAAACCGACTTAAAACACTGTCGTCTAGACCGTGCCGGGCTCTGTCCTTGAGGAAGCCGGTCTGTACTTCCATTGCTAGATCGAATTTGTCTTCGGAGCATGGGAGTTGGATTCGGAGATCCTCCGATTGTATGATGGAAACCCGTTCTTTACCGCACGAGAGCATGCGATCTAGAATGAAGCAACTAAACATGATCCGCCTCCTGACTTCTTTATCTAGCGTGATTTGAGACTGCTCAAAAGAGTTCCTCCGCTGAAGCTCGACAGTCTTGGCGTCCCCTGATTCGGGCCCATCAGCAAAACCGAGTCCTAGATACTGCGCCATCCTGATGGCAGTACCCACGTACATCCAGGCGCCGAGCCCTCCGGCCTTAGGCCTCGTCTGGCTCCAATCGTATAGACCAAGCATAAGGAACGCTGCTACTCTCTCGACCGACGTAACTTTCATCGCAGTTCGTAGTGGACCTAGAGCCATGGTAAGGATGTCAGCATAGTACTCAGACGCTGCTGTAGGATCAAGCTGCGTCTGAAGTGGCCGAGTCCTAGCATTGCCGGGTTGATTGTTGCAAATATGAGCAAGATACTTGACGAGGTCCGGGTGAAAACGTGCGGTTAGAGTCAGAACACCTAGCAACACCAAATTGAGATCTGAACTATCTGCTTGCGAGGCTTTGAATTTCCGGCCTAGTTTCTCCTTCATTGTCGGTAGGTGTAAGAAAGACAATTCCGGAGCAAAATGCAACTTGTAGATATCCAGCACCTGTTCCCACAGGTCCTCTGTTAAGAAAGGCGCGGAAAGTACTTCTTCAGCATAAATACTCGCTCTCTGATTGTCCACTTTGGATATGTCATCAATCTTCTTGAGCTTCTTTCTGTCTGAACCTCCGTCTCGTTCCTGCTTCACTCCCGAAGGCGGCTCGGCTCGTTTCGGCGGAACGAGGTTGGGGGTCCCGAACACGCATTCCTTTCCCGTCTTGAGGCAGCTATCGCAAGGAGAGCAGCCGTTAATATTCTCGCCTAGGTTTCGCTCATATTAGCAACAAGCCGCAAAATTGAGTAGAGCCAACAGACCCCAGCAGACCCATGCTGGAGACGACAGATCCGCGATGATTCTCAGGAAGAATGAACTAAATAGACATTTCACACCTCCTCCTTGCCACATCCAAGCAACAAATAAGGAATAAGGCCCTCCAATAGGTAGGGACTTGACATACACTTTATTTTACTCTTCCGGCACCGTAGGCAGGCAACACTTGACCGCATCGGGGGACGCATCTTGGGGGGTTTCTTCCCTTCATGATTGCCTGCCACCATTGCCCTTGCCTCGCCATCCCCTAGCCTCCGAGGGGCGACACCTCCAACCCCTTCTACCCGCGATAGCTCGGTATTCAGATGCTGTCGGTCGGGAGGTATTGGACTTGGAGGTCTCGGGTTGCTATCGGCGGGAGAGTATATTTCCTTAAACTTCCTCTTCGGGACAGTCTGATAGTGGGCTATATTCGGATTCTCATCGGTACCCGACTGATCAGGAGGGGAAAGTATCGACTGGATTCGGATTGGAGTCGAAATTGTGACGGCTAGGTCCAAAGCGGACCCGAGATATTTCGAGGAAGTACAAAGGGCCCGAGGGGCGTCTTAAGATGTGTCGCGGAGCGGACAACACCGTGCTGTCAGGCACAATACTTAAAAACACGATGTTGAATGACGGTGACAGTGTTCGTGTTATCGAGGAAGCTAATATTTGCGTAACGAGGGACCCGCGGTGCTGTGCTCCAGAGACCCCTTCTAAGTCACCCTTCAATCTGGTCGTGATCCCTGGTAATGTGCTACAGCGTCAAGGAGCTGCGACTATCCGTTTACGGCGCGCCTCGTCGACTGGGGCTAGTTGGAGGCCGCGGCTGCAGTTGAAGGACCCTAAAACTTCGTATCATAGAGCTGAGTCGTCTCCTAGCATAGATTTTCGCTATAGCAGCGATATGGCAGCAATATGGCTACGGGCAAGAGAGCAACCTGGTGATACGGAATGACAACATGAGATGGAAATAGGTTGAGCGAACTGCGGTCGTACGAATAACTGGAATGTGGAATATGGTAGATGAGAGAACAGTTGCGAGCATGGATTTGAAATCTATTGACGAGGATAGATCGGATATGTTACAGTATCTACAACGAGGTGGGCACTGGAAGAAGGGAAACCTCTTCGCTGGCGGGCAGAGCCAGTCTAGAAGTCCACCTGGGAGGGCCAGGGTCAAGTTCCCCGGACGCGGACGGGTCGGGTAGAGACCAATCTACCCAAGCTAACAGCGTTGGATGACGGACGAGGATCGGCTTTTCATTCGACGTCCAATGAACAAGCGGCCTGAGCTTGATCGAAGGCGCCCATCTAGCGCACAGGCCTCGGTTGCTGCCCCCCGACAGGCTCATCTGCATGTCGCAGTGGGGGTGCTTCCCTAAAAAAAAGAAGAGTGCAGATTTCAAGGGTTGGTGATTGATCAACTGCAGACTCAAATGGCTGATAACAATGCTACGACGAGACAAGACGCATGGCGGCGGGAGCGGCTACGCCATCTACGACAGCATACGATGCTGCAGAATTATTAAAGGCATAGCAGACGCCATGGATCGTAAGACCCCGTGGTAGCCGGTTGGAGAGCAGACTCGGTGGTAAGTCGTATTAACGTTTTGACATATCCACGGGCCGATGGCTCAGATGCTACCCATCCGTCAGATGCAAGCAGATAGTCTCCTATTTGTCAGGAAAGTTAGCTCTGCCCCATCTCCTTGCTTTCGCACGGTAAAGGGTCCTAAATTCCCTACCGAAGCAACAGCCAACCGTGAAGGCTATATCCGGCAAGCATGGACAAGTCCTAGACTGAATGCCGAGTTGGTGAAATAGACTCTGGTTAATACGTCCCAGTCCCAGCATTGGGCGCTCACTTTGGGGGTCGACCATCAGTCTACCTTTGCGACTCTTGCAAATCATTGATCGTGGTAGGCTGCAACGTTTCTCGGGACACATTTGTACTCCGGCCCAATCATCAGCACTTGCATCCGCGACCCGTGGGGGCTTGGTGTCTGGAGGCAGAGAGTCATTACTCTACTTAACCCGGTGAATTGGAACTTGAGGGACGCCGAACGAAGATGTTGGTGATGAAATTGCTCACTCGGCCTTTCTTCAGTTAAGCGAATATGACAGGTCTGATGGTGGGAGGCATGATGATAAATGGTTCGTCCCACGTCGCCTACCTCCCGCCTCCTGATGAAAGGAAACTCGAATTGTTCGCTAGACGATGCGATAATTAAAATTGGACGATTTTGGCCGGTTTCGTGGTCGCCGCCCCCGATCTGCACGTCTACCGCTCGGGCTGGGTTTCGCTGAGGACAGGATTCTCATTCCGTCCTCTTAGCTCCGGACCACATTGAGACAGGTCTTAAGAGCCTAGAATATTAGAACCCAGAGACAGCCAATATGTTTAGACTTATCTCGAACCGGAACAGCATGAGCCGTCTTCGCTAGAAAGCTGATCGAGGCTGACTGTAGTCCGCCGGACAATAAACCATTACTTGAGCGTCCAGAACATAGTACGCGGCGAAAAGCTGCGTCGACATTAGCACATATGAATTGGCATTCTATTGTCATAGACCGGTCGAATCTTTTGGCGATGTGCATGATGGGTGGCTGACAGGCCAAGAAGCAGCAAGGGTCCCACTCTACTACTATACGTAGTAGTAGTACCAACAATTCGAGTCCCGGCTGGACGGATGTTGAAGGAGTATCCTCGAAATATCACCAACGCCTCGGCCGGCCTTGACACTTGGAGTCCTTGGAGAGGAACTGAGGAATAGAGGAGAAACTCACTAAACGTTAAGAAGACCAGCGACTCCACCCTCTCCTCTCTGCCCCTCAGACCCCTCAGGCCCCCACATCAAGACCTCGTGAGTTGGAACTTCAATGGAAGCTGCCCCTCATCTAGGTCAAGGTATGTACATGTATGTAGGTACATATTAAGGTACCTTTAAGTCTAATGTCTTTGATGGAACCCCATGTTAATTACATGTATGTACATCGACTACTATGTACATGTATATATAGAATTCCTAAATTTGGCTTATACTCGGAATACATGCGTAACCACATGTCGGCATGTGCAGCCAAGAGAATATCTCTGGCATGTACTGTCCAGTAGCTGTCCCAGTATAGCAGCTACATACCTCTTTTGGCGCGTAACAGGGATTGTGTGGCGATCACGCCCAAATCATCCAATGACGTCGCCGTGAGGCCTCTTGAAAGTCCCAGCCTTGCAACCACACAGCGCTTGTCCCTCCCACCTAAGCGCTTGAAGCTCTCTTGTTCATATACGTAGGTGGTACTACCCAGACCTTAGGTTATCTGATAAATCATGTGTGATTTGTGTATGCACTTGTGCACAAAATCCGCCAGAGCTAACGACGTGCCGGTCTCGTCTATCTATCCATCACCATTCTTTATTCCTGTTGGTTACGCTAACCTAGACAATCGTCATCATCCCTCTCTTCGGATAACCCCCCAACTTGACTTGTATCTTTGTTGGAAATAGGAACACGCGACATAGTCACTCACCTCCTCAAATAGCGAGTCGTTCGCTACCGAATAATACTTTCCTAGGAATCATTTCCAACCTGTCATCCTATAGTGGTTCGAGATAAGATGGCCTCTGGACATAATGTAAGTTGGTGCGCCTTGCATCTATTGTACGATGCGACGCTGTATTCTTCGGCACTGACGTCGCCGCCCCCCAACAATAGGATCCCAAATTGTTATACGCCATCCAAGGCGTATCTGCCTATCACCTCGCCTACGGCAAGGAGGAATCCATCACACCTGCTGGGCCGCAGACTTTGTCGTTGTTGATGGTTCCAACGTCTTCCTCCTTCGCCGATCCCTCTTTGGACAACCAGGATGGAGCGCCTCCCGAGGACTTCTATCTGCACCTTCATCTACCACCCGAATTAGACATTCCTCTACCCGCGACTACCCAGATCTATCACCAACCACCCCGAAGCTACCTTATCCCGAGATGGGATCTCGGCCCTGATAGCGGCGCTTTCACGCGCATCGAATTCCCCCAGGTTGGCAGTCGCAAAGGTTTACAAGAGGATGTGGACACTTTTGAGACCATCCTGGCGCAGTGTACCGCCTTTCTAGAGAGAGCGCCACCGCCAAAAATGGCGAGGAAGGAAAAGGAAAAGGAGAAGTCTTCCTCGTCAACACCGCCGACTTCCACTAGGTCCTCGCCAAAAATGTCCAAATCCAAGCTTGGAACTTCAGAACCGATCCCAGCATATAATCCTGCTTCTTACAAGCCTGGTGAGGGCTACGTGAAAGGCAGTCAGAGTTCCCAGAAAGGTGGCCAGATCGTGCTTATAGATGAGGAAGATGGCAGCGTCATAGGAGAATTATCAGAAGGATATCAGGTCATCGAGGCTGGTGTGAAGCCGGGTTCTAAAGGTAAGCATGAATCGCTCTCCCTAGGTTTCGTTCAGCAATACTTATCATGATGATAGATCCTGTTGAGATTACTCTTCCTGAGGAAGGGACAAATCAACTTGCTGTTGTCCCTGCGTCGGCGGAGACTTTAGAATTAGAGCTGCACCCGGCTTATAAAAAGTCGTTCCTAGTCTCGAAGGCGGCATACGCGTCCCGATTGATCATCACCACCTCGGACTTCGTTTCTAATGCCATGCAGAGCGGCTCGGACAGCTTTGTCAAAAGCACTAAGCCTACGGGAAAAGCTGTGACCTTCACACCAGCAACGCACGATCGAGTTCGCCGCATAGGGAAGTTCTCAGGCGGTGTGGCTGACCTATCGTCCAAGACGGTGGGACAGGTCTCCAAGTTGGCTCAGAACGTAGGAGCTACCATCTCAGGACGTGGCGTCAAAGAAGGTAAAAGGGGTTACGGTCCGGATGGGAAACCGCTCGAATCGTTTAAGCCTGGGCTGCTGAACAAAAGCTTGATGGCTTTTACGACCGTTGCCGACGGAATTGACCACGCAACCCGTAACCTCCTTACTTCAGCATCGTCGTCTACGACAAGCATGGTTACTCATAAATGGGGCGCCGAAGCGGGAGAGTTGTCGAAGCATCTTGGTGGGAGCGTCAAGAATGTTGGCCTTGTCTATATTGACGTTACGGGAGTCTCGCGAAAGGCCATCATCAAAGCTGTTGGAAAGGGCATGGTGGTTGGAAAGGTCAAAGGAGGAGGCGAAATAATCGTAGGAGACGACACCGTTGGCATAGTGCCGGCACAGGGGCCTGGCGGCTCCAAGAGCAATTTGGTGGCGGAATCCGCGAGCGTCAGCGGCGCTTCGGACAACGGCAAGGCGCCGAAACGTTAGTGGTTCGGCATATAACCCCTGAAATTAACGAATAGTTTATGACTACGATGTGATGCAGGAAATAGCGAATTCCTTATGGGTACCTAACCTATTGTATAGTACGTGTAGTTGCGGTGTCTAGGTAGTACAAAGTATGAAGGTAGACACGCGGGTTACATAATCCAATAGAGACGCGAATCAACATTGAAAGGCTGGAAGCTATAATAAAGTCACGTGCTCCTAATTTATGCTTGACGCGTTTGGAGGAACGCAGGGGCGACTTAGAAAGCAAATAGAGGTACATAGTACTACGTACCTAACTCATCAACAAGACGAAACTCAATTCTCATTCTGAGATGCAACAACAACAACTTCAAGACTCATTTCACACGAGTGACTTTTACTCCCTCATCTGAAGTGGTAGATGATGTCTTAGGTACTGAATCTAAATGGCACCGTAGGTAACTTCGCTCTTCTTTACTAGTAGCTAAGCTAGGTCCTTTCCGTCGCCGTCCCATCTCTGACCAGTCGCTCGATGCCCACAATACCCGGAACGGACCTGCGTAGGTATTCATCCATTCAGATGTGTCGCTACGAGTGTCTTGGTTCCATCATTCTCCTAGTTCAAGATATCGGCGATAAGATCCGGTCTAAGAAGCCTCCACATGTCTTACAAGGGTCGGGCTCCTACAGTTCAAGGTATCAAGACCGCGTTTCTAACATCATCATAGCCCTCCACGCTCTCCACAATGCTCCACGAGATCTTACTCTCCCTCTCGGGGCACCCGTCCCCTCTACTCAGGAATGACTATACAGACTCCAGCGCACAGTCGATCGTATCGCCGCCGGAGAGAGAACTATTGAGGACAGCCGGGCATCTTAGTGATCTTCACTGCAAACTTATAAGCTACACTGCACACATCAGTGCATCTCATCCCTCTGTCATATGCCGCTCAGTTTCGACAGCCATCAGTTCCCTATACCTATCAGCATTCCAAAGAAAGGTGTTGGAGGTCGAAGACAGCCTTCTTCGGAAAGATCCTTCCCTCGTGGGCGCTTACAATATTGTGCCCCTAACCGCCGTCATTGGTGAGTTCTCCGGTTGGACTCGCCGCCTAGAATGGCTATGGGACTTGGTCCAATTCGTTCTCAAGGATAATGAAGGTTCGCCATGTCGGGCGGCGCAACTCATCAACAAACTGCGCGACGAGCTTCAGACCGGCTATGCCGACATTGGAGAGACAGCACTTAGTCTCGTCAAAGTTGCCGAGATAGCTTGGTTAAAGCAGGTTTCGGCTTGGGTCCTCTATGGCCGAATACCTGCGCTAGGGGATGTCGACTTCTTCATTCGGGAGAACGAAGATGCGGAACAGGTGAGGATTTCATACTGCTGGTATCTAATGGAGTTGTCATCGTGGCTAATAGACCTAGGGATTCTCAATTGAGCACGGCCTGTTGCCTTCGTTTGTGACACCGTCAACTGCCATGTCGATGCTGTTCATCGGGACATCCCTAAATCGAGTAAAGACTAGAAGTAATATAAAACCCAATAACAGCGGGCTCAATCATCTCTCATCTCAGCTTCAGATCTTTGCAGGCTTGGCATCTCCTCTCAACAGTGCTGCCTTCTCTAGGGCTATGGCATCAATCCGGCTCACATTATCTCGGACAACTTTACAGAAGCTTCTACCGTTAGCCAAGGTTCTCGAGATGCTGAGTCTCTTCCGTGGTTTCTTCTTGCTCGGCCGCGGCGAATTTGCGATGGCTCTCACGCAGCAGGCCGACGAGGTAATTCGCAGCCGATGGCGGCGTGCAGATAATCTTGCTTATGAGAAACGGCACGGTCTCGGAAATGTGATGGTTAAAGAAGGGGAGGTCGCCACGGTCCTCACCAAGACCTGGGCTATACTAAGCTCGATGCAAGGCCAGCACGCAGATGAGGACGAAGAGCTTGAGCTAGCGAGAGATCTACTCCGGCTGAATCTATCCAAGGCCAAAGCATCCACGCCCGTGAAGGCTAAGACTAGTACTAATACTCAAGTACCCAGCAGCGTCGCAAACACTCCATTCCGAAACCTTCTTTTCTCTATGCCTGTGGTCCTCACTTCTCAGATCCCCCCGCCGCTAGATCTATTCTTGGCTGTATCCGATGTGCAAACATATACTTCGATAAACTCTTACCTTCTATCGGTCCGCCGTTCTCACCTCCATCTTACGGACCTGTGGAAAATAACATCTCTCCGCCGTCACCATCCGCCACCACCTAGACCTCCATACAGCACTACGAAAGGAGGCGTTGCGAGGACACGCATTCTTCGCGAGCGCTGGTCCGCTCGCTCCTCCGCGACGCGAAGCGCATGGAGTACAAGTAGCGCCGCGATATTCTTCCTCGCTGAGACCGAAGCATACCTCCAAGTCGAAGTCGTAGAAGGTCTTTGGGACGACTTTCACGGCTGGCTAACGGGTAAACAGGAACAGAAAGGACAGCATCGCGTGCGCTCTTCTTCTTACACGGATCGTCCCAGTGACAATAATGATCCACTTGAACCTGAACTCGAGGCAGACGACGCCCAATCATCAAAAGATACCCAGACACAACCCTCACCGCCCCAACACCACGACCCGCAGACCCTCGCCACAGCCCACCGCCTGTACCTCCGAACGCTGACGCGGCGGCTCCTCCTCACCCAGCCCGCCTTCACTGACGCCCTGTACGACCTCCTGGTCCACATCGACCACCTGGTCGCGCTTGTGCACCGCCTGCACGCCGTCTGGACGGCCACGGACCTCGAAGCCGACGAGGGCGTCGTTGACGCGTTCTCGGACCTAGCCGCCGAGGAGACCGACGTGCGAGCCGGAATCCGCGATGTCGAGGGCAAGGTGAAAACGGGGATCGAGAGCGTCGTTAATAACCTGAGGGATCTGAGCATGGACTCGGCGTTCATGGCCGAGATCGAGGACGCCGGCCCCGAGGACCAAAGGGGTGACGAGGCGGGCTTGGGAGCCGGGCTCGCCGACGATGTCGATGGCGGTGTGCTCGAGGACACGGGGTATACGCCGCGACGCACGGGCGGTATCGATAGGTTGTTGATGAAGCTCGATTTCGGAGGGTGGTTCGATGCTGGGAAGATTGCGCGTGGGGAGGAGGGGGTGGACGATGATGAGTTTTGATGGCAAAGAATAGACTTCTTACTACGAATCGGGGTGGATGAATCAGTATGCGATTACTGAGCTCCTTACTTGAGAGAGGTTGCGAATGCACTTGAGCTAGCATAGGTACTCAGCTTGATTCCTGAGTGACGAAATACTGCAGTTATTCTAAGGCACCGGGACTTTACACATGAACTCAAACGACACGAGTAAACCCCGTTCGGATGTGGTATTTGACAATTGTTTTATCAAAATTCATAACATTCTGCTGAGTCTCGGCGATAACCCAGACCCCCGTACGTTGATACAATACAAACCAAACAAAGCAATGGCGAACACACTATAAACATATACCCTCGCGATGATAATGATGATGATGCAGCACCAAAGGTTTAAGTAGACATATACATACACCCCTATTCATGCACCGACCGATGCTCCAACCCGCCGAATGCTCCATGCTCATGACCCAAGAAAGACAAAAGGAAAAAGTTTATGCAGCCCCCCAACCCGATGATGTAATGAAGTATGTAAGTATGCATGCGCCTGCTCCATTGCCGCCCAATGCAATGCATACCCGAGATAGATCATATAGAGGTATATGTATATATAAACGCACCGTAAGAGATGACGACCCGAAGGAACAAATAGAAATGAGGAAGATAAGGACATAAAAAAAAGAGGGGGTGAGGGAATAAGTCAGGATAAAAATAAGACAAGGTAGATGAAGAATAACTTTTGGTAACATAGGACGAGACGCCGTATCGTCAATCATCAGTCGTGTCGCGAACGTTCTCAAACCCGAGCCGGTGCTGTTCTATTTTTCTCGTTCCGACCCGTAAGCTGGGGATACGGTGCTGAGCGCGGAAAGAAAAATGAATGTATATGCCCTCGACGGGAACGCCGTCCGAGGTACTGTGATCATGGATGTTGTTTGGTGATGCATTAGCCTAGAGGGAACTGAGCGAATGTGGCGGCCTGGTTCCGCATGAGAATCTGACTAATTCCTTAGAGGTTGAGTCTTCTGTCGTCGGCCAGCTCTCAGAAAGCAGCTACGGCTCTTTGAAAGCGCAATGGGCTCGGGTGGTGGTCCGAGTTCCTGCGGGCAAACATGTGTTGTACAAAAGCCTTAGGGCTGACGACCTCGACATCCAAGGATTTAGACGTGAGCGGGAGTCCGATGCGGTGGATCTTCTTCGTCTGCCAGCGCTCCTTAATGCAATCATCGACAAGCGCTATGAGACCAGTTGAGACGACGACACTGTTATCATTAGCATTAATGTCGGGGGCTTAAAGCATTGGACTCAATTGGGACTTACTCGGCAACATCAGTCAAAGCATCGACCAGGCTCTTGTCGCTGATCCACATGTGGCAAGGTGGTACCCAGCCGCCGGCGTCCTCGTCAGCGGTAATCTGGACTGGCGACCGAGTCTCCGGAACGATATGGGCCACGGGTGTGTGATTGTGGCCGTCTCGGAGAAGATGAAAGGAGACCGAGTCCGTGAGCTTGTCCACCACTCTCTTCCAAGAGTACTTGTGGCCCCACCATTCGAACTCATATCTCTTCGTGTTCCTATTTCCGCGTCGCGTCACATCAACGCGCGCATAGTTCGAGAACTCGAGCTTGATCGTATTCGTAGCTATTGGGCGGACTTTCTGCTTCTTGTCGGAAAGAGCATGGGTGACAGCATCCATAAAATCATCGTCGGCTTCGGTAGCAGAGTGGCTTGTCCCCGGTCGGCTCCAAGATGAGAAGACCGAGCCACCAGTAGGAATTCGAGTGAGTTGCGGTCGTCTCGATAAGGATCTCACAACGGTTGACATCGATCGCTGTAACTTAGGGCGGGCTGCGATGGTCGGTTCGATGTATCTGCGTTTCGAGTTGCACACTTCACGACCAGAATCCCTGCAGTACCGCCGGAGAGAAAACTCGCGCTTGTTCAGATCGTGCATACGCAGATGAAATAGTTGCATCGTCCTCTTCCGCCTACCCAAAACGACGGTGTCCACTCGCAAGTTCATATTACCGTCGGACGTGAAGTCGTCGTGGCGAATAGTCAACCTGTTCAGAGATGGGAACAACGCAGCAAAATCCTCGGGAGTTGAAGGCCGGACATTGATATCCTCGATCTCGTGGTGGTAGGCAGGCAATTGCGGGATATCCGCATAGTCTAGGCAATCTTCCCCATCCGTGTCATCCTCAAACTCGGCGCTTGAGGCACGCGACGAATATGTGTCGACCGACGACCGTGGATATAAGCTTGTGGCTGGTGATAGGTCCTCCTCGCAGCATGCTGTCTGAAATTTGGCGGCTCGAGAACCTGACTCCTTCGTTGATGGCCTAGGGCTATCATAGAGGGAGGTAGGCGCAGTACTTCGTGAGTCATACGAGTCGGCGCTGTGCCTCGTATCCCGAGTACTCGCAGTATGACTAGAGAAGTCGGTGTCTCGTCTTCGCGTCATGATGAAGGGGGAATATGAAGTCATGTGTGCTGTTGAGTGAGTATAGGAGTAGAAGGAGGGTGGCAGAAGGGTGGAAGGTGGGCAGAAGGGTCTTATATCTAGCTGCCTGGGAGATATGCGCCTGGCGATCTAAGGGTCCTTGAGGCGCGTAGTCGTAAGCGGGACACTTGGACGGAGCCCCACTGAGGCCTGATATAGATGATCTCCTAGAAGAAGCAAGGGTATGTTTGAGAGCTGCTCGACATGCGCCCAAACCGGGGAATAAAGTCGGAAGCCGGTAGGATTTGTAGATGGTCAACGTGGGAAGCGGATGGGTCCTATGATGGTAGAATATGTAGGGCGGAATAGGAATGTGTGGACGTGGCAGAGGACTTATGATAGATATGGAGCGGGAGTTTATGCAAGAGGTCTGATGCTGGATGAGATCCGTTATAAACGAGGGAAGCTGACTGGAGCAACATGGCACAACAAAAGAGACATGAGGTAGAGTGGGACGACGGGGAGCTCGACATGATAGCATTGGTTGGAGCTGAGCTGACGAAAGACAATGGCCCGGCAGGCGGAGGAAAAACCAGGAGACGGGAGACAGGAGGTAGGAGGTCGGCGCTACTAACCCTGTCTAGCATCCTTATACCTACTTAGGTAATTGTCATGATGCTAGCTGCATATACTCGACCGAGTCTCGATAGGGCGTTCCCGTTGGTTGGATAGGGCGAGAGGGAGGCGATAGCCCAGCCCAGACTTGCCAGAGCATCCAGGAATCTTCCAGTGAGGGGACGGTATAGCGATGGCTACGTATGTGTACCCGGCATGTACCTACTGTATCGGAGGGCGTCGCACAGTATTCCATGCTTCTAGTATTCCGTTCCATCGTCAACTCCGTCGACTCCGTCGCACAACTTTTTCAAGTATACCCTAGATGGTGGCGAGCTCATCGCACCACCATCACGCTACAATTGTAAGCTCGCGGGGGAGAGAAAACAAGCTGTTGTCTTAGCTTCAGCATTTATGAGTATAAATTTTATATCTGTGTTATGAGACTGACGATGCTATCACGAGGTCAACATCTATTGAGAATTGGAAAAGACGTCAATTGAAGGTGGTGAAGAGGAGAATTGTTGTTGAAGAAAGGAAATCTAAATTGGTGCATGTTCACCTTACCTTATGCGATTTGCGGGTACCTATGCAGCTAAGGCAACTAAGACTAGTAGGGATTGAAGCTTCTGGAGCGTCGGGAATCTCCCCGAAGGTTTAGACATACAGAGCAGCTTCCGTCCTTGATTATCCCTCTCACCGAATGCATTGGACTAAAAAGAATTTATTCAGCTCGTGCATAGTAAAATAATTCTATCTCCAATTCTTGGCCAATTGACCGCAGTTGTTCCTGATAATTCACGCATTGTACCTAACTTATTCTTCGGCAACTGGATCTCATCGCACAGCAGCTTACTTGGAGATACAATTACTTGGAGAGAACATGCCGTTCCTGGTATTCGTTTCCGAGCATGCTGCTAGATAGCGATGGCCTTTACACGACGTCCTGGCCAACCCTTGATCGAAAATGATAGTCGGGATAGAGACAATGTTTGCAACGTTTCTCTTCCACGGCTTCATTAGTCCCGGCGATAGATAATTGAGTATAGGGTGATGCTTGGCCAATTCGAATTTAGTCCTTCTGAATCTCCCATAGGAAAAAAGCCACGAGTCTGTCTATCTGTCTGCCGAAGCATGTGTCACGGCTCGACATGTGAGCGGACGGCAGCAGGATATCACAAACGGACATCCAAAACTGCGGTTGCTACTGATGCATCGTGCTCCGTTATGACGTCTCAGTGATGGGCCATTCATGTGCTCCATGGTCGGTGGTCTTTCGAACTTCGGCGCTGTTACGGAACTGCACGGCCTACCCGTCTATCACCAACATGGTGCACCACCGTCGTCATTGCTTCTATACTCCGTTCCGGCAAGGGAGAAAATAGATTCGACCTGCAGACCCGGTAAATCGAAGGTCGCTCGAATCTGGGGTGCGCTTATGCCCAACCAGACAGCGTCGTTTGGTGCCGAGGCGTCTACATCATGTCTATCCCGGGGCTGCACTTTTGATTGGTACTGTTCTCTGCGTTGTCCGCAGCGTTCGTTCAGACTCAATTTGTTTCTAATTACAATTTTCAACTGCCACGCCTGGGTTCTAGATGCTGCGAGAGAATTAGAAGCACTACCTAAGGGTGTCATCGAACCTCCACGACAGCTAGCCAATACCTCGGCGGGAGGTTGAGAGCGGATGTAGTATTGGTCTCAATCTTTTCTCACTCGCATATAGGGGTAATTATTGGGCCAAGCTTCACCAGAAGCGCATCCCAATAAATTGCCATCTTGGGTATGTATGCCATCGCTCAACCCGTAATCTTTTCAGAGACGAGCCTAAAATTACCAATTTTTGAATGCCCCGTGGTTCGTGACAGCAGTTTTAACGAGCTTTTCAGTTAAAGCAAGAAATATCACTTCAAAAAGTTGTACAACACGGCACTCGCTAGTGCCCAGTTCACGAAGGCGTCAATCACACGAAACATCTGTCGCCATCAATCTCGGTTTCCAGGGCGCTTGTCTGTACGACAGCTGGTGAGCTGCCATCGGTTGCTCGACGCAAGCTTCAAACTCTTTCCGGTCTAGCATTAGCGAGTGCAGCTGTTCCTGCCGCTTTTCTGGTCTTCTGCAGGTCGTCAAATACGGGCCTGCTGTGTGTCAATCGCTCATTCGCTGGCTGATTTGGGCCCGACCTCAACGTCAGATGCGAGCCCATGCGCACAGGGAGGCTCAAGCACGTGCTTCTAGCAACTTTGAGCTTCTTTTGCCAGATACCTCTCGAGAGTACCCTTAAGGCGACTTCCCATGATTGGCCGTTGTCTTTCCTTTTCCCTCGAGACGAAGCGTCGCCGAGAAATACAGCGTAAGAGGTCCCCTCTAGTTAGGTCACCCTGCATACCCCCCTAGGAACCTTGGGTTTCCGGGAATGGAAGACTGATTCCTCGGTTACTCTTTTCCATCCGCGGATGACAATGGGTCTAGTTGAGGAACATTGGTGCTATCTACGGAGAACGCTGGGCTATGCCACGATTGCAAGGACAGGTTGGATCCATCTGATCTCAGTCTTACAATCTGCTCGCTGGATATTGATTGATGCCTTAGGGTACCGACACCTTACCCGGCAAGAGCATCTGTGTCAATGCCCATACCGCCAAGGGGTAAGGAAGTGTTGCAGTTCAACCGTAGTCACAGACCCGGCATCTCTCGCCGTCGACGATCTTCACGATGCCAACCTCTCGATTATGACCGTCGCTAATTAGCGTTGATTTATCCTACCCTCGTCAGCGGCTGCTTGTCCTGCCTCATTCCCCACACGCAATGCAAGGTGCCGAAGTCGGCATCCATCCCGCCGGATACCTTATTTGACCATGTTGTGTTCCCCTTGACGCAATAGACTCGTTCTATCAGCAATCAATGGCCTTCCTGGCTTAATTTGGCCGAGTGATCCCCATTGGAAGCTATCATCATACAGACGGCCCGGACCTTCTGTGGAGCACAAACTCATTGTCATTTCAGGGTCAATTGATTCCGGCTTGTGACGTCGCCGGTACCTGTGCTCATAGGAGCGGTTTTCGATCCCGCCCCCTTGGAGCATTCCTGTGCTTTTTAAGATTCAATTTGAGGTAGCAACCGCTCACCTTAGTAGCTTAGTTCGTCCCTCTTCATTATAAGTCGGTGGAACGCTTGCAACGTCGCCATCTGGAATGTCCCGGATATTTCGTGGCGCGTAAGGCGGCAACATTGACATCGTTTTCCATCAATCCTACTCTGAATATGCCCGATCCGCCAACTTGGACCACGGATGAGGAAGAGAAATGGCCTAGAAACCAATTGGTACAAATTTATGGGCTTGATTCTCAATAATATCTCCACGTCTTCCTCCTCGGGCCATTGGGTCCAACACGAGGGCGGTTCTAGCGACATTGGATATCAAAGAAGATCCAGGGTCCTCGCTTCCAGTCAATTAGAGGCCCCCCTGAGCTGTCGAGGGCAACCTCTCCAATTGACTCCAAAGATAAGCACATACTATCTGATCCCTTGCGGTGGCTCCGACCAAAGCATGCGACTGGTTTTCTCCGATACGCCCACGATCGGGAAACGTGGGGAGCACGGGTGACAACAGACATTGGATGATTAATGTACCCCGTAGTAAGACTGTGACCCTGCGATGCAGCAAGATTTGTCCTATCGGGGTTCCTCGGTAAATCCAGCAACCAATTCTGGAGTATCGACTAAGGTCCGAATCGTCTTTGCCATCCACTCCGTCCGCTCCGTCCTCTCTCGAATGAGAAGTGCGTAGCGATTCGACTGGCTGTTATCCTTCCACAATTCCGTGGGATAGTCTGTCACGGCCGCCTCTCAGCGCCGCTTGCCGGCTTATTTTCGCCATCCAGTGGTACCATTTTTGCATGTCGCAAGGGATTCGATTGAGACTAGTATTCTATACCTTCGAGTTAAGTTGGCCTATGCGACGATCATGTTAGTGCAAAAACCATGGTGAGACGATGACTTGCTCACCTGAGACTCGTCGACATGTACGCGGCTTTCTTACGTCCAAAGATGTTGGTGACAAATATATATTGGACACAAGGTTATTACAGCATAACGGCTATTGGTCTACCCATTGTCTAGACCGTCAATCGCTGCAGTCGCCACCGTTGGCGGTTTGGAATATTCTCCGATGACCCTTTGTCTGGGTGAGAGGCAGGCGATCGCGGAAGCGATTGACCCCTATTGGAAGCTCTCTACCTCGAATGGATCAATCATAAGCGAGACCTAAAGCTCGGTCCGCCCAAGGAGGCAAGCCTTGCTGCTTCTTGGTTGATCATTGAGGGCCTTGAACACCGCCCGTTATATCGGGACTGGGGTCGTGCACGGGTGGTCCAGGCGGGAGAATATTTCTTACCAAGCGTCGTATCATTAGTCCGAAGTGCGTGAGCACATGATCAAGAATGCTCCCAGATCCGCCGCTCACTGCAGGCGCTATTGATGCACGGCTTGGGGCTGCTTGAAACAGAGCAGCAAGGCACATAAGACATACAGTCCCGAGACTCAGACACTCGCTCGCACATGTACAACATGTCAATGTTACAAAACAGCAGCCTGTACCAGATAACCCAAAAGTCAAGTGTGATGTCTCGGGTGTCCGCGTCGCGCTCTCCGGCCACTGCTTCCGAGGACTGCCGGCTACCGGACGAGCGAACGAAGAAGAAAAGGGGGAAATTTTAGCACGGCCCTGCCGTGGTCATCTGCGGTCATAGCCCAGATGCAGCTTCTGCGAGCTTACACCGACGTTATAGGCTTACATAAGCATTAGGTCGTCTTGCATTCCCGTCCCTGTCCCGGCCTTATTGATCCTGCGGTACTTTGCCTTAGGTACAGTAATAACTTTCCCCCAAGGTAATGACGTCTTCTTATTCCTTTTTCTGTTTTTCTTACCAGCTGCTCCGAGGCGTCATACTCCGAGATCGTAGGTACCTAACAGATGCATTCTTATGCCTATCGATCTATAGGTTTTGATATACATACATATAATGATGAAGGCTGTACATTTAGAGTGATGACATGACGTACGATATTACAAAAATTTCTCTATTTCAATATCTATCTGCTACAAGCTAGGCCACTCTTTAATAGGCGAGCGCTTATACATACCCCTAAGGGAAAGGCGGCTCTTACTATGATGTTGTGCGCATGAGATCGTCGTGCAAGGAATAAGAGTTCGAATATAGGCAAGTAAAGTCGGTAGATCTATTCAAAAGTATTATATTATTGTCGAGATCGTCAATCTAGATATATTTCCCCTCGTAGCACTTGTCTAGGTTAGCTAGCAAGCCTAATACTAGTCGATACTATACTAGGTACATTAGGGAATAGAGAATCCATCTTTGATTATAGGGGATAGAAAGAATATGTGCATACACGTCCCTCCGTCTCCTCCCGATACACGAAAACAGGTGGTATGCCATCCTTAAACAAGAAGCTGTCTGTTACTGCGTTGACGACTGCAACAACTCGACTTGAGCTGGAACTTGACACCGGACAGTACCTACCTAGGTATGTAATAATAACCTATAGAGACCTACCTACATACCCACCCACCTAGGTACCTAGGGTATGGAAGTAAAGCAGTCATCCTAGATCCAGAGAAAGTACCTTGGCTTTGGCCTAGCCACCTTACATGAGTGCACATTATAAGCTGTGATGGAAGAAAACCAACAAACCTATAGCCACAACGACGACGATAACCATAACTATGACTGATGACCGTGATATTAACGAGCTAGACTCGGACTTAGACTTAGACTTGACTCTTGAGCGAATGCCTAGTTTTGTTACTCTCCCTTCTTCTCTTCCCTCTCGCCATCACCAACATCACCATCTCATCTCCCTCGCCACCGTCTCTGCGTCTCTCCTTTACACGAATATCCCCAGGTTTCTCATACTTCTATGCTTCATATCGTAGCATATCTATTACATTCCCCTACAGCAGCCAACGTCATCGAACATCGATCATCATCGTCTCTGTTCACTACTTTACTACCAAGCAAAGTACCTAATATGTAATGCGTAAAGCGGGGAGGGAGGACACAAAACTTAATACGGCATCTCCATCGGGCTGTCGACGCAGACCCTTCCGTCCGGGCCGACCCTGACGAGTATGGGCCAGAGGAATTCGTTCATAGAGGAGGACCTGCGCGAGGATCTCTAATCCGAGCTCCACCCGAGCCAACTCCGCGGCATAATGCGCCAGATCTTGACCTCGCCGCTCCTCAGATCCTCTAGCTTGAAGCTCTCCTGCTTGACCTTCTTACTCTCGCGCCCTTGCTCCCACGCCCGCACCTTCTTCTTCGTGCCGTCCCACTCCGATACGATGGCTACGTGGTCCGGTTTGCCTACCTCCATCGAATATTTTGCGTGCATAGGTCCGTGCTTTCCTTGGAACTTGGCGTTGCGGATTGAGACGATATCTCCCGGCCTGATCTCGTCATTTAGCTGCGTCGAAGCGTTGGCTAGGTTGGCGTAAACTAGGGCGCCATAAGCCCGTGTGCCAACAGGGAGTAGAGCATCCTTGAGAGGCTTAAGGAGTTCGAAGACGAGCGCTTGCGGAGTTCCGTCGCCAACGACCGAGTCCTTCTTGGACGCGACTGCGTTAGCTAGGGCCCGACCAAATCGCTCGTAAGCTTCTTCTAGCTGATCCTGACGAAGACTTCGAGGAGGAGGTTCGTGGCGCTGCTCAAGCTGAACGCCCGCCAGATTCTGAGTGTCGAAACGAACAGTAATAACAGTTTGAGAATAGTCCTGGAATAGGACAAAAACTTCCTTAGTAACTGACGTCCCGGAGGTCGATTCATCACTCTCGGTATAGATATCCCGTCTGCCCTGGAACACCGGCGGAAGCCCATTCGGCGCAAGCCACCATTGAGTGTGACCGGCTAGTTCGACGTCATATGCTACATAACTAGTTTCCATTGATGGTCGGGAGGTATCAACTGATCGTCTTGCGCCAGGTCTTTGGACATCCAAGGAATTTCGAGAGGGTAGCCTATTGACTGGTGGTGCTGGTGGGGCCCCGCGTGTAACTGGCGGTGGCAGCGGAGGCGAATGGTACGCAGAAGCCGATTGTGGCGTAGGTGTCGGTTCATCATGAGCAGCTCCACTGTGCGGACCCGGTCCAGTAGAGCTTTGGATGGCGTTGTAATTATAGGGATCGTAATCGTCGTCATCATAAGAGTATGATACCTCTTTCGGTGGAGGCGGCGGCGGGGGAGCAGCACGAGGCGCATCTACTGATGGCCTCGAGGCCGGCGCCGGGTGGCTCGGAATAGGTGGCGGGCCAGCTCTTGGAACCGCCGCGCCGGGAACTGGAGGTGGCAAGGATGGAGCTTCAGCGACTGGCGAGCGAACGGGGGTGTTGTCATCAAAGCTCGAATCTCGTGCATGTGACTTGAGCGCATCCTTGTGATGTACTGAGGAACCAATGTCAGTGTCATAGTCACCTTCGTACTCCGTAACTTCTCCTTCCTCGCCATTGTCCAAAGTTCCAGGCCTCATGGGGGATAGGACCCGTTCATCAGCTGTAGAAGAGCGACTTAGGGCACCACCTGGGGGTGGAGGCGGTGGAGGGCGGCCCTGAATAGGAGGGGGTGGAGCTGCGCCTGGAATAGGGGGTGGTAGACGGCTGTTCCTCTTGCTTGGGTGTGGAGGTGGCGGCGGAGAAGACGGGAAGGCCTCCTCGCCGATATATGAAGTGCGTCTATTAGGATCTCGCGGCGAAGTTGGCATCGTAGGGGATGCTAAAGGAATGGGGGGAGCTCGAGCGGCGGGAGGAACTTCGCCTCGAGGAGTTTCAAGAGCCCTCTGAGGGTTCTCTGACAACTCATCGTCAGACTCGGAGCCTAGGCTGGGTGAAGTTACACTGGTAGGCGGAAGTGGTGGAGGCCGAGCTGGGATGGTAATTAGCTTTCATACTGCGAAGCATATAGGGGAGGGACTAACAATCCGTAGGCACCGGAGGGGGTGCAGGTCGTCCTCCAGGGACAGGAGGTGGAGCACCAGGTGCTTTGGATAAGGCTATCCGTCGTGTTAATCGCCTTATAGTAGTCATAATAAGACAAAGCACGCGCCGGGATTGAAACTTACGTTCTTGACCTGAACCTGTCGGTTGGGCACTAACAACTGGTGTGGTCTCTTGGCCACCTGGTTCCTCGTAATCGGACTCAACTGCTTCCTCCTCTTGTTGTTTCTGTTTCCCCATTCCAGGTAGGACCATCATAGTCGGTACGGGGGGAGCAGGCATCCTTGACGAGGAGGGTCTTTCCACGTCGGTCGAGCGACGCTCTGCGGGCGGTGACGTTTTCGGTTTCTTAGTAGTAGCTGGACCTCCAGCAGGCATCATTCCTGGCGGGCCGAACATGCCATGAAAGCCCATGCCACCGCTCATCTTTGCCATCCTAGCACGAAGTTCTTCTTTCCGTCTTGCTTCGGGGTCAACGTCCTCTTCCTGCTCTACTTCCTCTTCGCCTTCCGTAATTTCCGGCTCTGGGGCAGTTCCTGTGTGAGGACGAGATTTGTCGTCACTGTCATCTCTCTCAGTAAGATTTTCATCTTGTCCCTCCGTATCCCCCGCGCCTGACATATCCGCCTCGTTCCCATCATTCTCGCGCTGTGCTGCAGAAGACTTTCGTCGGACGGTCAAGGACTGTCTCGGAGGTCGAGGCTCGTCAAGGGATGATTTGCTAGCAATCTCGGCTGTGTCCCTTCTCTCCAAAGGAAGCGGGATTTCTGCTGCCTCGGCTGCCGGAGGTGCTTCCTCGCTCTCAGTACGCTTCTTCGGTGGACGCTTAGGCTTCTCCTTTTTGGCAACAGCCTCTGCGTGCCGCTGAGCTGCTTCAGCCTGCTGCTTCTGGAGCAAAGCAATCCGTTCCTTCAAGCTAGTTGGCTTGGGCTGATCCTCTCCTTGGCCTTCGGGGGCCCCAGTAGGAACGAGTCCAGCTTTCTCCGCATTTTCCAAAGATTCTGCTTGACTGGCTTTGACCTCGGGATCCTCATCACGCCGATAGACCTTCGTAGTAGGTACATCACGAGGCGGGGGAACGTAAGCATTCCTGCTCGGCGGAGGAGCGACGAATGGCTTTTTGATGAAGCCGGAACTGCCGGAGGCCAGACCACTAGGCTTGAATGGCGCAACCGGTGGAGCTGCTGGCTTGTTGAAAGCTGCTATACGGTCCTTGAAAGAGTTACTAGCGGGTTTCTCGGTCACTGGCGGACTGGGCCGAGCTGGACCTGGAGCTGGGGCTTTGGGAGCGGCATGGGTGGCAACACGAGGGCTTGCTGGCTCGGGGACCTTAGGTTCGACATGGACGGGTGCAGGGATAGGAGCCGACTCTGGCGGTTTGGCAACAGGAGCCACAGGAGCTGTGGGAGAGCGGGGCGCCGCAGCCGGAGGCGGCGGTGAAGCAACACGTGGTTCTTCATGGGGAACCTCTGATGGGAAATACGTAGGCTCATCAGCCGGCGGGGGCGAGGATGGGACAGCGGGTGGCGGTAGAGGAGGAGAAGAAGGACCAGCAGTGGACTCTGTCTCCTTCTTGCGAGCTCTCGTTGGGCGCGGCGGGGCAGTCGGTTCATACTTCTCCACGAAGTTTCGAGGAAAGATCCCCTCCTGCTTCACGCCTAGATTATCGACGTACTCACCGCCATACCAATCTGCATCTTCTTCGTCGGTGACAGTTATTATTTGACCGATTCCAAAGGGTAGATCGTCCTCGTGATTCGAGGTATATTCGTAGATGGACTTCACCTTGAATGGCACGGCAGCCATGGTGCATCAGCGTCGGCGGCTGCCTAGCGAGACTCGGTGTTAGGAGCTTGGTGTACGATTGGCGGGGTCGTAGACAGCGGGCGAAATGAATGCGATAGTACGGTGTGTATATTGTTTGTTGTTTCTAACTGCCGGCGAAGTCGTTGAGACAATCGACGGCAAATGGATCACGGTTGGACAAATTAGGTAGAACGAGAACGTGTGAGGCTGAGCATTCGCAAGTAGCCTGTCACAGCTCGCAGCTGGAGTAGGTCGACGTCAGCGCATGAACTTGTACCCTTTATAGTCTCTTTTTTTCAGATAGATGAGATGTAACCCACCGCAAAGAGCCAAGCTCGGCTTACCTGACTGAGGTTTGTGTGTGAGGTATGTGCTTCGAGCCGGATTTTAGATACTAGAGCCTGCAGCTATACTTAGACTGCAAGCACAATAATAAATAGTCGCGACAAGATTAATAAATTATTAATCGGCAATAACAGTGGGAAGATCTGAAGGTTGCGGTTGAAAACGCCGGACAGGATCAAAGGTGAAGGGAAAGGATGCAATGCAGTGTGCAGTGCAGTGCAGTTGGCAGGGTTTCGTCGGCTTGGCTTAACTTCACTCTAGAACTGATGCCCGCTCCTGAACCCGAATGTCCCTACCTAATGTTGACGCACGGGCCAATGACGAATACCACATGCATCTTTCCTCTCTTTAGGTAAGGCTTTGTGTGGCGTCTACTCCACTTAATGTGGCGCTATCGTTAAAATGGGACTTTACAGATACAAGACGTTAGCGCCTTACGTATGCTCTCGCAACTATTTTCACCAGATGGAACAGGGGAATCTCGGCATAATACACTTGAAACCTAGGCATTTATATGAAAGATTACACATAAATGTCGACGCATTCATAAATTAGAATCCGTTGCCGAGTGTGTAGAAGTAGCACCTAACTTCATTACAAGTACAGTACAGCGACGGTATACGTAAATATCACGTGTATCGCGGGGTTGAATGCCCCACACTTGTACACACCGGAACATAGTCTACCTACACCGTGCGAAGCCGTGAACTTGTACATGCCACTATCAAAGATTACCAAAGTAATATAATCACCTTCACCTACTACCTGCCTACGACTTAGCATCCACGCAACGAACCAAGAAACAGCAGTCTAATTACACAGCCAAAATGTCGACATCTTCCTCACAGTCCAAAAGGCCCAAGGGCATCCTAAAGAAACCCTCCTCTTCCTCCACCTCATCCACCGCAGTAGCACAAACACCAGCTCCCGCCGCCGCCGCCGTATCCCCCTACCCAATCGAAGAAACCCATCCCGACCCCAGACAAAACCCCAGCGTGCGCGAAGCCGTAATCCAGCAAGCCCTCATAATCCAGCAGCAGCGAGAACTAGAAGACCAGATCCAAGACGCCATAATCGAGCTATCGCGCTTCCCTCTATCTTCCTCCTCCTCCTCCGTCCCCTCCCCAGACCAGCTACAGTCCTACGACATAACCAACCCGCCTCCCGCAACCCTCTCCGCCTTCCGGCGCCTGCTAGCGCCCTTCCAGCCGGGCGACTACGAGGACCTGATCGAAGAGCGCAACACGCGGGGCCTGTGCGGGTACGTGCTCTGCCCTTCGCCCCGCGTCAAGCTCAGCGGGGGCGGCGAGTACAAGCTGGTCAACTACGGGCGGCCCGACTTCGGCATCGTGCCGCGGCGGGAGCTGGAGCGGTGGTGCTCGCGGATCTGCGCGCGCCGCGCCATGTACATCAAGGTGCAGCTACTCGAGACAGGCGCCTGGGAGCGCGTGGGCGCCGACGGGGAAGTCGGCATTGAGTTGCTCAACGAATCGCAGTCCAAACCAAACCCCACGAATACCCGAGGGGAGGACGATGGAGCGGCTAAGCGGCTCGCAAAGGAGCTGCAGAGCTTGGAGGTGGATAAGCAGAAGAAGACTACGCGGGATGCGATGGATTTGGCTCTTGAACGGGGTGACAGGAAGGGGGATGGGTCGAAGATTACTGTCACGATCAGGGAGAAGAAGGTGATGATGGCGGCGCAAGAGCCGTCGCTAGACGAGGATGGTGAGGATCATCTGATACTAGATGGCTACAAGACGAAGTTCGATCCGAGGTCAAAGGCTACGGATAAGTCCAGCCAAGTCACGGAGGTTGCGACAGAGAACCAGGCAACTGAATAACTGCCGTGATAAAAATGCATGAGAAGGCGTCTGGGCTAGAATTGAAAATATACCCTTTGCAGGAAGCGAGATGACATAGGCAACTGTAATAATAAGAGCTTTACAAGTCAGAATAAACTCAGCATCATACATCATTGACCTACTCCTACAAAGCATCTGCTTGCCCTTGTATGAATATCATAGAAGCAGGAAGACAGAGCTTAATCATTAGTAAGTCCAGCATAAGAACAAGTCACATATCAATCGTGAACAGGAGAAAAGAATTGGCCATCAACCATCATCTCCAGCGCGAACGCCAGAGAATCAGGGACACCTTGTGCAGGAAGATCTCGTCAATTGCGGATCTAGAATGCAGTACCTACTATCGTCCTTCGTGATGGTAGTAGTCGTAGCAGTGACGCCGTAAAGCCATGAAGACCGATGCCAGTTGCCCTTAAATCAACCCATAACCCTGCTTCCTTTTTCCATTCTCGTGAGAGCCGCCATCAACATCGTCACGCACTAATGCGCTGATGATTTATCGCGGGGGACGGTCACCGAAGCGGCGGGGTCGTTCGGCGGTCTGCTGCTGAGTGACGGGAACAACATTGACAGGGACATTATCGAACTAGATATCAACTCTTGTAAGTAACCACACTACAGGAATAGAGGGGATGATGGGAAACATACGCCAAGGTGCTTCAGCAGGTCCTTGGTCTCGACGTCAATGTCGAGCTGGCCGGACTCGGTGTTCTGGATGAAGTCCAGGGCAGAGATCTCGGGGACGTATTGATCCTTGCGCTCTCGCTCCTCTTCCTGAAGCTTGAAGGAGATACCGCGGACGGGACCACGTTGAATTCGCTTCATCAAGTGGGTAGTGTAGCCGGCGATCTGTTCTCTCCTCATTAGCTACAATTGCCCCAGTTCGCATTCCCATCATCGCATGTTATAACTAGGAAGCGCTTGTCAAGAATGTGGGTGTCGCTGGCTGACCTTGTTGCGTAGACGCTTGGAGGCGATGATGGCGATCTCATCGCAAACTCGCTTGTTGGTCTCGAAATCGAGGGTGAGCTTGGGGTAGTATCGCTCGATGATGACCTTGGCGGACTTCTTGACTGTCTTCGTACGAACACGACCCATCTTGGCGGTGTTGAATTGGACTGTTGGTTAGTGTAAAGGAAGAGAGCGTGGTGTTGTTGGAGGAAGTCCGTGAAAATGGTCGAAGTTGCTGTTTGAGAAGGATCCGAAAATAATTATTGAGAGTGGGTGAATTCTGTGTGGGGGAAATTCGGTAAAACTCTGGGTCCTAGGGCAGATAAAGGTTTTAGGGATGATTGGACCAGTCAAGTGGGGCTAAATACAGTATGTAAGAGGCAGCTGATAAGCAGTTGGCAAAGCTTCTACCAGGTGACAACCAATCATTCGCATCAACACTACGAGAGTATTCATCATTTACCGTAGAGTAGTGTCAAGGGGCATAGAGCCCGATAATATAGATAATTGTTGATTTGGTGTAGATCATCTGGTAATAGAGGGTGTCTCTTATATAGTATGTACAGAGATCCTACAAGGCATAGAGTCTACACCATATATTACACAGCCCATAACCAAGGGGTACTTGGAGCATATGACTTGAGTTCCGCAATCATTCACTGCCGCAAGTTACGTCCAAGGCCATAAGTGCTCGCGCTACCCTGAAGCCGGCTACCTGGACGCGCGCTGAAGCTAGTCGGCCTGTTCCGCGGGTTGAGTGGGATTTCGGGTGTCTCCATCGCCCTGAGCTCGTCCTCGAACACGGTCCCCTCGCCTACCAACTCCTTCTGCACCGTCGTGCTCTGCGGATTGGCGTCTCCTATATTGATGCAGACCCTTCCGGACGAATCGACGCTGGCCGCGTTAAGTTCCACGTACATCTTTGATCCGCCGTGAGCCTCGAGGTTGAGCTCGTACAAGCCCTTGTTAAACTTGGACGATCTACTCTGCTTCAACGTGTTGAACATCGATTCGCCGAGCGGCGTGGCGGCGACGAATCCCCCGACACCGATGCTAGCTTTAAAGGTTCCCGTAGCAAAGCTCGTGGGCTTCAAGATCCTCGCCTTGGTAGGGAGGTGATGCTTCTGAGGGCCGTAGAGCGCGTGATTCTCCTGGAAATTCCGGGTGCGGAGATAAGAAATACCGGCCGAAGGGTGTGTGATGGGAGGTCCGTTCGCCCCGTATGGACTGCCGCGGTCAAACACCTTGGGCTTCCCTGGCGTTAAACTGCGGAGGAATTGGAACTCGGTGCCCTGGTCGATAGGGGCGAGGTCCAAAAACCGGCTGACGAGGTTGTACAAGGTCATGCGCTCTTGTCTCAGCTCCCTTAAATGATCTGTCAACTGGCTATCGGTAATATCGCCGGCAGAGACCTTGGGCGGTTCTTCCTCCCCGGCTTCCCTGGCCTTTTGCGCCTGACTTGCCGTCATCTCGGCCGCGAGGATCTCTTTCAGGAAGGCCCGGAATTTCCAGCGCTGGCCTCGGACCCTTTTCTCGAGATACCTGTTAAAGTCGCCATCCGTCATGCCAGCGAGCCATGGCCCCGTGAACTTCCACCTCCTATTTGCCAATGTTACCTTTTCCTCCGTGTTTAACGCAGTTACATCAGCATCCTCCTCGAAGACCGACTTGAGAGGTTTGCCCCGCGCATACTCTCCTACCGGTACCGACATCGGTAGGTTCAACTCCTGGAATTTCCACAAGGTCATGGTGTGATCTGACGCGGATTGGAAGTCGGTGACATGCTCTATAGAATCGACCTGCCTGACCCGAGCAAGGGGGAAGGTGGTGTTTGTCGTAGTTTTTGAGGGTAACGGTCGTTTAAAGCCCCAGTCTCCATTGGCTCGAGACGACGAAGTGGTCGTCACGGTGAGATGCGTCGGGTAGTTGATCGTGGCAGTGGGGGAGTAGTGTTTAGTTGCTGAAGAATAATCGCCAGGAGGACCGGGAATCGGGGCTGGCATCGAGAACATGCGAGATGATCTCAGGAGCGCCGCCCCAGGAGAAACACTCCGTCCAGCCATTGTGCGCAGTTATGAGCCCGCCACGGAGCTCAATGCTATGTCAATGGTAACCTTGCGCAACTGAATACGATAGCCTCGTAGCTTGGCAGTTTTCGCGTTGAGGATTTTTTCGATAGAGAGAATGAAATCGGTAAATCATCGGAGCATTTGGCTCTAATACCTTATCGATTATGAAGTAATGCTGTGGGGTCTATGCTTCAGTACCTAAGCGCTAGCGTTCCTTTAGCGTTTACATGGGCCATCTACCTCTAATAGGGGTCGCACATGTAGGAGCTGCAGGGCTCAGGGGTTTAAAGCTCCGCCGCCCGCCCAAGGGTCCGCCGGCAGCACCTAGAGAAGAACAAGCATTCAGCCTTCGACTAAAACCGGACGGTGCCATCACCTAGAAACCCCTATACTACTACCTACCCCTTAACGTAGGAGCAAGTAAATTAAAAATGGAGTCCATCGACCCGGCCACCGGCCAGGCCCTGCCGGCCGACGCCATTCAGAGGGTGCTGTTCGTGGCCAGCTCCGTGCACGTCTACAACATTCCGCCGATGACCCCCGGAAAGGGGCACGTCGCCGCGACCTGGACCGCCGACGGCAACAAGCGGCAGATCTTCTCCGCGCGCCTGCGTGTAATCGAGACCGCCATCCCCGTCCCGGGGAGTGCCGACGGCGAGGAGAAGGTGAAGACGGACGTGGTGCTAGAGGACTCACGCAACGGGCAGCTGTTCGCGGCGGCGCCTTACACCGGCGCGGCCGTCGTCGAGTCTGTATCCGACAGCTCGCGCTTCTTCGCGCTGCGCGTGCAGGACGAGGCCGGCCGGAAGGCGTCGCTGGGCGTCGGCTTCGAGGAGCGCGGCGAGGCCTTCGACTTCGGCGTCTCCCTGCAGGAGGCCCAGAAGACGCTTAGCTGGGCCAACCAGGGCGCTGGTGCCAAGAAGCTGGCCGGCGTTGAGCGGAAGGACGGCGCGGAGAAGCTCCGTGATCTCAGCCTTAAGGACGGCGAGACCATCACCATCAACTTACCAGGGAGGTTCGGCAGACGGAAGCCGGAGCCGCCTCCCCAGTCATCGTCTAACGACAGTCTCTCGTCGTTTTCCTTACCTCCTCCACCTCCTCCATATTCATCCTCGACGCCTCGTGGTTCGGGCATACTGCCCCCACCTCCGAGCACGCACAGTGTCCGACAGAAGCGGTTGTCTGCGCAGGATCTAGGCTTTGACGATGGAAAGTTTGGGGAGTTTGCATGATTTATCGGTCTTGGCGATTTCAATACTATTTTGGGCTGGCATATACGATTGGAGAAGGACATCGTTGGTGATGGACTTCATCTTCTTGCCTCATAGATTTCATTGTGATAACTGAACATTAACTCACAGACGCCTGCCTAAACCCAACCCGTATTCCCTCAGTACTATCATTAAGGCATTCGGGTAGCCTCAACGCTCAAGTATGACTTGCCATTTTCCCTATCTTGCCCGTCCCATGTTTGATCCAGCGAATGCATACCCATCCACTCCTTTGAAATTCGTTCTGGATTTATCTCAGAAGATTATGAGCAACTGGAAGTCATCATCCAATGCATAATCAAATAATATCTTGTCTCTGTTACTCGCCGTGTTAGATGTCTTCTCCATCCCATGTATGACCCAACTCAGGCATACTCATCCCCCTCTTCGACTTCAGTTCTGGATTTTGCTCCGGAGGCTTTAAGCCGGTGTTTACAGTGTCATCTGACGCCTTTTCGGTGGGTTTACCGTCCATTTCGAATATACCCTCTCTGAAAATCTCCTGCGACTCGCCGTTGTGAGAACCATATTCTTGGGCATAATATGCCAGGTTATATCCAGGATAGACCCCCGGGATCGGATTAGATGATTCGTATTGCATGCCTTCCGGGACTCCATAGAACGAAGGGTAATAAGAGCCGAATACTGGTATGTGTGGATTTGCTTGGGGATACAAAGGCGTAATTGGAGGCGGAGTTGGTGGCGGCAGATAACCAGGAGTCTGCTGTTGATGCTGTCCGAGATTCCTCAACTCCCTCTCCTTATCTACCTGGCACCATCTCTCGCGGCACTGGATTTCAACATGGAGCTCGCTCAGCCGCGCTAGTATGCCCTTCTCCTCCTCCACTGTATCGACGATGCGGTGCCGCAACCACGCTCGCTGTTTCTTGGCCCGCCACCGCTCGTCCGAGTTCTCGGCGCAGTGGATCTGCTCCTCGACCACAGGTACCCGCTTGAACAGTTCGACGGCGCGCTGGTCGTGCTGCTGTAGGCTTTGGAGCAAATACAGGCGTTCCGCGTGTAGTTCTTCGAACGACCGCGGTTGCAATCCTAACTGTAACGCGCTGACAGACTGCCAGGGGTCGCTGCGGACTTTTGTCGTGTGTCCTGATTTTGATCCGCTACTGTCGCTCGACCGTGGCCCGTACGTACGATCCCAGTACGCCTGATCGCGACGTGGCGGCTCAACTTTCGCATTACCTGGCATGGTGAATACAATTCCTCTGGGGTGTATGTTGTAAGCCTTTTTTAGTTGCGCGTGTATAGGAACTGAAATATCACAGGAAAGCCTAAGCCACATATATTTATAAGTCTCTTCATAGGTTTCAAGAGACAAAGGTCTACTCAAATACGCAGCCAGCTAGACAAGCATCAAGAAGCAATCTTCCAGAGTGTTCCGGTCTCGCGAAAACAGTATGTGTATGAATCAATTACAAGCCAAGGGTATATAGAATCATCAGGAAAAGATTTGTGTTGAGGACTTATTGTAAAGGCGAGAACTCTTTCAAACTTCATCGACTAGGTGTTAACATTGACAAGAGAACCCATCTTGAGAACTGCCATAGTCAGTGAACCCTACAGTTGATCTGAGTAAGACCTTGATTCATACGAAATCTGGTCACATGGACAATGGAAGCAGTTCTAGAAGGTGTCAGGTTCGTGCTAAAGCGTGAGCCTATCTCCTTGACTGGCAGATGAAAGTAGCAGCAGCAGCAACAAGGTACAGTACAGCTACCTTCATTCAGCATAAGATAATAAGCTCATAGTAAGCCGATTAGTGCCCGTAATATCCACAGCAATCTCATTATATACAATGTAGAGTCTAGGAATCGCGATATGTACCCGACAACGATATACAATAAATTATTATCGTACACCCAACAAAGGCTTACGTGAAGCCCTCATATAGCAAAACCATCATGCCTCGGAGGATCACAAAAGCGCCACTACACCAATAGAATCAGCAATCGTCAATCATCATATAGCTACGAGAGACTTGAACGCTGGACCCGATTCGATAATAAAAGGGGCAAGAAAGCAACTGTAAGATAAACTCACCAGTCCAAAAGCCTCAGCAGCCTTCCTCACAACAGAAATCTCCTCCTTAGTGACAGGCCGATTGATATCCGCATACCTAACCTCCTCCTCCTCCTCCCCCATCTCCGCCTCCGCCATTTCCTTCTTAATCCTCCTCTTAGGCTTGCCCACATGAGCATCCGGCCGATACTGCTCCATAATATGCACAAAAACATCGCGAGACACCTCCCGCGCGAGGAACTCCATGATCCGCTCGCCCTCGGCCTCCTTCCCCGGCATGACGAGATGCCTAACCAAAACCCCCTTTTTCGCTATACCGTCTGGCGTGAAGCACAAATCTCCAACCTGGGCGTGCATAGCCTTGACGCTCTCCACGGCGGCCGCAGCATAATCGTCAGCTTTGAGCAGGCGGCGCGAGGTATCCTTGCTCCAGACCTTGAAGTCGGGGAGGTAGATGTCGACGAGTCCATCCATGAGGTGGAGGGAGGCGAGCGAGTCGAAGGCCGACGTGTTGTAGACGATGGGCAGCTTGAGGCCCAGGTCGCGCGCGTGCAGGATCGACAGCGCGACCTGCGGCACCACGTGCTCCGGGGTGATCAGGTTGATGTTGTGGACTTGGCCCACGTCCTGCAGCTTAAGGTACCACTGCGCCAACTCCTCGGGCGTCAGGTCGAACCCGTTCCGCTGGTGCGCGATGTCGTGGTTCTGGCAGAACGTGCATCGCAGGTTGCATCCCGAGAAGAAGACGGAGCCGCTGCCGTTGTGGCCTTGTATGCAGGGCTCTGATGCTTTATTAGTATTGCAGCTGTTTTACATGTTCATATAAGAATATTCAATTTTAGATGTTCTACTTCATATGGAGATGACGAAACAGTTCGTGAGCGCTGTGATTCGAAAGTCATGGTCACTCACCCTCTCCAAAGTGCGGCGCGATCACGTTGACCTTGACATCATGCCCGATCAGACACATGCCCGTCGTCTCATACCGGTTGACGCCGCAGAGCCGCGGACAAAGGTTACAATTGCTGAGATGGGCATAGGCCAGCGAGCGTTTCTTGGATGCCTCAACCTCTGACAGCAGCTGGTATCTCGGGATGTAGTCATCTAGCAAGAACGGAGGTGCTAGATGAAGCGTACGACGATGACAAGGCCCTCGGACGAGATTTGTAATGAGATAATGAAAGTTTCTACGGGAACAGGCCCGCGCCCTGCTACTTGATAACATCGTGAAGGGTTGATTGCATGATTGTGGAGTACAGCGTTGATGGTTTGTATTAGTGGGTTACCTAGTCGGGAAATAAAGGTGAGTGAATCTTTAGCAGGATATATTTAAAGCCGGACATCGATGACGAAAATAGGCCGTATGGAAGGTATGCTCCTCACTTCGGCCCGGGGTTTGCGGGGCATCCTTGATATCGACCGTAACTCCCCGTTGATACAAAAGCCGGCTTGGCACCCAAATATCTCAACTTATATATCTCCTCACCACCTACCTTGAGGTATACTCGAAAGACAATTTATAGTTACGTCTAAATAGACGTTACTATTGTTGCATATAATTGTCAATATAACTTGTAACTTATCCAATAGTATCAATTGTCAATAATTGCAAAGATGACTCCTCAGATACTATGGATCGGCTTGGGCAACATGGGCAGAGTAAGTCTACACCGTGCCGACTATTCATCCTCGCGACTAATTGCCTCAAGGGAATGGTGAAAAATCTGGTTGAGAAGGGTAACCTGGATAAACCCGTGATCATATACAACCGAACGAGGAAGCGTTCTGAGGATCTGGCGGCCAAGCTTCCCGAGGGAAAGACGGAGATTGTCGATTCCGTTGAGGATGGCCTCAAGAAGGCCGACATTATTTTCACCATCGTCTCCAACGACGCAGCAGTGCATGCCGTTTATGATGGCCTTCTCAAAGGTGATGTCGCTGGCAAGCTGTTCGTTGAATGCTCTACGATCCACCCGGACACGACGGAGCAGATTGCTAAGTTGGTGACGGATAAGGGGGCTGAGTTTGTCGCGAGTCCTGTTTTCGGCGCACCGGCAGCGGCCGAGGCAGGCCAACTTGTGTAAGTCGGAGCACTTCATTCCTGATACTTGGGTTGCTGCATCTATAAGTAAGTCTCTGGTCATGGTTACTAACCTCGGCAAAACAGCTTCGTCCCAGCAGGGCCGAAATCAAGCATAGACAAGCTACGGCCGTTTACCAAAGGCGTGATGGGCAGAGCCGATATCCCCTTCGACGATCAGCCGTACGGCACCTCGCTCAAGCTGAAGCTGATCGGCAACAGCTTCATTCTGAACATGGTAAGCGTGCTAGGCGAGGGCTACACGGTGGCGGAGAAGTCGGGTGTCGGCGTCGACGCCTTGAAGCAGCTCATCGATGCCATGTTCGGCGGTGTCTACAGCCTGTACTCCGAGCGTATGATCAAGGGCACGTACTGGAAGATGGAGGAGCCTCTGTTTTCGGCCAACAACGCGCGCAAGGACGCGGGTCATGCTATGAATCTGGCTAAGAGCGTGGGTGCAGAACTTAAGATGGCCGCGGTCGCGGACGGATACCTGAAGGAGGTTGCGGACCATGCAGGTGGTGATAAGGGTGATCTCGCTGGCGTATATGGAGCTGCGAGGAAGAATGCCGGGTTGAAGTATGAGAACGACGCTTGATTGCTTGGTTTGTTGCCATATTTAATCACATATATTCCGCTATTATGCGTAGGTATTGAGGTAAACAATTCGAAAATTTCATTCTCATACTCTTACAGTGAAGTTGGTGAGTGTTACTCAAGTTTAAATCTCATCTCAAAATGAGAGACGGGTCTTATTAGTGGTACGTACCACCAACAAGATGACTAATCACAACCCAGCTTAGCGTCCTGAACCTCAGCTAAGGCTACAAGGTGAGCTCCAATACTCCAATCTACCACATTCAACAAGCTACCAATCCACCATTCCGAAGACCAGAATTGCCCTAGCTCACAACATGGCGAAGGGGTACGTCTGAGATTCTATTCTCTCTCTATTCCTATGGATAGGATGGCCGTCGATCCGCGAGCAATGAGCTAACCCGTGCTATAGGTATAGCGTCTTCATCGGCCTAGCCATCGTGGCCGCCCTGTGCGTCGCAGCGTGGTTCTTCTCTCCCAAGGGTGAGAACCAGACGTGAGTTGCTTCCTCTTCATCTTCTCCCATCAATATTCAATCGCTAACGGATGGATGTCGAATAAAACAGGACCTGGCGTTCCTCCCTCATCCTCGCCTTTATTAGCTGCTACCTGATGTGGTTCATCACCTTCATGGCGCAGCTGCACCCCCTGATCGAGCCGAGACGGTCCACCGTGAGGGATGGCTTCCAACACGAATGATTCAGGAACACTACTTATCTTTTTTGACAACGAACGGATCCCGGGCGGCGTGGGGGTAGCTCCGAAGGGAATCAACTGCTACACGTGTAAGAATTAGGCAGACGGGGACGAATGCAAGGCATGGGCATCGAGGAAAAGAAGAGTGGAAGATAGCATAATGCTGCCGCGGTAAAGGAGAGAAGAGCCGAGTCTAGCTGGACGGGAGTGGACTGGACTGTACAAATATCTAACCTTACAACCCATTGTCTACATCATTTCTTCGGCGTTCGGGAAGACAGGGAATTCAAACCATGACGACGATAGTCAGGCGGGCAACGCGAACAGACGTTTGCACGCTACCAAATAGTCAGAAGCTGCGGGGGAGTGTATACGGACACTATATCAAGAGTCACTTTAGAAGTCTTAATACGACGCCGCATCTCTGAACGCTTATTGTCTGAATTTCATTTCATTTCCGCTTCATCTAAACCAAATCAACATATATGCGGGCCGTCATCCCACCGCAAGCCTACCAGCCCACTCCCTGACATAAACCAGCAAAGCCCAAAGCGCCTTCCCGTCAGCCGCAACGCCGCTATCCCCAGCCGAATCCACGCCCTCGAGCCCGACGAGCCACAGCACAGCCCTGCCGACGAGCCAGCGGGCGACGGCGCCGGCGGCCGCCAGGACCAGCGCGGCGCCGTATCCGCAGTCCAAAAGGATCTTGAGGGCCTCGACGTTGTTGGCCACGACGGCCCAGCCGAGGCTGCGCGCGGCGGCGGGGACGTCGTAGTCCCAGATGACCATGAGGATGGGGAACAGCTTCGTGGACGACGACACCAGGAGCGCGGTCGAGACCGAGTTGGGCCGCGGGTACGTCGGCAGGAAGCCGAGGAAGTTGAGGGGCGAGAGGCGCGACGACGTTAAAAACCGGATGCTCATGTGGAAGGCTAGGGTCGAGAAGGTGCAGAGGATTACTTGTGGTTGTGTTAGCTAGGGACCTGCTAGATGGGATGTATAGAGGGGAGAAGGAGGAGAGGAAGACTCACGGAAGAACATGTACTGGAACACTATAGGCTGCTGCGCCAGACTCCCTAGATTACTTCCCATCGTAGATGAATTCGGGTCGGGTGCCGCCAGCTTCTCGATGCGCGCCCAAGTCAAGTAGACATCGAACAGCAGCAGGAGCGTCCCCAATCGTATAATAGACGGCTGTCACTCCTATCAGCATCCATAGTATAGCACTCATATCCACCACCCCATAACTGTCTTTCTTTCGAACTTCTGCAAGAGAGAGAGAGGAACATACATCAAACTGATCCCCCTCGCGCATAAGCGTATTATGCAGCAGGTGCCGGTAGACCTGGGGCTTGATCAAGACGAGGTCGATGAAGATAACGACGAAGTCGTGCTCGACGTACTTGTCGCAGAACCGGCCGCAGTTCTTACACACCGTCAGCCGGATGCTGTGGCCGCTCGACGGGTCGCCCGCGCCCGAGTACTGCGTCCAGAGCGTCTTGACCGGATGCCGGCACTCGATGCAGATCGGCATTCTTGCTTTCGTTTCGTTTATATGTCTTGCTTATTTACCCTCTCCCCCTCCTCGTTTTGTTGTTTATCTAGATATAAAAAGGCAACGTTATGTGTAGATAAGGTGTGGTGTAAGCTGGCGTAGTGTAGACGTAGCTTTGGCGAATTTGAAGCTATCTACCTACTACGTATGGCGCATTCGCAATGCCGGTACGGTACGGGATTGGAATGAGATTCGCCTGTATTGTTCATAAAATCCTATCGTAAGAGCATGACTGTTGCCGTATGCTACATATATATGTAGTTGAGCTGGTTAATTGTGACATGGAAGTGTTTCTATCATGAAGTTGACATTGGATGTTACAATTTCTTTATAGGTACATGGCGATGCAGCAGGGTCCCAATCTAATGGAACCTAGATGCTGGCAAGCACATGCAAGTTAAACTTTTAACGCGACCTAGACGCGGCCAATTATCAGCCTTGCATTTCAATATCCACTCTCTTATCAAGGCCGAGATAAGCTATAAATAGTCACATACTCTTTCACTTCCACCAATGAGGCCAATTAGTCACAAACCCGTAGATGTTAAGTTAATACAAGATACGTTAAGCCAAGTTTAAATTCTACTGTATAATAGGTAGTTTACGTAGGATGTAGTCTATAGGATGTTCCTCAACTCTACTCCATAGAGTTCTAATACACCTTCAAAATGCCGATTGCCCTTCATAGACTTCCAAATGATATAGATAAACTATACCCTCTTCTCCCTCATCGTGTAAGGTATATATGTAATTATATATACAAGCAAAAATGAGACAGCAACGCCAGACGCCTTTAACAATGCAGGCTTTGCCATACCAAACCAACTAACTAGCTCTCGAAAAGTAGCCCGCCGCCGCAGAATGAAGTACACATCTCGCATCAGATCGCATTGAGTCGAACTGAGACAGGTTCCATTATTACCGTCTTCGTCTCTCAATCCGACTTCTTCCCCTTCCCTCCCGCGGCTGCAGTTGGTGGAGCTGACCGTCCTCGAACTGAGCCCTCTCCCTCACTTCGTCCCGTTGAGCCGTGGAAACTCTGGTTCAGCAGACCAGCCTCCGGCATCCTCCCAAACGTTGAGCCCAGTCGTCCATCATCACTATTAGTGTCGGTCAACTCGATAAGATCCAAGTCCTCCGCCGGTTTCCGATGAGAGCCCAATCTCGGGGTGCTAGGACGTTTCGCCCACGCGCCGCGCAACCACGTCTCGATGGATGCTGCAGCATGTTCTAGGCCCATCCCATTACGGGAGGCCGAAGTAGCGTCCCGGCCCTCTTCAAAGGGGCTCTCAACAATTCCTGAAGCCTCCTCTGGTGCGTTGTTGAATCCGAAGTGTGCAGTTTCAGATCCCATGACGGACATGGAGGGCATCGAGTCGATGTTGAAGCCGGGCAATCGCTTGTTGACCCACGTATTCAAGTAATCCTTTGCTGGACCTGGTGCCTTCACGCTCTTCCCCATTGACCCCACCCCTCCCGGCCTTCGCATCCACGCCGGGACGTTATCCCCTTCTCCCAAACTCGTGACTCTGCTTCTAGCAGATGAGGAAGTCCCGAGGCTAGCGGCCGTTGGTCGTGCGCTAATTGAACTCTGCCGTCTGGATGAAAGTCGTCCTGGGCTGTCGATAACCTCGGACGAAATCGTGATGGTCTTGGAGAGATCGAGAGAGTGGCGTGGAGTTGAGAAGGTGGAGACGGTGTGAATACTCTTCTTTCGCCTAGGGGGAAAATAGCCCATTGTTTTTCTTGAAACTCTGACCATCTCGACAGGCTCTGGAACCGAATCCAGATTGACCCATCGCACATGAGTCCATGGCTGATCTTCGTCTTCCTGGCTCGGTTGCCCTGCTGACCTCTCGCTGATAGACTCGAAGTAACTATCGTGTAAAGTCTGCTGCGAGGTGGATGCAACAGGACTTGTGAAGTCTAGTGGCTGTGGTGTAGGGGCTAGAAGATCAACTTTCTGAGAGTAGTTGGATGGAGGGTCGCACGGCCGTCCTTTGATCTCGCAGGCGTCGACGGGTATCATCAGGTGTTTTCGTATTTGGATGTTGTCGCGAGACCATAGGCCATTTGTCTTTTTAAAAGCCTGTTCCTGGCATCTGTACCGGAGAACAATCCCCGCGTATGTGTCTGTAGGCTGAACATGATGCAAGTAGACCAGTTGCTCTTCGACGATAGGCTCGCTTGCGGATCGTGGAGTCTCGTCCGAGTTCCTCCTTTTATACTTCCCACTCACGTCCAAGCCGCCGTTGACCCCCTCGTAGCTCTCTAACACACTAGCCGTCTTCCTAGCTTTCAGCTGTGCTTCCCTCTTGGCGAGAGATCCTGCTGCGATGTCTCCGGCTGCTGGCCGTGAATCCGCCGGAGGTGCCGGACCCCAGTTGCCAGTCGACTTGCCGGTTTTTGTATTATTGCCTCCAAATCCCTTCCATATCGACTTTGGCCGTGCTTTGTTTCCGCTACTACTATTAGGACGCGAAGGCTCACTAGCATATCCACCCTCTAACAAGGAAGACGCGAAATCTTGAACGGAGGCCCAACTGGGAGTCCACGATCCCTCAAATAAGCCACGCGAAAATGCAGCGTTTGAAGGACTCGATCTCCCACTCGACAGCAGCTTGCTATTGCCGAGGTGCGCAGACGGCATAGGACTCGCACCTCGACTAGGGGCGGGACTCTGGCCTGGCGTCAAGCTTGGTGATTTTACCGTATCCTTGTTTACGGGAGCCCTTCTACCCCGCGACCTCACTCCGTTCGCATCGTCAGCACCGGCAGGTACCAGGCCGGTTGAAGACCTCGATGCGGCAGGCCGTGACATGCTACCCGTATCGGCCATAATCCAGAGGCGATACGAGCCTGTGAAGGCTAGGGCTGATGTCGACTGGTAGATAACATTGATTTCATCGGAGGGAACGTGTCTCTCGAGTGGTGTTGGTCTTATCGCCGTGCAACCAGCAATCTCTGGGGCTTTGGTCGAATCTGGAATTAACCGAACAGAGGCATCCGCTCACGGTACGTGGATTGAATTATGCAGTGTTGGCCAAGAGGTATACGTTGAGGAAATAAATGTCAAATGAAAAGAAAAGAGAAAGAAGCAAATATTAGTTTCGGCTCTGGGTAACGAGGGAGTATCAGGATGATTCGAGCCGGTTATCTGCGTGTCACCGTCTCACGTCTTGTTTGTCAGAAGAGTTGAGTTTAGTTGAATTAACAGGAGTTCGTCGGATTGTACACGTACCATTGGATCCCCCCTTTAGGGACACTGTACCGCTGTACCGCCGACAGGGGTATGCACGTCATGTACCTAAGTACATCACTTAAGCAGGCGCGTTCAGCCCCATATATACGGCCATACGGGGCCAAGACGGCTGGAACGGCGCTGTGGATAGCGGGAGAGCGAACTGCTACAGGGACCTAATACAGTGGCCTGTGCTTCTTGTGCCCATTCCACCGTCTGAACCTGATACCTTTTTTTTATTAATAATAGATGTGCATGTATGAAACAATCGTCTATATATGGATGTAAATGATGTACTGTATTCTTAGATCATTAGTAAGGTAGCTTCAATGAGTTTCATAGGTAAATGTAGGTATTTTGTATGTATATTGTTATAACCCGTCGTCAATAGGCTACTTTTATGAGGCTGTGATAGCCATTCTCCATAACATGCTGGCATAATTCATTCCCAACCACATGCAGCACCCTAACACCTAGCAAGCATAACCACTACTATATACCCATTTTAGATGCTCCTACACTATGTTTGTAGGACTCGACATCAAACACCGAGGATAACACCATCCCATCGTATATCAACAGCAAGGCTGAGGCAAGAACTTCTAGCCCAATGGTATGTCCATGCCTGTGAGATTAACATCGGTCCCGTTGATACCAAAGAATTGGAACCTAGCATAGCAAATTTATCTTAGCAATTCTCCTTCATCCAGACAAGTCAAGTCACTTACCAGTCTTCGACGTTCAGCGTAGCTGGTACGGCGGATCCGGTGCTCCAGCTATCACTTGGACTTTGGCCATCCGGTAATCCCGTGTTCATGTCGCCGCCCGGCCACATGGTGTTCGTCTGAGGATGAAACCCTCCCATTCCTGGTTGTAAGAAATTGTTAGCCTGTTGGGGACTTGCACCTGTCGCCTTGATCGGCATCCGGGGTTGGAACTGGTTGGGTTGCTGCCCAGGCGACTGTGGAGACATACCAGCCTGCATCGAAGAGACGAGGTTCGGATCCAGAGTCTGCTGATTCTGCGACGGCGACGTCTGTGGCAGCGGAATCTGAGAGCTCTCTGGGAAAAGCTGGTCTGGCTGAAAGTTCTCCCAAAGGGATTGCGAAAGATTCGGCGAGTTACGGGTCACAAGGTATAAGTCAGGAGGCGTAGTCGGAAGGGAGAAGGAGGGGTTGAATGGTGTCGCCGGTCGAGTATGTGGTCTACTGTTAGTTCCTCCCATGAAGGTGTCTCCAGACCGGGTATTCGGTGAGTTGATAGGCGGTCCCATCTGAGGTGGATTCGTTACCTGTTCGTTTCTCGGGGTCTGTGGGCGTGACCGTTCATACGATTCCTGATGCATCGGGGGGTTTATGCTAAAGTCAATAGCCATCTCGTCGTATTTCCGCTTAGCAGCCTCTTGCTGTCTCTGTTGATGCTGTTCTAGTTGAGCTAAGCTCTGCTGGACCTTCCTATGGCGCTTGCCAGCGGCTTTCTGTAACCTCTCTTCAAGAACCTTGTTGCCCAGGATCGATTCGAATAGGGTGGAAACCATCTTTCCCACTAGCCATACCCTGGAGACCTCCTTGAGCGCGTCCATACAGGTCCGAATTCGGATCTGTGTGACTTGTTGAATAGAGGGAACTGGCGACCGCATCTGATATACGTGCATAATAAGAGCAGAGAACAAGCTGTAAACAACGAATGCCGGACAGTAGCGCAGTTCGTCGTGTGCTGACAAGTTCTCGATGATAGACGTAATCATTCCTGCAGCCTGGAAAGCGATATTTCTCGACGGATAGGCAGAGTCATCCGGGAACCTAGCCGCGTTACTGCTATTAGGAGGCATATGAGCTCGGTGTAGGAGACAAAGAGTAGTATAATAATTAGAGTGAAGCAGTGCAGCCCAAAAATGATGCCGCGGCATCTCCCAGTACACCGACTTGGGACAATTTTGTAACCAGTCCGCTAAAGCCATATCACTATGGGTGAGATCAATGGCATTTTGACGTCGACCTTTGGATGCCACAGAGTACTGCTGAGACAGGACTAAGCCCATGATCTCGCAGAGTTTGACGTATTGTAAGAAAAATTGGACGTGGATAGGATCGGGAGCAAACCCGCTCGCATTATCTGGTTCATCCTCAATAAAGTCGTCCTCGGTAAGCATCTCGACGTCGGAATCGTCCAGATTGATGTTGCATGGTCGTCCAAGTGCGACTGCAACGGATCGGTCGCGAGTGAACAGAGTCCACCAGATACGCTTCCACAACCTCTTGTCAGCTACGCTCAGCTGTGATGCTTCCACGCTCCTGTGCATTCCGGAGCCCTGGGCGACGATGATGGCAACCCTGCTCCAGTAGAAGACATTCTTGGTAACATCTTCCGGGCCTTCCCAATACCAGCCCATGAGAAGCAGAGCCTGCACAATTGTTACACGGTCGTCCTCATAATTGGCGTCATAAAGGGCCTTTGCTCTCTTATAAAATGTTAATGCAGCGGGTGTCGTTGAGCCGTTCGCGTCCATAAGCTGCTGGTTGTTACACACCCGTGAGCCAGCAAGCAAGACGGCCTGTAAGAGGAGTAGGGAAGGCGGGTTCTTTGGATCGCGGTATTGCCTCATGAAACGATTCTTATTTATGACGGGTACGATTGGATGTACCCATTTGAAGTAAGCGTCGATGAGCTCGTCGCAAAGCGACCTAGGCGGAAGTAGGAAAGCCCCACGCTGATGAAGGATATCGATCTCGATGTTGTCCAACTCGGTCAAGCGGGCCCTAGATCCGCGCACATTTTCGGGGAGCGGGTAATGCACGACATCTGAAGCTCCTTGGCGATCGTGGACCAAGAGTGTGAGATTGGACGATTCACCCAGAAAGGCTACCCTGCCAGCTTCGGTAATAGGGGCTCTTGTAAACTTAGGTTTCATGACCAAGTTAACGAAGGTGTCATTATCAACCTCCTCTTTCCTAGCCTGGGCTTCTGTGAGGGTCGTCGCAGGTACACCCTCCGAGGAGTGGTAGACAGCAGGCCGCGCTGGGAAGGTGTTGGACGAGGCGGCGATGGGCTTTGGAGAGGGTTCTTCGACGACATCCCCGCGGTCACTAGAGACAAGTTGATCAACCTCATGACATTCCCCCTATACTACTAAAGTAGCTGAGACCAAGGCTATGCACGCACCTGTCCGAATCTCTTGATGTGTTCGTATTGGGTTTCTTCCTCTTCGGTTGCGGGATCTTGCATTCGATTTGGAAAGCGACACAGTTGGTACAAGGGACTCCGAGGCTCGCAGCATCGCATCGGACCTGTTAATTCTGTGAACAATGTCTTCTTTGTGTGTGCTTATAATCGCATTCGTCCTAGTCTGTGAATTAAAGCAAGACGTGATTTCGTACCTTACGGGCGTGGCATGTCTGTATTCGATAGCCAAGTGGTCAGTTAGTTGATGCAAGGTAGACGAATATGGAGCGCATTCTCGAGATGCCTCGGCTCGATAGAATAATCCCACCTCGAGCCCCAGATACGTAGCTCGGGTAGCTAAGACATAAATAAAGGGCCCAGACGACCACCAAATCCTTCGGAAAGAAACAAGGCAAATAAGAATTAATAAGGATACGCACCTCGCAAGCCCTCGAAGCGCGTTGTCTAATTGAGGTGCACACCCAGTCAGCTAATTGGTCTCGGTTCAGGTCGTGCAGTGTATATCTTTACGAAGACGCCACTGACGCGTGCAAAGTACTACGAACCTTCGGAAACTCATCTGGCCTTGCGCATTTTGCGCCGCCGTCATCGACCCTGGCGGTGTATTCTGGCTGATCGAGGGAGGTGTAGCTGTAGGTTGCGACGGCGAGTTCGAATGTTGCTGCTGCCTCCCCAGCTCACCGCTCCCGGAACTCATCTCAGCCTCCATCAGGTTTCAGATTGCCGGTTGTGAACGATACGAATTTCTATCGGGGTGAAAGCGGCGGGGTTCCTAAGGACGGTTAATCTCCTCGTCGAACCTAAGAACCTAGGAGAACAACGTCGGTGAGCCCGGATTTGACATCAACTTGACTGTCGCTCTTGGTCGAGTGAAGAAGCGCATGGACAGGCAGACTTGGGTTAATGGGTAAGCATGATTGTCTGAACAAGAGTCTGCTAAAGAATTCCCATTTGCGCCGGCAGAAGAATGATGAGTTAATATCGAAAATAAAGAAGACGGAATGGGAACGACAAATGGAGGCAATACGATGATGAGATGCGAATTTGATGCGACAAGGGGACCCGAAGCGGATTTCGAATTTTAGACGCTCCGCGCTTGCGACAAATTCCAGAAATAACTGTAACTGCAACGTCCAAGACTAGCCGGAGCTTCCTGCTTCTAATGTCGAGAACGTTTATTACAACATACCATGACCCCCGTAGCTGCCGGTATGGAGAAATGTCAAGAAGTAGGCACTACACGTCTAGGTACATCCTGTCCTTATCCATTGCGACCTTCGTACCTTGCATAGCAATCGGGGCTGTGCGGGTACAAGCTGACATTAGACTTTAGCGCTGTTTGCCCCTTCTCTTCTCTCATGGATGTACGTAGGCGAATAGCCCGTTCCGTTTTAGTGATAAGGAGGCTTCGTACAGCCCTAACCTTAAGACTTTCATCTTCTTAAACCTCACTTTCTACTTACCTCCTTCTGACATGTACATATAAGCGAGAGATAATAGCTATGATCTTTCTAATTTGTTCTATAGATATCTATGTACATCCATTTATTCCTAAAAGACAATCCATTGACATCTATTAACTTGCCCTGTCCCAGTCCGAATCGATCCTTCAGGAGGTATTGTTATAGGTAAGTCAGTCACTTGACCACATCGCATAGGTTGTTTGCCTCGTAGCGCAAACTGGTCAGACGATGGATATGCAATGCAGGTTGTACATAGTAAACAAGTATTCGCCTCGACGAACGCCATCTCCGAGCCTCGATCCAAGTACGTGTCCTACCATGCCTTGGGTATACGGCATATGTAGGTATCATGCGCGTTGCTGACTGACATGTGAAGGAGACCTGAAGTGGGATGGATCCAAAACATCGAATTGGCGGAACATCCGTTTCTTCTAGTCCTATCCTCATCCCTGCAGGCCCTAATGAGTACCCGGCTGACGAGCCGGTTTTGGCTTCGTGCTCCGGTACCAAGATTCGAAATCCGGGGCCGTTGCGCAGATTGCCATTCTAGTGAGCTCCTTTATTAATATGTCTTTAGCTTATGGTTAGGCCGGTTTCTATCCCGTTAGTCTTAGCCCGTCGGTTGCATCACTTGATCGTTCCCGACTATGCCTATGCCGAAATAGTGACGACAGTGGATGTTACGCGCCTCCTACTAGAGCCTCCAACTGTTCTAGACTCAAAGAGTGCTGCGCAGAGGCAGAAGCTGCGCATACCGACAGCTAGCTGGAGATGGTGCTGAAACTTATCCCTAGACAAATTTAAGACAAGTTAGTAACGCTTGTTGAAGGCGATCGTCTCTATTTATCAGTACAAATCACGGTAGATAGCTGTCATTTTTACTAGAACTTCTTGGCATCCTAACGCCCGATGCTGCCGGGAATGTGGGGAGGGCTTTAGAAAGTCGAAGTAGAAGATTGCAGACGCGCAAGTGCCGAGGCATATACCAAATCCAGAGGCTATCCAAATACGTGTATGATTTATTATGCAGATGATTCATTTTGCGGTGGTTTGTACAGGCGTAGTACAGTATATACAATTTTTGTTCTGCTTTTATCTACCATTCCATGATAGCAGCCGGCCATATATAGATTAGTACATCTATTTCTCATCTGAAATAGGAGCTGGAGCACCATTTGTGGCCTCCCCGTTGGCCTTTTCTACCGGTGGTTCCGGTGCCTTCCCATTGCCCACAGCTGCCCCCTCGTGTGAGCTGTTCACCTCGATGCCGGCGATGAACAATGCACTCACCCCCTCTAGGGCGGCAACGAAGACGCAAAGAAGACTAGCTATGGCAAAGTGGGTGATTGTTGACCCGATCTCGAGCCACGACCCTTCATCTTTCACCACCCAAAAGAAGTAGAGCGTCAATATGTCGCTCAGAGCCATCGCAAGCATAAAGAGTGCTGACGGCGCCACGCCGATTCTCTTGTTGAGTATGCCTAGATTCGCCGATATGAGGGCGAATGGAATCATAAGCTTGAGAACTAGAAGCGCCCCTTGGGAGAAGGGGTCAAATATTGGGATAAGTCGGCATACGCTCTCCAGGCTGAATGAAGAGATCGATGCAACGTTGCCGGTGCTGAAGAAGGCCGACTGAAGCAGGATGAAGAAGAATAGGGCCACGCGAGCATCTGATAAAGCCAACGGCCGGAACTGGGACACAATTGCTTCGGTCGCTGCCTGAACGGCACTTTCTCCTTCCACTTTCTCCTTCCTAGCTGACTGCAGAAACACGTAGCCGTGATGTTCAAATCGCACCCAGGTTACTAGCAGGAGACTGAAGGCAAAGTAAAAGAGGCCCTCGTACGATATCGTGAGGATAACGAAGGTCGGCGCACACGTTAGAAAGATCACTAGCAGCCTATGAAGGTAGTGATTGTTGGGTTGAAGTCGGTGAGCAATTGGCATCAAAAATGACACAACTAATACCAGCCATGCCACGGCTTGGTTCCCGCGTGGCAAGCCTTGTTTTGCTTGCAAGGATAGAGCACTCTGTCGAGTCACGAACATAGCCAACAGGACGAGTCCGATCTACTGAGGATTAACACAGCTCTATGGCGAAGAGATCGAAAACCTACCTGAACCCCAACCAACGCTCTTGAAATCTCGTTGCCCTTCTGGATTGCGGTGGATTTCTTCACACTCGAGGAATCGGCTAGGAGTCTGTCTTCGAAAATCAAATACAGCACGCCAGTGCCCACCATGAGCGCACCGCCAAGAATGCTATAGCATGTCAGCTCGGTATTTAAACAAGTGCTTAAATAAACCTACATCAGAGGTATGCTTTCGACCTTCATCGCCGGCAACAACGTAAAAACGCTCATTAGCAGACACGATATGAACCAGGTCGCGCACAGGACGGCATGTTTTTGGAGGAAGGATACCCCCATAGTCAGCGGATAGACTGATCCGACAATGAATAGCACTGTCAGGATTTCCCGATGAATATATCCAAGTGCCTACGTCTGGTTATTACTGAAACTCTCCAGAGGGATTCGGAAGGGGGAATTACCAGCGACTCAATAATGCCAACGTAAGTGATCATGTTCAGCGCAAGGGACAACACATTAGCCCCCGTTTTAATGTGTCCAAATAGAGCCTTCCTCCCCTTGATCAGACTATCACTGCGTGCGTAGACCTCCTCCCAGAAGAATACGGGGAAGAAGGCGTATGCGTAATACGTAAAAGGCGAGTGGGATATAACGAAGGACGCATAGAGTATGATAAGGATGGAGGAGAAGAAAACACCGCCACCAAGAGTCCTTGAGGCCTGTGTCGTCCCTTGTAATACGTGTCGGTTCAAAACAGTCGTCAGGGCATACGCCATCCACCCAAGATAGCCAACAGTAATGAGAGCTCTCAGGAATAGCCAATCGTAGGTCTGCAAATAGCGCATTCCCTCAAGCCCGATTTTCATCAAAGCCGCTGACTCCTCGATAGCTTCTTCGTAGCTTCCGTTGTTAATTAATCCCTTGATATATGCCACTCGACTGTCGGGGGATGAGCCACTTTCCTTGCTTAAAGGTTTATATGGCCGGTATCTTATTTCATTAGCTTCCTTGCTGATCTCTTTCACTTTATACATTTCTAAAATCTCCTGGGCATTTACTAAAGATGCCTCAGCCTTTTCTTTGATATCCGCGGAGAGATAGGAAAGCGGAAGTTCGCCTACGGAGTTGGCGGGAAATTCGACGCCAACCAAGTAAGCCATCAAGGCCGCAACATCCGCCTGTTGCACATCATTCCTCTTGATTTGGTCCAGGTTCCAATCTGAGGAGTATTCATCGTGACCAGGGGCGATGGTGCCTGGATATACGGATGGCTTTGCAACACCCGATCCCCAAGCAATCAACGGTGTTCTGGTATTATCAGGATGGCCGTCTCCGTGGCTCCCCCAGTCGCTCATACCATGATCCGCTGTAAAGACAAAGGCCGTCCTGTCGTCGCCGTAGAACTTTTGGAATAACTCGACAATTTCCTTCACGCCTTGATCCACGACTTTAATATTTTTTAGATACTCCTGCGAATATGGTCGATACGAATGACCAGTAGTATCGAGTCCAAGGAGATGTAAGAAGAAAACGACCTTGTTCTGTCTCAAAGCATCGTTCAAAGTCCTGTTCTCTCTCGCAGCGGCAAAGGTCGCTTTTACATGATCAAACACATAGAGATCTAGGTGGATCGCATCGCTAGAGAAATCTTCGAATTCGGCATCGTAACAGTCCGCATCTATCCTGCCGGGAGTTGCGCCATGCTGGAACATGGGAAGAATATCAGGGCTACCCCAACTCCAGGTGTGAGCGCTTCTGTTGAAGACACTATCGAAGTTGACAGGGTTGAGTTTCCAGCCAGTCGCAACAGCAGACACATCCTCGTAAAGTCCTGCTATCAGCGCGACATGGCCAGGACGAGACTCCGTAGGTACTCTAGTGTGGGATACACCAAATGTACCGTGTTCGAGCACTCGGGAACGTAGGTAGGGCGCAAGCGGTCTCGGGGTCTTGTCTGCTTCGGTTTCCGCGAATGGTTCGGGATGCGATTGGAAAGCCTTGTCTGCGCGCAATCCGTCGCCTAGTAGGTATACGGTTAGCGAAGGAGACATACACGAGTACTTTACGAATGAGAAGTACACACCAACAAAGAGCACAAGTCGATCTGCCGGTGCTTTTACTCCTGCGGGCCGCTCTACTTGGAATAATTGCATTCCACTAACGATCGGACTGACAAAGTAGATATCGAAAATAGAGTATATGTAAATTATGTGAAATACCATGGCAATAACCAGGAATCTAAAGCGGCTGGTGCTCGCCATCTCATCGAACGGTGACAGACAGGCCGCGTCGTGAGGCGGAAAAGGCGGAAGTCAATTGAAGAGCACGAGACTCGCCAGAAAAATCCGAGTCCTAACCTACACTAGATGTTGATTATCCCGATCCAGATCCATGAAAAGTGGAAAGGAAAGTTAGGCAAATGAGCGTAGAATGTGTTGATATACAAGCCATCAGTCCTGTCCAAGACGGCAACGTGTCATAAAGTAGAAGGAAAAAAGAGATGGATGAATCGAAGTTTGAGATGGACAAATTGCTAAGACACTTTTCGTAGCGGCCGTCAAGGTGTCGTCTGGGGAATCGCGTTTGCGCTTGCAGGGATAAATGACAGGGCTGATTACGTACCGAAGTACCTGGGGAGTATGAAGGTTCCACCAATGCGACAGCACGGAGCCGGGAACGCGACACCGGGCCGAGACAGAACACAGGGAAATGCTCCGAGAGGTCCGTCAAGGTGCACCTTCAGCCGATCCTCTCCTACCCCTTTTTAACAACACTCTACAGTAGCATCGAAAGAGTCTTAGCATTTAGCAATTCGAAAGGCGGTTATGATGGTTTATGTTATCCTCTTAAGTCTTAGGAGAAGGTACTGAATGATATAATTCTGCCAGTACCCAAATATGTACAGTAATCCATTCCTCGTCCGTCTAATCTTCGTATAGACAATAGACAATAGACGATGAAGCAAGTCATCATCCTCGATATCAGCTTCATTCATTCAAGAATTTCATGACCCTCGAGTAAAACCTCGCAGCGTGCGCCTGGGGGAAAGTGATCTCTTCTACGAGATAATCAGGCAGCATATCAATCACATCCTGATCGCGGCTGGGATCTAACTGGGGCATATATATGAAATGGGGCTCGTCAAGCTTTTCCGTCTGCTCGGCCCCATCAACGGCCAGTTTGAAATGGAGGGCTGGAATGGATGTTAGTCTAGTGCTTCACAATGTAGAGGACTACGATATAACTTACCCCTGTTTCTACCAGTCTGGATGCAGTCATATGTTTCTCCGCTCTGCTCTCGCTTGACGTTACGGATAATTAAGCCAGTCAAGTCCTCGTATAGGCGTTCCTTCATTTGCGCCACCTGGGCAGCCGCATCGGCGTTAGCGAGGAATCGATTATTCGCATTCGTTCCCTTGATGGCGCTGCCTGGGACTTTTGTGTTAACTACTTCAGCTGATCGGGCAGCGGCAAGTTTCGCAGAGAGTGTCTTAATTTCCGCTTTGGCTTCCGACAAGGAGACAGTAGTGCCATCGACCTTGTTTTGAAGCTGGTCCGCTTGAGCCTCGCTGGCCTCTAGCTGTTGCCTGATGCGCTGTGATTCTTTAGCCAGTTCAGTCTGAGTAGACAATTGCGCCTTTAAAGTCGCAATGAGTTGATTGGCAGCTGGAAATTGTCAGTCATCACCCCACATGCTAGGATTCTCTTCTTGAAACTCACTGTTAGCTCTCTCCTCCGACTGCTTCTTAAGTCGATCATAATTGCGCTCTGCCTCCTTGACACCAATCTCTCGTAGGTCCCGGTATTTCGCCTCTAAGGTCTCGTACTTCCGAGTCAAGTCTCCTACTCGCCTCCTCATCGATGGTTCATGCAGCTCAGAATCCGACGCGGGGACCGCCCTTCGGCTTGTGCTGAATAGGTTATGGGGCTGGAAACGCTGGACAGAGGTAAGTCCGGATCGATTGTGAGGCGGCAAATCCTCTATTTGATCATAGTCTTCTTCAATACTGAGTTCCGTCATCTCCATCGCTTGTGTTTCCGGAATCTCATCCTCGACTAGCTGTGTTTCGGGGATTTCTGGCTCTGCAGGTGGAGTATCAACCTTGGGCTTTGGCTTGCGCCCTCTCCTGGCAGCTGGTCGAGCTGAAGGCTCTGGTTGATCTACAGTCGTCGCCTCTTCATCATTAGAGACTCTTGGGGCTTTGGCAGCCCTTGGGCGTCCCCTTGCGCCCTTAGGTTTGGCTCCAGCAGCCATCGAGCTTTCGTCTTGTTCATCCTCGATTTCCGGTGTGATGTCTTCCGTAGCAGGCCGTTTGTTTCCTTTGCCCCGTGCTGGCTTCTCTTGTACGTTTGCTGGCCTATCTGCCAAGGCTTTCCGCGTTGGCGCATCCTCTTCGGCGGCGGCGGCAGCAGCAGCGGTAGTCCTCCCATTCACCCGACGCGTCGCATTCTTTGTAGGCTTGGTGACTCGATTCGCAGCTGTCGCACGGGTTTTCTTTGCTGGAGCCATTTTCGCAACAGTTCCTGTATCACCGACCAAGATGTCGTCCCCTTCGTCGTCCGACTCCACTAATCCAAGTAGCGCAGCAGCTCTCGCCTTTGACATTGAACGGAATAATTATTGGTCAATAGCGCGTCGCGTTCCTTATAGTCCTAAAGCTGCGCAGAGGATTGGGTTGAGCCAATGGTATGTAAGCGCAATGATATTATGATGCGATTGTATAATTGGAAAGTTCTTAGGTCGTTTGTGATTTCGTCACTCACGCGACGAAAAAGCGTGAAGATATGGATTAATCGTAGGTGGTAGGTTGCGACAAAGGCGGGATGTGTTGTCGCCAATCAAGTTTGTTTTTGAGATGGAAAGTAAACAAAAGTCTGCACTGTGCAGAGAGGGACATGGGGGTGACGGAAAGCCCCACAATATAAAGAGGCTTCCAACGAAGTGGGTCGTATCGATAACAACCTTGGAACTTCCACCAGGGCGTACGTCGAAAAAGAGACAGCCACGCTCGCCACATTTCTCATAGCACATTTCCAACCAAGGTTCTTTGTGGCGTCAACATTTCCTCGACCCGGGTTATCCTAGATATTAATGCGCTTGATCCTGAATCGCATGGTTTCTCGAATCTCGTGGCGTTGTCTTAGATCCCCTCACAGTTTGCATTTCCCACTCTCCCAGCCAACTGGGAGGCATAGCAAATGATTCTCAGTTGGCTTAACAAGTCCTTCGCCATGGTTGACAGAAGACGAAATGGAGCCGACTACGTTTGGGATATACTCTTGATCCTCGGCACGGTAGGTCACTCAGTCTAATCTTTATGCAAACGGACTAATCCTGCTAACACAATGACAAGGCTGGAGCAGCATGGTTCTTGACCCGAAACGTCATATCGACTATCCAAGGAACCCTCGCCGACCCAGATAAGGAGAAGCACGAACAAGCTCGACTCAAGGCGAAAGCGAACCTCCAGAGACTACAAAAATCAAGAAAATATGAAGAGAACAATGAGGGAGACTCAAATAATGACACGACCAAAAGACCCCGCATCGAGGATCTCGTTCTTAACGAATACGAGAACCTTGTTGCCCTAGAAGTTGTTGCACCAGAGGATATAGCCGTCGGATTTGATGGTGAGCGCTCCGACCCTAGACGTTTTGCCCTGCAGTTTTAACATAGACGGTAGACATCGGTGGACTAGAGGATATCATTGAGGAAGTCAAGGAATCCGTCATATATCCGTTAACGATGCCACATCTCTACTCGCACGCAGCACCTCTACTAGCCGCGCCGTCTGGTGTATTACTCTACGGACCTCCAGGTTGTGGCAAGACTATGTTGGCAAAGGCTGTCGCACACGAAAGCGGTGCTTCCTTCATCAACCTCCATATTTCAACATTAACCGAGAAGTGGTACGGAGACTCCAATAAGCTAGTGCGAGCAGTGTTCTCGCTTGCTCGCAAACTTCAACCTGCCATCATCTTTATAGACGAAATCGACGCAGTGCTCGGAACTAGGAGGAGCGGTGAACATGAAGCAAGTGGCATGGTCAAGGCAGAGTAAGACTATTATCTACTTGTACGGATATTATGATACTAACCACGGCTAGGTTCATGACATTATGGGATGGCTTAACCTCAGCGAACACGCAAGGGCTTCCCGCAAGAATTGTCGTGCTTGGGGCTACTAATCGTATCCATGATATCGATGAGGCCATCCTACGAAGGATGCCTAAGAAATTCCCAGTATCACTACCCGACAAAAACCAGCGATTACGAATACTCCAGCTCATCCTTAAGGATACTAAGACCGACCCTAACAACTTCAACATCGAATACATCGCTCGAGTAACGGCGGGCATGTCCGGTAGCGACATTAAGGAAGCTTGCCGCGATGCTGCCATGGCGCCTGTCCGTGAATACATTCGCGAGTACAGAGCTAGCGGAAATGCCATGTCCGCCATTGATCCGACAAAGGTGCGAGGCATTCGTACAGAAGATTTCTTCGGGCGAAAAGGCACCGGGCAAATTCTCATGAAGAACCACGCACTAGCCAAATCATCGAGTGATGAGTACGAGGATATTGAGGATGATGCCGTTACAGTCGAGACTTCGACTACAGGTCAAAAGGCTACTACAGAAGCTACGGAAGCGTCTACGTAATCTGCATCGGAGTGGAACTAATATGAACAAGTAAGGGAACAAAGGGGATCTGGATGGGGCGTTCACGTAGGGACAGTTTGAGGTTAACAATCATGGATTGGGTCTTGCAACGGGCACCATAGATATCGTCGATATTAAGAAATCGTCACTCTGTATGATACCAAACATCCATCTCACTATTTCTACAAACTCGTTATTTGGAAGTAAGAAATGCTCTCAGATTTAACCTCACCGTCACTGCAGAACCACATACACCGTCACATGACTAGTGAGTAGGCGATTCAAATGATTTACTGTCTCTTAGTATTTATAGAGGTTAGTCTCATAGCTTTGCAATGGACAGATTCATTTGCTTCCGTATCAATGAATTAATATATATATATATATATTAACCAGAGGTAGGTACCTGATTCTGAAAAAAGAGATTTAGGTAAATACATGTGTATACTCCGTACGTACATCTTCCTATACTTCATAACCTGACTGCTTTAGGCCAGGTACCGTAGTATCAGCCCTGTGGATCGTAAGACGCTTTGTCCACCTAGAAAATCACGTCATCTATAGCGATACCCGCGTCTTCCCCAGATTTTGCGTCTTGCACCCGATAACCGGAAGCTGCAAGGGGCGTTAGACCCCACACCGCCCTCTTCTATCCAGTGATGCATCCTGTCATCCAGTCGTCCAGTCATACCATGTCCATTGTACAACCTCGGAGTTATAGCAGTCACGGAATTTCTACTTTGTACCTACTACATCTACACAACCTAAGCATAAAACTTTGTATTCTTCAACAAATTCTTTGTCAATTGGCACAACTGTTCCTCTCTATCGACGAGGACCTCAAGAGATCTATCAACTGATCAATTGGCGCCTCCTGATATCGGTCACCGGTGGCCTGCAGACGAGTTAAGTCTAAGTTCAACAGCTGAATTATTTTCAACCGCCGGGAGTCGCCGGTGCCGCTTGCGCCAGTCAGCCATGGACTCCAAACCTCTTAACAAAGCCTTTTCCAAGGTCGACCTCGACGGCCACAACCTACCTCCGTCACCAGCACCATCCAGCCCCTCTAACGGTCGTCGACGTTATGCCCTGGCCACGGAACTAGTCTATACCGAGACCAAAGATCAGTATGGCGCATCAAGCATCCCCATCTATCAATCCGCCACATTCAAGCAAACATCCTCCAGCGGTGGCAATGAATATGACTACACACGGTCCGGGAACCCGACCCGGACGCATTTGGAACGGCACATGGCCAAGATCATGAATGCTAACCGAGCACTTGCTGTTGGCTCCGGCATGGGTGCCTTAGACGTCATTACTAGGCTGCTGCGGCCCGGAGATGAGGTGATCACAGGCGACGATCTCTATGGGGGTACCAACCGGCTACTTACATATCTATCGTCGAACCAAGGCATTATCGTACACCACGTAGATACCACAGAAGTCGCAAGGGTGCAGGAGGTCGTCTCAGACAAGACGGCTATGGTGTTATTGGAAACCCCGACCAACCCCTTGATCAAGATCGTGGATATCCCGGCTATTGCGAAATCCGTTCATGATACCAATTCGAAAGCGCTCGTCATTGTTGACAACACCATGCTGTCCCCCATGCTCTGCAATCCCCTCGAACTTGGTGCGGATATAGTGTATGAGTCGGGGACCAAGTACCTATCAGGCCATCACGACATTATGGCAGGCATCATTGCATGCAACGACGCCGCTCTCAGCGATAAGATGTACTTCACCATCAACGCGACCGGCTGCGGACTTGCTCCGAACGATTCCTTCCTTCTAATGAGGGGGGTCAAGACATTAGCGATCCGCATGGAAAAGCAGCAAGCAAACGCACAGGTACTTGCAGAATTCCTCGAATCCCACGGTTTCCGCGTCCGTTACCCAGGCTTGAAATCTCACCCCCAGTACGATCTCCATTGGTCTATGGCACGTGGCGCAGGAGGTGTCCTGTCATTTGAGACGGGTGATATCACTTTATCCGAGAGGATCGTCGAAGCTGCAAAGTTGTTTGGAATTAGCGTGAGCTTTGGGTGTGTCAACAGCTTAATCAGCATGCCGTGCCGTATGAGCCATGCCAGCATCGACGCGAAGACGAGAAAGGAGCGGCAGATGCCCGAAGACATTATTCGACTCTGCGTTGGCATTGAAGACGTCAGTGATCTAGTTGACGACCTCTCTCGTGCGGTAAGTGTCACAACATGAGATGATTTGGGACCGCCGTAATACTAACGTCAGATAGCTCGTACAAGCTGGTGCTGTGACAATTACACTCGACGGTTTTCACGCTGTAAACACTGCTGCACAAGCTGGGGACACGAATTCGAGCAACGATACGTCGTCTGAGACTACGTTATCTTGAGATCCTGCGGGAAATCCGTGTTTCGGGGCAAAAGCTTATGTCGCTGCGTGACACTGCAGCAAAGTCATGATCCAAAAACGTAGGAGAGATTAGGTATCATTCATCTATGGCTCTACCTAAGCATATTATATCAAGGAACTGTAACACGCTAGCCTCCGGTGCAATTGCGTAGTCCTTCCGGTTACATGTACAACGACTCGAAACTTGGCAGCGTATCAATGCTCTTTGGAGGATCTATATTCACCGGTCAGCACATGAATTGATAAGTGGTGAAGGGGGTCAACACATACTCAGTATCCGGCTGCTGGATCACCTCGGTGAATGGGAGTTCCTCCCGCGTGGTCTCGTTCGCCCAGCGATCTAGCATTGCTGTCTGGGAAGAACCGGTCCCTTGCTGGGCACCTGCTTGCGCAGAAACGTCGTCGGCTTGAGTGCCGCTGCCTCTGTATATATCGCTTAGAAAAAGAATCTTATTTAGGGCGTTATTCTCAACGAACCCGTTAGGCTTCCTATCGACATTATGAAGACTATGCGACATTGCGTTTATACGAACTTGGACGTAGTAGTAGAGACTCTGTCTTGTGCTAGCTAATATGGCTCTGACAGGAGAAATCAGATGGTAGAGAGTGTTGGAGAACCGGAGAAGATCAACACTGACTGAGTAAACCTGCAGACAGGACCCTCATCATCCTGAGCATGTCGAAATCTACCTCTTATATAGACGAATCTGCCAGGACCTTATCTTGCGCTGAGTTGACCTTCCGTCAACCTTGATCTTACGTGCCATGGTGTCCAGAATAAGGGGACACCTCGCAGCTCTCATGCCTCAAGGCAAACTTCGATTGGTCTTCTCGAGCAGGGAAGATAAGAGAAAATCCCGGAACTATTTGCTGCAAAGCACGATCAGGGTATGATGATGATGCCGTACATTGATCCTAGGGGGGACCTTCCGACCTTGCCAGAGTAGGTGATGAAAGAAGGGGTCGACTAACCCATGCTCTATCCTCCTCCATAGGCTGGGCCCTCTTTCAAACCCTTGTCACACATGATTGAACTCGCGGAGTGCATCCCAGCCCCATCGTCACGCTGGATCTTGCTACTTGTGGCTTGCATATTTCCAATAGTTAGGTACACGGCCTTCCGGGACAGCATATGTGGTAAGGCTTAGCGAAGGGGGGGATGATCGTTAGAGAAAAGGGCATCTTCTCAGTCTCTCTGTTCCTCTCGATTCAACTACATACGACGGCGGTATGTAGGTAGCACATGGGCAATCTCGATTTGTTTGCTCATATTTTTTTTTCTTTCTCTTCCCCCTTCTGTACCTACCTAGTCAGCTGTCCCACTTGTCTGATTCGTTCGACCGGTGAGGAGCGAAGGAACGGGGGGTTTCTTCTTTTTGCTTTTTGGACGAGACTGGCCATCTCTGTCTGGCCCGGCAAACGAAAGACTTATCCAACTTGGGTAGTCGGGGAAAAAGCGCCACTGGCCGATCCGTCAGCTCAAGAAAAACAATTCGTAATCTATCGAGTTTGTTTTCTTTTTTAGCGCTTCAAGGGGGGAGGGACGGGGGAACGGGGGTGGAAGGGAAGAGAGTGGTGGAGGGTTGGGTCAAGTGAGCTAACTTGGCTTCGCTTTGCATATATGTAATGCGGCTACCCGTTCGCAAAAATCGTGACAGTTGCCGTCCTTGGACGGCGAACGCCAACGCCAACGCCGGCCGGGGACCCTAGGGAACCTTTTTCGGCTTATCGCAGAAGCGCCCCCTTTTGGGGGGGGGGAGTGTGGAGTTAGGGGTGGTTCCAACTCTGTTTTCTTCAGCGTCCGAATGCCGAGAGTGGCGTTAGATCTTTTACTCCTTCTCTCTCTCTCTCTCCCTCACCGCAGAATGTACTTCGCTCTCGCTTACCTACACCAGCCAAACGTTACCCGCGATCTTCAAAACCACGCGAGAGCCGCGGCAACCGGCATATTGGGGGCGTGCGAGATGAACATCCCTCATTTCTTTCGCCACGCCGGGGGCTGGTCTTCTCCGGGGGTGTATGGACGCAGCTCCTTCAGATTCTCCTGCGGTGAGACGAATCTCGCCTTCAACACCAGCCAGTTTGAAAGAGCGGACTCGAACCTGGTGACATGCGAGTCTTGTTTACTTTCGCAGTTTTGGCGGTGTGCCTTTCCTTACAGCCTCATGTGTCGGCTGCAAGTCAAGCAAACAAACACACCGCCGGGGCTTACTCGAGCGAGAATGCGATATCAAAAAGCTGGATGCCGGCATGAAAGACCGTTCGACAATCGACATATGGGGTGATCCTGCCGCTTTCCCTGAGCAACGTCATGCCTCTGTCATCATCGTCTCCCATCTGCGGCTGATATCTAGGTATCTATCTTTGTATCACAGCAAATATGAGCCTCTTATCTTCTCGCCGTAACGAAAGGAGATGGCCGTCGAAAAGTATAGTCGAGGTGCGCTTCCCGCACACTTCCCTCGTTCCGGAGACCCCCAGTGAGAACTCGCTTGCTTAGGATAAGGGAAGCGCTCTTTGGTCGACGGGGCCCGTTGTCTCAGACTCTGCAGAGTGACAGGTCATATTTGGTTGCGTTGGCCTCGCACGCCCGCCATATATATGAAGCTCGCGAGCCGTGTCTACGTGGGATCACCGCCGCCATGCTGTTCAACTTCCATGACACATGCCCCGGCCACTCAATGCAAGCGCTGACATATAGAACCGCGTTCCTCGGCTAGCAGAGGGTTGGTGTGGTTAGCACGAAGCGTGTCTGTCTGTCTACGTTTGCGTCAGGTAACACACCGGTATGTCCTCTATATCTACTGGCTAGGGCCTGGACGTTTTGCGTTACGGTGGACTCGAGTGAGGCTCTTACTATTGTGACACCATCTACCCGTAGTCGTTACTCGGAGCAAACTCGCCCCCAACTAAAGGGGGTCTGGACAAGTCTTTCTTTCGAGCCTAAGGGGAGCTCACGCATGCCAATAAGGACAGAGACTCTGTTAAGTAATACAGGGACTTGGTTACCTATTGAGTCATTCTCATATCACTTGTGCTTCTCAGCCCTTGTTAAAGGTAATCTATGCCGTCGGTCCTAGGTCATTGCTCGAGCCTTTGAATGCTTGGCATTAGCGATGGCTAACTCGCTCGGTGCCTTACGCGATAGTATCGATCATATGCGAGAACATATGATGACACGAGGGGAAGGAACTTGGAGGCTAAACAACGGATGAATCTGTAGTTGATCGCTAATAACGTAAATCGAATTTTCTAACAATGGGGAGCCCAGCTACAATATCTCTTGTAGGGATATTAGTAAACGTATAAATTCCATAGTCTTTTCTATTTTATTTTCATTATAGAAATGGGCTTATTTCATTCCGTTCATGCTTGTATGTGATGCAGTAATTGAACCATTTACCCTCGAGCATACCCTGCCAGTCATCTAACATAGCCATTGTCTATAATGGTGTCTATGACGTCTCCGACAGTATTAAAATACTCCCTAAGGATATCCATGCCGCGTCGAATTATAGTATTATAGGGTTCATGAGGACTTGTATTCCCACCTGTTGTCTTGGTTATTGTCCATTTTTGTTCGGGGGTTTCCTATGAAGCCTTGGGGTTTATCAATATAAAACCCCAAGTCGTATTTAGCAAGCTATTCCTTAGTAAATATAATAGAACCCAGTGTTAGAAAGAACACATACGTTGACCGTTCATATTCCTTGGAGACTTGTACCGTAGTGGTATCCAGCACAGGCATGCCATAACTGATCCGGTATCATAATATAATGTTTGAATAGACCATATCCGTCTTTACAGTGCTAACACCACTTACAATAGAGTCAATAGTGGCAGCATATATGGTCTTGGCGTGATAGCTACATTGAAACATGACAAATTCAGGTCCAGGCCTTTTCCCTAGACCTAAATACTTGCTCGGATGCATAGCTAGCTTCCATTAAGTATGATTCCGGTGTAGCTGTCTCTAGCCCCTTAGCAGTTGTCGCCTAGGGATACATCCTTTTATAGGGAAGGCTGATAGATACCTAGATAATTAGCTTAGTCTAACCAGCAACTATTACGAAACACTTCAGTCATACACTTAGATATATATATGCTCTTTGAAATGATGGTTCCGAATATTTAAGATAACCAATGCTTCAACATTCTAGACTCGTACCTATCTATACAAGTTATGCTCCCTACCTAGGCTAACTCCCTCGTACAACCAACACAATCGCTATCACGAACCTAAGAAAAGTCGAACCGCTCCGGCAAGACGACAGGCGCTACAAGGGTCCAGATATACATGCTATAGCAGATCCAAGCGCTGACGATCTTGACCCAGCTAGCCCAGTACGTCCTGCCGACGGTGGCGAAGTTGCTGCCGGTCGGCAGGTCATCCAAGCCCTCGACGGTGCCCGTGAGCAGGGTGCCGACCCAGCAGGTGGCGAGGAAGAAGATGACATGGAAGACCGAGTAGTTGTACTGCGTGTTGCTGCGCTCGTCGTCGCCCGGCGTCTTGCCGCTGTCGTCCTCGTCCTCGTCGTCGGACAAGAGCGCGTCCGCCGGCAGACTGCCCTCCTCGACCGCGCGGCGCAGGACTTCGGCTCGCATTTCGCGGCGCCCCGGCTGTTGCGTCACTAGGTCGTGCTCGTCTTCGTCCGCGAGCTTGATGCCGCCCCTATTGTTGCCCAGACCCAGACTCTGGGTCGCTGCCCGCGTGGTGGTGTACGCCACGGTAAGCATCGTGACAATGGCGCCGATGACCACGGAGGTGGTTCGTGTTCCCTGGGCGCGGACTAGGGGGTTGCATTGCTTGTCGTCGGGTTCCATGGACACGGCAGACATGGTGAGGTAGGTGCAGTATACTGCAACCATAGCGGCCTGCGCCAACCCGGCCTTGGGATTGTATTCCTGAACCGTTGGATGTACTGATATAAACGAAATGGCAAGCCAGAAAATGAGGTTGATAGTAATGGCTGCTTGGTTCATGGAGCAGCCGCCGCGCGCAAAGAAGATGTACTGCACGATGGTCATGGCCAGCGAACCGAGATACATGCCCAGAGTCGAACCAATAAGGACGCCTCTCCACCACTTTGAGTCGGTATTTTCGATCTGCTCGAGGCAGTATTCGGCCCAGGTGTGCGCGAGATCAACGAGGAGGATAAGGCCTAGCATGAGGAAGAGCATGGCACCGATAAAGGCGATGTAGTTACCCCAAACTTGGAAGAAGGGATCGGGTATTAGGAAGGACAAGACGACGAAGGCGAGCCAAGCAATAATCTTGGGGCCCCAGAAGCCGTTCTGAAGGGCAGCTCGCGGGTTCTTGGAGGAAGCGACGCCGAATAGGAGACCGGCGAAGATGAGGTGGAAGAGCCCGAGGGCGAAATTGATTCGGTGGACGGCCAGCCATCCGTAACATTTGCCGTTGGGACAGTCGATTTTCACGTAGTCAAGCATTAGATGTTGTAATTTCTCGATGGCCCAAGGGGTGAGCATGATCCACGCGATGATCGAGTTGACGAGGAGGAGGAGAGCGTAGGCGATACGGGTCGCAACGCTTGAAAGATCGTATTAGTCGATGGTTCGCGACTCGACGGGGATGAAGCTCAAGTTATCCGAGTTATCTTACCTGTTCCCGCATTTTCCGCAGGCGCTGCATACCATGGAGCATGTAGCCGCACCACAGCAGCTGGCAGCGAAGGATATTAGCTATCTACTGTTAGTCGATGATGATTAACAATGGCGGACTAATCGTCGTAACATACGGTGCCGGCACTGGGTATGGCCAGCATGGGAATAGATAGGAGCGCTCCCATCTTGGCTGACGAGGAATTACTCTCTTTCCTTTAATTCCCTTGCCAATTTGGTAAGATTTCGAGGTTGATCGAAACAGAGAGGAGTGTTGAGAAGATGTTGTCGTATGTTGAGGCGTTGCCGTCAAGTTGGCGCAGATGGTTGCGACGAAGTTGTGCACGGGCCAACTCAACTTGGCATTGCATTACGTAGCCACTCTGCGGTCATGCGACACAAGCGGATTTGGTAAAGTGCGTCTATAGCGATATTCTTAAAATGAAGCCTTTTACCTACTTTGCCGCCCCCTTAGCCTCAGCCCCCTATTCGGCCCCCTATCTAACGTGATAGATATATTGAATTGTAACCCCCTATCTGACGTGATGGATGTATTGAATTTCTATAACCTCCTTTCTTCTGCTGAAGGTATCACCGCAATGTCACCTCGTGGTAATAGAACTGAACCTGCTCCTGAAAAGACATGTCTGCTTCCCACGATGTGTGTCCACTCCATACGCCAACTCCATCATGGTCGCGAATTTCCCTATCGACCGGCTTGTGATATTGCCTTTGGAATATCAGAGTCAAAACATATCTTTTTCTGATTGGATTTCATTGTATACATTATGTCTCGCGCCGCTAATTGCACATGTTATAGTCGGTACTCCTAACGTGTGGTATTTCGACGACAAACGACCGAAATGGTATGATCATGTCTGTCACTATAATCCGACGTCCATACTCTGGCGCTATGCCGCAATTACAGATCGAAGAATACGGTCCAAATCTTGGGATCGGCTCGAAATGGCTGCCACCAACGCCCTATTCTGGACCCATGAAGGCTGGGATGGGTCTGAGGCTCTAGTCAATCTGAGTATCCCGTACTGCGTTCGTTTGCCCGAGCACACCAGGGTTGCCATATTTTCGACAGAGATGCTCAGAAGCGTTATAGTCACCCTTCAAGGAATCCAAGCCATGGTAATCCTCGGAAGGATTCTTGGGGGACCTGACATTGGCGACTTCGTTATTTGGATCGCAGTCGATAATATCTTCTTTCCAATAGCCTTAATCGGTCTGCTTCGGCTCTGCTGTGTCCCCTGGCTCAGCGACGAGGCTTCGTACTCCATGTCTCCTGTCGACCATGCTGCTGAAACAGACAGCTTACTAGATTGTCCCGTCTCTCCCATATCGGATCGATTTCAAACAACATCTTTTTGGCCGAGTATCCTGTTTCGTGTCGTCTTTCTCCTGTTGACATTTGGGATGTGGATAATCTGCCCTCTCTTTATCTTCAGAGCCGGCGTATATACCGTTACGGACCTCGCCATCGTAATCTTCTTCTTTTCCTTCCTGACCGTGACCTGGATCACCTTTTTGTATTACTTCGCCTATGGACGCACCACAACGACCGTCATACCGTGTATATCATCGGTCTGGTACAAGATCTATACCGCTCTCGTGATCTTGTCGACGTTGGTGCTTATTACTATTGCTTCCATAGAGACACGACGAGCACCATGCGGAAGATATACCAGCGGCCAGGGTTCTCAAGGCGATCTCCTTGCGTGCTTGACTGAAAACGCGACTACTCTTCTGCTTGGCTCCAGCAGCCCGGTCTTTGGTGTCGCTTCGACTATACCTCTTATCGAAGGTCCATACAACGCCATAAATGGTCTATACAACGACACCGTCTTAGACCCGGGGGAGTTCGCAATGTATAACTTCACTGGGACTTGCATTGGCCAATTTACGCTTGGTAGCGTTTATATCGGGCATACCTAAAGATGTAGAGGCGTCTGAAGGTGGTGGAGACAGGCCTGTCTCATATCTATACAGGTTGTTCGCGAGGAGGTTGGCAGGTCTAATGAACTAGATTGTTGGTACGACTGCTGCATACAGGTAGTGTAAATGCGACTAAACATCGCCGAGGGAAGGGTCATATGGTTGGTGATGGATCTAGAACATCAGGATATGGTTCAATTGCTCCTTGCTCTCACGCAACCCATCTAGGAGTACTAGGAGTATGAAATATTATCAAAGGAGATATATTTCAGCATCTTAGCCGGCTTGAAGCCTTGCGAAAGGGCTAACTAGGTGAACGTGGCGACCATAGATCTGGTTCCTTCTATCTCTGTTTTTAAACCTCACCCTTATGGCTGGGCGGGCTGTCTGTTGGTTGAGTGAATCTAATTCATGGGATATCTTTTTACTATCATAAATGGAGAGTGATGAAACAACCTGGAAGGTAGTAGTAAGTTGATGGTATACCCAAGACAATACATTGTAAGTTCTCTAAACGAATCTGTCACTTTATTTATGTAAATCACTCAAACCGGTGTCCATCCTTTCTCTCGGACACACCTAGCTACTCAGGTCATCGCATCAATGCGTCACCCTAGGGGTACTTGGAGCCTACAGGTATGATGCTCACCCAGGCTAGATTCGAATCACAGCACATTACTCGAATGGCACATAAACGGCAGAACAACAGATCCGAGATTGCAGAGCTATGGTTACGAGTTGAAGATATATACACATGCCGCTCAAGATCTTTCCATATAATCTATTTCCCAAATTTGCCTGCCTATCCCTGCGACTAGACTTGCTAACAACAGCTAAACCTCATCTAACCAGTGAACAAGGCAGGCCCAGGCATCGGGTAGTCCTTGATAGTCGTGTAGGGGTTGAAGTGGATACCAGCGTCCGTATTCTTATACAGCGCAGTCCCCAGAGTACCAGCCGGCTTGGCAGTACCGGAGCCGGTGATCTGGATATTGAAGCACTGTGGGTAGTTCTGCGCGCCGTTGAGGGAGTTGCCGCCGTGCAGGGCGATGATCTCGTGGCGCAGGACGTAGTTGCCGGGGGCGATGGACGCGGGGATCTTGGTGGTCCACGTGTTGTTGTTGGCGACCAACTTGGCGCTCGCCCACTCCTGCGTGTTGTAGTCGATGCCGCTGGCCTGGATCTTGACCCACTTCAGCTTCGTCTTGTCGGCCTTGGCGCAGTCCCCGTCGCACGCCGCGATGTAGTCGATGATGGGCCCGTACGGGTGCGGCCACGCCCCGCCCGCTGCCGTGCCCCACTGGAACGTCACGCTGGCCCCGGCCGCCACCGGCGTCGTCAGCGTGCCCGGGGATGAGTTCTTGTGGCAGTTGATGTCGGCCGTGCCATACGCGTCCGGTGCCACGAAGCCCGAGTCCAGGTTCTCTGCGTACCAAGCCGCCAGGTCCGGCACCTTCATGCCGTTCTTCTTGTCGTAGTAGTATTGTAGTAGGAACCCGGGCTTCTGAACGCCGTCCGCCACGTAGCCCGTGACGTATCCATGGGCTAGAGTCGTGGTGACGAAGGCACCGAGCAGCGTGACGACAGAGGCGACAGTAACAGGCATGGTGAAGGAGATATCGAGCGGACTTCGACAGCTAAACTCGTAAGAGTATTCTGGCTTCGCTTGGAAAGACTGAGTGACGAGGAGAGTCTGCAAAAGACAAGCAACTAACAACTACAGAGAACATCGTTAAATTTAACCAGGGGCACGCATCATTTATCTATCGCGGAGCATCGAAGCCACGGACTGTCCACTCCACAGAATGCAACGCTGCGCTCGGAACCAAGATGTCGTAGACAGAACACCATCGAAAACGATTCTGACCCCAGCCGGTGGCAGCGGTGGGATTTCAGTGTGTCCTTTTCTAAAAATAATGGGCACATTGGCACTTGGTGGTTGTTATTTGTCACTCCAGTCTACTGAAAGGGACTCCCGGAGCCCAAATCACCGCGTGCGGAACTGGGCAAGCCGAAGTTACATATCGGTCCTAGAGCCATCATGACGACGACCTGTTCTCTTGTAATTGATCAAACCAATTTATTATATCACTCAATGCTCTATAAATGATCACATGACTGTTATACACTGTTGTTTAGTTTTTCTATTTGTTATATAGCAATTTGGTATGGATTTAGCTCACTATGATGTGTGAAGGTTGACTGACAACGGCTGAGGTAATCGACTATTAGCTTGTGCGTATATTTCGAAAGCCCAATGAATTACTACATATAGTCTTTGTCCTCTTTTACTAACGCCGTAATACGTTGTCTTGATATATTTGGCCGTAGTCGAGTTGGCCGAGACAGCAAACGCTCACCAATTAGCTCAGAATAGTTCGGTATCAAAGGACCTTGTGAAGTCAAGCGATACATAATCTTTGAAAACACCTCTCGAGTTGCTCACACGGCCGCTCCCTCCTCAATCTCCCCCTAGGATGTCGAGGTGGGTTTTGGCTTTATTCAAATTTCGATTTGGTCTTTGTAGCTTGCCGAGGTCGAAGAGCGACTAGCTATAAATAGGGACTTCATCACCCATACATGTTCGGAATTGATATGAGCCCCGACCGCAATCAAAGACCGTCGTCGGAAAGAACTCTTCCACCTCATCCTTCGACGGCTAGTATCCCCAGGGATGAAGAGGGTACTGGAATTTCAGGTTGATGCTCATATATAATGTTGCGAGGGTTAAGAGCCACCTCATGCTCCAGCTTTGGCGTAATGTGACGGCACGGCCCAGGCATCCACTCTAGTGGTCCACCATGATACGGTGGGTACTCCCATAAATATGGGTAGCCGAAAACCGAATTAATAAGAATAAATCGAATCGCGGGCTAACGTAGATGACGCCTTTGGGCTTGCTTGCTGTTGGTATTCTCTCTATGCGATCGCTGAGGTCACAAAATCGACTTTCCTCATGAGGCGGGAGTGTGGGGGCCTCATATACGTCTAGCCTTGCAGTATAGAAGGCCTTGGCTCTCTCACGACTCTCGTAGTTGACCGAGAGTAAGGGGCTTGCATGGCGCCTGAGAGGTAGTAGGCAAAAATGTTGCTTTCTAAGCGATCGCCATACTACAATCCGACGACTACAGCCATCTGGTGTCAACTGGTATTACTCTGATGAATTGAACCCGTCTGTCTCTTGGTGTAACACTGTATCCCAGATCTGCTGTCGCAATTCAATTGGAAGGGTTGTGAATAATGCCATGATTAGAGAAGCTGTGTGTTTGTTGAAGTTTTTGAGTGGTAGATTGTAATAGGGGTCTGCTTGAGACGGGTTCGTTTGGATGTATAAAATGGTATATTGGTATGATCTTTGATTGGTGTTGGTACAAAGAGCCAAGCAGCGTAGATCTACGTACTTGTTAAGGTACCATCGTATTAGGTAATCCCCATCTTCAGCTCATCATGCCGACATACCGAACGTTGGGGTCCTAGGCTAACTCCAACAAGGATAGTCGATGCGCTGTCTGACCCAAAACGGCAGGGAGTTGAAGCGAGATAAGCCCAGATAAGGCCGTCCCTAATGATTGCGACACATCAACCATCCATCACTTGAACTCCTATCATCTACCAAACATAATTAATCCGATCAACCTTGTGACGACGACGCCCGATTTCTTCCCTCGTGCACCCTCCGTTCCCACTCACTATGTTCGGCATGGGAAGTCCAGCGCATTAGGAACACGGATTTCATCTTTTTCCGGCATCACACGACCTCTTGTCTCGTATCGCCGCCTCCGATCCCGTTATCAACTGCTTTAATTATTAAGTCTTCGTCAGATCGTCAAACGTAGCCTGACTCTGATCTTCCCTTTGTAAAGCGATAGGCGACGAAGAGAAAGACATGATATTTTAACCCACCCACTTGCCCCCTTCAAATTGTTTCAACATGGCTGTGGGCAACCGGGTCTACAATGCTCGTATTGTGTCGAGCGTCGCCGCGACTGTCATCTCGCTGGCCTGCGGAACCAACGTAAGGGGCTGGACCTTCTCACTAAAATACCACTGATAAGGTGTCTAACACCGTGCAATAGTATGTCTACTCAGCATGGGCACCCCAGTTTGCGGACAAGTTATTGCTGTCCGCTACCGAGAGCAACCTGATCGGATTGGCAGGCAACTTGGGCATGTATTCGATGGGCGTTCCGGTAGGCCTGTTCGTAGATAGCAAAGGGCCGAGGCCCGCCGTTATTGTCGGATCCATCTTACTTGGCCTGGGCTACTTCCCGCTACACCAAGCATATGACGCCGGCCACGGCTCCGTCGCTTGGATGTGTTTCGTGTCGTATCTGACCGGCCTTGGCGGATGTATGGCATTCGCCGCTGCCGTGAAGACTTCGGCACTGAACTGGCCGCACCACCGCGGCACCGCGACCGCATTCCCTCTCGCCGCCTTCGGTCTGAGCGCATTCTTCTTCGCTCTCATTGGTTCCATCTTCTTCCCCGGCAGTCCGAGCAAGTTCCTCATGCTGCTGGCTTGTGGAACGTTCGGCTTGACATTCGTTGGTTTCTTCTTCCTGCGGGTGCTCCCGGCCCCCCACTCGCCCTATCATGCCGTGCCCGACGTAGAGCCAGGTATGACAGACTCCCGGCAGTTACATCGCACAACGTCGGAGGAAGCCAAGGCACGCGCTGGCCGCGCCAACCCATCTGAACCTGGTATGTCGCCCAATGCCACTGATGACTCCATCAACACCAAAGTGACCCTCAAAGATGCCCCCACAGAACAAGAGGACGAGGCGAGCAGCATCCGAGAGCGCCCCAAGCCTCAAGGTGACAGCCGAGCTGTCGACGCCGCCGAGGAAGCTGCGTCAGGTAACCACGACGGTGCCGATGAGACGTCTTCGCTTCTCTCCCAGTCCACCTCGTCCTCCTCCCTGCCAGGTGAAGTCTTAGTGCAGAGCAGTGTTGATATGGATCGTTCTCACCGTGTAGATATCCGCGGCATCAACCTTTTGAAGAGCTTTGAGTTCTGGCAGATGTTCACCATCATGGGCATACTGTCGGGTATCGGCCTCATGACCATCAAGTGAGTGTCTCACTGTAATATAAGCACTTCGTAGTGTGTGACCTAACTCGGCACTAGCAATATCGGAAACGATGTCACAGCACTTTGGAAGCACTATGACGACTCCATCGACGACAAGACGCTCGTTCTCCGCCAGCAGCTGCATGTCTCCATCCTATCTATCGGTAGCTTCTCGGGGCGGCTACTAAGCGGCGTCGGCTCCGACTTCCTCGTCAAGGTACTACACGCGAGCCGTGTGTGGTGCCTGGTGATTGCGTCGGGCATCTTCTCGCTAGCGCAGATCTGCGCTCTCAACGTGACGAACCCGCACCTGCTGGGCTTCGTGTCCGGGTTCAGCGGCCTAGGCTACGGCTTCCTATTCGGCGTGTTCCCGTCCATCGTTGCCGAATCCTTCGGCATCCACGGCCTCAGCCAGAACTGGGGCTTCATGACTTTGTCGCCCGTCATCTCGAGCAACATCTTCAATCTGTTCTATGGCTCCGTCTTCGACGCGCACTCCATCGTCGACAAGGATGGTGTTAGTTCCTGCGCCGACGGCCTCCAGTGTTACTGGGCTGCGTACGTTGTCACCCTGGGCGCCTGCGGCCTCGGCCTCATCGTCACTCTCTGGGTCATCTGGCACCAGCGGAAAGTGCGGCTTGCAGAGTCGGCGGGGAAGGTTCGTGCGAGGGAATGAAACATACATACATATCTACCTTGGGTAGCTAGTTGAAATATGCTTATTTTTCGTGGGTGTGAAACTAAGATTGTCGCGGGCCCACTGGGTTAAGATCTGGGAGATTAGGTTTTGGCGTGAACATAGCTGATCTGAACGGCGTTTACCTTGGGGCGGGAGGGGCTCGTGATATAGAGGCAGACTTGGTACATATCGTACATACTGCGATAGATTCAGGCGGGAATAGACTTTTGATATACCGATACTAAGATTCACATCACGCCCGAGCTGTCGAGCTAAATATTGGACTGGACTTTGCTCACTCGCTATGGTGCAAGTCAAAACATAAGGGAATGACCGTGCTTAACATTCACGATATCTCATGCGATGGTAGAAACAGAATAGTACCTGGTACTTGGTCATAGGTATATTGTGACCTGGGCTATCTTAGCTAGCTGCGCAAGGCCAAGATGCCATCTACATATCCAGCCAGTCAAAACGGACCGTGCATGCTCCCCCTTTTGAGAGCGAATCCGCGTATTACTTCCTCTCCGCCTCTTCTGTCTGTCCGTCTGTCAGAACTCATCAAATGGCTCTCACTAGGTATATGATTTCCTCGGCGCGTCCCTTCCTCCCTCTCTAGATTATGATTAGGTATGCATCCGTAGGACGCGGCCAGTTGTTTGGTCTTGGTCCTGAAACCGTTTCTATAGCCCTTCCGTTGACTCTGACCTTTGTATTATGAGGAACCCCCCGACCCACCGATTGACCATCCTTTGTTGTTGCGCCTAAGGAGGAGAGGGGATGAAGAAAAGCCCGTGCCCCTGAATTGAGTTTCCTAGAATGCTGAGCGCTGGGAATTGGTGAAAAGTTATTGTACAAGAATGCCAGCTACATTCAAACCGCCGATTCGGTGCCAAGAAGTGATCATCGCCCATGCGATAATGCAAGTTCGACGTGATTTTGGGCGGTTCGAAGACAAAAATCAAAGAGCCTTCTCCGTTCGCGGGACTGACCGAACCACAGATGAAGCCAAACTCCAACCCATGATACAATGCAAATGCAAAACCGTAGAGGTAGATGAGAAATGTTGATAATTGAAAAAGTAAAAAATATCTTTGACGAGGTGTAGACTGGATAGTATGATGTGTACTGGTTGCAAGAGTGCCAAGGATGGTCTGTCTGGCAGCCGACCATTAATCTCGTCGACCCTAGGTATTCGTAGAACGCGTTTGACGTATATATGCCAAGAACAAGTTCTACTGAGAGCATTAAGACCAGTTCGCGTTCGTATCCAGTGATATGATTGAAAAGTCGAGCTCCAAGATGAGCACGGTTCCAAACCTCGCGAATAAGTTCCTCAAGGCTCAATAGTAATCATACAGTGAGCAAAAGTTGAATGGATATTCAAGGAGTTTTGCCTTGTTTGCGGTTCTCGGCCGGCTCGTTACCAAATATGGAGCTTATCCCGGCAAGTGTCCAGGAGTCCGATGTAGAGTGAATTGCCACAAGCCATACTGCAACAATATCTACTAGATAATGTAGCATATAGGCATATGAGACACCATAGATGGCCGCGTAGATGGCTATGCCGAAGAATATGACATTTGTTAAGTGCCGAAGTCGACTCGTCAGTACCGGGACCATCTTCCCGGCCGTGAGGGTTTCGACCAAGAGAATAAAAGGCAGAATTGACAAAACATTGTGATGAGACGAGAACGGTGTGAACCAATGGACAGCCAGGTTCCGTATCCAGACCACCAAGGTTGGTAAATTGATCGGTAGAATCCACAACATTAGGAGGAAGATTGAATGGACATAGTTGCTGAAGTTTGCGCTTGCGAGAGAGGGAGTCTCGCGTGCAACCCGATGAGCTCGGACAGCAGTGCTTAACTGTACGAGGCAAGCGACCACATATGCAAACTGGTAAGGGATGAGTGTCAAGACAAGAAGAAGGAGAATCACAGCCGTTATGACCCGCCTCCGTGGTGATGATGGCGCAAATGCCGGTGAGGAGGCTCGTTTCTTCTCTTGGTGTTGAATGACTGGTCGGACGGAAACCCAGCTGTAGATGGTACTGAGCAACCAAGTAAGGAACAGCGCCACATAGTGGAGAGCTATGCACACTCCAACGCAGATGATACCAACCATCGGGATCAGAAACCAGAAGAAAGGGTCCGAAGTTCCCACTAACAAGTCGTTTTGCGCGAAGTCGATAGCAGTAGTGCTATTTTGCCAAAACAAAAGGCCACTCGATCCGGTTGAACTTGACTGGCCCATTGAAAGTGATAGGAGAGTCATGGACAAAAGAAGCATTGGCAGTGACCGTCTGAGACAAAAGTCTAAGCTTTCGGAAAAGGGAACGAACACCCCAGTGCTGTCGTAGACCTGGAATTGCTTTCGTAACACGAGTGCCACAACGAGCAAGGGAAAAGATGCGAAGATGGTGCGATAGCGCATATACAACTTTCCGAGGCTGCCCATGCTATCAATCCTAATATGAATCGAAATATCGGATTCGCAGGTCGGATCCGTCCAGAATTGAAGACTGAGGCCATCATCGAAGCCTCTGGAGTTCAAGGGGGGAGGCATGTAAGGTGAGACGCCATGAAGACTGATCTCTACCTCTTGAGCATTCACGAAATACTTCGACTCGTAAGGCTCGGAGAGATACTGCCGGACGAGCGGGGTGAATAACTGGTCTCGCTCGTTGCACTTTTGGCCTTCGATCTTTAGGTCGTATGCTAACAGGCTGCTCTGAACAGACGGGAGCTTCACTTCGGTAACCATTGGTCGGGTCGCCGGAAGGTGAAGCGACATGCCGGAGCTAAGTAGCCGCCGGAGACTGATATGCCTAGTCAAGTGTGCGTCGGCTTTGTCACGAAACTCGGCCACCATCCACCCAGCGGTCGGAGAGCCGGTTTTGTCGATGATTGCCACAAACCCGTAACCTAAGATATCCTCAACGTCATATTCAAGATACGAAAATGGTGGAATTTGCCACCCGTCCTCCCTGGAGAATGGGGTTTTATTATAGCGAGTAGATGCTGGCAAGGAGACCACGTCAGATGCAGCGTTCTTACAAGCAAGTTTCGTCGATTCCGCGCTGTCGCCAGAGAGATCGATATCCATTGAAAATGGTAGATTAGCCTGACCGGCTTGTGAGGGCCAAGAGTTGCAGAATAGGACTTCAAGCTTGCCGTCTTCGCCTGGTCGATCAAATTTGCTGTCCGATAATAGGGTGAATTTCTTGCCATTAGCGAACTCGCTCGATGGGATGGCAAGAAGGTATGCCTTCGGCTTCCTCTCTGAGCCTAGGTTGCGAAGCACAAACCGCTCGTCTGGAGGTATGATGGTACTTGAGTGATCTTCTAGCGCGAGCAATGTCGATGGGGCTATCTCTGGTAAGGTCTTCTCGACGCAGCTCTCCAACCCCGTTAGAAACCGCCTTTTGAAGGCTTTCATCCTATCTGCTCGCGATTTGGTCTGCGACCTCCCACGATTATCAACAACATCGTACAGCGCACGGACGATGACCTTCCGAAACTGATCACACCACGTGATAGCCTGGTGATCCATGCTTGTCCAAACGGTGGGAATGGTGGATGTGAAAACGGTGAAACCGTGTGTATCGGGTACGATAGACTCCAAACCCGCATAATCTGATGGGACGACAGTATCTAAGCCACCACTGGCAATAGACACTAAGGTAACTTGACCCAGGGAGTTTTCGGCGGACGACTTTTTCGAATATGCATGTCTCCAATAGCTGTTAATATCGTTATAAATACTAACAATTTGCGGGTCGAACGTGACAGGCGGCCGAGCATGCGGAGCGGACATGGTGATGATTGTGTTGACCGAGTCTGATTGGTAGTTTGGCATGATGAACATAGTTCGGGCCACGATTCCGCCCATGGAATGGCCTAAAATGATGACTGAAGATGGGTCTGGAAGGGTCGGGTCCCGTTCTGAGATCTTTGGGTCTAGATAGAGGGAAAGGATATATCTGATAGCTTCATTAAGGTATTCAGCTTGATCGAGCATCGTTTGGCCATGAAATGCAGTGAAGTCTTCGTTGAAGTCAACAGTAAAGAAATCTAAATTCTTCGCACCCGCGTTCAGGGCGGCGGCGTCGTGCTGTAGAGCATCATGGAAGTACCTGGCTGATTCGGATGCAATAGATCTAACTTGTTTGTAGCTGCCAGCATTACCAGGGATGAAGAGTACTGGTATCCCTCTGATCTGCACGTAGTGTTAGTACCAGAGAATGAGTCCTATGTCGAAGCTTCCTACCTTTGGCCCATTGTCGAATCCCTGCTCTCGATATAGATATAACGAATACTTGGTTGCAAACCGGGTATGCTCAGTATCGAAGTCGTTGAACTTGGCGTACGAAGGGCTCATCCAGGACATACGACATCCCTTGAGATCACAGTGTAGGGTTGCAGCCGAGTATATAACAGCGACCAATAAACCAATACCAACAGTACTCGCAAAGAACGTTAAAAGTGATATAGCCCAGGGGCTCCAAGACCGTGGCGGCCGAATCTTGCGTCTTGACGCTACTTTCTCGTTCTCCATGCTCGGGTAGTCGGGCGACAATGTCGCCGGCGCAAGATGGGAAGCTTTGGCGTCTTTGTCGACGGACCCATCTCGACTATGAGAAAGCCTCCAATTGACATTATTGCTAGGTCTCCGGCTCCTCGCTGATGAAGACCTCGTGCCGGAATTATGTGGGCGATCCGCTTGGCGAAAATCGTGGGTATGTCGGACGGAAGAGCTTGCGTCGTTCAGCCTCGTTTGCCCGTGAGGGCGCGAGGTCTTGACAGGAACATCGACGCTGTCTTCGGACGACCCCGAGGAGCGCCTCTGCATGGGGAAGAAGAGGCTCTCGCAGGAGAGACCTCTTATGTTATGAGGATGCAGGCTCTATGTGTTTAAGAATGCGATAGCCGTGAGTTCTTCGTAGACTTGTCGTAGTCGATTCGGTACTCGTCATATGCTACAAGGTATTTTTCTCTTTGGTGACGAAATTCGGCCTGTAGCTGATACTGGTAGGGCAGCTCGGGTCGAGACACGGGAACGACTTGGCTGGCGCAATAGCCAGTCTGTAGCTACCTCAAGCTGCAGGGACTTTAAGAAACTGTCGATCTTAAAGGAGAGAACTAATTCCGGACCCTAATCTGTCTCGTCTTCGTAGGGTTTCTCACTGGTTGCAGGATATTGAAAAACGAATGTCGGTCCGCCCCCAAGCCACCAGGTTCGCAGCTATTTCGACGGTGGACGGTGTTGTAAAGGGATGTGTAGTCTCGTGGACGATATTGTTTTTTGAGTTGAGAAAGGAAGACGGGAATGGGTGGGAATTGCAGGCGGGACGTATCGAGATTGCGATTTGGCAATGGGTCTACATTAAGCCTGTAGTGCGCTAGGTTCCGGCAGCCTCAACGCTAAAAGTTGGTGCTCCTTAGGGGACCGGTTGGGTGCTGGATCCCGTAGCCTCTCAAACTTGTACTAGTAGCACGAGGTACCGCAGTCATGCACCCTTGCTCGCCCTTATCAGACTTGAATTCTAGTGGGTCCACACGGTCCTTATCCTGGCTCTAACCAACTTTCTACCCAATCAGCCAACAATCTCACGAGGAATGACGTTAGCTTAGCTTGAATGCTACTTCGATGCCAAGCTTCAGCTACCGACTTGGTTAAGCCTACATATGTAGGCATTTGGGTTCTGAATGATCAGAGAACTAAATGCATGTACGAAGTACCAGACCAAATTCTGCCGCATGCATCGCCGAAAGGGCAAAGTACTGTAGTATTGCGATACCACTTCGAACTAGGGATAACGTTTTGCGAAGTTCCCTGTGACTTATAACTGGAAAGTCTTATAACCCACGATAACTATTATGTCTATATATCGTCATAAAAGAGTAAGTTACAGTCAAATAGAAATTATAGTCTGTTATACCAGATACTACGCGTACCTTGGTCAACACATTAAAGTCCCTACGCTACTGTTATGTTTGCGGGGAAAGACGTGACGAGGTACAGTACATACTTGGCGATCGGCAACCCGCACCCATCCGGTTGTCTCACGTTGTGTTTTACAGACGATGGAGCCAAAGTTGATGAGATATTATTATACGTATACGTAATTCTCTAAACTCCCTACCATCTTCAATGCTTCATGCTAGTAAAGGATGCATTTTGTGTTGTATGTACAGACTTGGGTACTTGCTTCGAAACGGCATCTAAATACTTCGTATAGAATGTTGTTTTTGCTACTCCCAATATCGCGGGCGCCTCAACCGCCACAATTTTTATTTATTGGCGGCGAAATACGACAACGGAGCTCGTGTTGACCAGTGGACCGTTGCATGAAACGAGGGCGAGGCGATGCATATCTAGCTCTGCTGCTATGTGTATAAGAAATGTGGCCAATGTGACTCCACTTCGTTTCTTTGTGTTGGACACAGGAAAATGCCGTGAGAGCCAACGCCTCGGTGCTCCGGTGTATGTAAGTCTGTTATGGTAATATTGCAATGGATACACATCTTCGTCCTACTTCGAAAACCTCCGAGATAGAACACTAGGCAGCCTGCATAGTTTTATATTAGCAGTCCCAAGTTTTTCCAGATGTCAGATGTTTCATACAAGCACAGACTAGATGCTTCCAGTTGTGGTAGGGAGAAGTATAGGAGAGGTACCAGACGACATTCTCTGGCTGCTTCTCCAGGCGTCGGGCTCAATATGTCGATCTCGAAAAGGCATCCAGGTTTTGAACTTGTAGATAAAGACACATTTTGGGAATAGGGTCGAATGGCAAAGCAAGGATATAATCTTTTGGTTCCGAGCTTTCCGTGGTCAACATCACCTTAGCACCTCTAGTCAAGCAGTGGGCTAGTTTGCCAAGAATTGTTTGGCGTCTTGATTCTGCCGGGCTCCGGGAGGATTATGATGTGACGATCCCCGAAGTAACGGGTTCGATTGTCCCTTATTTCCGGCATGACGAACTTGGGCCCAAGGAATTTCTATCATCGGTGAGTAATAGTTTGCGAGGGTCATCCAGGGGGTTTGTTGATAATCAGGTTTTCTTGTACTGTAACTTCTCGTAAAACCAAGTCTTCGTATAGCGGCGGTTCCCAATATCCCAGCTACCACCTCTTTGTCCAAGTACTGCGTATTTACCTAGGCCTAGACTTCAGCTTGAAAATTGAAAGTCTAGGCTTCTTATCCAATATCAATATAGACTTGACTCGCCTATAATAAAGAAGAATAGAAGATTTCGACTTTCGGAATCCTTTACTTACAGAACCTCAGTATAAGTATTCTAGCCCCACTCTAATTCATACTAACCAATGGGAGAATAGTGCCACATGTGGCTCACCGGAACGCTATTTGTGGCTGAATACTTGGCAGCTCGGGAAACCTCAAATGGAACCAACCTCTCGGCCTCTCCACTGAACCATTGTAACAGATCCATCTAATATGGATAGGTACAACTGCTCCACTACATTATGTGGTTGACGCGTTCTCCCTTTCAATTTAAACATGACGCGACAAGGCTGAGAATGTAAACCAAGAATCCTAGCCCCTATCAGGATATTCCCGCCACCAAGACATGTGAGCAGGAAGTCGGATGAGATAGCCCCGCTGTCGCTTTGTAGAGCTTTCACAACTTCTATACAACAACTCAGATAGGTCATCATCCTACTCTGACTCGTGAGATAGATGGTCTCTACGTTTCCTCTCTGATGGCGACAATTAAGGCTATCGAGGCCCAGACTGTGAGTAACTCCCTAGTTTTCAATATCATGATGTAAGCGCTGAGTCTTCTCTAAGATCCACCAAATTCAATCCGGCCAAGTCATCGTCGATTTATGTTCTGTAGTAAAGGAACTAGTAGAAAACGGTCTGGATGCCGGGGCCACAAACATCGGTTTGTACTTCTACTCCGGCATACCTTGCTATTAAGTCACTAATAATCTGCTTGTCTAAAGAGGTTCGCTTCAAGAACCAAGGACTAGATTCCATTGAGGTTCAGGATAATGGTTCGGGTATATCCAAGCACAACTACGAAACGTTGGCGTTGAAGCATTACACCTCGAAGCTATCAACCTATTCGGATCTTGGCTCCCTTCAGACCTTTGGTTTCCGAGGAGAAGCATTGTCGTCTCTTTGTGCTCTATCCAAGTTCACTGTCACTACATGCTTAGCGTCAGATGCGCCGAAGGGGTCGAGACTGGAATTTGAAACTTCTGGCAAGCTTCGCAGCACAAGTGTTATAGCCGCACAGAAAGGGACAACGGTAGCGGTCGAGGGACTTTTCCACAATTTGCCTGTCCGTCGCCGCGAGCTGGAACGAAATATCAAACGAGAATGGAATAAAGTCATTGGCGTGCTCAATCAGTACGCCTGCATCCAGACTGGGCTTAAATTTTCCGTCTCTCAACAGCCAACCAAAGGCAAGCGGATGGTGTTGTTTTCGACTAAGGGAAACCAGACAACTCGAGAGAATATCGTAAACGTGTTTGGAGCGAAGACCTTGTCTGTCCTTATCCCCTTGGATTTGAAACTCGAGCTAGAACCTACGAGTGCGCCAGGCCAGAAATGGAATACGCAGGGCGATAGCAATATCCAGGAAGTCCATATCAAAGGACACGTGTCTCGCCCTGCTCATGGAGAAGGACGCCAGACCCCGGATAGACAGATGTTTTTCGTGAACGGTCGTCCTTGCGGCTTACCGCAATTCGCTAAAGTGTTTAACGAGGTCTATAAATCTTACAATGCTTCCCAGTCTCCGTTCATTTTCGCTGATATTCAGCTGGACACTCATCTCTATGATGTAAATGTCAGCCCGGATAAGCGTACAATCCTTCTACACGATCAAACACGGATGCTCGACAATCTGAGGGAGTCGCTCGTCGCCCTATTTGAATCCCAAGACTACGCATTGCCGACGTCACAACTATCAAGCAATAAGCAGACACCATTCAAGAGACCTTCTGCTAGTATACAAAGCACTCCCATATCTGAAAGCTGGTCGAAACGCTCTATCTCTGCTGAAAATGGGCGCAGTCAGAACTCAGTCTCTGTTGATTTAGATGGCACGCGGCATGATGAAGAGACCCGTGATGACGAGTCTGCCGACGAATCTGTGCCGAATAGCTTAGTCTCTGCGAAGACTCTCGTTGGTGATAGTCAAGGTCCCAATCTAATTAGTCAATGGGCTGAACGAAAATCAGACCTGCGCATTGATAACTCGTCGACAACTACTAAATCCTTTGAAGATCACAATCAAGCCCCTTCGAAATCGATGGGAAATATCTTCTCTAAATTTGCAAGGGATTATACAGAAGCGGACAAAGACAACGATTTAGATGGCAGTACTCAGAATGTACCATCACCAAGCGCAATCCCAGCGGAGACGCCTAGCGAGGAAACAGATTACCGTGCACGCCTGGCAGAATTAGGCAAGTACAAGGCAAGCATGCGTGATAGCAGTCCCGTGTCAAGTGCACATGAGGTAGTTGAACCCCCTATACCGGCCGTATCTACCTCATCTCGAGTATCAGACATCAAGACCGGTCGAACATACTCATCTTCAAGTTTAAAGCGTTCTGCGCCTGAGGTTGCCACGATTACAGTGGGTAACCATACTGTCACCAGTATTATTGGCTCCCCCTCGAAGAAGCAACGAATGGGAGAGCATAAAGCTCGCGAGTCACCGAAGAGGCAACGGGCGATGAAGGAGACGGCCCCGATTCCTTCATTTAATGGGCGGCTCACCCAGATGTTTGCGGCCTCCTCCCAATCAAAGAAATCCGAATCAGCACATATTGATGTCACCAGGAACACAACAGATGCCCAAGATGATTCTGACTCTTCAAGTGAGAAATTATTTGTAGACGGCGATGACAACGAGCAGGAGGATGAAGAGGAGGGGGAGACACCCACCCAGGTCGAATTGATCGCAGAAGACGTCACAGATCAAGACTATGATCCCGATAACCCATCCCCGGAATCCAACTGTGAAGATGATCAACTAGAAAATGACCCGTTGCCATCTCCAACTCAAGCGATTAGCGACGAGCATCCGGATGAGCAGGCTGAGGAAATTCATGAAGAAGCTAAAATTGGGGAACTTACTCAAGAGTCGACAAACATAGCGTCCGATGAGACCCAGAAACGTACACAAAGCTTTATCAAGGGCGGCACAAAGAAGAAAGATTCAACCTTTTCGTTGTTGCAAACACTGCGTACCGATGAAAAGCAAATACGGAATGCTCTAGCCATACATCAAGGTCATCGTGAAGATGTCTCATTGACTACGGGATCCAAGCTTGTCACAGATAAACTCGATGCCGAGGATGCTGAAGAGAAGCTCTCTCTAACCATATCTAAGTCTGACTTTGGAAAGATGAGGATCATAGGGCAATTCAACCTAGGCTTCATCTTAGCAGTTCGTCCAGCTGAGACCGATTCCGATGATATTGAAGGAGGGCACGGCAGAGATGACGAGCTATTCATTATCGACCAGCACGCCACAGACGAGAAGTATAACTTCGAGCGGCTACAAGCCAATACGGTTGTGCAATCCCAGAGGCTAGTCCAGCCTAAGGTCCTAGAGCTCACGGCTCTCGAGGAAGAGGTGATCAGAGAGAACTTGGAAGCGCTAGAGGCAAATGGCTTCATTGTGAAAATGGACGAAAGCGGCGACCAGCCTGTTGGGTCTCGCTGCCAACTGCTCAATCTGCCGCTTAGCCGCGAGACTACATTCTCGCTCACGGATCTCGAGGAGCTGATATCGATCCTGACGGACCACCAGTCCGCCTCGGCGAGCGCCATCCCGCGGCCTTCCAAGGTGCGCAAGATGTTCGCCATGCGAGCGTGCCGGAGCAGCGTCATGATCGGCAAGTCACTGTCTACTAAGCAGATGGAGAAGTTGGTCCGCCACATGGGCGAGCTCGACAAGCCTTGGAACTGCCCCCACGGCCGCCCGACGATGCGCCATCTGTGCGGCCTGGGCGTGTGGAGCGATATGGGCTGGAAGGAAGGGAATGGGTTTGGAAGGGAGAGAGCGCCGCGTACAGACTGGGCTGCTTATCTTAGGGAGAAGAATGAGCTGGAGTGATGCTTATTGTTACTGGATTATATTTGTCTTTCAGCTGGCATATGCATTATTGGCGCATGGAGATGAGGGTTGCTCATATGTTATGGATATACCCCTATACAAATACAGCAAGTTTTGCCGAGGATGTTTGATCTGCATTTTCTTTCTACTCGCTGGCCCTGAGGTGCAGAGGACAGGGAGACTACGTACATATGATGGATGGCATGGTTTATGGTAAATAGACTGATTACTCCTATAAGATGTCCCCTCGTGTGGTGCGTATGGGAAGTATGATAAGTCTAGATTGCTATAGTAGCAATGATCAGATGCATTTCAAATTAATCTATTCACAAGGGCTATTGTGTAGCCCTTATTCATTAATAGGCGCCATGCGAATTCTCTTGCAACAGTTGTCATTCCGTTGAAACCAGAACCCTGACCTGACCAGTTCCAGTTCCGTTACTCTAGTATTACATCCATGAATCATCATCAAACATTCCATTGGTTAAGCGTCTTCTCTCTTCAACGCCCTGGGGGGATCAAGACACCAACACAACCACAACTCCAGGTGTCATAGCCGTCAAACCCTTTTCCTTCGCATAACCCCTCGTCCAACCACCCAACCACTCAGTCCTCATCCTCATTCAAGACACTATACCTAGAATACCCACCCCTACCCTCCTCCACAACCTTCCCGCTAACATTCCGACGCCAAGCCGTCCCTGCACTGCCCAGGTCATAATCGTTACCCGACGAGACCTGGCGCGCGTTCTCGTTCCCATTCCCACTACCAGCACCAAGCATAATCGGCGGCGTGGCGGGCTTGAGCTCGCCATACGGCTTAGAGTAGAAGTCGCTGTCGGCCTGGATCGACGAGTTGCGCACGCCCCTCTTGCCGATCGTGCTGCGGCGCCAGAACGACGAGGTCGCTGGCGCTGGCTTCTCGTCTACGATGTCCCGGCTGCCGCTCACGCTGCGCGCGTTCAGACTGACTTCCGACAGCGCGGAGACGTCCGAGTCGCGCGGCGGGGGTGAGCGGAAGGGCGTCTTCTGGCGGCCCGCGACGTCCTTCGTGGGGGTTGTCGTGGGGGACTGTTGTTGTGGGACGGGGTGGAAGCGCAGGGGGTTCGGGTGCAGGTTGCCCGTGACGTTGATGGGGCTGCTCTGGAGGTTATCGTCGTCGGAGTCGTGGTCGGGGCGCATCATGTCGTTGTTGTTTTCCCGGTCGGAGTCGAGTTCCGAGTCTGAGTCGTCGAAGTTGTATCGCTGGTCCAGCGATTCATATTGTCGTGATTGCGACTGGCGCGATCGCTCCTGCGCGTTTAGCGCGCGCTGGCGCTCCTGTGTGCGTGTTATGAGAGACTCGGATGCGTACCATGCCTCGGTGAACTTGGCGACGCGGGTTGGTGATGCGTTGGTCGACTGCTGCTCTAGCGGCGCGATGGCCACGCTGCTGGGCCGCGAAGACGATGGGGATGGCGCGTTGGTCTCATGCAGCGGGACCTCGGTGTAGCTTGCGCGCTGCGCGAGACGTGGAGTAGACAGGCGTTTCAGGTCGGCGAGGGAGCCCGCAACACTATTGCGAGGCGAATTGCCCGGCGTGACCTGGTACTGTCTGCTCGGCAGATCAGAGCGGGAGTCGCGCTTCGAAGAAGCGAAGGAGTCTCGCGAGCCGGTGCGCGTGTGCATAAACGGGATGCTGGGGGGTCGGGAGAGAGTCTCGTAGGGCGCGCCCGAGCTGCGGTAGTTCTCGAGGGGCGTGGAGAGGCGCCTCGAGTCTTCGGATACGGCCGTGTAGCTAGTCGCCACGGACGACTTGTTGCGCTTGTGCTGCTTGACGCGGGAGGTGAGGTTGTCCTCCAGCGGGTTCATGTCGGGTGGCATGTTAGCGATCCGTCGGAACATCAGGCCCAAGTAGATCGATATGCCGAGCGAGACTGCGTGCATCCCGGCAGCGGAGATGAGCAAGTAGTACTCGGTCAAGACCAAAGCCTCAGTGAATTGCGGAGTCGCTACGACGATGAGACCCCACCCAGCGCCATGGTTGAAGACGGAGATGACCCCAAAGGCATACAGCGGGATCGCCGCCAGGTCCATAACACCGGCGAATAGTTGGTAGGCTGCTGACGAGGCGGGCGGTCTTGAGTTAGCGGGTCTGATGAAGTGCCAGATGGCGTAGACACAGCTGATAGCTACAACACCGGGCTAAACGTAAGGTCAGTTAGGATTCCAATATGCGCCAGAAGGTATGAAGACGTACGGTAATTCTCATGACCCAAGCAGTGAGAGGGTCAACATTGTCGATTAAGATCATGAGGACGAGTAGACCGGCACCACTAATCATCTCAAATACGCGAAAGAATAACTGAATGTATCTCATGGTCTTGATCCACCATTTCGACGTGCTGCTCATGGGTCGAAACTGTGAGGTTCGGCCAGTTGGCACCTCGTGCGCACTTGAACAAATTAGCTACCTACGGAGCACAGGCTTTGTCTTGATGGAACTTACTCAGGATGGCGACCGAAAGCTATTAAAGGACCATCTTGCTTCTGTTTCTTGGGTTTCGGCTCCCAACTCGCTCTGGTCACGGCTCTAGGGTCGAAAGGCTTCTCTGGCAGTCGAGAATCGCGCCTGTCGGAATCGTACAAGTAGGGTTGATGAACGCCCATATTCTGCGGCTGGCCTCGCTCACCAAGCAAGGCTGAGAGACATTCACAGTGTATAGGATGGGTTAGGGTTAGATTGGCGGAGAACTGGAATGCGGGCGGTCTTATGATTTAGATAGTGAAAAGGCGGGAACGCCATGGCGGGGGAGTGGAAGAGGTGGGATGTGTACAACGAATATTGCGGGAGGGATGTGTCGTACCGCAAGGGGAAATCCGGGTTTCCATGGCAACAGGCGACAGAATAACCAACCGACTTACACCATTGACGGGAAGCGCATCTTCTGTTACCTAGGTACAATGCAGCCGCGCGCCACGTCAGATTTCATTTTACGCCAGAATGATATGATTATTGTATTTCCCAGATATTACGATTCCATTTAGGCAGACAATTGAATGATTTTGTACACGATGTTGGATATTAGTAGAACAGAGACCAGCGCTTTGAATCAGTTAATCGATAAATGTTTGTTAACGGCGATGTCGGACTTCGGAAGACCGAGCCCAGTCAATGTTCAATTCGACGTCATTTAAAGGACCTTAATTATTTCAGCCGTCTCCTTACAACATTCACATATTTTCATCAGAAATGCGATAACAATTCTTTATCTATTTTCTCTATAAGGTACAGGTGAATTGATGTGAATAACCAAACCATGACTTCCATTGCAAAGTCGTGGCTTTGCGCAACTTGCCGCCGCAAAGCCTCTGCTCCTCCCGCCTATACTATATCTTGTTATTCGACCGCAAGTCGACATGAGAGGCCCTTGCGGATGGCCGTAGTCGGCTCCGGCCCGGCTGGCTTCTACACCGCATCCCGAGTCATGTCTAAGGTACCGAAAACCAAAGTTGATATGTTCGAGGCGCTACCTGTACCCTATGGTCTAGTCAGATTTGGGGTTGCGCCAGATCACCCCGAGGTCAAGGTAAGGGGCGCGTTATATGTGCACCTAAGAGACAACATACTAACTTGTCGGGAACCTTCAGAATTGTACGGAGAAGTTCGCACAAGTCGCCAGCTCTCCCGACTTTACCTTCATTGGAAATGTCTCTATTGGCAACGCGGGCGGCCATTTTGATGGGTGCACTATTCCGCTGGCTTCCATGATGCGCCACTACGACGCTGTCGTCTTCGCCTACGGTGCGTCCGAGGACAAGCGCCTTGGCATTCCTGGAGAGGACTTGCCGAAGGGCATTTACTCGGCTCGGGATTTCGTAGGTTGGTATAACGGCTTGCCAGAGTTCGCTGGCTTAAAGCCGGATCTCGCTCAGAGCGACGAGGCCGTTATCATTGGTCAGGGCAATGTTGCTCTTGACGTTGCTAGGATACTTCTCAAGGATGTGGACGAACTGCGGAAATCAGACATCACTACGGCGGCTATTGAGACTTTGCAGAAGAGCTGTATTAGACGAGTTCATATTGTCGGGAGAAGAGGTCCAATGCAGGTGGGTTGATCTTCAAATTACCGAAGAAGACCTGAATAGCTGATAGTGTTACTAGGCCGCTTTTACTGTTAAGGAACTCAGAGAACTCATGAAACTCGACCGGGTCGGCTTTGACGACTTTGACAAGTCTCTCATCCCGGACGACATTTGGGAACTGCCCCGGGCTCGACGAAGGCTCATGGAAATTATGATGAAAGGCTCAGAGACGCGAATGTCCGTGGCTGAAAAGTCATGGTCCCTAGACTTTTGTTTGTCACCGGTCGAATTCTTTGGTCGACCCAACGGATTCGTCGATGGCATCGTTTTTGAGGAAACGTCCCTAGCGTCACCTTTCGACGAGTCGTCAAGTGTCACCGGTACCGGGGAGAACTTGACACTATTCTCTTCTGCAGTGTTCCGTTCTATTGGTTATAAATCCGTTGCCCTGCCTGGGTTTGACGAGGCAGGTATCTCATTCAACGATAAAAAGGGGGTCATTGAGAATGATGGTATGGGACGTGTATTGCGGGTCAATGATGACGAAACCAGTCCCCAGAACCAACAATCGCATCTGCCAGGAGTTTACTGCTCAGGATGGGTTAAGAGAGGTCCAACAGGCGTCATTGCTTCGACTATGGCCGACGCATTCTCTACCGGCGATGCAATTGCCATGGACTGGAACTCTGAGGCCCCTTTCATCAACGGAGAGAGTAGCTCAGGCTGGGAAGCCCTGAGGGCAGGAGTGGAACATGGGAAATGCAGAGTCATCCGATGGGAGGACTGGCAGAAGATAGACAAGGCAGAGAAAGAGCGGGGTTTACTCGTTGGAAAAGAAAGAGAGAAGTTCACGAGCACAGCGGAAATGCTAGCTGCCGCAAATTAAATCATAGAAAGATACCCTCGCGGGCGACTGTAGCATTTTGTATTTATATAGGTATCTATGAGGCCTTCAACTTCTCCGTCAGCTCAGGTACCTTGTCGAATAGATCTCCAACCAATCCCACATCTGCTACTTGGAATATTGGCGCCTCGGCATCTTTGTTAATAGCCGCAATTACCTTGCTGTCCTTCATACCAGCTAGATGCTGGATTGCACCAGAAATACCAACAGCCATATATAGCTGAGGAGCGACGACCTTACCAGTTTGGCCAACCTGCAGACTGTTGTCGGCATATCCGCTATCCACTGCCGCACGAGAGGCTCCAACGGCCGCGCCTAGCGAGTCTGCAAGCGGGAGCATGATCTTGTCGAAATCCTCTTTCGACTTGAGACCTCTCCCTCCCGAGACAACCTTGCCAGCAGTCGCCAGATCCGGTCTATCAGACTTGGCTAGATTCTCGGAAACCCACTCTACCGTGATTTCCACGTTGGGGTCAACACCATCTTCCACGGCCGCGGAGCCGCCCTGGGCCTCGGCAGCGGGGAACGCAGTACCACGGATGGTGATGATCTTGACGGGGTCGGAGGACTCAACAGTAGCAATAGCATTTCCAGCGTATATCGGACGTACGAAGGTGTTCTCGTTTTCAATGGCAGTGATGTCGGATATCTGTTGGGAGTCGAGGAGGGCAGCGACCCGTGGCATTAAGCTCTTGCCGAACGCAGTGTGTCCCGCGATGATGTGTGTATAGCCGCCCTTCTTGATGTTCTCGACTAGTAGAGGCGCATAGTTTTCTGGTAGACCCTGACATTAAATCAATGTCAGCTAACTAACCCGAACCTCAATTGAAGAGGTTGCCTGATCTTCCCGCACCTTGTCGTAAGCGGCGTTGTCCACTGCGATTATTTTTTCAACGCCCTCCACCTTTGCCGCTTCTTCTGCGACGGGTTTTATGTTACTCCCTGCGACAAATCCATGTATAGAGCCTCCGAGCTTCTTCGCTGCTGTGATTGCGCTTAAAGATCCGTGGTTGAGCTGGCCATCCCGCTGTTCTAAGACGGCCAATGACGATAATAATCTGCGGAGAGCTGACGGACTGTTGAAAGAACTCGAAAACACCGAGGTGGAGCGTGGCACACTGCCAACGCTTCTAAGGGCCGTCCGTCTCGCAGTGGAAAACAGCATTATGTTATGCGACTGAAGTGTGGAAAGCTTCGTACAGCGGAGACCGGCGTACAAGAAGAACAGTCGAAGACCTCGTCATAAATTCGGCTGTTCACGGCCTACACCGAGGTAGTATACAAAGTACTTGTAGTGCAGCTGGCCGATTACGGTTGGCAAGTGGAAGACCAAGGTGGGACCGTTATCTGCACTTGAAGATATACACGTGATGCGGTGGATACCCAAGCAGCCAAGCTTTTGACCTATAGACGCTTGGACCACATGCAATTCAATGCATTTTCAGTTGCTCCTGCCCAGTCGCTGTTCAGTTCCTCGTCGCGCCAAATTATTTCTCCAAACACGCGGTCCATCTTAATCCAGCCCATCGCATTGATGCACATCTAACGAAACTGAGATCCGTCAACTTTCGGCGAACTACAAAGACGCCTTTTTTCAGTTCATTACTTCTCCCACTCGTTAATGAATCATCGCAAATAATATTTCGACAATTGCGATACGTCGCGCCTGGTTTTCAATAGATTTCATTAACGCTACAGTCAACCTTTGTTAACATCTCCCCTTTCAAACACCGTCAGCTGGATAATCGCATTTTGTCTTCAAGATGGAAGGCGAACACGCCAGCTACGGCTCACCAGCCAATGCGGCTACTCCGGGCACCAACCCCATTCTAGCGCAACCACCTCTACAGGCTGAAGCATCCAGCGCGCCTCAAGGATCTGAAGGTAAGTCGCAGAAGAGTGACTGAGGCAGTAGTGCCTCGTGGTGGATATACTAATGCGCCTGTTAGATGTGCAGATGTCCGAAGTCCCCTCAACCGATCCAGTCATCAAACAGGATAGCACTACTCCGGCACCTCCTGGTACTTCAGATAACCCACTTGATGCCCCCCCTGCACCGCCTGCTGAAACTACTCTAGCGAAGGATGACGAAGAGATGGGTGAGGCTCAGGCCGAGCCTCGGGATGGTCGACCGCAAGACAAGGATGGCGATGATACAGCCGCTGCCGATGGCAGTGCCCAGGAAGTCAAGTCTAAGGAAAGCATCGAGAATGCCGCGCGCGAACATCTCATCTCCCAGACCCATGCAATCGTCCTGCCGAGCTATAGTACCTGGTTTGACATGAATGCTGTCAACAACATCGAGCGCAAAGCCCTCCCAGAATTTTTCAACAGTCGCAACCGAAGCAAGACTCCCGCTGTCTACAAGGACTACCGTGACTTCATGATCAATACTTACCGGTTGAATCCTGTCGAATACCTAACTGTAACTGCGTGCCGACGGAACTTGGCTGGCGACGTTTGCGCCATCATGCGCGTTCATGCTTTTCTCGAGCAGTGGGGACTAATTAATTATCAGGTACGTCTATCACATACATCCAAATAATTACACCATACTAACAGACTACAGGTCGATGCTGACCAACGTCCATCTCAAGTCGGCCCGCCATTCACGGGTCATTTCCAAGTCATTTGTGATACCCCTCGCGGACTTCAACCCTGGCAACCCTCGGCAGATCCGATAGTGCTTGAAGGCAAAAAGAGTCAAGATACTGACCGCAAAGCCAACGCTGCCGCGACTGCCGCGGGCGAGCGAAACCTCGAGATTGGTCGTAACATCTATGAAGCGAACGCGAAAGGAGCGCAGATTAACAAGTCAGAGAATAAGACGAACGGCGAGGCTGCGACTAACGGCACATCTTCTCCGGCAATTGATGAAAGCTTGACTAAGCCAATTGTCAAAGTCCACTGCCAAAACTGCGGCGTTGACTGCACCCGGGTCTATTATCACCTTCCGGAGGCTAACTCCCCTAACAAGGCCAAGTATGATGTCTGTCCCAGTTGCTATTTGGAAGGTCGGATACCTAACAATCAAACCAACACCCAATTTGTCAAAATGGAAAATAAGACCTACTCAACCGTTCTTGACCGCGATGCTCCGTGGACAGATCCTGAAATCCTTCGGCTTCTCGAAGCGTTAGAGAGATACGATGACGATTGGGCCGAGATTGCGGAGCATGTAAGCACACGAACGAGAGAAGAGTGTGTCCTACAGTTCTTGCAGCTAGACATCGAAGAAAAGTATCTCGAAACCGAAGCGCCCATCCACCCACCTACAGGCCTTGCGATGCTAGGGAAGCACGGTGGGCATCTCCCATTCAGCCAGGCTGACAATCCTGTCATGTCCGTCATCGGGTTCCTTGCTAGTCTTGCGGATCCCAAATCGACAGCGGCGGCAGCAAAGAAGTCAGTAGAAGAGCTCCAACAAGGTCTGCGCAACAAGCTTCAGGGTGGTGGTGCGGCCAAGGTCAACGGAAAGGGCAAGGACAAGGAAGCCGACTCGATGGAGATCGATGCTCACCAAGAACAAGAGAGTGCGGGCACAGCCGCATCCAACTTGGCCAGCATACCACTCGCTGCTATGGGAGCGCGGGCCGGTGGTTTGGCTTCTCACGAGGAGCGCGAGATGACCCGGCTCCTCTCCGCGGCCGTGAACGTCACCCTACAAAAGATGGAGCTGAAGCTAAAGTACTTCGACGAGATGGAGGGTATCCTGCAAGCTGAGCGCCGTGAACTGGAGCGAGGCCGGCAACAGCTCTTCCTGGACCGACTCGCCTTCAAGAAGAGAGTTCGGGAAACCCAAGCATGCCTCAAAGCCGGCATTAACGGCGCCGACGTTAAGCTAGACGGCAACGGTCTGACTTTCACGTCTGCACCGTCGTTAAGCTCCGTCCATCCCCTCGGCAGCGATGGCAATATCAAGAGCTACGAGGCCTGATTTGGATCGGTGAAGTTTTACTTTTATGGCGAATTAGGAACTGAAACGGGATCGTATCGGCTCTACGATCTTATCGACTTGAGGCTTGGGCGTCAGGGGAGTGGGTTATTCTCACCTTTTCACAAGGGGTGCTTTATATTTCGTCAGTTTCTTTTCGGATGAGAAGAGGTGAGAGGCGAGAGGGAATGTTACAGAGAGAAAGAAAATACTTCGTGGCGATCTTCGGATCAGGGCTCGGCGAGGTAGTGTATTATCATAATTCATATCACGTATGAATAGGACGCTTCTCTCATGAGGGAAGGAAATGGAAATTATTCGCTCATTCTTGACTTGGCGTTGCAGGCGTTGAGGTTTGTTCGGGTATCTTATGTGCGTGTTCCTCGAGTGAGAACAGCTGAAAGTAGACGGTCCTCTGAACATGATATTGTAAACCCCCTTCTTCATATATTCACGTGTAGTCGTGCTTAGGTAGTTATTCCCTGCGTACCTCCTAACGTGATCTGATCCCTCCAACCTGCTCATCCAAACAGGTACTCAAGTACCCTGGTCCCTCCCCCCTATCTCATCAAACTCCCACTCGCCATAGTACGCAGTAGAGTCCCTCCAATCCCCACCACCCAGCTCTACCACGCCCAACTTGCTCCTCCTCGACGCCTTCGACACAGCTGCTGCTTCTTCCACTTCTTCCTCCACCTTGTCTCCCCGTAGCAGACCCCACAGCCGCGCCTCCTCGCGCGCCCCGGCCGCTGCGTCCGCTGCTTCCGCCGCTGCTTCTTGCCGGTGCTCGGCGCGGATCCGCGAGCGCAGTGCTTGCTTGGCGCGTGATGTGCCTGCGTAAGGGAGTGCCGAGTACAGCAGTGCTTCGTCCAGGTCGCGGGCTAGGGACGCCTGGTCTAGTGTGCCGTCCGCGTCGTCGCTAGAGGGGTCTTCTTTCGTGGGGGCGTTGTCGGTGTCTGTTGGGGGTTGGGCTTCCGAGTCTATGTCTGATTCTGAGCCGTCCGAGACTGAGGCTGAGCTAGAGCTGGATACGTCGGGAAGGACGTCGAAGGTTGCTTCTGGTGGTGTGGGTTGGGGGGTTGGGTTTGGGAAGCCGAGGGCGGCTTCTATGTCGTTGTAGGACATTGTGTCGATTTCGTGGAAATAATTTGTGGCTTCGTCGTCATATATATCGTCTTCTTGTTCTTGTTCTTGATCTTGATCTTCGGTGTTTTCGTACTCTGAGCCAGAATTATGCCTGGGTACGTCACCCACATCGATATATTTTCCTTCTTCCGCTTTTAATAATAGGTCGTCATCCGAAGCTATATCTAAGTCCTCTCCTTCTTCTTCCTCTTCCTCTTCCTCTTCCTCTTCTTCATCGTCATCGTCATCATCTTCAACATCATCATACACGTCAAGCCTCAACCGCCGCGCAGCCCGCGCCCAGAACTCCCGGCTGTTCTCCGACATGCCGACCGACGTCACCGCGGCCTGGACGTCCTTAACCCTGACGACGGCGCTCGTGTGGTTGCGCCTATCGCCAGCCTTCTTGACACGCAGGCGGGACCCGGCCATGAATAGTGTCGCACAGACGAGCCGACGCGTCACGCTCAGCGCCAGCGAGTGGAAATCCGACAGGGCGGTAGCGCGGATAGCAGGCGGGTCTTCGGAGATGCCGCGCCAGTTGCCGTCAGGCACCACGGACGAGTTCATGAATACGCGGTCCGACAGTTTCAGCCAGTTACGCAGCGGGAACAGCTCGACGAAGCGCGGCAAGTCGCTTTCCCTGGCAGGCGGTTGCCGTTTCTGCTGCTGCTGGTACTCACGCTCGAGGACCAGCGCCAGCTGCGGCGTGATGAGCCACCGGCCCGCCCATCGCTTCTGCTCGACGTCTGCCTCGTGGGCTTCTTGGCGGAGCGCGAGCCCGTCTGCTGCTTCTTCAAGTGCGAGACACAGTTCCACGCTTAGCTCTGCCGCGGCGGGCACTTTGATGGTTTGTAGCGTGCGCTGTCGCTTGTCGTCGTCGTCGCGTCTGGCACGTGATGCTTCATCGAGCAGCGCCACGTATTGCCGGACTTCGAGCTCGCTCTTCGTACCGATGCGCGTCGAGATTCCAGACAAGTCATCTCGCCCTAGTCGTCCTACTGCGGAGAAAAACGACTGTTTTTCGGCTGCGGTCCAAGTCACGCTGCCGACCTGCGTACGCCTGAGAGAAGACGAAAGGGAAGACGACGACGGGTCGTTTGACAGCCCGGATGCGGTGTCTGCGATGTCGTCGTTGAGAAGGCTAAGATACCCCGGGTTGAAGGCCCCCTTTTGCCGCTTGAGTGGTGGGACAGAAGGAGGTGCTGCTGTGAGGCGGCGCTTGCGAGACACGCCAGAAGGGGAGGCTTGACCTCCAGGGTCGGAGAGCTCATCGTCTGGTTTGCTGCGGTAGGGGATGGATTCTGGACTGTATTCTGCATCCATGTTTGCTCAGAGGCGGGTTTGTGACTCCAAGCAGTGCTGGTTTATACGTTAGATCTGTAGGCTTTGGTAAGGAGGACGGGTACGTACTAAGTATATGCAGCTATCCGTAACAGTGTGAATTGAGAGATTGACCACTTGATTTACTTGGTTCGTGTTGGGTACCTAAGGTAGAGAGAGTGTTGCGCGAGTCCCCTCTTCCTTCGCTTAGTAGTAGTAGTCAGATCTAAGTGTTGTTCAGCTTGAGGCTATCGATGTTATTAACAATTCGATAAGAAGATCATGACACTAAACGCTTAATGAGGGACATGATATGTATGTTTGCCTTAACAAACTGTCCGAGCTTCGATAGTTGACTATCCGGGATATCCTTATTCAAGCTCCCTGACATAAAAGAGACATATATTCTACGATGAGGTGAATACTATTCTTATTTTTCCATACATGAATTCACGCACAAATATATATGTCTGTCCGTCCTTAGACATAATTCATTGTAAATGCGAAATAAATTACTACCTACATACCTTATAAGTAGCTCCCTAAGTACCTTATGTAACTCTATAACTCGATATTCCGGTTATTCTCCTTGGTAAATTTCGCCTAATTCCTCTAAGTCGATCTGAACTGGAGCACGAGCCCGAGCCTCAAATCTTGTCTTAACGTCCATCAAACCAACATCGTGAAGTTATGCCATGCCGCCTCTGTTCACAAGATGGCCTATTCTAAAGAGGCACTTACGGCAGTTTCCTGCCATAAAGAATCATATAAGACCTCTTCAGAGATGCTTCTCGACCTCAATCAAAGTCCTTGCCACCGATGCCTCTCGTGTGTTCCAAGGGATCCGCCTCCGTGATTACCAGGAAGAATGCATTCAATCTGTCCTGGGCTCTTTGAAACGTGGTCAAAAGCGATTAGGAATATCGCTAGCCACCGGTGCTGGGAAGACCATTATATTCACCCAGCTGATCGACCGAATCCAACCCAGTTCGAATGAGGCCAACCAGACATTGATCTTGGCCCACAGGCGAGAGCTTGTGGAACAAGCAGCTAGGCATTGTACCACTGCTTACCCTCTTAAGTCGGTAGAAATAGAGATGGGCAACATGCGCGCCTCAGGAGTTGCAGACATCACCATCGCCAGCATACAGACTATCAATTCTGGAGACCGCATGAGCAAGTTCGATCCTAGCCGGTTTAAGCTCGTACTTGTCGATGAAGCACATCACATAGTCGCGCCTGGGTACTTGAGGACGCTGGAGTATTTCGGGCTTGACCAGAAGAAAGATGACTCGCCAATCCTGATCGGCGTGTCTGCGACCTTCTCTCGAACTGATGGACTTCGACTGGGTGCCGCAATCGATGAGTTGGTGTATCATAAGGACTACGTCGATATGATAGGAGACAAATGGCTGTCGGACGTCGTCTTCACCACCGTCGAATCAACAGCTGATATGTCAAAAGTCGGCAGCGGTACTAATGGTGACTTTCAACCCCGCGAATTGTCCAATGTGGTAAACACCAAGCAAGTCAACGAGGTCGCAGTCCGCAGCTGGCTTGCCAAGGCTTCTGGGAGGAGATCAACTCTGGTATTCTGTGTGGACATCGCACATGTTCTCGGGTTGACCCAGACTTTCAGGCAATATGGCGTTGATGCTAGATATGTCATGGGAGAAACTCCAAATCTCGAGAGGAGTGAACTTCTAGATGCTTTCAAGCGTCATGAGTTCCCCGTGCTTGTCAATTGCGGCGTCTTCACCGAAGGGACCGATATCCCCAATATCGACTGTATCCTTCTAGCACGGCCGACTCGGTCCCGCAACCTGTTAGTCCAAATGATAGGAAGAGGCATGCGGCTTCATCCAGACAAGGAGAATTGTCACATTATCGACATGGTCTCAAGTCTGGCCACCGGTATAGTGACGACTCCCACACTGTTTGGCCTGGACCCGTCTGAATTGGTTCACGAAGCGTCCGTGAACGATATGCGAGGGTTGAATCTCAGAACTGAAACGACACAGGATCAAGCAAGCCGCAACATCACTTTTGTCGAATACGATTCAGTTCTAGACTTGATTGCAGACACATCTGGTGAAAGACACATCCGGTCAATTAGCCAGTATGCATGGGTACAAGTCGGACCAAATAAATGGGTGCTATCAGGCCCTGATGGGAGTCACATCCGAATAGAAAAAGAAGATGCTGTAGGGGAAGACGGGGTCGACGGGGTCGACGGGGCCAAGTTTATGGCTTGGGAATTACGAGCACTCCCTAAAGGGGTATCAAAGTCCCCATATGCAGCACCTCGGCGGCTACTCGAAGCATCGACCTTTTCCGATGCTGTACACGGATGCGACAAGTACGCATCTGAAAAGTATCCCCACATCTTTATATCGAGGCGCTCGACCTGGCGAAAGGGGGAACCTACAGATGGTCAACTAAAGTTCCTCAACAAATTGCGAGGCGAGAACGACAAATTAAAAGAAACGGACATCACAAAAGGACAGGCTACCGACATGATAACAAAGTTACGGCACGGTGCGAGAGGTCAGTTCGCAGCTCTTGAAGCTGACCGACGACGAAAGGGGCGGCGCGAGGATTTAGCACAGAAGGCGCTGCACCTACGAGAAAAGGTCTCTGTTGGACCTTTGTCGGCGTGAAATCATGAAAACGTTCACGCATGTGTCCTGGTACCCAGGTAGAGAGGTCGAAGTCACTAGGTAGTTTCTACCCAGCAACGAGGATCCGACAAGTACATATGTATCTCGATGGTTAGTGTCGTGCACTGTACCATTTTTGAGCTCGATGCGAATCTAAACCGCGACGTGACGCGACTGCCAGTCGCCGACCTAATCAATCGATCCCTTTCTCAGCTCAACACAGTACGGAAAAGGTCACTTCGTCCCCATCCACCTTTAATACCAATTTTGCCTGCAATTCACTTCAAGGATATTCATTAATACTTCTTAACCAATTTACTGTGCTACGAATCTTCCTAGCCAGAAACTCATTTGTTCCTCACCTACCAGAGTTACGCACCGCACCCCTTATTCGACCCTTAGAGATCCTTCATCTTTACATGTGCCATGGCTGGCAAAGACAATCACAGCGTTGCTGTCCCAATCCCATGCGAGCGCCGTTCCCATGATAATGTGTACTACGGCGGTATTCAAATGTACAATCAGTTGACGAACTCTCCTAACTCCTTCTTCGCCAACGGCGACCCCGTCCCCACCCCCGTCAACATCCCCATCAACATGCGCCTACCTCACGGTTTCAGCAACCAGCCACGAGTCGTAGAGGAGGGTATGGACACCCCGACAATCGGGGATAATGAGGTAGACCAGGAAAGCGAGGGTACGAATTATATACCACCAACTCCCTCGCATCTAATCATCAGCTGGAACTCCTACCCACCGCGACGTACCCCGAACTTTGACATATTCTCTCGCAAACCCATCATAGAATCAACTGCCAAAGGATTACAGGACGTCAAGGAAATCACGGACAGTCACATCGAGCAATCCGCCGCTCTTCAAGAGTGGTTGGGACAGGCGACCTCAGAAAGAAAGTCGCATCTCAATCTAGAGGGAATCAAAGACCGCATGGACCTCCTAGATATCCACCTACGTACTTCCACCGAAGCACCAGACCCGTACACCCGAACGTGTGCACGAATGAAGGCAACAGAAGTCGAGGCAGAGGTCTATGCCGATCGCAAAGAATATGCCAAGACAGACCGAGCGCTTCTCAGCGATATCCAAGAGACGTATCACGCATTCGTGGATATTAGGGGCTACGAGAGTCACGCATCTGCCCGCAATCATGCCTTGGAGACCACACGGAAGCTACAGCCAACGCAGCAGATAACAAAGGTCGAGAGCTTGTTAGGTTCAGATGGATCATTGTCTACTACTCCTACCTTTTCCACAGGCAATCAATTATATTTCCTCGGTGATCCCCTAAAGCTAGCCAAGATTCCCTTCGACAAGGCTCTTGCTGCTGGCCTAGAACAACTCGATGGTACCTCTCAAACCCCTCCCCCTCCCACCCTACCAGACGTACTTCAACCAGGGCCTCCTCAGAAACGAGGGTCTGTCCTAGGCGCGTCCTTCCCACTCGAACTCTCCCCGACTCCGTCGAGCACGTTGCAAATACCCGACTGGTTCCCTGTCCTCGACACGAGTGATAAGCTGTACCTGGAAGGCACGGGTCTCAGCGCTCGGTGGAATAGCCTTCTCCAACGTATAGACACGTTGGAGAAGAGAATCGAGGATGAGAAGATGCGGGAAATGGCTAAGAAGCCAACTTGGGACAAGGAGTGGCATGATCCCAGCCCAAGGTGGAAGTTCCCACACCAACGAAAGAATGGCGGCTGGTGGAAATGCAGATCTGGACCCGACGCTCCGGATGCCGAACGCATGTGCCACCGATGCCATTATAAACCTCAGACAAAGCAACAGCAGATCCCGAAGCTCGAATCGAAGGAGGAGCTTGGTTGTATTATGGACGCTGTCACGCAGGCAATGGGGGAAATTGCTCAGAAAGACAAAGCCGTTGCCAGGGAGATTCTACGAATGGGAAAGAAGGAAGACAAGATCTCGGATGCTGAGCTGTGGAAGAAGGACCTTGACAGCAGCGAGTACGGAGCGACAGCGGAAGAAACTACCGAACGAGGCAATCGTTACAGTCTCCTTCGAGGCTATGAAGACACCCCGTGAGAGTTCCTTGTCAATGACCAGACATACAAAAACCCGACACGGATAAGAACTTATCAAAAGATGACGACCTATACCCTTGTTTCAATAATGGCTCTTAACGTCGAGAGTTGTCGTCAGTAGGATAGCTTCTCTTCTTCAACGCATGGCACGATCAGGCAGGGCAGGATACCCAGACATAGAGAATAGGCGTACCCCGAGTAGATCCTATGTCTAAAACATAGTCCTAACTTACTAACCGAGACGCTGTGGCAGATGGGGCCGAAGAGCAAAAGGATTGTCTACATAATTGCTCAAATGTAGCTTAGCTACTTGCAGTGGTAGCCATGTCCTCGTAGAAGACTAGAGTCTACCATAATAGGAGGGCAAACAATTAATGAACCGACATTTGCTCTAATACTATACTTTGACAAGTCTGTTGATCCATGAGAATAGTTGTGGTGTATGACATGGTCTATGATTTCAGAGCCTTACGGCTACCCACTACTTTACGGTTGAAAGTTAGGGGAAGTCGAGTTCTTCTTTTCCTTTTCGCCTTCCCTCCCTTTTCCTTTTCCCTTTCCCTTTCCCTTCCCCCTCTTTCACTCCCTCTCCCTTTACCCGCCCACTCTCGATTTTTTTCCTTATGCTGGCGTGCAGATAGAGGCAATCAGTACAGCTCACTATACTGGAGATTATATGTCTAGGTATTCCCGCCTAGGGAGGACCAAGTGCTCGATATTTTGATCTTATAAGCCACAGACCAGACCCTCGCCCGGACATATTTCTCCGAATACGGCGAGGAAAGTTAGAGAAATATTACAAAGGGGTTATAATTTCGTCCATGATCCGTTTGCCATATAATGATCCAAAGGCTTAGATATGACGGCTACCCCATCCGGGCTTTACTTAAAGCATAAAGCTGATATTTTATCTCAACTGCTGACGCTATCCTTATGAAACTACCCACCCAGGACTTCATCAAGTTTAACCTATAAACATCATAGAACTCATTCTCGAGAATGTAGATAATGTATAGTTTTAGTGAAAGCAGGTTGACATACTAACCTCAAGTAGCTCCGTACCAGCTGATGATCTCCATCGTCCCCGGCCTTATGTAGGCTTCTTATATGTTTCCCATATTCTGGAGATTCGATATCCGTCCAATCCATAGTTAATACGCCAGACTCGGTTCTCCAGCCATCGTTCTCATAACATCATTTTCAAATCTATATTTACATTTTCTCACCATACTCGCCTTCTCCGATACCACCCAAGCAAACAAGCAATCAGTCGAATAGTCGCCTCGCCGACACCGCCGAGATGAGTTCGCCATCCCACCTTTCTAGCAGCGATGGCGTCTCCTGGCCGCGTGTCCTCGCGTCGCCGAACCACCTCTCGATGCGATCCCCGCCGTAGCTCAGCTCGACGACCAGAAGACTCAACTCATCGATGTCGGAGGGGCAGGTCTCCCGGAACAAGAGCTCGGTCTGCCGCGTGGGCAGGAACAGCGCGCCTCGCTCGCGACAGGCCCGGGACCAGGCATACGACGACGCGGCGTCCCAGAGCCCGGCGCGCATCGTGATCACGACACGCCCTGGACACTCGCCCCACCCGCGCTTCATGTACAGGTAGATCTCCTGGACGTAGTTAGCCACGAGCCAAGTCCGGCGTGCGCTCTCGATCAGGATCCAAGCCCGCCACACCGCGTCCTCGCTAAACCCATTATCGCTAGACTCGGGGCCGGCGAACGCGGCGAGGAAGCGCAGGGGCTGCGCCAGGCTGGCCTTGGAGCTCTCGAGCAGCTGGCGGATCCACAGGGCGAGGGTGGGGATGAGCGCCTCGGCCTGCGCGCGCATGCGCACGTCGCCGTCGAAGAGGCGGATGGCCTGGTACGTCAGCATGGCCTGCACGCGGCAGATGTGGTCGAAGACGTCCATGTCGGCGCCGCGCCGCAGCGAGCCGTCCAGCGCCTGGTCCTGCAGGAGCTGCGTGACGCGGTCGTCGAGGACGCGCGCCGCCGTGGCCCGCGTCTCGGGGGTGCTGGTGCCGTCGCTCGCCGCCGCCTTCTCGTACATGGCTACGGCTGTGTATGCGTCTTCCACGCACCGTGGCATCTTGGCCCGGTACAGGTATCGGTGGTGCAGCGGGCTGCTGCCGCGCGTCACCCATTGCCGGTGCCACTTCTGCACACTGTCCACGAACCGCTGCATCATGCTTTCGGCTTCGGGCTGGGCTGGTGGCGTGTGGTCCGCTACCCAGGATTCCGGTTCCAGGAACCACATGCCATCACCAGTAGTAGTGGTGTCGTCATCGCCGTCGAATGAGGGCTGCGGAAGAGGAGGAGGAGGAGGAGGAGGCTCTTCTATTACCGGTACCGCTGATACTACTGGAGGCTGGTTATTTATATCTCCGACTAGCCCCGATAAGTCCAGGTCACCTGTTTCCGCGTCGTTACCGCTGCTTGGGGTCAAAGTGGGCGGGATTGCGGACGCGGATGATGCGTCCGCAACGGACGATGACGATGAAGACGACGCTGCGGCCGCTGCCAAGTCCGCCTGCAGGAGGACGTGGTTATTATTTCGTCGAGGAGGCGGGTATACACACGGAACGCCTTTATCTGCGCATCGGCGGCATGCGGGAACGCCTTTCGTGCATTGCCGCTTGGACTTGGTGCAACCCTCGCAGGCTCTACGCCAGATGGTCGACATCCTATTTGATGATTTGAAGCAGAACAGTAACTAAGAAAAGTGCCGATACCCCGCGACGCGACACGACACGACACGACACGATATGTAATATGCACTTCCCCACAGGTTTCGGCTAGAACGGGGAGCCGTCTACTTCGTGAATAGTAGGTATTCAACGTCTAGGAGTCATAGCTGAAAGACGTGCTCATTTGTCAGCCCACAGCAACGGAGAAATGTGGGACGACCGCTCATCAGATCCGGTAGTATAGGGGATGGCGTCAGCAACCAATTGACGTTGCGGGAAATAACAGGGGCCATTTAGCGGACTTAGGGATCCAAGACTCATCCGCAAACCTGCAACAGATCAAACGATATATGGACCTGTGCTTAGTATAGGGGAACAATATGGAAGCTTAGCAATCCAAGTCACCGCTCGAGAGAGAGATGAGCTCTAAGCAGGACGGACTATAAGTCCGCATATAAATCACATATATATATAGCTCTTCACTTAGACCTGTTGTAGATGAATAGAATAGAACAGGTCAGAACAGAGCCTCCCATACTCATAAATCCAAAGCTCCAAAGAACCTATCCTACATCGTCCAAGTCCAAGAATATCTACACTATGGATCTTCCTCTCCAGAAACTAACCCCAACCTACCACCGGGAGCCATACGCAGCCATCTCCCCCCTCCGCCCCGAGCTCTCGCAAGCAGGCAAGACGGTCCTAATCACCGGGGGCGGCGGCGGCATCGGGTACGCAACCGCGCGAGCCTTCGTAGCAGCACACGCAAAGAAAATCATCATCGTAGGCCGGCGCGCCGAAGTAATCGCGCGAGCCGCATCCACACTAGCCAAAGAAGCCGACCCCCAGACCCAAGTCGTGGGGTGGGCGTGCGACGTAGGGAACCGAGGGGCAGTGGGCGAGCTATGGGGGCGGGTCGCGGGCGAGAAGGAGGTTGTCGATGTGCTGGTCTTGAACGCGGCTAACCTGCCGCCGCACGAGTCGGTCCTGGAGATCGGCACGGAGAGGGTGTGGACCACGTACGACTTTAATGTGCGCGCGCAGATGGACATGGCGGAGCGGTTTTATAAGCAGGGTGGTGAGGGGAGGAAGGTAGGCTATACCCTATACCCTTATACCCCTATCCGTATGCCCCTTACCCCTTTACCCTATCCATCCACATTCTGCTTGTGCGTTTGCATTTGCATCTTGTGTTCCCTCCCATTCCCCTTGGATGGGAAGTTATAACCCCTCTGGCTAACAAAAACCAGTATCTAGTCCACGTCTCAACAATGGCAATCCACGCATGGCGCGTCGCGACCTCGTACCCAGCATACGGGATGACCAAGAACGCAGGCGCGCTAGCGCTGCAGACGATCGCGCAAGACGTCCCCGTGGAGAAGATGCAGGTCCTCAGCTTCCACCCTGGCGCCATCTTCACCGAGGGCGCCGAGAATAACGGGTTGACCAAGGATTCTTATCATTGGGATGACAGTACGTTACCCCCTCCCCGAAGCCCCCTTTTCCCATCCTCAGTTCTGTCAAGCGCTATGCGACACAGTTCAACTAACAAAACAACCCTCGCAGCTAATCTCCCCGCGCACTACGCCGTCTGGGCTGCCACGCCTGAAGCCGCGTTCTTGCACGGCCGGTTCACGTGGGCCCACTGGGACGTGGACGAGCTGAAGAGCGGCGAGGCGCGGCGCCGAATAGACGAGGACCCGGAGTACCTGAAGATCGGTGTTAATGGCTTGTGAGGGGGATATGTATGCGGCAACGAGAATGTTCAAAGTCCATGTATCTACGATATTTGAAGAGTGTGTACGTTTGCCTGAGTCAGAATTAGCTTACTGTCTCTGATAGATAGATGTAAGCTGGAACACCCTGACGAATCGCCACATACTATCTTTACCTTGAACTCTCCTTGTGATCTCTTCGTCTATATGTCAATCTTCCCTCCGTCGTGAGGCCTGATGTAATTAAACTTCAAAGCCCTATACATCTTACACGAGTTAGATGAAGGTATTCGATACAATATCCTATATCATAAATTGTCATCTAGACATCAATATACATACGAGGCATTATCTCCAAATCCAATCTCCACTATACGTACATATCACCATCCGTCCACAATCGTAGCATAGACATGCATCCCCTTTTGGGGCCTAGCGGTGACGCCCCCTTTAATCATAATATTCCTCTCGTCCATCTCCTCTTTGTTCTGCAGCTCGAACTCGAAGCGGCCAATCCAGGTCGCCAGGAGGCAAGCGAACTCGGCCCTCGCGAAGGCCAAGCCGATACAGCTCCTGGGTCCGTGGAGGAAAGTCAGGAACGCGTAATTGCTCGACGCGCCCCCGCTCGCCGCTCTCTTGTCGTCAGGGCCCTTGGGCATCCACCGATCCGGGTTGAACTCGTGCGCATCGGGTCCCCACAAGTTCTCGTCGAGATTCGTAGCCCACGGCGATATCATAATTGCGGTCCCCTTGGGCACCTTGTGTTCTAATATCGTAGTATCTACGGCAGCCTCGCGGAGCGTGAGTGGGACCGGGGCAAAGTAGCGCAGGACCTCGTTACAGACGGCGTTTAAGTACGGCATGTGGTCGATCTCGAGGCTAGTAACTTCACGGTCCGAGTCAATGGACGGTAGCTTCTCGCGGATCTCGGCACGAAGCCGCTTCTGCACTTCCGGGTATTTGGAGAGTAAGTATACGCCCCAAGTCATCGACGTGGCCGTTGTCTCGTGGCCGGCGGCTAGGAACGTCATCAGCTGATCAACGAGGTTCTCATCCGTGAATGCGCCGGACTCCAAAGCGACCGAGAGGATATCGCGGTCCGTGAGTTCCTTGCGCGCCAACTTCTCCTTCTTCTCTCGAATCAGATCTCGACAAACGCCTCGAATGATTTGAGCTGCTTGGTTGATGTCGTTGTTGCGTTGAATAGGGATCCGACCAATGACCCAGTCAGGAAGGAATAGGCCTAAAGCAGCGAGCCTCTGAGCCTGCTTAGTAGGCGTAAATACAGTACGGTATGTTTGACTGAGTTTGGTGTTTGGATTTTGGATCGCTCCAAAGTCACGTCCAAGCCCGGAGAGCCCAATAATATCCAATGTCACTCGAGATGCCCAGCTACCGACTTCTATGGCTGCAGTCTTCTTCGCCTTCTCGGGATCTGTGGTGGATGCCTCCTTTTGCGCATTGTCAATGATGGTGTTGGTCATAGCCTTGACTACCTCGCGGCCCTTCTGCCAGAAAGTCGGATAAAGGTCTTTGACGTGCCGGAATGCGAAGGCGGGCAGGAGGTTTTTACGTTGGAACTTGTGTTCGTCGCCCTCTGCTAGGAGGATTCCCACACCCAGAAGACGGCTAAGACCAAAGCGAATGTTCCCCGGCTTCTGGAATTCATAATTCTTCGTCACCAGAACCTCTGCGAGGGCTTTTGGCGAAGTTACTAGTAAACGCTCTTGGTTGAAGAGACCGAGATATCGAATAATGCCATCATTTGGAATAGTGGCAACCCTTGACTAGTTTTAGCAGGACAATAACGCAGACGTTGACAGTGTAATCCTACCATTCTCGCATGGGTATACCGGTGGGTTTCTCACTGATTATTTTGAACTGTCCCATCCACCATGAGCCTCCCGTAGGCCCTGGTAAGCCACGTAACGGAGAAAAGACTTTAGGGTATAGAATGACAGTCCAGAGGACAAAAAGAAAAGATTGAAATATCCAACTGGCGACGAATGCCCCGACCAACTGTGATCTGGTCCATCCTGGTTGGACGAATGTAACGAGGTATGATGAAACAAGAGATACGGCGGAAATAGTACGCCACGGGAACGCCATCTCGGATATTGTATATGTCGAGAAATGGTCCAGTCGATGCTTTGGATTCGGATTTTTCTTAAAGCTGAATAGATGCCACGGTTATGCTAAGGCGTGTTTGATCCTAGGTAATGGGCCTTATTAGACGAACGGATCAGGGACGAGCCGAACCAAAAGCCATGCACTGCCACAGCCAACTTGGAAAATCCAAATGGTGACTAGGGCAGCAACAATAGATTTGACAGTATGTTAAGTAGATGGAAATGTAGATTAGTTAGTTGGATAGTCTGGAGTCGTTGATAAAGGCGAATATTCAAAAATTAATAAGACCTCGGTATGACGATCCTTGAAGTCGATACAGAGCGTCTGGCCAATCCAATAGCGGATTAGCACTAATAAAGGATGGTTTGAGGTCCAGGTCGTCGGTGAGCTAACGGGGTGCGGAGTTTAGATAAATGGCCGTGTCATATATAAATCGAATGGAGGAATCAGAAGTCTCCGTAGCCCGTTCAAAGACGACGTAACTGTTTTTATTTAGATCACGACGAGGCTTGATGGTTTGCGAAAGGCGGATTACTGTGCCGATCTGGTCTATGGACACGACGGGATGAAGCGAAACCGAAGGTGTGCCGGCCCACCGACTGATCCCTGATACATATGACTGCGGGTTGGAGTTGCAAGGGTTGTCGATTCGCCGTATCTGTTTACAGGAGGTTCTAAAGATGCTCAGCCCAAGACCAGTCAAGTCTTATATGTATAAGGACGCGTAACGAGTTTCGTCAACTATTTTCTTTCTTCTCTTATTTGCCGGCGTGCTACTTAGGTATACATAGTCTTGTCAGGTCATGAGCGGCTGGTTTCGCCTATGACGCCCTCGGTTTGATGGGTCTGTAACGCGACTATTGGGGGCCCCGCAATGCATGACCGGATAGATTCTCTCGAGTCTGATAGATGGCGTCGTTATCATGATTAGAATACTTCATCAGGCAAGGTGGGTGGGATGTCACAATAACTTCCGCGGAGGGTTTTCTTGTAGCGGCGTAAATGGTAGGCGGATAGGCCGACACGGACAGATTAAAGACGAAGTCCATGCTCGATTCGGACTGACTCTAAGATGTTCTTTCCCCGGCTCGCCGACCCTCTTCTAACCCGCAGGGATATCCAAGCCCCAAGCGTCGCATTCGCAACCGTTACTTATTAGTAGCCTATCGTATTAAAGCTGTTACCAACGATCTGGAACGTGTGCTTGTACTCCATTTCTAAACTCTATCTCTATTTAGATAAAGAATATATTCCCTATATAGTTACATCAACGAAGGTTTATTATTATGTAGAGTACCATACGACATCGTGTCTGCCCAGACAAAATATATTTCATATAATTCCAGCCTTGATGTCTTGGAAGTTTGCATACGTTACTAATAAGTGTCTTACTGCAATCCTCTCGCGCGATTTGCCAGAAATATAGAGGAATTCCTATTCTTAAAGCTTATTGGATACAGACCACTTATGCTGCGATGTAGGTATGTACCTCCCAGGAAACAATAGCGCAAATCGCCGACATATTCCCATCCATGCACGAAGCTCGTCATAGGCGCTAGATAGTGCTATTCCTAAGTATCGAGTCTACCTATGCAGCATTCCCTTCTGACGTTGTGACATTCTAGGTAAAGACATATAGATACTGTAAGTAACACGAAGGTATTCACTCATCAAATAATCCCCCCCATACAAGACTGAATAAATACACCCTTCACAATGGCATCTCCACTAGCCAAGATCGGCATAATCTCCATCGGTGACATGGGCATGGGCATCGCCAGACTCCTAGTCGCCAACGGGTTCTCCGTCGCGACCAACGCCAAGGGCCGGAGCAGCGACACGCTCGAGCGGGCCAAGAGCGCGCAGGTCGAGCTCCTGAAGTCGGACGAGGACCTGACGCAAGCCTGCTCCGTAATCCTCTCCGTAGTGCCCCCGCGCGACGCCGTCGCCACGGCCCAGCGCATCGCAGACGCGCTCGGGGGCCCGTATCGCAGGAGCCCCGACGACCCGCTGTACTTCGCGGACCTGAACGCCGTGGCGCCGTCGAGCGTCAAGCAGATCGCCGCGCTCTTCGACTCCAGCAGCACCAAAGACAGCGTGCGGTTCGTGGACGGGTGCATACTAGGATCGCCGCCCTCACCCAAGCAAACCGGCTCCGACGTTGAGTGGGAGCTGCCCAGCATCCCAACCTCAGGCCCCTACCGGCTCTCCACCATCCCAGGCTACGGCGCCAAGCTCGCAACAGCGCTAAACACGCGGCACATATCGCCCGTAATCGGCGCAGCCAGCGGGCTAAAGATGTGCTTCGCAAGCTTCAGCAAGGGCTTCACGTCCCTCGCGATCCAAGCCTTCACAACAGCGCAGCGCCTAGGCGTGCTGCCGGACCTACAAAGCGAGCTGCGCGACGTGCTGCCGGCGCACTACAAGCTAGCGGAGCGGGGCGTGACGCACATGGCGCCCAAGGCGTACCGGTGGGTGGGCGAGATGGAGGAGATCGCGCGCACGCTGGCCGAGGAGGGCGGGTTCCCGGAGGACTCGTTCCGCGGCGCGGCGGCTGTGTACCGCGCCGTGGCCGACGATACGGTGTTGGGGCAGGAGAAGATCGGGAAGCGGAAGCGCGGGACTACGGTCGAGGATGTGGCGACTGCTATGGTCGAGGGCATGCAGACGAAGCGTAAGAAGATCGAGTAGAAGCTTGAAAAGAGGTAGATGAGATATCAAGTATTAAAGGCAGAGCTGTTCTTATAGATGGTAGATATAGAACTATTTGCATCCGTTCCTATTGTCTAAGATTTTCAAACTTGTTAAGGGTTGTGAGTAGCGTTTCTCTTCTACACGAGCAATTCCGGTCTTTTGTTTGAGAGAGCATAAAGAGACTACACTACCGTATCTACACTTAACCTGGCGAGGTGGTCTACGAAAGGGTTGATTAAAAGGTAAGCTTGATGGGCTGGCTTGGCTTTGAGTTGAGGCTTAACCAAAGAGGGTCGAAATCCAAATGCACTCACTGCAAGCTACATGAGAGGAGTATTCGGCATATCACAAATATCATGAATTCGAAAGGAGATTGATCGCTGTTATTGATCTATGCTGTCATGGGATGCCATGCTGTTATGAAAAACCCATGCCGTGTATACGCATGCCATGAATACCTATCGTTAGGTAATCATACTCGAACCTAGATCACTACTCGATCATGTCCATATCATCACCAACCGGCGCATTAGCACCGCTCGTTCCTGCTGCCGGGGCCACGTCGTTGCTTCCACCAGGGTTGAAGTAATCCGCCATCTCGGCGTCAAGTTCCTCCTGCGTCTTCTTCGGACGTCCGTCTCGGCCGGGGCGCTCTCGTCCGTTGGGAGTGCTAGTCCCTTCGCGTCGCGCTCCGGGTCGCCTTCCTCCACCACCACCACGGCGGCGGGGCATAGGGCTGCGCGATCGACTGCCAGTACCAGGCATATAGCGATCGACGCCTCTGTCCCTGTCCGAGTTTCGTCGAGGCGATAGGGAACGTGGACGGGTGATGCGCTCGGCTAATGGTCGACCGGGCATGTGTGCGGTCTCGAACGGGTTACGCCTGGGTGCTGAAGATACGAGCGACAAGCGGATTGGTTGGCCTAGAGAAAGTTAGCCTTGAGCATGTTTCTAATCTAACAATCCCTCTTACCCTTAGCATTGGCATTGTCGTACTGCTTGATGGCTTCCACAGCGTCGTTGCGACTCTCGTACGTGACAAATGCCGTACCTTCGGAGCGTCCAGCACGATCGTACAATAGCTCGAGCTTGATGACCGGGCCGATCTTGGCGAACAATCCCTATAACACGGTTAGTACGACTCCATTACTTGCCAGGTCTTTGCCCTTACGTCGAGATCGTCTTCGGTGAGTTCGTAGTGTATATTTTCCACCTTGACCTTGGTCCCACGAGAGTCCCTGTTGTCACCGTTAGAATGTTACTGTCTTAGAAATTGGGGGTCACACTAACTGGAATCGCTCTGGGGAGGGTCGTCGTCTCGGGTTTCGGGGACGATTTCGGGCTGAAGCGACGTTAGCTAGTATAGACTAGATTCACGTCAGGGTTTGGCTTACAACTAGGCTCGTCGAACCTGTCATGAACCCATTCTCTATATTGTTGTCAGTAGCTCCTCCATGTGTATTAGTATCGAGTTGTCAACTTACGAATCCAGGTTACGTGAATCGTCTCTGGTTGACTGTCTCGCAGAACGAGATTGTTAGCTGGTGTCATTTTACGAATATACCATCACCGATCGAAGTCCGAAACGTCGAGCGCGAGTCGATTACTTCGCGTGCCGCTAGAGGTAGGGAGATGCGAGGTCGAGAAGGGAGAGGAAGAGGAATCCACCTGCGATAGAAGATGAGCTTGCTGGCCAATTCTAAGAGGGAATTTGGCCGTTACCTTTTTTACGCCATCACGGGGGTAGGACTCGCGTTCTCGAGGCCGTCCACCACCTCCACCACCTCCACCACCTCGGCGACCTCTAGGGCCTCGCTTTCTTTGCTGCAGGTAAAGTTAGCGGTCAATAACAATAAAACGGTTACAAACCCTATGATGCGCACGGATTTAAGTCAATTACATACCTGAGACTCAGCAACGATCTCATCTAGACTGCGATCCATCTTGACGTTGTTGTAAAAATGGATGTTGTGGTAGATGTCAGCGAGAAGAACGCGGCTTTGTCTTGAGAAACGTCGAAGTAAATTGTACTTTGTACGTGTAGCACCAAGCTTGGACGTTACCCACTTTTTAATGAGAGCTAGTGCGGGTAGACATAGCCGTGTGTAATGACGTAATTGCACTGTATGTCACCGCCAAACCTGGGCAACCTGCAATGACCCGCCGAATTGAATGTTTGAAATTGACAACTGTGCACCTTCGTACTACATACCTAGGTATGTATCTTAGGTACTTTATTTCAAGATATGTAATTCCTGTTTTGGCCTACGTGCCTAACGTATGCCACAATTTTTACACTAAAGATGGTACAGTATGTAAACTAAGACAAATAGGTTTTGCGTTCAGAATTATATATGTTGCACAATATCCAATACCCCTATTCTCGTGCTATGGAGTTTTGAAGCTTATCTTGACTACAAGTAACTATAGAGTATTACTATAATAAGAAGGAAGCTCGTGGGAAATCGACTTTGGTGGTGAACGTTCGCGGTGCCTTAGAAGATCCGCTCGTATTACCCACACCCGTCATATGAGGCAATGTGGTAGCCTTCAAGAAGAGGCCAGCTTTTGATACCACACCAAAGTGATCGTCGACTATCTCGATTTTATTCGACAAACTCGCAGGTCTGAGTTCTTCATCATTATTTGGCGCAACGCCAAGGGCTGTTGTTGGTGTCATTCGCTGACTTAACCCGACTTCTTTCTCCGCCCAGTGCGGTTCAATGCAAAACATGAGATATGAACCTGGGGTCACGAGGCCCTCAGATGGGTTAGGATTGTCACGCTCCTGAAACGCTTTTATGAACATCTCAACGTTGTCCTGGTCCGGGGGAGAATAATTAGTCTCGGGGTCTAGGGAGAGTAGCCCCTGTTTAGCACCCCAGCCTCCTCCGCCACTGACTAGACATTCATTAGCGTGACCATAAATCATTAGACAGATATATCACGTACGAATTTTGTGTAGCCTACACCCGTGAGATATTAACTCAGAGAACGTGCCCATGGTCTCAAGGGATAGCTCTGCTTCAGATTGGGATGATTCGGGTTGAAAGACTTTGAGGTCTAGAAGATGTTGGTTTTCCACAACATGAGGTGGTAGGACCCAGCACCATACTCCAATAGGCCCCGGCGAATATGATTCGTCCCGATTAGACCTAGAATCAAAGACCTTCGGTATGAGGCCCTCCAACTCTTTTGATGCTGGGGTAGGAGAGCCATCGATTTCGACCTGGCGAACGATATTGCCTAAGCCAGCAACAATTTTCCGTGGAGGAGTCAATGGCAGCAACGGAAGATATGGTGACGTGTGGCCCGCTGGATTAGGACCAGGCCATATTGTTTGGGTCCGTTTCTCACGTATCATTGTGCGTGCCATTGGCCCATCGTGATCAGATTGCCATCTGCTCGCAAACAAAGTAGACCGTCTTCCATTTTGGAAAACGGTGTTTGCTAGCGGCAACGTAATGTCAAGTGGCCAGGTATGTCTGGGCAGAGGATTAGATAGGAATGAGACGGAAGACTCCCTATCCAGGTTGACGTTTGATTCGAAGTCGTTAGCATCCCATAGGCCAGGAAGAATACCTTCTGCTGAGCCGTACAAGATTGAGAAGCCCGTTTGAGGCTCGTCGAATACTCGTGTCGGAGTGAGCCCATCCGTTACCGCACATAAGACTTGGACGTCCCGAGAATTAACTTGTCCGCTAGTGTTTGACTTGAAGAGAGTCCCGAGCACGCCGGACATGAAATTCTCATCTTCTAGCCAGGTTGCGAAGTTACGGGAGGCGAAGACAGCGGCTCCATGATCTGAATTGTTTCCGTCTGGTACATGAGTGGGTTTTCTGGATGAATTTGTAAGATGACGGTTTAATTTATCTAGGACTGCTTGCTATGCATTCGTTAGCAGACGCTAGAGACTTGACATGGGACAGACTAACCTTTGGAGCCTTCGATGATACCGTTAAACTGATTGTTTTAGTAGCAGTCGGCCGGCTTCCGAATCTTCTTACGCATAAACCATGACATCCCGCTATAAGTTGACTGTTGAAGATTCGAGGCCGCATGACTTCTAATCTGGAGAGATTGAGAAGTTCAGTCTACAGCTGTTGACTAGAATCAGTTTAACATTGTCTTGTAATTCAATTGACCAACCAGAACTTGCGTTTGATATCGATAAGCTGTGGCTTGTGAACTTATCCATCATCATAACTTTTAGAAGTACCAATGAATCTTTCACTAACATACATAGCTTAGGTCCTTACTCGTTTATTATACGATCGAAATATTATACTATATAAAAGGAAATCTGATAAATGAAGTGGTATTTAGATGATAAATATTCAATTTCGGTATGAGCCTCTAAGATATTTATAGACAGTGTTAGGTACGTATTAGTGGCGCCGCCTTGACCAAGAATTAAACTTCAGCTGCATTTCTACGGCCTCCCCACCGCATCTCGTCCAATAGCCAAGTTCCTTTTTCCTCCGCCTAAGACAATATGTCCTTGGACTGACACCGAGCCTGGGCGCCTCGACGGCGTCATTGTGGACACTCAATCTTCTCACTAATACTGCCTGCCAATTTGAATCCCTAACCCAATGGCAGATCTCACTATTCGTAACCTCACAATCACTCCGCTAGAGCTCAAGCTCGTGGAGCGGTTCGAGGGCCAACCCCCGTCTGGCCGCGTCACCCCCATCGGGAACATCACAAGTAGGATCACTGGCCTCTTCAATTCGACGTCCGTTGCTCCTATTGTGCGCATTCAGGGCGACGCTAGGGACCGTCGCGATGTGTCCATCCCGGTCGGGCCCTTCGAGACTCGCGCCACCGACATTCGCACTGCCGACCCGGGCCGGGAGGTGGTGCGGCTGACTTTCGAGTCCGACGGGCACCGGTACCAAGTCGACGTGCCGAGCTCTTCGCAGCGCAGCACAGTCATGGCGAAGCTGGACGGCGGGCCCAATGAATATACGACCATCTACGTGCAGGCCGGCAGTTGCCTCGCAATCTTTAGTTCGTCGAACCTCGCAAGCTGGATGCGCGAGCTGCGTGACGAGTATCCGCTGTCAGCCCTGTCGATCCCCGGCACGCACAACAGCCCGACATGCCACGTCGCGCTGCCGTCGGTGCGGTGCCAGGCCGTCAACGTCCGCGAACAGCTGGAGAACGGGGTGCGGTTCTTCGATGTGCGGGTCAACGTCAGCCCGGACAGTTCAGACCTCGCACTCGTGCACAGCGCGTTTCCCATCTCGCTCACCGGTAACAAGTACTTCAAGGACATGCTCGATGTCGTGTACGGCTTCCTAGACACCAACCCGTCTGAGACGCTCATCATGAGCGTCAAGCGCGAGGGCACTGGCAAAGGCACCGACCACCAGCTATCCAAAATCCTCAAAGATCGCTTCTACGAAGACGGCAAGCGTTGGTACACGGAGCCGCGGATCCCCAAGATCGGCGAGGTGCGAGGGAAGGTTGTGCTCCTCAGGCGACATGTCAACGACCCTAGCCTAGACGGCGAATGGGGCGGACGGGGGTGGGGGCTCGACGCAAGCGTGTGGCCGGACAACTGCGCGGATGGACTTCTCGGGAGCGGCATCGCGCGCGTGCAGGATTTCTACGACGTGGACCAGAGCCACAACATCCAGAAGAAGATCGACCTAGCACGGGGACACCTCGAACGCGCGGCTGAGCCCGTGTGTCCTATCCCCGGGAGCGAGGGCGCGGCACCACAGCCGTTCTTTGTGAATTTCCTGAGCGCCAGCAACTTTTTCAATGCCAACTGCTGGCCCGAGAAGATCGCGGCAAAGGCGAACCCGGCTATTATTGAGTATCTATGTCTACGGCACGGTGAGGATGGCAAGGGCCCAGCCCGCTTGAAGGTGGGAGATGCGAGCACGGGTGTGGTGGTCACGGATTGGGTTGGGCAGGATGGCGATTGGGACCTTATAAGATGCGTCGTGGGTTGGAACGCGAAGTTGCAGCTGAAGCAATAGACTGTATGTGATCTATATATAGCGTTGCTTGCCTTTGGGTTTATGGCTGGGTATACATTGGTCTATCTTGGAAATATAGTATATCAATACCTAAGAGTGCAGATTCAGTCTTAACCACTTACACTGAGGTACATGTGAATCCAGCCATCTCTACCCTTCTATATCAGTTTTACTTCAAGATTGTATGAAGTAGACTGTAGCATCTGTGTTTATGCTTGTTCTTTAGATGAATTAGGATCCAATAGAATCCTCAGCTGCAACTATTCTAGCAGTGTTGCAGTAATTAGCGGGTTCAATAAACGGTTCCAGCCAATTACTGAGTCAATTGCACGTGCTAATGCTCTTACGTCATGCTGATAGCCCTGGAATAATGATGAGCTGTAAGCCCCACTGCAACCTGCAAACAGAGCTCCAAACAATTCAGCTCCGGCCTCCTGGGACCTTTTCTATGGGCTGTGTAGCTGCGAGTGTATGTAGGTGAGATGGCCTTCGCATATAGTCTTGTGTGACGGCCGTCTTACTTTAAACTCGAGTTAGGACCTCGTTTATTTCTCGAGATAAAATATTCTCTCTTTTATAGCACAATTGGGAGATGCTGGCCGTCGAACGTTAGCGCGGTCCGTTTTCTTCGCTGTCGCATCTGTCGCAAACCGAGGCTGCCGAGGCTCGTCTCCGCCGTATATTGTATACTCTGACATAGTAGACTCTACGCGATCACAACGCTACACAAACCCAATCTACTAGCGAACGAAGACGGTATACTTAGTGAAAACTCTAAAACCCATCCCACACTAGAGTTCAACGTCTAAACGGCGATAAACGTTGAGCCGTACATCTCCATCTACCTATCCAGGTATGTCCTATCTCAATTTTGGTCCACGACCGGTACAGTACTCGGTCTACATATCCAATATCAATAGCCATGAACGACGGCAAGGATGATGGCTTTCGGCGTCATGAGCCTTCTAACGACTCCCGCGGCTCTAAGCTGCCACGTCTAGGTCAAGCGCAAACAGCTGGTTCTGACTCTAAACCAGGTCATCGAAAGAATCCCAAACCGAATAGCCCTACCCACAACATCAAGATTACATCTAACAGGGAACACAAGCGGGAACAAGATTCTGGTTCATCGAGCGTTGTATGTCTTACCTCCGTTGACAACCGCCACCGAGAAGACGTTGACTGAGATGTCGTTAGACTAGCCAAGAGAGCAACGACTTACCTATCCCTCGTACCCCGACACGCACGATCAGTACTCCGGCTAGCAAAGCCCGTACGCCACGCGTAATCTGCGATCTTCATAATCCACATTCGTACACTGGCAGTCCAAGCTCGTCGCATAAAGATTCGATCAGCGCCGCACGAGCTGTATTACCCGGCCCGAATACCACGTCCAATATCCCCAGGTCTCTGATATCTAAGACGAGCCCATCGCGTCACGTCTTTAAACGTAAAGATTCTAAGGCCAAAGACGTCCCCAAGATGGAGAACGAAAAGGTCAAGGTGAAGGAAACGCCAGAGACCCAGTCAGTTGAGGACTTGGGGAAGGATGTTGCAAATGGTGATACTGAAACCCATATTGGCAATGGAAACGGGTCTACGAAAGAGAATCAGGATTTTCCAAGCCTTGATAAGAGTGTGATTTCTACCGAGGAGGGTTACGAGACTCCAACCAATGGCTTAGAATCTACGGAACATGATGGCGTCTCTAATGGCGCTAGCTACGCCTCTGCCCTCAAATCTGATTTGAACGGTCAAGAAGTGGACGTCTCGTCGCCAGGGCTCCGTTCCAATTCACAAGACGACGATGAATCATACCCCGAATTAGACGATTTAACGCTAGGCGACTATCACCCACCCCCGAAGCCAAACACAGACGGGAGGATCCGGTGGGCTCCGTGGAACGTCCCCCTCAAACGCAGACTACAGACACTTGTCGTGCTCATGCACTGCATGTGCATAGTCTTGACCGTTTCCATCTTCTTTGCTCTCTGCGCTAACCCCTTTGCTTGGCCATTGCTACTCATATACCTCCTCCACGTGCTCAGCTCCAAGGCTGCTACCGACGGGTCGCTCAAATACAGATCCGAGTGGTTCCGCAAGAGCTACATGTGGCATCTCTTCGCGGGCTACTTCCCGGCCAAGCTTCATAAGACCCACGACCTACCGCCGACGCGGAAGTATATCTTTGGCTACCACCCCCACGGTATCATCTCCCATGGGGCCTGGGCGGCCTTCGCGACCGACGCCCTAGGCTTCTCCGAGAAGTTCCCCGGCATCACGAACAGCCTGCTGACGCTAGACTCGAATTTCCGCATCCCGCTATACCGCGAGTATGTCCTCGCAGCCGGGGTGCGCAGCGTCTCGAAGGAGTCCATCGTCAACATCCTAACCAAGGGCGGGCCTAACGGGGAGGGCATGGGCCGCGGCGTCACAATCGTCATCGGCGGCGCGCGCGAGTCCCTCGAGGCTCAGCCAGGCCAGATGCGCCTCATCCTGAAAGAGCGCAAGGGCTTCATCAAGATCGCCGTGCGCACCGGTGCCGACGTCGTCCCCGTGCTCGCCTTTGGCGAGAACAACCTGTACGACCAGCTCCACCCCCGCGAGCACCCGCTCGTCCACCGCCTGCAGATGTTCGTGCTCAAGGTGTGGAAGTTCACGCTGCCCTTCCTGCACGGGCGCGGCATTTTTAACTACGACGTGGGCCTCATGCCGTACCGCCGTCCGTTGAATGTCGTGGTGGGCGCTCCGATCAAGGTCACCCAGGCCGCCGTCGTCGACCAGGCCGAGATCAACAGACTGCACGATCTGTACGTGGCCGAGCTGGAGAAGCTGTGGGATCGCTACAAAGACGACTTTGCGCCGGATCGCAGGGAGGAGATGCAGATCTTGTCGTAGGACGTCAGGAAAAGGTAGGGGTTTGGGGGTGTGGCATTATCGTTGGCGGGGGTACCTGGACTACCTTACTTACCCCTACATATGGATAGGTTGGCTTTTTTGTTTGCCTTTTTGTACTGTATTCTTAGCAGTACGGTTTAGAGTATATAGATATGGACTTCAGGACCTGGGGACTTGGGGGCTTGGGAGCTTGTTTGGTTAGAAAAATGAAGGAATATGTGCAAAAGAAAACTTAACTAGTATTGTTCCTCGACCTTGAGAGCTTAGTAGTGTGAAGTGAGTGTTATGTTTAATCAGTTTATAATGCCTAAACTATATGAATATTATAATCTGCGGGTATTCGTAGCCTATGTAGTCCGAGACTCTCATAAGGGTACTCTACACACAGTATGTTAAAGGGGAAACCCCACTCCTATAACCTCTACACTTACCTAGGATCAACTAATGTCAGGAGAGACTCCTCTTAACTTCTTCGTACGGAACACTATCACCAAAGCTACCTAGCGACTTTCTATAAGCCACCACATCTCGGCAAAGATAGCCGGCCTCGTATCTACCTACATTATCTAGAGCGGTGGCGAAGAGAACGTACAATCACATGTCCGCATTGGACAAGACAAGTACTTCATCTAATCTATAAAATCTCAAGAGAATCACATGTGTTCCGGGTTCTAAGATATCAACACATCGGCGAGCGCGACGTGACGTGACGTGACGCAAACCCGCCTACATACGAGTATGTAGTCACACACGTAGGAGCGTGCCCACCCGTTGGGGACAGAGACACACAGAGAGAGTGCGCGTGTAACTAGGTAGGTAGGTACTGTAAGAAATTATCCAGGTAAACCGGATCGTCGATGGGATGGATGATCGAACTCCACCTACCTACATACATGCTATGCATCAAGTATCAAGAATCCAGAGTTGCAGATGCAATGTTTTTACAATGGCACCACCTACACTATCTAGCTTATCTATATGCATGTGCACTATCCGGCACCGAACGCGAGCAAGCGAGCAAGCAAGCAAGGGAGATATATCAGCGTCATATATACGAATATAGATAAGTGAGCTTGTGTGTTGCGGAGACAACCTCCAGAGATCCAATCGCAGCAGCAAGGTTGCTAAGCTGTCCGTATTAGCTTGTGAAGAGAACACAAGAGAGAGATAAGGATCCCAGACACCCGATAGTGTAAGATCGTTCTCTTCATACCATTTATCATACACAAAGGCCGTAGTATCATGTTAATAAAGGAGAAATATCGAGGTAGGCATATCCTTGACATGATAACCAACAAGATTAAGAGACTTCTCTTTGGTACGGTTTATGGGCAAAGAGGTTGAAGCTTCCTAGTAGAATAACTCGTGAAGCCATAACATAGGGAAGTCCGAAATTCTTCCATTTGGGTAATAGAAATTAATCCCAGTCTTGAGTCTGAGTTAATATCACAACCCTAAACGAACTTGATCTCCCAAATTTACTCTTCGAAATGCGTTATTATTTTAGTACAGTCCAAACTTTGCATTCAGTCTTTTATATCATAAAGCTATACGCCAACGCCCACCGAGGTGTATAGTAATGTTTAAGTACCCCTTCACCAATTTCCCTTCAACGCCGGAGGACAAGTCGCCTCAACATGCTGTAATGGTGCCGCGCAACCTTTTATGTACAGAAACTCCTTGATCAGGCCGTTCATTCTCGAGCCACAGGGGATATCACCGTAGCTTTGTTTCATTATCATCTCCTGGACTATAGTATCCATTCCCAAACTTCGTGCTGCGGTGCAGAGTGGCCCGATTCTATCAAGCTTGACTCGAACACTATTATTTCGACCCTGGTTGGATACCGCTTCATGCCGCATTAGCACCGGCGAGAGGTTGCGATATTCTCGTGACTTGGTCGCCGGCGCGGACGATTCGTCGGCCAGATGAGTCGGTAACAAAGGCGCCCTCCTTGCTGTTCTCCATATGAGCCCGCTTCCAGATCTCAACCTCGCAGCCACCGCGCAGGACACCGACACGCATGGTAGACAGAAGGTTGTGGGCGGCGTTGGAATGGTCGTAGACACCACCGTTGAAGATAGCAGTGGCGTCCTTTCCGATGGCTGACGAGATCAGAGCCTTACCACCAGGGTGGTCCTTGATGAAATCGGTCACGTCGTGGATGACACCAGCGATAGCGACAAGAGCCTTGCCGTTCTTGGACTCGGAGACGTAGTCATCCCAGTCAATGATGGGAAGCTGCTCGAGAGGCACACCCCAGTCAAGACCGGATCGCTTCTGGTCGAGTTTCTTTTGCATCTGCTGGAGACGACCCTTCTCGATCTCGTTCTGACGGAATTGCTTCAGGTCGTAGGCAAGGCCAAGCTTCTTCCAGGTCCAGATAGTCCACTTGGTAGGGTCGTACTGCCACCACTCAATGGCGTTGCGGTAGTCGGAGGGGAACTCGTGGTGGAAGTTGTGGTAGCCCTCGCCGAGAGTGACCAAAGCAGTGATGACGTGATCTCGAGGGGAGTTGCGGTCGTCGAAAGGTTGGTCGCCAAGCCAGTGGGCAAGGGAGTTGACACAGAAAGTCGCCTGCTGGACGAAGCAGATTCGGATAATGCCGGCGTAGATGAATCCTCCCATCCAGTCACCCCAGCCGAGACCGCAGACAAGGGTAGGAACAACGAGAGCCATGGTGAGCACAGATTTGATGTAGTGAGTGTGTTGCCAAACGACAACGGGGTCGTCGTTCAGATCCGAGATATCGGTTCGACCAATTCGCTTAGGGTTCTGTTTCATGACCATCCAACCAATATGCGAGTACAACAGTCCCTTTCGAACAGAGTAGGGGTCTTTCTCGGTGTCGGTGTAGCGGTGGTGGGCACGGTGATCCCTCGACCACCATCTGATAGAGCCCTCAACAGCGGCAGCTCCCATAGCAGCCAGGTAGATCTTGACGGGAAGCGAGCCCTTGTACGAACTATGAGCCCAAAGTCGGTGGTAGCCTGTTCTCCATATTAGTTTCTTGGTGGTTAAGGAGCGTATTCGAGTCGAGACAAACCTGCTGTGATACCGAGACCGGCATTGAAATAATAGAATATGGAGAAGATGGCAGTCTTGAACTGAAGAGGCGTCCAGTAGGTGCTGACCAAACCGAGGAGAGGAATGAATATGATGAAGGTGGTGTTAAGCCAGTTAACATGTTTGTACCAGTTATCCCAGGTGATAGGGAACTCGGTGATGTGTGGCTTCTTCAAGTCATACTGCTTCCCCGACCGCAGGGGTTTGTAGTCCTTGGTGCCGTCAGGGAAGGCCGCGACGGCGACGGGCCCGGAAGGGATCGTCGAGGCGGAAGCCATGGTTGCGAGGTAGATAGAGATGATTGATGGAGGATAGGTTGAACCAGCAAGGCCCTCAGGATCGGTGAAAGGATCTTGAATGGGCAAACGACGAGGTTGAAGAGAAGAAGGGAGGAAGCGGTTCGGCAGCTCTGAGGAGATATATTTATTTAGTGGGAGGTATGTCTAGGTGTAGGTAGAGGTATGTGAGAAGTGGGTATGGGGACGAATGGGTGGGACGTACAACCCTGCGACCCTGCGTCTCTGTGTTCCCTGCGGCCGGGTGGGCGGGTGGCGGGAAGGTATACTGGACGTATCGAGGTCCAGTCTAGACAGCTTAGACAGGGAGTCGATGTACGAATTACGGCTGTGCTGGTACCGATGGAGAACCTTTGCCCCCCCAACTTGTTCAAAACTCGAAGTTCGAACTTAAAGCGGTGAAGTGGGAACTCTTCGTTCTTTGAAATTGAAGTGCTTGGTAGACTAGAACATCTGATGGTCGGTCGATGAGTTACTCAACTGTTCGGCCCAAGTTTAGGTAACAACTTATAAACTGGATCTATGAATCCGGCAACCGTCACAACGTTTGAGAAATATGTAGGCACAGCACAGACTGACGGTGGAAACCGGTATAATGAACCGAGGATAAAGATTATGACGAACGAGATACGCCTCTTGTTCTTGAATCCTGGTTGGTCTGATAAGCCCAAGACAAACGCAGTATGTGGGTGATGTGAGTGAGTGAGTGAGAAAAGCACAGAGGAAAAAAACCGTTTCAATTTGAAGGTTGACACATTTGATGTGCACGGGGCGGTACATTCAATGTCTTTGAAATTGTGACTAAAATAAGGTACCTGACAGATGCTCCTACCTGTACCCAGCCCAGAGTTACATCCCTTTAGCCATGTAACTTCCTATGCTTTGACGAATGGTAACCAGCAGCTTCCCTTCCGCGTATCCTTTCAAAGCTGTCTTGAAATTTGTTGAATTGTTGGGGAAGTGCCCATAGTGGCGGCTCGAAGCTGCAAGTCTAGTGTCCAATCAGAGCTCTGCGAAATTCAAGGGTCTTTCCCCTTTCGGTATTATTAAACAGGCCATTCTTCTCTCCCCGAATGCAGACAGATGTACTTGGGTACATATAATCTACATAGAATCTGTCAACTTCCTCCCTCTCATGTCACTGATATTAATAAAGGTAATACATAGGTAACCTAAGGGATATTCAGAAGCTGTAAATAATGTCTTACTTAGTTCCTAGACACATCCACATGTATGCACTTCTGCTATGTAAATCACCTCAAGCAAGTACTAGTTATCATCACTGGAATCATGATGTTGCAAGCTCGCAGTAACAATGCTTGCTTGCCATGCGCTTGGCTACCTTATCATTGAAGTCGGTTAAGAAGTTTGCCCTTGCATGAACTTCGGGTGCCGTGTGTGGTGAGACGGAAACCTCCTGACGTAAGCTTCCCATAAGGCTACGCCATCCGTCCACCTCATCCTTCAATATCAGGTTTGACAGATGAGTTTTTAGTGTAGCGGTGGCTTGTAGCCTAGGCTCTCTCGGATCCTTCAGGCGAGATCATGACGATCACCGATAGACAAGCCGAGGCATGATTCCCCAGTCACAACGGATGGGTTAGGTAGGCTGGTAGGAAATACATATGAAGATGCGAATACGTCCGCGAGCTACATTCCCCACATCTCATTCCCCCCAGACCTGTGCATTTCTCTCCCCAACAAACAGGAGCGTGAAAAGATTACATCTCATTGGTCGATTAATGAGGGGGCTGCAGGGAGAAAAACTTGAAACTGCCTTACGATCGGCTAAACGTCGTTACGAATTCCACCTAGTCTGCTCCACATCTTCTAGAACAACCTTAAACTTCTTTAGAGAGGCTCTGATTGGATGAGCTACAAAACGCCACTTCCGCGCTATGCGCCCCTTACCTTAGATCTCGCTGAGCCTCCTTTTGGCCCCCTAATGTTAGCTTACTGAGACAACACACCCATCTATAGCAACTCATCATGATTACTTAATGAGGAAGATACTAGATCTAGGCTTGATCTGGGTGACTTACTGTAGAAAGGGCGTTGTGCTATAGTCCGATACTTCAACTAGTCGGCAACTTCGAAGGCCTCTCACTCAAGTAGAGCACATGTATCTCATATGAATAGTTTAGAGGGAGTAGCATAACATAAGCATTCATTTGGCAACGATATCCCCTTCTATTATGTACTGGTGTGCCTGAGCTAGTGGATGATGACGACTAATTCTAAATCAATTCCTGAGCTATTCACCCTGCTGTAAAGTGCCATGCTCGATTAGTTTGGATTATCGAAAGGGGCAAGGCGTTATACCTGATGTCTTCAACTCGCTCATGATGCCCGCTCACATAAAATTGGAAGAGCCTCTTAGCACAAACGACATATAGTACTATAGGCTGAACTCATTCAAAGTTACTTTTACATCCTCCTATCTTCCCACCTGGGCCCTTCTTCCTCCCCGAGGACAGGAACTGAACAACGATCTGGACTATGGAATTCGACATCATCACAAACCACTGATGGCACGGTTGTCCACTCGGCCTACAGGTACATAATCGACACGTAGTCAGGCCTGTGAGGCCAAGACGCTGCTCCCACGAATATATAAAAGTTATTGGGCCTTATTCACAATTTCCTTTTGTTGAGGCTCTCGTCTCGTACCACGATCAGCCCATTCCCATATATCGTCAGCCGATCTTTCTCGCTCGAATTTGCAGGTCCTATATACCTAGGTACACACAAGAGAAATGTCCGTTAGGGGATTGGAAAAGCTGACTTGAAGTAGAGTGCTAGGCTACCTAGATGAGACACACTTGGAGCTAGCACACGGCCATAATAACACTTTGTATGCCTAACAAGCGTCGCCATCTCTGCCAGAATTCTTTTATCTTCAAACTCACTACCTAGATATGCAATTCTAATCGAATCAGCGCCCCTTCCCTGTTTCATTGCCCTCGTAATGATTCATTTGCCCCGTGCATTAAATATGATAAGATGAACAACAATATAGTGATGATGATGAACGATGCCTCTATTTATACACATGTTTTTCGCTCGATTCGCCGTACGTGCAAAACATAGAAAATAGATTTCATGATACTGGATAATATTCCTAAACATCGTCCCGAAGCTGCGTATCCATTAGTAAACTCCGCGCGCCGTTGCTGTATGTATGTATGTACATCGGCAGCTGTTCCGAAATGAGTGTACACCTCTCAACCGCCCTTCTCAGGCTTGAGATGTGACATTTGTCGTAGCTGTCGTAGAAAGACCGAGGTCCTCGTCTGAGAACGTCGGTATTCGAATTTCTTCGTTCTTATCGTGTGCGGATCCTATACCCGTCAACTCAGCCGGTACATCCCTGAGCGGGGACTCGGCTGCCATTGGCGGCGACGCTTCTGTTGATCGCGTTGATATGTCTCCTCTTCTGTCGTGTGCATAATTGTTAAGTAGTTCGGCTTCTCCACCTCCACCCGCAGGCGGCTGAACGGCTCCTTCGATTGAGACTGGCATCTCAACCATGGCCGCACCCACGCCTCTCGTCTCGTCGGTTCCTGCCTTATCGGTCTGCTTCGAAACCTCGTCTCTAGTCTCAGGCGGTAGATCCTCTAAACCCTGTTCCCCACACAGCATAGCCGTCGTAGTAGGACCGTCATCAGGTTTAACAGCTTCTGTACTCCTGTCAACCAGAGGCAAGGCTTTGTCGGCGTCATTGTCGGTTACCTTGGGCGCTTTATCAACACCGGCTGCCGATGTGGCGTCATTCGCCTGGTTTTCACCAGTCGTTTGAGCCTGCTCCGCCTCTAATTGATTCAAGTCTCGTTGTACCTTTGCAACTACCTCTGCTGCCGTCTGCATTTCCCTAGGAGTATTCGCCCTCTCCTCCTCCTCTAGTTCCACATCGCTAACAGACCGGTCCGTAAATTTATTGGACCAGATGTCGCGCTGTTCAACGTATGGCGGACTGGTTATGTCGTAATTGCTCGGCAGTGATCTACGCGGAGATCGTCCCCTCGATGGATAGTACGGTTCGTGGGAGAAACCAGAATGTGTATCACCGAACGTGGCATGTGACCAAGCATTGCCAGACTGCATCGGTTTGACTTGTGAATGGCTGTCGTGTGGATATTCGTCCACCACGTATTCCCTAAGGGAAAACCCGTCGTCAACGGAAATCGAGGGCACATCGTGCCTATCAAAATCGTCGTCGTACGCAGGCTGTGGGAATAGCCTAAGTAGCATGGTGGCCTGAAGTCGAACACGTGGATCCTCGTGCAAACAATACTCCACCATCGTGCGATACCAATCCGGGACTTCGATCTCGGGATCTAAACGAAGTGGACGTCTGTGCGCTTCCGGCTCATCCTCCAAGGTCGCAAGCGCCCACAACACCATTCCCAGTTGGTAGAGATCGGATTTTACACCGATATACATCGAAATCCGCTGGTTGCTGTCGATAAGTGGAGTTGCCTCCGGAGGTTCCCAGCCCACCGGGCAGCCTCGCCTGTTGATGTCTATTATTTTTGCGTTATCTTCGCGATCGATGACGATATTAGATAGCGTAAGATCGCCCTGTACGAACCCGGCTTCATGGACGTCGGATAGACCCTGGACAATCTGCCTGGCCCACTTCTCTCGAATGGACCATGACAGTAAATTACCCTCCTCTTCGGAGTCGTAAATCACGTCGATGAGCGCACCCTTCTCGGCATAATTGATGAGTAGGCCCTTGACATATTCTTCCTTGTCGTCAACCACTACGCCATAGAATTCAATGACGTTGTGGGAAGACCGTAGAGAGTTAAGAGCGTTGACCTCGTAGAGGAATTCATCTACCGTGTCCGGCCCCGGAATCTCTTTCTTAATAAGTGTCCGTCCTGCCACACGGACTTTGTAGACAAAGCCCGACATGTGGGAGTCGAATATGAGATCTCTCTCTCTGATACGCTGACATTTCAAATGCTGAATCATACGGACGGTGGGATAGTTGATGATCTCCTACAAAGATTATTGTCATCAGTATTATGCTGATATGTTGAGAGTGAGCAACCTACGTTAACGTCTTCCACTACATGCACGTGCAACCTTCCTTCCGTCGTCTGCAACTTGAGATTGGTGACGGTGGTGTAGAATTGGATGTCTTGGAGACTTTCTCGTATCGCCTCATAGATCTTCGCACTCTTCTCCCTTTGGAACTTGATGTGGAGGAGATCCTTCTCTAGCGAGTCATCCGGCGCATTTCGGTAGTCAAGAGAGATGGTGACCCGTCTCCATAAGAATTCGTCCTCGCGATAAGTGACAAAAAACTTCTCCCTCCTCGACTTGTCTCGGAAATGCATGCTCAGATTCAGAATCCATTTGCGCTCCAACTCGTCATTGATCATTGCTTCATACTGAGACGTCGTGGTAGATTGTACATCAATAGGCGATAGAGCTTCGGTGTAGCTAGGCACAGGTTCGAGCGAGTCATGATGTTGCCTATCTATACTGGCGCTATCGACGTCTTGGAAGCTTAAGAAATGTTTCTCATCGAGCGGACTCTGAGGCGGCGACGTCACATGCTGCGAGATCACGGCGGGGGGGCTAAGGGAAGACCGGGTGTCATCGAGGAAGTCGGGCGCACTCGCGCGCGGAAGAGGCTGGTCTACACGGGAGACGCTGCGTTGGGTACGCAATCGCCTATCGACAGAAACCGCCCTGCGCTCTGCTGATGTAGGCTCTATCGCCTCGAGTTTCTCCCTCACCTCGGACTGCTGCCTCTTAAAAGTCTTAGCGCGGGGCAACCCAGGAACAACTTTCCTCGAGACTCTCCGGATCAAGTTCGAGCCGGGCAAAGAGTCTAGGGAGCTCCTGGGCTCTTGGGCGTGTGCCATCGACGACGCAAGCATACTTTCTCTCCCAAGAAACTTTTTCAATATGCTAGCCAGTCTACCGGTATCTGAGGGTGGTGGGGGTTGACGGGGTGGCAAATCTGCCGGTGTTGCCATAACGGCGGGATCCCAAGTAAAACGGTACACTATCGTCCTAACTTCATGGGACCCGGACTGTATCGAAGAAATTCGCTATCAGCGTAATGAAAGTGAAACTATCTTGGGACAGGATGGAGGGATGGAGTTGCTGCGAAGGGGCCGCAACTTGAGGCCGGCGGGGCAAAGTCGTGCTGAGAGAGCGACACGTTATCGTGATGGTACTGTGATCGCGGCTCTAGCTAGAAGGTGCTTCTCGTTCCAATCGAGACGAAACATCGAAGGTACTAATGTTTGGGACAACTGCGAGGTTGTTCAAGGGCGGAGAGCAGATACAAGAAGCAGGGCGCAAGCGAGCTGAACCGAGCAAGCAAGCAGGCAGACAGCTGCTAGTGTAGGTAGCTATGCGAGAGATGCCAGGTGACGGAGGAACTAAAAATGGTCACGGCCACTCTGATGCAAGCAGACCCAACGTCGAGGATGACGAAGACGAAAGGGAAGGTCAATGACGAGGCTGTCGAGACGCTATTGGTAAATTGCGACGATAGTGGCTGAAATGTGCCGACATGGGCGGCGGGATGAGCGTGCGCGTGTTCTCACTTCTTACCCTTTAAGAGTCAGAGTCAGAGTCAAGGTTCAGGTATAATTCCTCTCTACGTCTAGCTGCGGCTGCGGCTTGCCTTGTATGTGGACGGGATGCAGGAGATATGCAAGCAGATGCTAACCTAGAGAACTCCGCTTTCGGGGTACAGGACGATATAGCCATTTGAAAGGTCATGAGAGGGAATTGGAAGAATGTAGAGAGAGAAAAGTTTTTTTTGAGCGAATATAGAAATTGGAGGCGGACAGAGTTCTACGAAGGACAGGACATCGACGTTGTACCTGCCCCCCGTTTGAAGTACAGCTGTACAAATGTTCTAAGCGTTCCCGCGACGGACAACGCAGCACAGGGCAGGCACATTGGCACAAGCGTCTTAGCTAGCAGACTAGGTACCTAGCTACCTTATGTCACTAAGCCGAGAACGGGATAGTGTACTGCCAGCGAGTCCCCTTTTGCCATGGGCCGGGGTAGCATCGGGCTAGGTTAGGGGTCCGTTTGGCTTGGCTTTTCGATCATCATCTCGCGGGGCTGGAATTCTAAATTCTGTATTCTGTATTCTGCATTCCGTAATTGATACCTACCTCTTTCAATTTGTCCTTTTACCCTGAATTCTGCTTCTGTTCCGCATCGATTCGTCTCTATAACCTCTTATCTGCTGTTGGTAAACAGACTCGAGGTCGATGTGGTGTTCAATGGCAACGCAATCACTTATACGCAAACGCCGTCAGACGTAGCATGCAAGGTGGTAGTCCCGTGGAGTATGGGAATATGGGACTATAAAACTGGCCTACCTTCAGTGGTGGAGGAGCTTCTATTCCAATTCGGTTCGACGTCAACCACCTCTCTGTTCTCTTCTCTCCCCCAAATCGGCCATGCCGCCATGGTCCCCTTTCCGCATGGTGGGGGGTTTGCTAGGCGATTGAACCAAGTCGGGAAAATCAGGTTGATTCATCGATGTGTTGTACAAAGATGTTAGTGGTCGATCCCTAAATGAGGGGTGTCTGGGTCGAACTTCTAACATTAGGGGACGGAATCGAAAGAAACATGCACAATCGAGCTTCCCTCGCAGCTATCAATGTACCCGATGGTTAATTCTATCATCTAGTCTTCGAGGATCTATCTATAAGTTATGTTAACACCTTTATCCTCTGATAGATATCGGAAGTCAAGGAGGACCGCATTTGCTGTCATCATACATAGAAGGCGGGATACCGGAAACTCGACGAACTATCCACTCAACATATGCATGACTTCACTTACACGTGGAGCCGTTGAAGGATGAATCCATTCTATCCGCACAGCGTCTGCAACATAGAGAAACACAGAGACTTACACCGCTATCCCATTGCGTTCACCGACTTTACACAGTAACTAGGCCATGCCTCTATCGGACCTTGGTAGGCACTTATCCTTACCTACTTGATACACCTTAGGTAAAGTGCCTGAACGAGGTTTACAAGTTGGGTAGTCAGTTCCCGGGATCTTCCAGGTTCCCAGTCTTTGACAGGTCACCAAAGTAGAATAGCATTGTCTACCGACGTTGCCCTAGCCGCGAGCCCGGTCCGAGACTACTTACACTAGCGCCGCAGCTACCTGCTTGTCTTGTCTACATCGCCAGTTGGTCATGTGGGATCGACCGATATAATACCTTGATACCTTTATAGCTCTGACCTAACCTAGCAAACATACATTTACTAGGTATGTATACGCACGACTGTACATGATCGGAGTCATACATAGTACCAGATGGTCCGAATTAGAACAAGAAGATGACGTGTGAAGTAGGTGAGGTAGTCCTTTGCGAAAGAGAGACGAACTAGTTTCTCTTGGGCTGTTAGTTGGACCGCAACCCCAGTTCTACATACTACATACACGAGTCGTATAAGCTTATAAGCTAGAGCATCTGTCAAAAGGACTCAACGTCTTTTCTGTCTCACCTTCTCGACATGATACCCCTGCCGACAGAAACCGTGATGTGTTGTCCCCGGAAGGAATGTCGTCAGCCTACCTAACGCTAGATCCGAGCCTTTAGGGCTGGCCCGGCCAAGATCCCGCTCGATCCAACCCGCACCTCTTAAAACCCATTTGATATATGCCCCCAATTCTCTCCATTGTTCTCTTCGGGCTGCTACCCAATCTAAGACCACGTTGGTTAGCCTAGCCGTTGGAACCACGCGACTTATCTAGCTAGACTGCCACCATTACCACCAAAACCATCACCCGTCGTCAGCAGGAAGAAGGGGGTGATGGAATTGGGCAGCGATACATGCGATAGCTCTAACGGAGGGCATGTAGGTTAGAGACAAACAACCACACAAAACGAGGCTTGTACTCGAGACAACTGGCCACCAATGCTGGCCCTGTCCATCGTGGAGTAACGACCAATATATGACTCCCTGCATGACGACGGTCCTGTAAGATCTGTCTCTGTCGCGCTTCGACGGCTCCAATTCGCGAATCGCAACTTTGAGACGTCAGCACCCAGTCGCTTATCACATCCCCTCGGGTCCTTACTGACCCAGGATGCATCATACTACCTACCACCGCGGTGGGAAATCTCTCATCCTTCCCCTCGTCGTCGATTGGCGTCGAAGGAACGAAGCGAATCCCCACGGTCCATTAAGAAACGATAAGTAGAATAGGATCTACAGGCGCCTACTGCATGTATTACATGTCCCCGGACTGGCGTATTAGGTGCTTCGCGTGGAAATGCCCTGGAAGATCGCGGTTGTCGCCCTGCATTGGCTCCCGTGGCTGACCCTCCTCGCCTTGCCCCCTCCCCAATCCCCCATCCCCCATCCCAATGGATGTGCTTTCGTGGCCAACCCCCATCACAATTATTAATTACTCCAAGTCATACCTACATGAAGTACTTCACTCCTCGGGTTAGCAACCTGCATAGGTACCTACCGTCCAGAAGACCCTGCTGCAGCAACGAGCACCAACAGCAGGTATGTAGGTCTAGGTAAGTAGTGGAGGTTCGGGTCGGGCTTTTAGGCACGTAATCAATCCATGATAGATCTTCCTCTCTCTCTCTCTCCAGGTGGTCAGCAATAATCCCGAACCTATCTCGAATTACCTATCACACCGCGTGACGGTTCAAAAAGAAAACGGAGGAATTGACTTCTTACCACCTACATACGTACGGTTCGCAGCCCAAACACACACACACACACACACACACACACACACATCCTGAAGCTGAACAATGCGAGTCCGGCCCCGGCAAACAATAATTGAATCGTGGGGCGTGTGCAACCCCCCTACTTACTGCTACTACGTACCTATGCATATACATACATATCCATACCTACCATATATGCGCGCCGCGGAAGATGTCGACTCTCGATGCGACCACCTGCAGACTGCAGCAGGGGCTAATCCCCCATGGCGAAAATATGAGATATGCACATTTTGCCCGAAGCCATCTCTAAGGCGACAGCGCACTTGGCACCAAATCTTTCTTTTTGATGAACTGGTCTTCAAGCGTATCACTAGTGTTTTGACACGTCGCTGCGGGAAAAAAAAAAAAATCACTTCTCATGTTCTAGTAGTCCTTGGGGTGGTTTTCTTTTCTTTGCTCCTTTCTAGCTACTATGCTCGTAAATAGGTCAAGGTAGGTAAGGTACCTTGGTGGGAAAAGGGGAGGGGGGAGCGGGTTTATGACACGCTTCCACCAAATCTGTCCACCCTTCCGCTATACACAAGAAGTAGAGGCAGGTAAATCGTATGATACAAAGTGCGATGCTGTCAAGTATGTGAGGAGTGAGGAGTACATTGTAATTGTGTGGTTGGGTTGCTCCAAGCCGTCTCGTCGAGTCATTGTATTGCCGCCTGAACGCCTGTCTGATGGCCCAATCCCGCCAATGCATTTAACTGTAAGTGTCTATAAAAATATGCAAGTCGACGATGGGGCTGTGGGAGTGTACCCGTCACTCCGTTCCGCGCCTCGTTTCCTATTCGTCTTTTTCGCTCTCCGCTTTGGCGTCATGCTCCTTCTTCCATTCGCAGATCTTGCATCGATTCGCCTGTTCCCGGTCCAGGTTAGGGAAGACGAGCTCGAAAATCTCGCTGTACCAGCTGGCCGGACGGCCTTCGAGACCCTCCTTGATGTTCTGCATGACAATGTTAGCTTGAACCGTCGCATTGGACTATCGTGGCTGAGCAGCAGCAGCACCCACCTCTGGAAGTTCTAGCCAGTCGGACATATTGTCCGCTGGGAAGAAGATCATCTTGCAACCAGCCCGCCTGGCCGCAACCGTCTTCTCCCGCAGACCCCCTATCCTGAGTACCTTGCCGGTCAGGGTGAGCTCTCCAGTCATAGCGATTGTGGGGTCGACCGGAGCGTCCAATGCCAATGACAAGAGCGATGTCGCCATAGTTACGCCAGCCGAAGGGCCATCCTTCTGCACGGCCCCCTCGGGCACGTGCAGGTGAATTTTGGCCTTGTCGAAGAAGTGGTTGTCCGAGAACTCCTTGGCCATGTATGCCTTAGCGAAGGAATAGGCGATCGTGGAAGACTCCTTCATGACCGTCTTGAGGTTGCCCGTTATTTCCAAGCCTGCACGGCTGCTGGGCCTCAATGCAGACTGAAGAATGGATTCTATGTACATGGCAGAACCACCTAGTTGGGTCCATGCAAGGCCCATGGCAACACCAGGCGGAGTCACGTCATATAGACGATCCGAGGTGAATATGGGAGGTCCAACATAGTCCTTGAGGTTATCCTTGTTAATCACGACGTGAACCGACTCGGGTACCTTCAAGGGCACGCGCGGTTTCTCTGTAGTCTCTTTTTCGGATGCCTCGGGAGAGGTAGGGTCATGATTCTCCTTTTCCTTCTCCTTCTCCTTCTCCGACTCTTCCATAGCTGCCTTGCCATCGTCTGTTAGAGCCGCAGATTCGGGCAAGACATCCTCTCCTAGCTCTTGAACAATCTTCAAAGCTGACTTTCGATAGACTTTCTCAATCTGCTTCTTCAAGTTTCGAACGCCCGACTCGCGGCAGTACGATTTGATCAGCTCATCGATCGCATCGTCTGTTAGCGCGACGTCTGCCTCTTTCAAGCCGGCGAGTTCCTTAGCTGCAGGGCCGAGATATCGATCCGCAATTGCTCTCTTCTCGTCAGAAACATAACCGGAGAGTCTAATTACCTCCATACGGTCCAGAAGGGGTCTCGGGATGGTGTCGGTCATATTGGCGGTGCAGACGAACAAGACTTTTGAGAGGTCAACAGGGACATCCATGTAGTGATCTAAGAAAGAGCTGTTTTGCTCTGGGTCGAGCAGCTCTAATAGAGCTGATGAAGGGTCGCCTTGGTAGCCTCGGCCAATCTTGTCGATTTCATCAATCAATATCAGAGGGTTCTCAGTCTGACACTTCTTCAGAGCCTGAATGACTCGTCCGGGAAGAGCACCGACGTATGTCCGTCGATGGCCTTTAATCTCGGCCACGTCTGTGAGACCACCCACGCTAAACCTGTAATATTGCCGATTTAGAGCTCTGGCAATCGATTTCCCAATGCTGGTCTTGCCAACACCAGGGGGTCCGACGAAACACAAGATCTTGCCTTCGACAGTACCGCGGAGTTTACCAACAGCGATAAACTCCAAAATGCGGTCCTTAACATCTTTCAGTCCGTAGTGATCTTCGTCAAGTACTTGCATCGCATTTTGGATGCCAAAGTTCTCGGCACTTCGCTGTCCCCAAGGGATTTGCGTTAGCCAGTCTAAGTAGTTCCTCGTAACATTGAACTCTGAAGCGGCGGGCTCGAGATGGGCGAGTTTGTTAATTTCGTCGTCGAACACCTTCCGAACGCCTTCAGGCATTGCCAATTTATCGGCCTTCTCCTTGAACTTCTCGACGAGTTTATCCTTGCCGTCGGACTCGATACCTAATTCGCGGCGGATGCCTTTCATTTGTTCCATTAACCAGTACTCGCGCTGCCGCTTCGTGATTTTCTGCTCCACGTCCTTAGTGATCTTAGATTGGAGCTGTGCATTCATGAGTTCTTTCTTGAGCACGACAAGCGCTTTTTGCATTCGCTCCTCGACGTTGAGACTAGCCAAAACTTCTTGTAATTCTGCGGGCTCCCCGGCGGATACGGCTGCAGCAAAATCTGCTAATTTTGCCGGCTCCGACATCACGTTTCCTGTTGACTGGCTCATAGAGAAGGTTGATATTTGATCTCTGAACAGGCTATTCATTGAGGCAACCTCCTTGAAAACATTCACGATCTCGTTCGTCACGGCTCGAATAACGGGGCTCTTGGGGTCGAATGGTTCTTCGGATAGGTTCTCTACGTTGACAAGACTGACTGGATACTTTCGTAGGAATGAGGTCGGCTCGTACTTCTCAGAAGCAGAATCAGACTTCGGGGCAACGGCGCTCTCTTCGAAGCTTGCGACTACATCACCCTTCTTCTCCTGCTGCGGTTCCTCTTCTGTCTTGACGGGTATCGGTTCAGGGGTAGGTTCTGATTCGGCATCCGCCTTCTTCGGCTCCTGGGTATTGGGAGGTATAAGGGTGGAGAGCTTTATGCGGCGATGGGGGTATAGGATAGCGGTGAGGCTGTTCTGTTCCCCGTGCACGGGAAAAGCACTAGTAACCTGCGCAAAAACTCCAGTGTCGTAGACATCTGCCGGGTCTCGAATTATATCCTCGTCGGCATTCTCATCTTTGAATAGAAATGCGCCAACGTAGGGTTGGCCCCTCTTAATCATTTCCATTATTGCGGCAGAGACATTCGGATCCTTGATGGTGATTGCCTTATAAAACCCAGGGAACAGAGGTCGCTTCGCTATAGGGATCGCCATGACCTGGGGATATACGTCGGGTACGACGGGTTTCTGCAGGGCTTTGTCGGCTCCCGACTTTCGACCTCTTCGGCCTCCATCTCCGGGCGCATCATTCCCTGATCCGGATGATGCGCCTCCTGCCGCACTGCTTCCTTTGCCATCTTGCGATTCCCCTTGACCCTGGTTCTTGCCAGACGGTGGAGACTCTGCGTTGGAACTTTTCGCCTCGCTCACTTCGTCTTTGGATTCCTCGGTCTTCTTCTCGAGGTTTGCCTTTGCCTCTTCCTCGGACAAGGGCTCGACCGGTCCGTCGAAGAAGTCACTATCCTTCTTCTCTTTTCTCCTAATAGTCGAAGTAGAAAAAAATGTCCTTGATAAGGAGCTGCGTCTTGAAACTACCGTCGGTCTTGAGCACGCGATCGAAGGTTCGATTGGCCGACTAGAGGTATTTATCGAATAATAGCGCGGAGCGTAACAGGGCCGGAGCCTCGACGCAAAGTTTGAAGACCTTGTCACAGCAAATTGCCGCGACAGGCGTTGTCGACACAGCATTATCGGAGAGGATTCGACAGAAAAATTTGGTCGAGGTGATGACGGAATCGGGGGACCGGAAGTTTGGACAAATTGGCGGTTGGAGAAGAAGGCGCCAGTCCGAGGGTAGAAGGGAATAAGGAATAGCAGTAGTTAAAATATAGAAACCACGGAAAGAGGCTCCAAGAGAGAAATACCCATTGCCTTGTCGGGAATTCTAGAAAAGCTTCACTTTCGCCTTACTAATTCAAGTAGAGCTCGGACGTAATAACATAATACATCATCGTCTTTCAACCTAGCGCTACGTTAGCTCCAACATTTTTCACACTAGCCACTATCGATACCCTCTTCAATGGAATCCACTTCCTCCTTGTGGCGGAATTTGTCCCTCTATAGATAAATACCCCTATTGGCGCATATCATTTGACTACAAGTCTCCCCCTTTTAATCAAGGGTATACAAAGGAAATACTATACCACGAGTATATGACAAAAAATAAATTTAATAAGGACAAGGTGGTTCCTTAGTAGAAAGATGAACCACAGTAAAAAGGGAGAGAAAAAGCAATCGCCCGTATTGTGTATAATAAGGCGAATATGTCGAGCAAACGTGACAGTGTACTAGACGTGTCGACGATGAAGCCAGATGTAGTAAAAAGGGACTGGAAACCCCATGCCTCGTTGTTTCTAGCTAGGTGTCTAACTACTTATGCATGCCTATGAGACGAAACCAAGCTATCTGACAGTCATCACTTCGTTACAGTCGATTTAAGAACCTCTAGGCGGTGGGTAGTGTGTCTACTACAGGTAGATAGGCACAAAGCGTGCTGCCAGTCTCCCCTTATACCCCAACAGCAGCAACCTAATTATTCATCGCATGCATGGCATAAAATACATCCGTATTCACCGACAAGACATCCGGCGGGATCGGGCGACCGATACTCGGGTAATTCAGCCTACCGCGCTGGACGAACAGCTCCGCAAGCACCTCGTACGCGGACTGGACGACAGCCTCGACCGGGGCGTCCGGGTCCATCCTACCGCCGCCGCGGACCTCGACGATGTGGCCGATCAAGACAAGCGGGTTTGGCACGACGGGCGTCGCGTTGCCAGGCGGCACGTACCGGAAGGTACCAGAGGGATACGGGCCGGGGTCCAGACGGTTGAGCTTCCCGTCGGTGTCGACGGCCTCGCGGCTCTTGCCCACGCCCACGCCCTCCCGTCGCGCGTACACCCACATGCCGGCCTCGATCTTCTCCAGCGGGTGCGCCGAGCTGAAGCGCGCGACCATCTGCTCGCTGCGGCCCAGGGACGCCGGGATCATAGTTTTCTTGGGCAGGGATGTGATACGTCCGCGGATGATCTCGTCGTGGCGGGTGCGCGCCATGACGAGCAGGTCGGACTTGGTGTGCTGGTACTTGAGGACGACGGGGTGCAGCGCGACCTTGAACGAGTTCCGGCCCGATGCCGTCATGTGGTAGTACTTCGCGATTTTCCTGCTGTCTTCGCTCGCTATGCCGTCGACCGTGACCAGGGCGTAGTGGAGGTCGGTGTTCGTATGCTTGACGTGGCCGACGCAGACGCAGCCTTTGTCGAACGTGTCCTGATACAATTCCGCGGACTGTCCCCGCGCCGGGAGGGTGAGCTGGTCTGAAGTCAGGTAGAATAGCTCGCCGTCCGGGTCCTCGATGACGCCGCCCGCGGTAATGGATTCGCAGCACACGGTTAGCCCCGCTGTGGTCTTCTTGTGCAGGTGGATGCGACGCGGATTCGTCCAGTGCTCGATGGTGCCGTCGGTTGTGTGGTAGACTCTAATGGGCTCCTCGGTCAAGGACGATACCGAGGAGCTGTTATCAGACATTGTTGCTGTCTCTCAGGTCGAGATGTGTAGAGAATTGTAAGTAGAAGGGAGGTTCCCGAGAGTTGTGGGAATACCTCAATAGAGAATATGATGGTGGTAGGGTTCATTGTTTTCTTCCTGTTAGAAAGTTCTGGGTATGGAGAATTTCCTGCGCAAATATGTTGTCCAGGGCGATTTAGTGGCAGTTAGTCACTTTGTTTATGACATTTTCCGCCAAAGAGTAGTTCGTGAGTTTCGTCTAGTCTCAAGTTGAGGAACTGTCTATTTGTCGTTACTTAAACAATTATATTTGTCGTGAGCCATCCTCTGTTATGATCTCTAAGCTAGTCACTCTTATATTGTGCTTGCTTTTCTGTTAGGTACTAGGCAATGTGACTTGTTGACTTGAGTAAGGGGGATTTACCAAAGAAAGGGACTTCTTCCTATGACACATCGGTGCTTAGCTGGTTTGCTCTATCTTTTCGTATTAGCAAAGGTATCTCTCATAACATACCTACGTGTTTTCTGTCTATAGCCGTCTATGCAGTATCAGTCATCGTAGTCTGTGTCTACGTCTATCCCATTACCAGCCTGGTCTCCATCTATACACGCTCCCTCGCATCTAGCTCCAAGAAACCGGCCCTACAACCTGCCCTCAGCCTGCTCGATCTCAAGCTCCGTACTCGTGGGCCCATACCCGCCAGCGGCAGCAACGTTCTCCCTCTGGTAGAGGAAGCAGTCCTCAGTCTCCACAGTCAGCGGATCGAACTCGAAGATGCGCACCTCGGCATTCTTCCAGGGATACGGGCTCGGCTGTCGCGTTTTCGGGTCCGCCGTGATTCTTCTTAGGATATCGCCGTGTGCCACCAGCACGATGTTATGCTCGGGCCACTCCCGCAAGAACTGCCGCACGTACCGCGCCCGATTATACAGAGCTTCCTCAGTCGGCGCCCAGAACCCTCGCTTACTGTTCCAGTCCGGCGTCAGCGGCTCTAGGTTGAACACCGCGAACTCGGGGTCCGCCTCCAAGGCCTCCCGCGACGAGCCCGTGTCGCATGGCAGGTTATTGCACTCTTGAGCTTGTGGAAGGCAGACGACGTTTTTCAGACCGCCGAGTCGCTCTATCGCTGGCGCCCACCCCAGATACGTTGTCTGTAGGGTCCGTTTCAGCGGCGATGATATAATTACATCGGCCTCTTTTTGGAGGCCCGGGATCAAGCGGGCTAGGGAAGCAGCCTGTTTCTTTCCGAGTGGTGTGAGTGGTGCATCTGGTACTTTACATTGATTTAATTAGTCTTAGTGTCTTAAGAAGTCGTGTTAGGCAGATATGTGACTCACTGCTGTAATCTAGGTCGACATTGTGCTCAGCTTGAGCGTGACGGGTGAGGATCAAGCGAGAATTGGGCGCCATGATTAATTAAGGGGGTATGTGTTCTATTTTATGATCTCTAATGGTGAATGAATTATTGGTGGTCACAGCTCTATAGATATCTATGTGACTTAGGTTAGGAGAAGATTCTACGAGGAATAATCAGGGAAGATGAATGACGTCGCTGACCACACTCACTGAAAGTTGCGGCGGATCCGTCCCGGATCTTTGTTCCCCACCGTACAAAAAGTGGCGATGTCGGCGGTCCCAACAGCGGGAATCCGGGCCTAAATAATCAGTCGGGCTTCCAAGGATATGGTAAGTGCAATCTAACATAGCGAAGGTTGTAAACTAAACAATGTGCAAATCTAGCTCGTCCCCAAAGTGTTAGCAGCCTCCTGTAGCTCTTTAGATCACAAGTGCATATAGAAATGACTGTAGACGGCATCAGCTACTTGCCCGCCAAGTAATACTAATTTCGCTATGAAGCTGCCCGAAAGTCCAAAGAGATATGCGCTTGGGCGTGGTAATTAAATGCAGAAGAAGAGATAGATGATGATAAATCAATAAAACGAAAAAACACGACTCCGAATCGCCGTTCCTCCTGGGTATGTCCCACCAGTTCGTTCACGCCGTCCTTAATCCTCCATATCCGCTGGAAACCAGAAGCATGAACGACCAACTTTATCGAGTCCTAGTGGCGTCCAAACTAAGAAAGAAAGAGAGAAATCCCGCCACCGCCTAGCACACGAGGCCACTAGAATAGCCTGAGGTTGGTTCTCTGTTGTAGATTGGACCCGTTCAACATAGCCCTCGACTTCTTGGGGCGGGCCTGGAGTCTGCGGAAGGCTTCCTGGATATGACGAGACTCGACCGGGGTCTTCCCCTCGTTGGGCGGATCGAACAAGCCTTGAGCGAGCTTCCGTTTCTTATTGCCCGAATTCTCGCCTCCGCTCCGTTCCTTCCAGAAGTCCTCCTGTTCCTTGATCTTGAGCGCCTCCTCCGTTAGCGTCTGCACCATCTCGAACGTCAAGAAACCGAGGATGTCGACGATATCATCCGAGGGCTTGCTGTCCGTCACGATGCCAAAGCCAGCCCACTCCCTAAAGCGCTTACCCTTCCGGTACGTGAACGAGGCCTGTCGATATTCGGACCAGGTGACATACTCTTCCTTGGTCATGGCTTTAGTGCGCTCATCAGCCTTGCGCAGTCGCTGGAGAGTGATGTAGTTCATCTCTTCCTCCTCTTCGTCTTCCTCGTCGTCGCGCTCCGGGACTTCTTGGCTATAATAGGATGATGGTTCCCAAGGAAGTTTGACCTTAGCCTTCTTATTCTTCTTAGCGGCCTCTTCAACCGCGGGGCCACCAGGCATGACTCCACCGGCAGGATCGTCGGCGACATTAATATCGGCGTCTCCACCTTTGTCATCGGAGTCTTTCGCGCTCTTGCGAACATCCTTCCACGACAAGAACGTCCTGAGCCGAGAGACCTTTGGTGCGTCATCGCGAATCAGGAATATCAGGTCATTGATAGTGATAGATCGAGACCCGCGACGTGCGGCCAGTTCAGTACAGTTTCGCAGCATCTCGATGACTTGCTGCCGGACGATCTCTTCTATCATGGATGTGGTCTCGACGGATGGCTCACCAGTCTCGCCAGAGACGTACATCATCTGCTGGATCTCCTGCCGATACTTGTGCTGTTTGCTGTTGTCCGCCATTTTGGTTAATGATAAATGCACTCTTAGCAATTAATTTGATGCACGGGTTGATCTTATAGATGTAATAATAGTATGTTTTCCAACGAAGTCGATATAAAGCTTTGTGGAGGGCTGACTGTTAGAATGGGGAATTGAAGATGGATGGTTCGTGGTTCGGATAAGTTGTTTGGGCTGATGTGCTAGGCCTTTACCTTGGCAGGCCTGCAGCCACCGGACTGCCCGACTGAAGTTAAAGTCGGAGCTTGGAAATGTGCAAACTTAGAGGTACACAAAGACAAATGGATCAAAACTTTAATTCTTTTATGTCAAAACCTACGTAAATATGCATACAGTATGTAGATAAAGAGATATGAGTCGTAATCTCATCTGATAGTCTTACATTTATGTTGTCTTTCACCATAGCAGTCACATACTTGAGGCAGCGCAAAGAGCAATTAAGAAAGCGGGTACGCGATATATTAGGGGAGAAACAATATTCACCAGCTCAATCAGCATCTCCTGTCTCGTTTTATGAAACCTTATGCCCTTTGATAGGAATCAAAAGTCGTCCGTCCATTTTCATCACAAATTATCCGTTTCCCACCCTCCAAAGCCATCCCCTCTCCAGCCCCAAACCACGACGTAGTGATCTGCCAGGAGATTCCATTCCTCAACCTCGTCTAAGCCCTCCAGATTATCAACTCTCTCCTTTTCCACATCCACGATCCATTGCCGCCATATGTCTCCTATTGTCAGGCTCTTCGCAAAACCGAAGCCTGCTTCCTTGAGTCGAGACTGCTGTTTGGCAGCATCTTGATAAGCGTCAAGGGTTGGCATTCGTATCCGCCGCGCTGCTAAGTTAGACACCATCTGCTTGCCGAAAGAATCATCGGGATGGATTGGCTCGTAGATGATGATGGCCAGATTTGGAATCCTTTCAGTGAAATATTTGATGACACCTTGAGCCTCTGGAGTCTCTAAGTAACATAGACAACATTCCGATACTACGATCGTTGGAATATCTGTCCGAATGCCACTGAGAGATTTCACGTCATTTTTGAATAGGTCTCTCAAATCCAAGCCGTGACACCAATATTGGCAGCCGTTCTGCAGACTCGAACTATTCCAACTATTGTTTTCGGTCACGGGATTAGAGATGATGTCCCTGAGTTGGGGGATAGCGTTCACAAGCTGCAACTTTTTGGTTGCAATCGCTGGGAAGTCGATCTCATGATAGATCAGGCCAGCCTGGCTAGGTTGAGAGAAGAGTTTGAAACACCTCGTGTCTGTACCTGCACCAAGTGAGATAATCTGCCGTTCCTGCGCTGCAGTGCTCGACAAGAATGAAGATATTAGTCTGTCCAGCGCGGTAGTCCGGGTATAGGTCCCTACCTCAAGCCTTAGCACTCGCTAGGGCGGAAAGGCCCTCGAACTTCTTACCTCGATTTATAATGGGCAGCCTTCTGACGGCGCCGCCAACGGAGTTCTGGACGAAGTATTGCGCAAAAGGATCTTGCATGTAACCGAGATCAACAGCACTCATGCGCGACACAGCAGCATCTGTATCCGTGCCTTGAATAGTGGCATCGTGACTAGGGCCCGCAGAATGCGAGTGACCTCCTCGCCCGCGACCGCGGCTCCGGATACCACCTCTAGAACCCCGAAAGGATAGAAGATTTGGTATAGATGGGGCAGACATGAGCGCAGATAAATCTGACAGATTTATGGTCCTCGTGAAGTTGACGATGTGATGTGATGTAATAGTTAAGGACTCAAAGTTCGGTTGGCCCCTTGTCGAATTGTAGCCGAGTTCTATTATTGGCTACTGTCAGCCTGGTTACAACGTTGTGCTTCGTACCAGTAACAGATAGAACAGACGAGGGCGAATCAATGGTGCGGTGTTTGGCGTTCGGAAGTCGGAAGCAAGAGGCAAGGATAATGGATAAGGCATAAAGGTTAGCTCGGCCAGTTAGGACTTTGGGAATTGAGGCAGTGCAAACAACACCTTACGATCCAGGGCGGCGGTTGCCTAGAACGCGAAGTAACCATACGTCAGTAACCTACTGTCATGCCGACGTTCCGATGATGCCGATTGTTAAGGGCTACCCTAGAAGCTGCTTAGCGGACTATAGCGTGTATTACAAACACCTAACAAAGATTAACCCAGATGCTTCGGCGCTAACAGTGCGACGCATAGTTACACCGTATTAGCCTCATCCCCAGATCCTTTTCAAGGACTCAAGTCCCTCTCGCCGCTGCTGACATTTGTCAGGGGCCTTCAGCTCTTGTTCTTAGTTTCTACATCTTCGTTCCCCCCCTCCCACACTTTCTAACAACCACTTATTACCATTCTTTCTTTTTGGATTCTCTTTTGACTTATCAATTCTCCATTCTCTTTTCTTGTTTCTAACCAACTCTGTGTATATTGAAATACAGACCACCCAAGATGTATCGCGACATTGCCCACGCGGTTTACAAGCGGGGGGAGGACTCCATGGCAGGCTACCAGATGCCTGGCTGGGGCTGGGGACTTCTTGTGCTTGATATTCTGGTCTTCTTGCCTCTGATCCTCACGGTACGGCTTTCCGCGATTCTGTCATTAGGAAGACCAGCATGACTGATATTGTTCCTTTAGGTCAACTATTCCCTCCAGCATCTATTTCCAACCCTTGCCATCGTCGAGGACCCGAACCCTCCGGCCTACGAACCTGTCTCTCTGAACGCGGACTCTGAATCCCTCGCCGAAGAGAATGCTCCGCTTGCCGATGAAGCTGCTCGTGGTGGTTCTCAAGCTCGTCTCATTACTTCGTCTATCCGTTCTACGTACCGTACCCTAGCTGCCATCAGCGGCTGGCGCTCTCTATTCCGCGGTCTCGCTTGTTATCTGGCTCTGACCGTTGCTACCGGGTTTATCCGTGGTAACTTGGGCATCTTCCTCCCTTCTCTTATCGCCGGGCCCGTTTCTGCGCTTGCGCTTACGCAACTCTACACGGCGTGGGCACACATCGTTATCTCAGCCCCGAGCTCCAAGACCTTCTGGAAGCGCCTTCCTCCGTTTAAGAAGGCTTTCCAGGCCACCGCGCTACCGATCGTCATGTACTTTTTCGCCGCCGAGCTTGCCGCTTTCATTCCCAAGATTCTCGCATATGCCATGCACATGAACCTCCCTGACGCCGGCCAACCTGGTACTATTCCCCAGGCCGACAAGAACGACATCTGGAAGGGTGTCTTGGTCCTCCTCCTCACGCTAGTCCTGCACATCTTCCTCGTCATTCCTACCCAGGTTATCCTCACTCGTGTTCAGGCTTCCCTTCTTCCCGACGAGGACGACACCATCGTGCCTTTCGACCGTTCATTCCAGGGCAAGGTTGAACCGGCTATTGTCGGTGGCAAGGGTTTCGTCACTATCAAGGACGCATGGCAATCCTTCTCCCGCGCTTCGTGGGTGCGACTTGTTAAGCTGTATGTGAAGATCTTCGCGGCTGGAATGGCACTCGCCTTCCTCTGGATAGCGGTCATCGTCCCCGAGATGCTGCTCATCATGAGCCACAGCAAGAAAATTGAGTAATAAGATTCAACCGGCTGTACCATTGCGGAACCTCATTTCGCAGTTTACCTCGGTATCGACTTAATTGCTTCCCCAGGTGGATTTCCAAGTGTCACTTGGGTCAATAAGACACGTTAGGGATTGAAGGAGGATTGAAGGGGAATTGGGCAGGGTGTTATTAAGCAAAGAAAGAAGTGTATTATACACCATCCATTAAGATTGGATGGTCTATGAGATTACGAAAAAGGGTTGGTTACATCTTTGGTTCAGTCGAACCGTCCATACGTCAGAATAGCATCTTTTCAAGTATAACCTAGTGAAATAGCGCTGAACTGTCCCTTGAGAAGCTGTGTTTACATTGAAGTGTCTGTGAAAAGCTTCTGCTAATAGAGTAAGAGTGGTAGGATAACCGGCTCTATCAACAACATAAGCGATATCTTTGAGTTGAAAGCCGTAAGATCTAGTTGGCAGTGTTCAGTACTAAAGATCGAGAGAGTGAGGCTACTAGTTAATACAGCTCGCAGATCAAATTCATTATGATGAGTTCGTGGACAGGCTTCTCACCTTTCTTGTTACTCTTTCAAGTAAAGGGATATCTCGCTGCCGAGGAAAAGCTAGGAACTTTCACTAATTCGAGGTCGACATATATGATATCAATGTAAGAAAGCTTGGCTATGATGAATACTCTAAATCTAGTATCTCAACATCAATCAGGGGTAGAAGCTCGCACGAATAAGCCAGATTCTAGGACCCTCCCCCGGCGGAGAGATAAAACAAAGAGATCGCGAGAGACAGCTTGGAGCAAGCATCTCAGGGCACACGACAGATCAAGTTCATACTGACCACAAGGTGCCGCCATTCAACCAAATTAGTATCACTTTCAGCTACATTCTAGACCGGGAGTCTAGCCATGAACCTTCCTCTTTGAACACAACTAAGGCTTGGGAGCGAGAAGTAATTTGTGGAATAGGGGTGAGGAATAAGGTGGCTTAATACGACGCCGTCAGTGGTGCCAAAGCGGTGTGACAGTTGGCATTCTAAATCTACAACGTCTACGATATCTTCTATTAGTCATCGAACCGCCTAGGAAGGTCTAACTACTCCTATCTTTCACTTTAGAAGTCCATACACTGAAGTTACACGATATCGCCTTTTCATACTGGTTGCTTTCCCCGTAGGTAGCTCGGTCGGCAGTGAGGGAAGGGCAAGTTCCACGAACCCCGAGCCGTATGGAAACAACGGGCAGGTTTGCATGTTCGGTAAGACGTCGTGAAATTACTATGTATGACGACGGTGTAACATACTCCAATACTGCCATCGTTTTGCCCATTTTCAACACCGCTGATATACAGTACATACGATTAGGAGAATAATTCGTTGACACTCGAGACTATGAATGGACTCAAAATGGATTCGTTCACACGCTATCCCCCTTCAAGCTGATGAACTGATGAAGCTATAGCTTTGGCGTATCACCAACTAGCTTAGCTGGAAATTAGGATTGCAAATGACTATTCTACTATTCATGGATAGGGCAGGTCTTAGATCCTAGAGATCAGGAAGGCGACCGAGGCGCCCACTTGTGTACTCTGCTAGGGCGGTCAGTGTACCGATGTGCTCTTCTCAACCACCTGTGATGAATGTCAACATGGACAGCTCGATATGAAGAAGTCAGAGAATGCGTATAAGTAAGACGCAAGTCTTCCTGTCTAGTAGCCATTCCATCCACACCTCAGACACTCCCAGCTATCTCGATACATATACCTAGGTATATACCATCATACCTGACCTTTTCCAATAGTCGACCGTTAACAGTCATCAACAATCTCGTCACCATGCGCGCCCTCGCAGCCTTCACTTTTCTAGTAGCGGCAGTCGCCGCGAATCCCACGCTCACCTTCGACGAGCACTTCGCAACAGAAGCCGCCGCAAAGCGGGCGCCGGCCGTTGACCTCTCGGCCTACGGGTACCACGGGGGGATGTTGCCGCGAGTATACGACGTGTCGAGCAAGAACATGACATACTCAGCGCGGGCAACCTACGATCACTACAGCGACATCGTAGCAGGGCGGGCAAACGCGTCATCGCTAATCCGGAAGGACCTGTCGTCGCGGGGCTCGAAGCTCGGGGCGCGGACGGGGAGCAGCGTGACGTTCACGACGGTGGGCACCAACGGCAAGGAGGACGACTGGGGCACGCTCAACGGGGACAAGACCTGCAAGAGCGGGGCCAACGCCCCTTACAAGCACGTCCGCGTCTACCAGCCCGACAGCGTCTTCTTCATCACCTTCTTCGACGGCGACACGTGCGACGGCCGCTGGGCCAGCATGAACCCAACCTGCAACGTCGACTACCAGCAGAACTGCGACCTCATCTTCGAGCCCAAGAGCTTCAAGGTGTATCCCGGCTGCCACGACATGTACGGAGATGACGGGTGTTAGTAGGTATCTAAGATGTCTTTAGTCATAGATCAGGGGAAACGGACGTTGCGGAGTAGGTAGGGGTAGACGGGAGGAGTGGTGAGAACTCAGGGGGGAATCATCGGTGTGATTAGGGATGGGCATGTAAATTATTAATTTCTCGAGAGGCAAGTTCAATGATAATGAATATTTAATACCGATGACGAGCTCCTTCCTTCTCATGAACAACATTGAATGGACCAACAGTTAGGTACCTAGGTACATTTCTAAGATCAGCAGGGTTTCATTGCGCTGATTGTGACACTAAATTAAAGACCCACATGCACAAAGAATCTACCTAATCAGTAACGCTCATTTGTTGTCCCGGAAGAAAGCGTGACGCACTGGCTGATTGCGCGCCCCACTTTGGACCCTCCAGAAATACTATAAATACCTAGCCACCCTCCCGTCTTCTCTCTTCTCTTTTTCCTTTCTTCTTCATACTTACCTTGTCCAAAGAGCCCTTGCTCAAGAAAAAGGGCTCTTAAGGGGGGAGACCTGCATTGCACAGCGCGGAGTCGACCCTCTTCTATTATCCCTCGTGGATCGTAGTGGGCGGAATTTTTGATCTCTTCACTCTCGTTTTCGTCGTGACGCGATGCCTTGCTGCATCGCCATGAGGAAGATGTTCCTATCGTGATATTTCTGAAGGCTGACCACCATACCATTCTGTTCCAGAATGGGCTCGCAATGTCTACTGGCTGTCTGCTGTCTCGCCCGTAGAGTACATCCATGATGGTATGATGCTTGTGTACCTATGTACCTACGGGTATTGTATTCGCCTTGGCATCGCGTCCTTTTGAAGCTGCTTGAGGCACAATCCACGCGCGACCCGACGATGCAGCACGCGCCTCTTTTCTTTTCAATCTCTACTTCGTTCATACGTTGTATATGTCGGCAATGTCGTGTTTTTTTCCATTTCAATATCTAGGTAATGAACAGTGCTTGCTAAGTATCGTTCGAAGGAGACACCCACCCAACGTACATGTATGGAAATATGGTCTCAGTTATTTCGAATCCCAAATCGAGAGCACCTAACACCACCCATGACTTATGTAAACTTCTTCCCTTTGAAATACAGCAATGATTCCGAGATACAAATAATTTAAGTCAATAAAGCTCAAACTCAACCTCCACCCCGAGGTCTTTCAAGTTAGTGATATTCGAGGCCCTAGCACGCTGCTCTCGGATTCTCCTCCATGTCTTGGTCCATGAAATCTTCTAGTAGCATGGCCTCTATCTCCAGTTGCGAGAGTGCTTCCTGCCTCGCTGTCAAATCGTCGTGCGCGTCGAGTGTATTAGCTGTGTTCTCGGTAGCTTCTCCCAATAACCCACGGTTACGCGGATGCCGCATCCCGCCAAAACTCGGCCGCGCTGCTTGCAGTACGACCTGATAGATACGCTTCGGATCGTGCCGGTGTTGGGTCACTAGCTCCTTCGCCTGAGCCAGCCGCTGAAGTAAGCGAAACACCGACATCATGGCCGACGGGACTAGGAGGTGCGGCGGCCCGCGATTTTGGAAGCCTGTGTCAACCTTCTTGAACACGAGACCCTGCGGTTTGATCATCACGCGGTCCTCGAGTTCCTGCCCTGGTTCTATGCCGATCTCGGTCTGGAGCACCGAATGCCGCCGTTCATCATTGCAAATCGAAATGCTATGGTCCGGGCGCTTATATTCCAGGCATACTCTGTTGATGATAGCGTATGTCGCCGTGAGGTACGAATCCTGGAGCAGACTGGCCCAGTCGTTGTCCTTGGTCTCTAAGGTAACCACGTTTTCGCTATTCTCGTGCAGAAACGCGGCCTGGAGGCCTGACTCAGTGCAGCCTGTATTGTTCAGGACGTCTAAAACGGACGATACGAGCTGTCCCACCTTCGAGCGCTCGGTCGCGTGCTTGCTCCAGAACTCGAACACCGCGTCGTTCGATTCTTTCTGAAGGGCTTTCATGAAATCCTTTCCCCACGACGTCGAGGCCCATCCAGGTATCTGCCGTTCAAGCAGCTCCTGTATAGGGTCCATCAAGAGAATCTGCTTCAGAGGTACCCTTCTTGCATTCCCGGTGCAGTGACTGATCTCAACGCCGAAGTAGTTGTTCAAAATCCCTGGGTTTGCACGCTCTGGATTCGAGTTCCACTTCTGCCAGGCGTTCTCCTTGACCGTCGTCTGGGGCACTCTCTTCGTCTGCCCCTCTATTTGGAGAGTAATAACCTTGGGTGCAGCTATTTGCAGAGACACTGCGACACCGTCGAATCTCCACGTTGAGGGCTTCGGCCCGGACTCCCTGATGACGTCGCCGAAGTTCATTTCGTACTCCTGGAGGCTGAAGGTACAGTCATGCTTGATGGACATTTCTGTTCCAATAAGGAGTCTATCGTCCAAGGACATGGTCAGCCCCTCGCCACCTGCCGATGACCTGGAGAATAAATTCGATAGGCGTCGACGCTGTTCTTCCGCCCAGCTATACCAATGGCACTTCACAATACCCCCAGGATTCAAAGAGGCAGTCCTGTCGGAGACGCGGCGGATACATCCTTTGGAGACATTGTATTTCTTAACACGCGTGAGATGGTTTGCCGATGCCTCGTGACCTGCAACCTCCGCGTACACCGGACCCCAGATATCGGCAAGCGCGTCTATCGTCGTTAGTATAGACAGTTTGCCCTTAGCCACACCCACTTCAGACGCGGATGGGCTGTTGTCGTTACGTATATCGATAGCCCAGACGGCCCTTGCGTCGAGGAAGCCATTAAGACATGCTAGAGGCCGCAAGCTGCAATCGAATCCAAATGTTCCTTCCGGGTTAACGCTGAATGACTGCATCTCGCGCTCGAACTGCTCTTGGTCAAAGCGGGACCCGTGCGATCCCACATAGCAAACCAGACCCAGGTCCAAGAGGTAGGCCAAGACTCGGCAGGCATCCAGGGCGTCGGACGTGAGAGGGCCACAGCCGAGGAGGCTCATGAACTGCTGCAGAGCCGGCGTGACAAGTTCCGAAATGACATCCCTAGGTTCCTCTTGGGCGGCGCCCAGTGTAGCCAGGAGTATCTCGGCGAAATCGGTGAGAACAGCCCTAGGGATCTTGACGACTTCGGCTATATCTTTATCATCCCTCAGCAGAAGGATGCTGAAGAAGTCGGTGGAGAACCTCTTAGACACGAGGAAGTCGAAGCGATCGATAACAGACTGGATGACGACGTACGACCCGCACAGGCTGATGACAGCCTCCCTATCGACGAACAGTTCCATCTCATCCTGGAGTTTTAGCACGAGCTCGTATATCCATTCGGGCGCTTTAGACGGGACGCTCGTCTCCGTTAGGCGGAGCAACACGCTCTCCGCGCTAGATTCCGTACGGAAATCGTACTCTCCTCTCTGCCGCCATAGCTCCGAAGAAGTTACGAGAGTCCGCTCGAGAGATTCTAGCGCAACATAGTGCGCCTGTGGATCTACGAGATGCGTATCTGCGTCGAAGTTTCCCTTCTCCGCCAACTCGGACCAATTACTGACGGTCTCTTGCGCTTCCCCAAGGGTCGGGAACAAACTCTCCGCCGGGACGTCGCTTGTCGGAGGCGCCGCACTATGTCCCAGGCGCAGAAGGAGGTGTAGGGTGCTTTCTTCTTGAATGCTGTAAATGTCCAAGGTAAGGTGGTTCGAGAGGTGCTTCCCAGCGTAAATTAGTCGCTGCTGCTCGGGAGGAATGCCTTCCTCGGCATGTATCTTCTTTTTCACATCATATATAGTGCTGGTTGGATCCACGTTGAGTACTATGGTCTTCCCGGTGACTGTCGTTGTCTAACATTAGCCCTCGGCTGCTAGCTGGCGCCAAACGTTACAGCTGCTAGATGGGGACGGATGCTTACGGGTTTTAATGAAGATTTTCATATTTAATAACTAACGTATCCGAGATATACCTACCTACTGGTAGGTACCTATATATGCTGTGGGGTAAGTAAATGTAAAAGAGCTTGGATTGACGAGCATCATGAAAGGATTCGACGTAAAGCCATGTTCTCATGTCTTCGGGGCCTCATCGATGTAGCTGCCTTGGTCCGCGACCCTCGGGGGCTGAGTTCAAGGTCGATTCTTGGACGGTGGCTTGGAGGGGTGCATTAGCTGCCTGCACTGTCCCTGGCGATATCACCCTCCATGATTGCTCGAGACCAACCACATTTCATCTTTGCAAACGCCTTCGTGAGGCTGAGTAAATTGATAGCGTGATCTAGAGCTGACTTATAGTAGCAATTACCCACCCATTCCGATTCGATTTTACAGCGCTCGCGTCTCATTGCGCCACCGTACGGCTGAACTAGACGTCAGGATCGCGATCTCGCAACTCTTCGAGGTGATTCCTAGACGGCCACTTCTTATAAGTTAGAAAGAGATAACGAATAGAAATAAATGAAATAATTGTCAAGTATTTCTAACGCCAACACACTTATAGCATTAACTTAAATAAATGTAACTACCTGTACTGATAAACACAGTAGGGAAGGAAAAGGAGTCGAGTATAAATGCCATGTACCGCAAGAAGTGAGCATTAAGCAAGCAGACAACTCGAATTAATAGTGTTAGTCTAAGTAGAGAGTCTTAATCTCGTACGGACAATGCTCTCTTTGGTATTTGGTCGTGGCTAAATTGTATCAAGCTAACATTAACCCTTAAAACCTTACTTTAGCTTCTAATCACGAGATGGATTGGCTGAACCCAATTCAAGACTAAGTTGAACAAGCTTCGAAAGGGGTATTGAAAGGTATAAGGCTAATGATGTGATTGTTTACATTGGAGAGAGCTAACTTCACAAGCCTTGATCAATGGAAAGTATTAGTATACCTAGGGGGTAGATTTCAGTTATAGCTGGCAATTAATGCTACTATCTAGTTGTTTGAATTGATGTTATTTCACTCTCTCCACGATTATAGTTGTAATCATGCCTCACCCTCAACTCTACATTATAGCAGTATAATGCTGAGCTAAGCCGTTCCTTGAAATAACATGACAGGGCCACTAAAACTAGCATCAACGGCAGAGCCATGAGACAATAAGCTTCTATTTACAAGCCTCTCCTGCCTTGCAGTATGATTCGATGCTGAACTATGATTATTGAAGTAAAGCTTATTCCCGACAATATGCAAAACGACAGGAATTCTCGCGCCACAAGGGGACTTATAAGATGTCAACACGTCTCTCTCCGGTACCACGGCGGCTTCTGCATAATGACCACACCACACCCTAGCATCAAGATGTATTTCCCATCACTACTACCGCTTCTCCTCACAGGCGTGTATTCCCTGCCACAGGCTACTACCTGCGGCGTAGCTGCTCCCGCGAGCAACTCAGGCACATGCAAATTCACCATCAAGGAGGTCTGGACCTGCGAGCCCGTGGAACGCAACCTCTACGCCGCGATCACGCTGTACGATGCCACGGGGCAGGAGATATACTCCACGCCTGGGTCGGCCTCGAGTCCCGGAGTCCCGATCAACGACGCCGATCCCTGGCACTTGAAAGAGGACGGGATGGAGGAGGAGCTCATCATTGTGGCAGAGCATGTGAACGATTATATCCAGTTTTACTACGGCGATCAGGCGTGGAGGATGTCTTCGACGACGGGGACGCCGAGCTGTCAGTTAAAGGGGGATAACTGGGATAGCAAGGGTCCTAAGTGTCCGGGAATTGCGCAGGTAAGTCGATTGGCTTAAGTTCGCAAAAGGGGTTCCAGTCTAATATTATACGCTTACACAGTTACGGACGTACGACTGCAACTATCAGTGCTAGGAAGATTGTTGATTCATTTTTAATTTAAGGACTTGGGGGTTTTCTTTGGAGATATTATCATAGGTTGAGGATTATACTGTATGGTCCGAGAGGGTAGTCAGGGCTCCTTTCTACATTTGTCGTAATCGAGACCTACCCCTTTTATAAAATAATGTCGGAGTCTAAGCTAGCAGAGTTATATAAAAAAGCTGAGGGACCTCGTAGTGGAATCTGCATTGTTCGCATAGTAAAAGTGAGTTCCATACAATGGCATAAACACCTATTTTACATATGGAATAACTTGGCTGTGGGACAGGAGTAGAAATAAAACATACGAATCGGCAACCCAACTGCTCTTTTGGCATAGTAGGAATATCCCTCAAGAATTATAACTAATCCTAAGAGCTTACTCTAGAGTTTCTTCTTAGGGTTCGGAACGGATGTTGTGACATTATTCCTTGAAGACCACCTTCGCCATCCAAGCACTAGGTCGATTTACCCCCTCTCCTGAGGCTCCCACATATCCTTTTAAACGTGTTTTAAAGTATCCCTGTATGTCATTCCGTCTCTCTGATGAATCCAAAGGGACGTAGTAGTATTCGTAACAGCAATCGCTTTATTGCTCTTTCGTGTCATAAGCACCCGTTGATATACCGTACTAACACAAATTCGCCTCAACAAGACTAACAGCCCAGAGAGCCGTTGATGAATTCCCAAGCTACTTGATAGCCCCTATCGGCCGGCGCCATGATCTGCGACAGCCAGGCCGTGTCGCGACCCCCTTCCCAGAGAGGCTCGCATCTCGACCGCGCCTTGAGCCATTCCCAATCGCTCGGGTACCACCCCGACTGGTGCCAGTCGATGATGGCGGCGACGCGAGGCGGAGATCCTGCCTCCCTTGGAGAGACGAGTATGTTACTCTTGTCTAGGTCGCCGTGCGTGAATACTACCGGCCTGTCGTCCGTTAAGCCAGCCAGCTCGGGAAAATCACGCCGCGGGTTCAAGTCCGGTTGTAGGCGACAGGCGTAACGCGCGAAGAAATCGTGGAACTGAGATATGTTTTCGAACGGCCCGGCCTGCGGGTCTCCTGCATCGCTGAAGATGATGTCGCCTACTCCTTGACGTCCGATATGGCCTTGAGTCGTCAGCATCCCAAGTTATTTATGGCGGTTACATGATCTTACCGATGTAGTATGGTTCCGTCTCCTGGCGGAGGCTGCGCCAGGCTTTTACGGAAGTGCGTAGCTGTCTGCAAACTACGTCTCGCTCTTCTTGATTGAGCGACGGCCACGCGTCTTCTAACGTATCACCGCTGACAAGCTCCATGTAGATGAACGTCTCGCCACCGTCACGACACCACCCGTATAGTTCCGGCGTGGGCACTGCATTTTTCATGTATCGGTTGAAGTACCAGAGACACTGTGCTTCGGCTATCGTGATCTCCGAGCCGAATTTGACGATAAGTCCCAATTCTTCAAACGGGATCGGCGGAGGCCTTCGTGGTCGTGCGCGAAAACCATTGATTTTGATATTCTTCTCCCGGATCTCCTGGGGAGATGGAAGGCCGGGCCTGTTCTTCCTGGAAAATGAAGAATCGCGAAACACCATGTCTTCTGCCCTAGGTAGATCGGTCACACGCACTGTCCTAGGCACTACATCGGTAGTGACTACGGTGGCCATACCTAAGGAGGTCATGTCAACACAGGTAGGTACCTAGATAGTTAGTTCGATGCCGACCTTTGTTCGGCTTCCTCAGTGCCGTGGTAGACTGTCCACTCTCAAGAACGGAGACTCCCCTCGTCTAATGCCAACAGTATTTCTGATTTGATTAAATTCGAAACGGCTTCTTTGATCCACCACTGGCAATCTTTAACTTCGACTTTCTTGTGAGGCGCTCCAGTGGCCTTGTCAACTTCAGTCCTGTTCACTTTGTTAAGGCTAGGTCCCGGTGCTGGCACCTCCCTACAAGCTTCGTCGAATGCATTGAGAGCGATATCCTTTGTATCTCCCTCCCCACTTGAAGTACTATTTCCGCCCTTGCTTGCTTTGCTCAAGTACGTCTCTGATACCAACCCGATAGGAAAGGCAGTGGGGTGCCTGTCGTCTTCGCAAACGTCGTAGTTGCGGATGTATTCATACTGGAATCCATTAAGACGGTCACCTGTTACATGAATGCGGTCACCGATGTTTGATTGCTGGTTGTTGGCATCGATATAAGGTAGCCAGAAAGACCAATGTGCTGCAAATAAACGTGAAGGGTATACTAGGACGTAGAGAGTTCGGTGCATGGTGTTATAGCCGGCGTACATAACAGTTGGTGACAGAGATGAGTTTCCGGGTATAATTGTGAATCCCCGTGTTATACATAGTACAGAGATAGAGGAGCTCAGTGGAAGAGGAAACAGCACCAACAGGAAATCGGAATCACTCCTAACCTCCCTTAGCTTAGCTCCAACGTAGTAGATTGAACATCCTCATCCCGTCCAATCACTTCCCAGCTTAAGATCTGCAAGCATCAAGCAATCTGAAGTCTCACAGCTACAGCTTAAACACAAGCCCCTCATCAGCCCGGACCTCGTTCCTAGCAAACTTATCCCAGCCCCTCTCCACATCTTCCATACCCTCGCCCCACGTCACTTTCAGTCCAGGCAACCCATCCCTCCTCAGACCGTCCCACGACTCGTTCGCGCCCCTAAAGTACTCCGCCTCCCCAACCTTCGCCATAGCCGCGCTCTGCAAGCCGTCCGCGCTGACTTGCACGATGTCGAGCCCGGCGGGCGGCGCACCGGGCGGAGCCGCCGCCGCCGCCGCCGCCGGATCCGAAACCTCAGAGCCGATGATGACGAACTGGGTGCGCGGGTACGCGGACAGGATAGCAGCAGCCCAGGCCCAAGCAACGCCGGCACGCCCGCCAAAGTCGAAGATGACGACCTTCGCGTCCTTCGGCGTGTCGAGGCGCGCGAGCACCTCCAAGGGATCCGCGGTCGTGGATGCGACTTCATCGTAGAGTTTAGTGGCTTGCACAAAAGCGCGCGAATACTCGCTCGCGGCGCCAAGGATCTTGCGGGGCTTGGAGGCGGCGCGCTGGTTCCGCAAGAGGTGCGCGAATGCCAGGCCGACCTTGGACCCGGGGGCGAAGTTGACGACGGTTGCGCCGGTTAGGTCGGCTTGTGCCGGGGTCAAGCTGACGGACTGGGATGGGTCTGACGGGAACATGAAGTCGTTCATCAGGTAGGCCGTTAGATGCATGACGCGGACAAGGGAATCGTAGGCGATGCCGTCGGTTTTAGCCTCGATCTCCTTGCCCAGTGTCTCCGGGTAGACTTGGTAGCGGTTGTAGATGGCCATTAGTTCTTGCCGGTAGGCCTCGGTGACGATGACCTGGCCGGGAACGTTGCCTTGCTTGACTTGCATATCCAGCGGTAACGTGCCGATGGGGAGGTAGCCCCAGACGTAGCTTCCCTTAGGCACACCAGAGAACGTAGACTCTATGACCTGTGCATAGCCCCAGCAGTTGATGCGCCCGTAAGTGGAGGCATCGTTGTACGGAGCGGGGGTCGATGGCGGGATCGGGTGGACATCCCACCAGTGGAACAAATGACCGATCTTGCAATAGGTGAAGTTGTTAGAAGTTAGACATAGGACCTTTGTCTGGATGCGCAAAGACGACTCCCCCAGCGGCGGTAGAGGTATGGCATCTGGAAGAGATATTAAGGCCTGCTTGAAGTAGTTCTTCTTGTCGAGAATTTGAATTACTGGAACCTCGGTCATGGTGAAAGAGCTTTTGGATATAGTCCTAGAATGAGCAATGGCCTAGTTGGGATGGTAAGTTAGTTGATATGCTAGTGATACACAGGGTCAGTCAGTCTAAATGTTGCTTGTTTATATAAATGTAGCCGGTCGAATGCATTGGCCGGTCGACCCACCGGGGTTCGGATTCGCTTACATTCAAAGACTCCGCTAAGGCTCGCCGAGAGTCTTTCTTTAGGTACCTAGGCAGTACGAGGAAGTGGTCAAGGTAATAATTTGACGGGTAACTCCTTGTCTCTTAGCTCAAGGCCTATGTAGTAAATATCAGTAGCTAAGTTCCAGCTTATAAGTCGACCTTTAAATCAGTTGGCGATGCTTTATAATAACCGATCTGATCATACGTTAAGTGATAATAAACTAAGAGGTTAACGGGAACTATCCAGCCTAATCTTGCTCACCTAGGGACTTTATATGCTGACCATTAACTATTAACGTATACTATACCCTAGAGAGGTATAGAGTCTCAAGGACATGGATCCTGCTGACATTAATATCCATGTTATCTGGTTGTGGGGAAGTGGGATATAGTGGGATGTAGTGGGATATGCTGCTATGCTTGTCCATCTGACTAAGGCGGCCTTGATGAGCGTTCCGCGGCTGATAATGCCTTGTGCTTTTGATCAAGTCGTTACCGCAATGGGCGAGCCAAGTGGTTTAGCATATGCATATGTCGTTCAATATAAATATTAGAAAAATACCCTATTCGATGAGTTGCGATAATCAATGAGTAACCTACGGAGCCAATGGAGTGCCTACCTGAACAGACACTCACTTCTCCCCTCCTTGAGCCCTCATATGTCAGAGGATACTTGCATATCGGGAACTTGTTAGACCCCGTGCTTTGTGGAGAAGGCGGAATTCGGATGAATTGCTATATCTCATGAGTCAATCGGAGTACCGGGAGTACGAATGGAACCAATGTAAGAGACGAAGATGGGATGATTCTTCGGACAGTTCCTAAATCCGCCTAACAATGCAGCAACTCCTAGGATGTCGATGAAGGCTTATGACTGGATAGCATCTACTGGAACGACTCAACTTACCTAGAATCACCCTATTAGGTAAATGCTATCCAATACAGAGGCAAGTAAACGTGGTACTGTTCCGCAAGAGATGTTATCAACGCTTAAAAATCAATATAGCGGTTTACACCAGCTATTCGGCCGCCTCGCGGACTAGAGCTAAATATCACGTATAAGTTAAGAGAGTACGGAAACAGGTGACTTCGCGTAATTTGTCTCGCTTCGCGGTGGGACGAGCTGTGATTACTAAGCGGCGTCTTCAACCTCCGATCACAGAAGAGGATGATGTCGTCATTAACCAATTCCAGGTCGGTCCCGAGGTCCACATGAGCTTTCTCCAAGCTGAAGCTCTTGGCTCTGCGGCATCCGGGTACAATCCGTACCGGTCCTTCCGATATTCAAGGCCTAATATCAAATTGTTGTTGCTTTTAAATGTTTCAATTGGAGATTAGATTTAAGAGACAGACCACTTGTCCTTAGACTTACACCTACCTCCCATACTTAAGATAGGGTAGAGTAGCTAAAGAGGACATTCCCATCTTGTAGTCAAGCGTCAATACCAACCATACAACAGCTATACCCAGCACCTACACCAACATGTCCGACTCCAGCAAAAAGAAATTCGACCTAATCCAGCGAGGCCAGCGCACGCCCACGCCCGGCGGCACACTGACCTTCATCGGGCTACGAGTGCTAGACCTGCCTCTCCAGCACGCGCTCCTCGCCACCACAACCGGGCTCGGCGCCGCCCTGCTCTCGCGCGCCGGCATAGCCTCATCTCCCGCCGCGTCCCTGCTGCACACAGGCATACCCTTAATCGACGCGCTCGGGCACCCAACCAACGCGCTCCTGCTGCTCATGGCAACCGGCTCCAGCGCGAAGCAGATCTACTGGCTAACAAGCCTATCCTACGAGTCGTTCCCGGTCTCCGCCGCGGCGGCGGTCGGCCTCTTCAACACGGTCTTCAACTCGGCGAACTCGCTGCTGTTCCTAGCGCTAGCCAGCACGTCTCTGCGCTCCCGGCCTTTGGTCTCCATCCCGCTCCCCTTCGGCACCGTGGACCTGCCGCTGAGCACCGTGGTCGGCACGCTGATGTACGTCTTCGGGCTCGGCCTGGAGACGATCTCGGAGCGCCAGCGCAAGGCCTTCAAGGACGACCCGGCCAACGCGGGCAAGGTGTGCAAGGTGGGCGTGTGGCGGTGGGCGCGGCACGTCAACTACTTCGGGTACGCGCTGTGGCGGGGCGGGTACACGATGGCGGCGACGGGGTGGGTCGGCGGGTTAGCCGTCGTCGCCTTCCAGGCCTGGGATCTAGGGTACCGGGCCGCCGGCGTGCTGGACGAGTACTGCACTAACCGGTACAAGGAACAGTGGGCGCAGTTCAAGAGGGAGGTGCCGTACAAGATCGTCCCTGGCATCTGGTAGGTGGATAAAAGCAAGCCAGGTAGTTGTCATATCACTTAAGTGCAACGTCGTTAGCCATGTTGCAGAATGTACATGCATTATGCGTGGGATGAGTGTAAGAGACATTGTTAAAGAATTGATATAATTCGTGCTTAGTGTTAGGCATTAGCGACTCCTCGAGTCAAGCGAGTTCTCTCGATGTCTCCCCGCCTGTCTCTGCACCTGTCTGTAATCTAGTATACAACGGGCAGCGGCTTCGCAGCCACGAGAAAGAGGAAAGGAACATGCTATACCGCCGCACTGAAGCTGCTCACTTAGCAACCAAGTCATCCTCGCGCGCGGGGGTATCAACAGTGGTATAAACCGCAGCCAACGAGCCCCCTAGCAAGCGAAAAACTCCATGATATATCGCAATCCCGTCCGAAGAACGCCATATCTCGTACACGTAACCCCGTACCCGGTGCGAATTAGCGCCTGTACTTCCTCTTTTTCTTCGGGGGTTTTTCTGGGCTTCCCTCTTGTCCATCGTTCTAGAATGGACGCAGGTCCGCCACGTGCAGATTCTTGGTCCATCGGGGAAGCTTCTTGGTCTGTTCGTATAGGCGACCGCAGTTAGAGCAGAGGGACTAGATAGGTCATTAGCAAAATATTCCATACCAGCCAGACAGCATTGACATACCCTGGGACCCCACGGGCCGTCTCTGACCGCCCAGACGCTCGTGCCCCAGATACGGCAATGCGTACACCGCCAATTAATTCTCTCTTGGTCGGTAAGAGTTCCGCCACCGCCTCCGCCGTACCCGACATCCGGTGTAATTCTACCGCCTGGAGTACCGGATCGGCCGAGGGGACTTAAGCTTCGGAATCTTCGTTTCTTCTTTGATCTCTCTCCGCGTCCCATTCGCTCCTCCTCGACCTCGGTACCCAAGCCAGGAATTCCACCTATCATACCAGTATTGCTGCTAAACCTTGCCGTTTCCCGGCGAAGGCGTCGGATCTGTCGCTCCCGGTCGATCTCTCGTTTCTCTATCTCTTCCTTAGACAGAACTTCCACCTTGGGTTCCCACTCGTCTGCGAGGTGTTCGGGGTCGTATCGCCAACCCGCATCTGCTCCGTGAGCGGCATCGTTGGGAAACTCGGAACCCATCGCGCCCCATCCTGTCACTAGGCCACCGGCCTCGCATGCTTCCTTCTTCAGGCGCAACACTGCTTCATAAATCGCGTGCGTAAGAGCAGGAACCCATTCACCGGAGAGTCCTAAATCCGCACATGTGACCTTGGCGAAGGCCTCGGCGGTGCCTGGAGGATGGAGGAGTGACCACTCGAACTTGTCTGTGTAAAGTTGTGATGAAAGATTCACATTGAGAGAAACGATACATCGGTAGGTGTCGTCATGATTCAGGTCGTCCGAGTCGGCAGGGATTGGTGTAGCGCTAGCCGTTATTTCAGGAATCCGAGGATGGGGGCCCTTTGGCGTGTTAAAACCGGTGTCTAGACCATTGCGAAACGGAGTCTCAGGTCCACGTATCGAATTGGGAAGAGGCGTAGCTGGAGTCGCGGGGGTATCGTGGAAGCTCGACTGAGGAGCTAGCCCGTTGCCATTCGTAGGCAGTTTATCCTCTGAATGAAAGAGAGGATGGAGTGCAACACCAGCGTACTCCTCTAACTGGGTTCTGATCTGCTTACTGATCTCAGCAGCGATAGCGCCCTGGTTAGGGAGATCCAGATCTTGGACGAGACTTAAAGCGAACTGATCGGTAGTGATCATGGTCTCGTGTAGGTTCCATAAGAAAATGTCTCTCAGCTTGTACGGGACGGTCATCTCGCTCATCCTGTACAAGGACTGGTCCATTTGTGGGGGTGGTTGGTTGAGGCCTCTTGGAAGCGGGTAGGGCGCTGAAGGCATGAAAGCAGGGATGTCGACGTCGATGCGGATGGGAATGAGGGTAACGGGCATCGCGGCTTGGGCCTGGTTATTCAGATCGGATCGGTTCTTAGTCTTCAACATCCAATCTCTCCAGATACCCTGGACTTGGACCGGTGCAGCGGTCTCCTTCCCATACTTGTCGCTCGGGTCTATTCTAGATGTGCTGTCTTCCCGGCGCAGACTGCGCAGACCCGTAGGCCGTCTTCGAGAATCGTCATCGTCGTCATCGTCATAATCGTAGCCGTCTTCGGCATAGTTGATTACGGTAGTGCCACGTTTAGTGGTCCGCGACACGGGGCCAGCAGGTGCGGTGGAATGGATGACGGGGGTGAGAAGGGAATTGTTGAAGACGCGCAGTCGAGGCGCGTAGGAAGACAGAAATGCCTGGGGAGTACCTCGAGGCTCCATGTTGTGTTGTGACCAATTCGAATTTATGTCATCTCATGCTGGTGGGAGATGAGAAGATTCGAGTCGGCAACGCGCCTAGTACCTAGTGTAGTAGTAGTGACTAGAGAGAGTCGAGGGGTCAAGGTGGTAAGGTAGTAGGCAGGTAGGTTAAGACTTGTCGTAATTGATAATAATTGTAAGAATCGCAGCAGAAGACGTGGCACTGATCTCGGAATGTGCACCGTATTCGACCTACAACCGACAAGTTGAATATCGTAATTTTGTCTAGTATTGTTGGTGGTTGGAATGGAGTCGACGGAATTGAAAAGAGTAGGCTGGTGCAATGTCTACGCCTTGCATGAGCTTGGACGGGTCGTTTGTCTTGTCGCAACGCGTCTCGTAAAAACTCATGGGCAAATCCAAGTTGATTCGATCGCTGATTTGGTCCCAGCAACCGAAGCTAAGAAGTAGATCACGTGGGGCGCCGAAGCTTAACCGTCATATTACCTAATCTCATATGGCAAGTACCAACGTACTTCGCTTCCCCCCTTTATTACATTTACATATCTCTTTGACTCCATTATTTCAATCAACATCATGATAATAAAGAAAGGCCGAAATAATTACAAGATGCCAAATGATCTGACAACAAGAGTTATCCCGGAATGACATTTGAATGGTATGTATGCATCAAGACATGTCTACGAAGTCTTACATTAGAGGCTTAAATAGTTGTAAATTCCAACCAGTTTCTATTTGAACATCTATTCAAAGCGGAAATCCTGCTTGTCACCTTCAATTCAGGTTATCGTTAGCCGTCTAAAGGAAATCTAGGTAGATAATGAAATATCAACCAACTCTTACCGACCTCCAATGTACTAGCTATTGCCTCGCCTTACGCCAGCTCATCTACCTCTATTATGAGCTTCCTTTCGCTCCGTCTCTGCCAGGTTCATCATGACGGATTATAGAGCAACCAGAGTTCGTATCGCTAGTCTGGTTGATGCCATGAAACTCATGATAATACAGAGGGTCGGCTTCCTCTTCGTCGAAAGGTGATACCCTCAAGCGCTCTCGCGATGCGCCGATGAAGTCTTCCAGAGACTCGATGGCAGGTTCCATCATATCCTGTCTGACCTGCAACTCAATGACCCTGAACGTTTCTGCTTTCCATCCTATCTTGGCCTTCAATTTTTCCTTGCTCAATAGCTGCAGTTCGCGTCCAGCTATGTCGAACTCCCCGCGGCGAATGCTCAAGATGATATGCTCCAATCTCTCGATCTCTGCCTTTATAGAACGGTCTCGGATGTCTCGCAGAAGGTCTTCGAAGGCCCTCGCTTCCGTCGTGTCTACCCTAGACACGTACACCGGCACGCCTCTTAGGTTAGGCTTCATTCCTTCCCTAAGCCTACTTAGAGGCGTGGCCGAAAAGTTATCCGTGGTCCGGATATCCAGAAAGCTGATACGTGCCCCTTTCAAAATACTCACTATCTCTGTTGAGATACACTGCGCTGCTACATGCAAACAGACGATGCCACTCTTCTCAACAAAATCTAGTCTTGCTCCTCTTTCTAGAAGCAGGCCCGCAAGGACGTGGTCCTTTGCCTGTATCGCACAATTAAGCAGCGTGGAACCAAATTATAAGTATTGACCTCCAGCAAGGAGTGTGACTGCCCTTTGCATTTCCGAGGCGCCAACGTGGGAACTCCTTAGGCTGTATATAAAGGAGATGTTTAAAAGAGGTTCTCCTCGACGTTGGAGGTTCTCTATAATTGTATAGGCGTGATATAGGCCCCTCTTTGCTAATGAGCAGATCGAAGCTTCTTCGTCCGCATCGCCAGTGGCGTCAATGTCGCATCCCTTATCGAGAAGGAGACCTGCGCACTCTATCGAACCACTTTGCGCAGCAATATGAAGCGGTGTTCTCCCAAAGGAATCTTTTGCGTCTGTCGAGAACCCATGATCTAAGAGGGTTTGTACGGCCTCGACGTTGTTGAAATCGCAAGCAATGTGCAGCCATGTCTCGCCCATTGGGCAAATCGTCTGGATGAGCTCGGGCTCCGCCTCTAAAAGCTCTTTAAGATGGCCGGGACTTTTGAGGTGTTCAAAAATCTCGTATATCCTATCTTCGTTATCCTCGTCGGCAACTTCGATCATTCTCTCCATGTTGTATTCTTCATAATCCCGCCTGTTGGTTCTGGTGTCATAGAGTCTGCGTCGTAGAGTCCACGCCACCCGCCTATAATGTCGATTAAAATTGATATCTACCTAAGTACCTAACAGTTCAGTCTTTGCGGAATTACTCACCTGGCAGCTGACGTGTTGCGAAGAGAATGGGCCGTATGTTGATGATGAAGATCTAGCGACGGCAATCTCGCACCTATCCACTTGAAAAGAATGAGTTACAATTACTAAATTCTGGTGACTGCTTCATATACCTCGTATAGGGAAGTTCCGTCTGCAGTGACGTCTGTCAAAGCCAATGACTTTGTAGATAGATATCTCTGAATATTGTGGTAGCTCCCCTGCTCAAACAGTAAAAACTGGAGCAGATCGCTGTCTAATACAACAACTGTTGGCCGTATTGACAGTGATAATCCAGTTACTGGACCGAAAGTGACTATTGCCGAAATCGCCGTCCAGCAAACCCATAATGGAAGCCGAAAATGTAATTCGGCTGTGACCCTCTGATTGTCGCAACAACAAGTTCTACATGAGGAGCCTGAAGATGTTTTCCAGCGGCAATACAACGAGAGTAGTCTTCTGTGGAAAGCGACCTGTCGAACAAGCCTTTTGCCTGGCCGTTGAAGACTATGACAGGGGCAATGATAATCTGAACTTGTAGTCGTGCGTCGGAATTCTGTAAATTGTTTACCCCCGTAGATAGGTGGGAAGTCGTGTGCCATTGATTGAACTTGAGCAATGCTTTTGACGTTTGAATCGCCTTCTTTGTCATGTCCATGAGATGACACAACTTGCTCACATACGAGACTTGTTGGTCTAGTGATCTGGGCATGGACCTCAACAAGGAGTTTTCCATGAGTACTATTTACCATGTTAGATCGTAGGCTACCTAGGTACCTAGTTAAGCATTCAGTATCTTACTGGAAGACTTTGTCCGAGAAGAGCTTATAGAGGGACTCTAGTTCATGTCTCAATGCTCGGCACTCCTCGCGGAGTTTCACCACCTTCTTTCTCCTGAAAAGCCATTTAAATCTAGGAGTTATAACCCTGTCATCGTTATCCTTGCCGGTTGATAAGTCATCAACTACATTTCGAAGTTGTTCTATGAAAGCCTCGAAGTGAGTTCGTAAACTCCGCAGGTAGGGTGGCTCAGATACTACTAATTGGGGGGGAGTCTCAATGCTGGTAAACAAATCAATGTTTGCCTTCATGTGCTCGTATAGCATGTCGAGTCTTTCGAGCTAAGACGGTTTGAGCAAAGGTCTGTTTGGGGATAGGCGAGAGTCGATTTACCTCTACGGCAAGATGAGCTATCTCGGTTCTTGCTTTCGATGTAGATTTCAACACCTTCACGATTTCTGGTATAGCAGCGACCGCCTGCCCAATAGCAATGACACTTGCAACTGCTGCCACCACTTCCATATTAGCCTTATGTTCTCTAAAGATTCCCTATGCTGTAAAAGATGAGACATGAAAAGGAGCCATCTTGGATATGTGCATGACAAGTGGATTGCTACTCCCACTTTATATATATTCGGTGGCTATGGCTATAATTAGACAAATGGATCATCAGTGCTTGTTATCAACCATAAACTCGCTAAAGATTAATATAGACAAGTCGAGGTTATATTACCCCAAGTCTACAAATTAAGTAGCCTGAGACGTCGCTTCACAATATCTCGAAGCGTAGTATCGAAACCCTCACCATCCTTACACAAGAGTATCCCTTGGCTTGATCCATATAGATAATGTCAGCAGCCATATTAAGCCCATAGGTACCTTCTAGGTACACAGATTGTCAGTTACGTGCAGGCACATAATAGTCTACCGCACTAATTCGGACGCCAGTTGCAAAAGATATGAGGATAGACATTAAGTACTATACAGGCTTTCGGCAAAGCCATTTTCGACTCGAGACTAGTGGTACACTGTATCCTCCTCGGCTTCTTCTAAGGCTAAGCATCTGGCAGCCCCCAACTTTGATCTCCCGGGCCTGACTATATGGCGCTTTACCAAGCATAAGCTACCACTAAGCTGTTGTATATATATAGCAGTAATAAAAGGTAGTGTTCCTTCGCAGATGGTTCCCCCTACACCCATTAGGTTCATGATAGAACGGTCCGTGATACAAAACTCCCATGCGCCGGGTATGAACCAAAATCGCTGCTGGCGGAGACGATGCTTCCCCTGAAAACAACTCTTGGGCGCGCACACATGCACAACCATACTTCTTCACCGAGCACTCGCTCGCACGCTCCTGCCTCGCTCGTCAATTCTTTTATTCGAATTTGTAAGCATCATCCAGTCATCCCATTCCTTGCTAATTTCCATCAGCACGGAGCCCATCACCGCAGCACTTGCCATCAATCCGTGTCCTTCACCCTCGAGCACTCGAACCTCACATCTTCGCATAGTCTTTCCGAGCCACTTGACGTTTTCGACTGGGACGCGTGTATCTCTACTGCCATGCTGAATGACGACAGGGCGGGTGATATCCACATAACGGAAACCAATCGTGTGCCTTCGCTCCAGGCAGACGAGTAGGTCCACAGCAGGATTGGCGCCTGTCGTAGCAAGCTCCCAAATCGCGTGAGTGAGTCGCGTGTCGTATGTCATCTGCCTCTCTTTGTCCGCCATAGCGTCGGCGGCAGCAGCGAGAATAGCATTCTGGGGGTTGAACTCATTATCGGCGGGACGATACCGGTCCATATTTTCAGTAGCAGAAGGGGGAAGAGCCTTTCCGTCCGGCTTTTCGTGCACTACATTTTCCTTATCCATGCTAGGCGTAATGTCCCGGCGATTGCTTGGCGCGGGTGTATCACGTCCGACAGTGGCGGAGGACTTCCGCTTACCGCGACGGGGGTTATTCTTTGGTAGTGAGCTAGTGATAGAACTGCTAGTAGCCGTCATAAATGAGCTATTTGCGGCTCTAAGGAAGGGAGTTGGTAGAGCTCGAAGAATTCGTTGAGATGTAGGTATCGCATTAGTAGGAGGCATAGCTTGCGATGTACCAAATACGTTCATCTGCGACGGAGGGATCCACGGAGCTAGAAGATGAATGCGGCCTCGAATGTGCTGCGGCATCCGGAGCGCGGTAGCAAGAGCGTAAATAGCACCAGCAGAATGCGCAAGGATGGAAAACTTGGTAATCTTGAGCGCCTGGCAGATAGCATATACATCATCTAGAGTCCGTTAGTATGGGTATGTAGTAATCGGAAACGAAGGAGATAGACATACCAGGCCAGCTGAGCGGAGTCGCAGTCCCGTCAGCATATGCCTCGCTATCACCTACACCAGGCCGATCAGGAGTGATAAGTCGCAACTTAAGCGTTAATGCCAGCTCGTCATAGAATGCAGTGATATATCTAGTTAGACCCATTCCTACGCAGCAAAATACCGCTGAACCTTCAGCATCGCCGACTTCCGAAAACGATATGACTCTGCCTGTCTGCGGATGTCGGATTTTCTGCGACAGTCTCGGAGAGCACAGGTACGACTCGACGGCATCGTCGATTGAATCGGCGCTTCTGGGTCGCTCGTAACCAATTATAGGCTCGGGAGTGGCAGACTCCTTTCTCCTGTCTGCTGGCTCGGGGCTCTTTGTTCCCGCTGAAAGGCGCTTCAACCGTGAGCTACTCCGTTTCGGCCTAATTATGTCGGTAGGGTCTGGGGTTGTGCGGCCAGATCTTCTGCGGTCATTACTATGCGCACTACGTCTTCTACCCTGAGACACGGCCGGGAATGGAGCACCGTCCTCAAACGCATTCGCATCGGTCGAGTATGATCTTGAGCGTTGATGTGCATAATTGTTGTCCTGGGGTTTCCTGGCCGAGGATATACTGGCTCTCGTCGAGTGTGGCATTTCGGGTGGAGTGTCGTCCCTCCTCCTCCTGGTGTCAACTTCCGAATTCGTACGACTTAAATGCCGTCTTCTGGGGTTAGAAAGGTCGCGCGACCGGTTATGTTCAGAGCCTTCCGGGATGGTGTCGTTAAGCGTAGTTTCGCCTTCTCTCCTTGACCGTGAAGACCTGTGTGACGATCTCTTTGCATTGGTTCCTGTCTTGCGCAGCGAGGAGTCGCGAGCCGGAATTGGTCGCTGAATATTAGAATCGACAGAGGGGCCAAAATTAGGCATGTTTTCTTTGGTTGGTGAATCACTTGGCTCTTCGCGAATCGGTGTCTCAGCAAGGATAGTATCAGGCCTGGGCGACACACCATTCAAACTGTTGGATTTACCAATAGACCCTGAGCTGGTTCGCTTTTTCTCTGACTCACTCGCACGCAATCGTTCTTTTGAGCTCATATACATTAAGCCCTTCTGACTGCGAGCTTGCTTCCTTCCCCAGCTGTCGTGCGATCGCTGTTTACGCAATTCGGGGGTAGGCGGTACCCCACGTTCAATTGAAAGATTCCCGATACTACGTGTATCATCGTGCGACGAGAGCGATCCCTTGGACGACGGCCTAGACGAGTTGCGCAGGAGGGACTTCAACCCGCCCGACGACTCGCGACGTGGTGACTTAGGAGCAGTTAACGGGGAGAAGCCGGACGGCGGTTTCGCTGTTCGAATTGTAGGAGGGCTTGCGGCTAATTCGTCGAGATCGATCTCTTCCTGCAGCCGATCTAGTTTGTTAGATGTATGAAAGGCGCCGTAGTCGACGCCGAAGCTGCCTTGTCCCGGCGAGGTGGGTAGGGACAAGCTCTGGCCTTCAAAATGTCTACTCGCGGGCTTCGAGATAACGGACAGGCTGGTGATCAAGGATGAGATTACTTCCGGGGATGCTGGAGGTACGCCGGCGCGGTCTTTGTCATCGTCTCGCAGATGAAGGTGCAATGAAGGATCAATGGCCTTCCTCCGGGATTGCTGGCGAGTTTGACGGGGAATAGGGGGTAGTTGTCCGGCGGCGTTTTGCTTAGATGCTGCGGAGTAATCCATGGCTGGCGGACGCAAGGAAGGCTAGGAGAGGGATATAACCACAGTCGATCGAGGCTAGGGCTGAGAATGGTTTTGCCTAATTCCGCCTGGTCTTAGCTGCGTGTCTCTGTTTGCCGCACGCTGGTGGGAGCGGTGTACAGCGCAAGTACAGCGAGTACAACTCCAACGCGGCAGCGTATGCAGCCAAATGTGGAGGAGGTCAAGGAAGGGAAGGGAAGGTCAGACTCGATGGGATGCGGATGCAGAAGGTTGGATCAATACCGAGACGGACTCGCTGCAGGTCCCAGAATTGGAACAAGCGCTCAGACCGGGGCTCGTTCCAACGCAACCGGGGCCAAGTCTTGCAGGTTGTCCCGTTGTACTTCGTAGATCCGACAGTTTAACGCACAGGATAAATCGAGGAGAGTGAACTCTGGCTAAAGAACGAAGCAGGACTGTCGCGGTTCGCATCGATGGGAAAAGAGTGTCAAAGTAACAACGCGTGTAGCAATTTGCGAGAAAAGCTTTGGACAGCTTAGACTCAGGGGAAGAGGGAAGCGGAAGTGGAAGTGGAAGTAGAAGTGGGCATCTCGGGCGATCGAATTATTAGGCACATTATTATGATTATTATTATTGGATAAGGCAGGTACTTTGAGGTAGGGCCAATTAGGTATTTGGATTGTACGATAACAGCCTCATGTAGTGGTGGTTTACTTTGATCGGAAAGTCTGTGCTGCTCTCCAGTCTCCAGTTGAGTCCCAGTTCGGGCCCTTCTTGCTATAATAATTGCAGGCAATCCTCGTTAAGATGCAGGTGCCTGTTGTTTCTGCAGGTGATACAGGTGATACATGTAGGTACTTACCTTCAACGGCAATCCAAGGTTCACTTTTATTCGCCGTTCATTCCTTAAGGTTCGTATTGCATTTCCTTCTCCCTTGCCGTGGGGATACTATAGGTCGATGTATCATATAAGCATATGCTGGTCTTATTAGTCTGAACTCTCCTCCCGTGTCTTTTTCAGATCAACATTTTCTTTTTACTACGCTATTTGCTCCACCGGCACGAGAATAGGAAAGTGTCAAAGTGGGAATCCTTAAGAGGCTGAGCCAAATTGAGATTAACGCGAGTCTTGGGGCACTCCATCGCTGGAGCTAACATGCATGCCCCCTGAACAGGCCTATGTTCGTTCCGTTGGAGTTTTGCAGGATTGAAATGTTCAACTGCGGACAGGAAACGACCTAGAGCATTTGCAGTGAAACGTTGGATACAAATATATTGGAATATGCGACTTCGTTTCAGAATATGTATGTCAGGTACTATGGTAGGGTTGCAGTCGTAACGGATAACGTTTATTTGTACGACGATTGGGCGTAAGCCGAGAGAGAACAGGGCTGTCACACCATTCTCAGGTTACTTTACGGGAAACGTTTGCCGCGATGCAATAACTATTATGTATGTCGAAAAGATAGAATGTGGCAGACAAAGTGTGCAATCGAAGACGACAAAACTGCGTAGCGATAAATGCAAACTCGTACGAAACATCGAGAAATGGCCCTGAATTCAGGGACGTGGGGTTGTGGAGAGTGATCCTCATTGGCGGAATACATGTACTATAGTACCTACATGTATCCATGTCATTCATGTTGCGAACATTGAATGGACTTAAGGCAAGAGAACTCTGTAAGTCAGCATCGATGTTCCTTCTTAAAGCTCCGAATCTTCGCTTCTACTTGCCTACGACGAAAATAAGAACGGACCGGCCTAAACTTATCGGTGGAACTCGGTTATAACTGTACGACTTACATACATCCATGGATCCTCTTCAGTCTATGTCGCATCCGATTATATTCCTCTGCTTCTGGCCTTAACAGGACACCGGCCGACAGTTTCCCGGACATACTTACGAATATGAATTAGGAACATCCTGATGGCAGTCAGTCTTTCTTCACGTCGACGTGATCAGCGGAGGACCGGAAATTATTCACGTGAATGGCCTGGTCCCGGATCTTCCCCTAGATTGTTTCTTCAGGCCGGAAGAGCCGCACAGAGCTCTCCAATTTCGACGCGTTCATGCGCCGAGAGGAATGACAGGCTGACGGCCTGCGAACATCATGTAAATGCTAAACTTGACAAGTTGCGAGGGCGCTCAAAAGCATCAGTCTCCGCCAATGAACTGACTAACTCGTCCTGGGGCTACGGCCTCAACCCGGGCCTATATCAGCCACGTTATCAGCGTATTCCCCGAGGACAAGGGATTTCCATGAAGCTATGGCTGTCATGCTCGGAACATAGCGATTCGGCGGGACTATTCCAACGGCTTCTCTTTTAGCTGAATGTTAAAAGCAAAGCTGTGCCCCAAAGGCTAGGATCTAGAAAGCTGATGGATTAAAGCGGCTTGCCAAGTCGTCAGTCGTCAGGTCGTTTTCTTCGGATTCCAGAGCCATGGGCCCATGTCGAGAATTAAGCCCGTCACATCTTTGGGAGATGATAACGTCGCAACAGACAAGGACTTGTTCCCACGATGATTCGTCATCCGCAGGGCACGATGCTGAGACACTCGCTTTCTATGAATCTTATGTGACGTCTGCACGTGGCGGCAGATATTTCCCAAGGTAGGAGACTTAACTTCACTCCGTTAACACTACCACGAAGCACAGATCACGATAAGTCGAACAGCCTGTTGAATGTCACATATTATTGCAGGCATTCCCAAGTTACCTAGCCTACGGTACCTTACTATATCCGTGCCTGGCCTAGTGTAAGCACCAAGCACCTTAGGTGGATGCCCCGCAATCGAGGCCGTTCCACGACCTGCTGTAGGTGTTTCTTGGCATCGCAACCCGGGTTTGGGTCCGCCTAAAAATTCCACTGGCCACCGACTTTAGGCAGGGGAAGCTCACCTTCAGCACAACCAATAGAGTCTCTGTATACCAGATGGTAACACAGCATACGTCATTAAGCTTCAGTGAGAGGTGCGTATCAAATCAAGGATCCAAGTCAAGGTGAGGCCCAAACTGACCAGCAAAATTCATGAACAGAGTATTACATGCTCCGTTTATACATTTCCTCAGCTTTGCTTCAGATGAGCGATCCCGTCTAGGCGTACAACGCGTTGAAAGGCTTACCTAGTATACTTTGCTAAGCAAATATCGCATACCTTTAACCGATACGAATCATAATACCGATACGATGGATCTTCTACTTTCTCTTCCGATCGTCTCATACTTCGCCGGGCCGATGTTGACTTCATGGTCGGGTTCGATGAACCTTCTGTTCTTCTACATGACCTGGATGACACTCGTCCTGTCGCATTCGCCTCTGAAGATAGAGTTGGTCGGCACTCTCGCAGCGCGTATAGTATTCTGGCTGGTTCCGTCGCTTTTCTTCCTGATATTCGACACATTGCTGCCCAGCCTAGCGGAATCCATCAAACTATACGGTTCCTCGTCTTTGCCCCGGCGGGACGCTGCTTTCCTCCTTCGACAGGTCCTCCTCGCTATCTTCAACCTCGCACTAAGCACTGGTGTACAAGCTGGCATCTCCGTCGGCGCCGGTACCTTCCTACGTCGTCCGCTCTTCAAGACCAGCACGGCGCTACCGCTCCCCTGGCAGATCGCGAAGCATATCCTTATGCTATATACGGCGCGCGAGATCCTAACATATTATATCCACCGACGCATACTACATTCGCGGGGAAGAGTAGCAAGGCTGCATCGTTCATATGCGCACGCGCGCAAGAACGCCGCGCCGTATGCTCTAATGGTCTATACCGATCACCCGCTGGCGCTTCTCCTTAACCGCACCCTACCCGTGTACTTGCCAGCCATGGCCATCCAGCCACACTTACTCACCTACTTCCTGTTCACCATTCTCACAACCCTGGAGGAGACGCTGTCCATGTCTGGTTATAGCATCGTGCCGGGTATCATAATGGGTGGGATCGCTAAGCGCACGTCGACACACTATGCCAGCGGAGGACGCGGTAATTTCGGTGCTTGGGGGCTGCTGGACTGGGCTAGCGGCACGAGCGTGGGCAAAGACGTCATCGAGGATATTCACGACGAGGCCGAGAAACATCAAATTAAAGAGCGGGGGCAGAAAGCCGCTAGCGATACGGGGAGCATAGTGCAGGACAGCATCGATGGGCTGAAGAAGGGCCGCAAGAGCCGGAAGAAGAATTCGGATGCTTGAGCGCGTGATTACTTGGTGTTGAAGTAACGAACACGGCGGACACGGCGGGGCTTGGAGTTCAGCGCAAAGGGCGGCTTGATATGAAAGTACATGCATGTGCATATGATTATGAGTATGAGATAGATGAGATTCGGGGTTTCGGTTATATCAGGATACCAGGTACCTAGTGAAGAGAAACCATATTTCACACCATTTCTTGAGGTATCTACTATTGAGCTTACTGTAATAATTCGACTTATCCCGAGTCGCAATTTCAAAGCTTTCAAGCTATGAGCATGACGTGACCCTATCGATAGGCCCACCTTAGCTAATAAAGCTGAAGCTGGGGACAGCTGAGGTGTGGCGTCATACTGCTAGCTGCCTTCACATGCCCCTGTCCTAGCGGGGCAATTTATATTTGGACCTTCTCTACAAACAAGGTCCACCCCAACTAATAGACTCTTGTCATTAACAATCTAAGGCAGGACATGTTTGTTTTAAATAGTACAGATCTATAGTCAGAAAGACCTAGGTCTTGTTGAAACTATACTCTCAGACGAACGAGCTCGCCTCCTAGTCGATCGTTCTTCATACATCTAGATCACTATTCTTACCTACCATCTGTCAAGCCGTCAAACCGAGACAGCAAAGATGTCAACGACGATAAACCCAGACCCTTCGCCGGGCTCGCTCGCCTTCGTACCGCTCGAAGCGAACCCTGAGCTCATGACCTCGTTACTACACAAGTTAGGGCTGAGCAAAGCCCTGCAAATCCACGACGTGTACTCCATCACAGAGCCAGAACTCCTCGCGTTCGTGCCGCGGCCCGCACTAGCCCTACTACTCGTGTTCCCCATATCGGCGACATACGAGTCAGCGCGGCTGGCCGAGGACGCCGGCGTGAAGGAGTACACCGGCAAGGGCGACGACGAGCCGGTCCTCTGGTACAAGCAGACCATCCGCAACGCCTGCGGGCTCATGGGTTTGCTGCACGCCGTGTCGAACGGGCCGGCTAGAGGCTTCATCGGTGCGTTTACCTATCTACCTACCTACCTTCCCACTCTCCCACCCGTAGATCAAACCAAATCTAAGTAAACTAACAAGTAACACCGTATAACAGAAGAAGACACGCCCCTCCACCGCCTCCTAACCGCCTCCATCCCCCTCCCGCCCGCCGCGCGCTCCGCGCTCCTAGAAAAGACGCCCGAGCTCGCGACCGCGCACCACGAGGCGGCGCAGCAGGGCGCGACGGCGGCGCCCGACGCCCAGGACGACGTTGACCTGCACTATGTGTGCTTCGTCAAGACAGAGGCCGACGGCAGGCTGTGGGAGCTGGACGGCCGCCGCAAGGGCCCCATCGCCCGCGGCACCTTGGCCCCCGACGAGGACGTGCTCTCCGAGAAGGCGCTGCTCCGGGGCCCGCTCAAGTTCCTCGAGCGCGGAGGCGGCGATATGCGGTTTAGCTGCGTTGCGTTGGCTGGGGCTTTGGATTGATAAGATGTGGGTGGATGAGTGAGTGGGATTATGGTCCTTTGAATTAAAGGGGATGAGGAATCATGAGGGAAGAAAAAGAGAGGTGATGTGTTAGGTCGGGACACCATGGCGTTAGGAAGGTCAACCGATTGAGCGGATACGAATAAATGTCTATTATTCACTTCCGGGATCATAGAAAAGGGGCTGGGTAAGGGGGTTAGTTAGGGTTTTATTAATTGAGAACGGTCGAATACACTGTCCCAACTTCTGGTTCCAATTTTGACAAAAACGGCATGGGCTATACTGACAGTCTCATGATACTATCTCGCAAAACTTCACAACGCCCTTGAAAACATTCTTGGGGTATCTTCAGCATTCTCACGAAACGTTACCAACTTCGCCTAATCCTCCTTCTCCAAGGTCGCTATACCATAGCATTCCCCGACTCCCCATCGTTCACAGCTTCTAAGTCCACGCGCTCAGCTTACAAGTTAAATTAGCTCACACGAAGCCCAACCTCCAGTCTCTATAGTCGTCGCCTAAGTCTTAGTTCGCAGAAAGGCTTCTGCGAGGCGTAAGCGAGGCCACGGTGTCCGAAGCGACGGTCTCCGCGATGCCGACCGGCTCGAACACATACGCGGGTCGTGGGGAATGCGGGATCGACGAGGGCGTCCTGATGGGCGAGGCGTAGTGGCCGCAGCAGGGAGACTCGAGGCACAGGGCCGGGACCAGCGAGACGGGCACGCAGGCGTAGAGGGCGGGCTCGTGGTAGCACGTGTGCGGGCAGATAATAGGGGCGTGGACACAGGGGGTGGGCGCCGCGCTTCTCATTCGGCTCGGGCTAGAATTGAAGCTAGGACGCAGGTTTGGATTAGTATTGATTTTCGATATTTCACGAGCGAACGGGGAGGGGGAGGAGGCTTACCCTCTCCTTGACCATGATGCAGGGCGTTTTGGAAAGGACAGAGGCGAATCATCCATTTTAAGCCCAAGGTGTTCGCACCATGGAGAGACGCAGCGGCTCGCTGGGGCACGAAAAGGAGAGTACCCCGGCGAGGGGGGCTGTGTGGTAAAGAAGTCGGGAGCCAGAGCCGGCTCGGGGCTGCGGAGCATCGGGCCTCGCATCATGCTCACAGGCCAATCCCCGTTACCGTCCAGGCCATGGCCGGTAGCGTCGCCATCCCCGCCGCCCTGTTGTTTTGCAGCCGTATCTGGTCCCTCGCCATGGGCTGGAAAGGATCCGAACTTGGAGGGTGGCGCCTTGTCGGATGGCTGGTTGCCTCCTCCTCCCCCGGACGACTCGGGGTCCATGTGGTGCTGATGTATGTGCTTGTTGATGTGCTTGATGATGTGCTCGATCAGCTCTGCTTCGTTCATGGAAGAAGAGCATTTGGCGGCTTCTCCTTCTGTACCTTGAGGCACTTCCTTGCCTTCCGTATCCTTCATGCCGAGCCATTTCTTCGCGGCCGTTGTGAGATCATTGAAAGAGGGCAAGCCTTGCCAGGCCTCTGCCGACTCTTTCATGAACTCGGCTGCCTTTTCGTCTTCGGGGTCTTGACATAGTTTGCATTCGGGATGTGGATTAGGCGCAAGCGACTCAACCGCAAGTGGCTCAGCTGCAGCCGAGTCTCCAGCGCCTGTAGGAAGATCCGGAGGAGGTTCGGCAGGCTCCTTTCCCTTCATCTTCTTCTTCTTGTCTTTCTCTTTACGACGGTCTTCCTTGAGCTGCTGCTTGAGCTTCTTCTTGTCCTCCTTCTCTTTGGCTTTCTTCTCCTTCTCTGCCTTTTTAGCCTCCGCCTTCTCCTTTTTGGCCTTTTCCCTATCCTCTTTGGTTTTCTTGCCCTTGGGTGCCTCGGGTACCGCTATCGTAGGAACAGGTGGGGGTGGAGGAGACTCTATGGGAACATTATTCTCCTTTCCAGACGGCTTCCTATCTGCGCTCGGCTCGTCGGAGGCAGGCTGAGAACTAGAAGGCTTGATGATGTTTTGAAAGATGTTCAACGCCTGCTGGACGCCATATGCAACCCTGTCTTGTAGGGTTTCTTCGTCTGAAGGCTTGTCTAATACAACAAGTATCAGCCAACCAATATCTACACTTAGACAAGGTCTGTAAACCATCTAGAGGAGCTTCATACACTCCTCCTATGGTCTCCTTATAATGTAATGAGGACGAGACTGATGGAGTATTAACTAACCTGGGGGTATATCATGCGTATGTCCTCGATTATCGGGTTCAACGGGGACTTGTAGGTTGTCAGCATCTGATATTCCGTTTGTAAGAGCGGAAAACGAACCAGTCGAGTCTTTCTTTGGACCCTCTGGGCTCTCCGGTTCCTTGTCCTTTGTAGTCTCTAAGGGTTTTGGCTCAATTTCCGACAACCGTGGTTTGACGCTTGAAGTTGCGCGAGACTTAGGTGATAACTCGGGGCTATCTTTATGTCCAGGATCGTGGGCGAGGTCGTCAAGCTCAGGGTCAGGAGAGTCGCCTTGCCAGCTGCAAACCTCGTCAGGTAAGGGAGGTTGACGGCTCTCGTCATGGGTGAAGTCGTCAAGCTCAGGCTCGGGACTGTCACCTCGCCAGCTGCAATTCTCAGCAGCTTCAGCCTTAGCCTCGCGTTGCGCTTCGGACATAGTGGTTCCGTCTAGGTTAGATGGATGAATATGAGCGCCTCCTGGCTCTTCCAATGGGAGCTCCTCTTCAAGAAAGAATAAATTGGCCCAAGGGATGGCCACTGGGATCATCGCGCCAAGGGGTGTTACATCTAAGTATTCTGCGTAGGTTGTGTTTGTCTAGGGATATATATGTATATCTGGGAGAGTAGAGAGTGTAGACGGTAGGATTATTATAGGTGGGAGAGCATGTTGACCTTGAAGATGGCTCGACCGCTTCGCTTCCTCATGTCAACTAATCATTCTATTACTTCCTGTTATGTGGAGAGATGAGGTAGGTTCGTTGGGTTGGAGATGCTTTCATTCTTGACATCCACGAGTAATTGCGATCCGCTCCGGTACTTTCTACAATTCATCTCCGGAAAGTCCATATAAGGAGAGACTTCTTCCATAACGTCATTGGGATATACATAGTATCTTCTATATAAAGGTAAGGACGACCTCGGCCCTGGTGTACCTAGACTGGCAATCAAGTACGACAACTTTATTCGTGTATTTTATCTCTCTCACTACCTACTTGACTTACAAGGAATAGAGGCGTCCTCTTCGCCTCTGCCGTGGCAAGATTACTGCATCCGATCTTGAAGCATTCTTACCAGTCTTATGTCCACCATAGTCAAAACAACCACTGGCATATATAGTGACTAAAGCAATATTGGCTTACCGCGAAGTATATGAGTGTATTAAAATGGTTCCAGGAGGGCGCTGACATGCCGTATTAGGCGTCCTCGGGGTTGGACTGGTTCAGACCTACATGTTCACTACAACGAAACATATTGTAACCATATAGATAGGTTTACTTAAGGAAACAATGCATATAAGCTACATCAAAGCCATCTAGTACAGGTATTATTGCTTCGAAGGAATGAACAATAGAGTGTAAGGACCGGGGAGCCTACCTTATATGGTGATCGTTCTAGTTGTTGGTGCATCTTACCCCTGAATGCTGGGTGCTCCTCTCTCTCTGTATTTCTATAGATAGAAAAGTATGATCACCCCGAACACACATATAACTGTCCTGAAAATCACATCCATAATTGATATTTGCAGCATGTGCTGACAGCTTATTAATCGGTAACAACCTAGACATTGTCCTACAGTAAGCTGCCTCGCTAACACCACGCCTCTGTTCTCTGTTCCTCCTGGCCTCCCTACTCATTCATTCAGTCAAACTATGACACGGCGTTGTACTCGACACGGTATTGGGTGATGTACGTCCACACAGGTCCAACCACAGACAAATAAACGAGTAATCAGATCATTTCGAGGATGTCGCACGGCCGATGAGGAGCGTTGAAGGAAGCAGATCGCCCAAACACCCCCAAATGGCACTGCTGCACCTTTACGAGTGGCGCCCACGACCTAGATATGGTAACAATACGGGTTGCTCATGCGAGTGAGGCTCCTTTGGGGGCCACTGCATACATGTAGTTACATGGCGAAATGGGGACATCTGATATACGGGAACGTGCAATGTTCACTGAGCGGTCTGTGAGCTAGTTATTACATATGTTTGGTTATGTATGTTGTAGAACTGATCACGCCGTGTGATGTATCGGCTATTTCTTCGTTCGAAGAAACGGACATAGACGGGGCTCTTGTCTCGCTTGTATCGTAAGTTTAGAGGATGGATTGCACGGCTACCTCGTCACATCAATCGATAGCGACGTTAAGCGTCCGGCTATCTTTAGGTCTCGTCGAAATTAAATGGCCTATGTCAAGCGTGACACGGACTCGGTCTATATGGAAAGGTGCCCCGAAGCTAAGACATTGTCTAAGGTACGTGCGCGCTGTAAGCCTTCAACGTGCTGAATATCGCGGTCCACGTGGAATACGTAAGAATGGCCTTCTCTTAAAGCTACGATAGCTAGAACGCTTCGCAACCTGACGCGCAGGTCACAGGTTTTCAAGGCGTCTCTAGGTATTGTAACTTGTGGTCTTCAAGGACCTTATCGATCCAATACGGATGGCTGTCTAAGAAGAGAAACAAACAAGCATATGGCTAGTAATAGAATGATAGGTCGGTTAGTCTTCCGAGAAATGACGGCCACTCGGAATAGTCCCAGAAACAGCTCCAAGGCGATGGAATGAGACATATCGAATCTGGGGTTACCAACGTCTGCCTGGGTCTTGCCAAGTCGACTCTGTTATTGAAGAATCATATCGTCGCTTATCTATACCCGTGATTGCGTGGGCTGTGTCTTCAGCTTTCTTCACTAACACGGACTAATAGGGACTACGCAGTAAGTAGTTGGTCTTTCTAAACTAGAAGTTCTAGCGCATCCCCGGACTCTCCGAGTTTAGTAGGATTGCTAGGACAATGCGATGATGAAGTCTGCTACTGAAATATATGTAATCTCATGCAATTTCCTAGCCATTTTGACTGTTATATTCAAAGGTTAGAAAAGTTGGCGCATATTGCTCTTTGGAGATACTACGTTAGGTGCGGCTTACGGGATTATAGGCAGCTCTTACAACAGCTAGGTGATACTGTAATATGATCACCGTGATATGATAGTGGTCGGCATATACTGCATTAGGTAGTGCAGATATTATGGATATTGTGAAGCCGTCGTCTATTTTCGATAGCTGTATTAGTACTAGGTAGCTCGAAGCAATGACGAATTAAAAAGCCCGAAGTCTTCGGGTACCTAACCAGATGTAGACAAGTTTAGGTGCGTGTTTCTTTTCCAGAAGGGTGGGTTTTCAGGGATGGTGACGCTACTCAATCCCCTTATTCTGATTCTTTATCCTACATAGTAGCGTTACGGACCTTTTGGACCTGATGTCATGTCAGATACGCCGTCTTCGTGTCAGACGGTTCTCCTTGTTTCTTATTATCACTAGGTAAGAGAAGTACTAGATTGCGCGTTTTTGCGGTGATGTCGGCTATTTCCAAAATGCAGGGTGGGATAATAGGATTCAAGGGAATCAATAAGTCTAAAGTAGGTGGCATACGATTGGTTAGAGCTACAGTTTTCCACGAGGATCGGCTATCGTTTATATCTACCGTAGGAACGCGCTTCTGCAGGGGGTGATCACGTTTGTCCCAAAGAAATAGAGCTGACTTATTCAGATCCTAATGCGACGTGCATAGTAGTATCATAGTAGTATCATGTGTCTTGTCGTAGTATTCATCCACCCATTCATAGAGAGGTATGTATATAGAGGAATATAGAGATATCATTCTCTTTATGTAGGCTTTGAAGTCGAACTTCTCAAAAAGTCTGAAGGGCCGTGTTCTATTATTACTTGGACATTTAAATCTCCGTGGCCTGCTCGGTCGAACAAACAAGTATTCCGCTAATGCTTCAGCTAGATGCTTAGGCCTGTTCATCATGGTCGAAACTATCGAATCAGGTCCTGTAATACATGGAAGTACGTCGTAAATTAAGCCCCTTGTGGCGTTTCTGTCAAGTTACGTATACATAACTTCGCCTCACTCACAATAGTAAATGTGCAGACGTAATACAGTTAAATACATAGTGATAGTGGCGTCTTTCTGTACCTAATTCGCAAACAACGGCTGGCCGCACCGGCTCACGGCGGCAGGGTTGCGCGGTTGAGAGAGCCCATGTGTCGCAAACGACCCGCGTCTTAGCGACCAATAAGGTCTCAAGAGCTGGATCGAGGGGTGCGGGTGGGGTGGTACCATGTAGTAAAGCGGAGCTATCGCGGGCTATCGAAGAGAAAAGGATGCAATACAAACGCAAGGTACGACCTGCAGATTGTTTAGCTGCAGATTTCCATGTTTCCCCTACAGAATTTACCACCTTGTTAGAACTAACTTTACTACAGCATTCATCGTCTACTCCATTCAGCCTTAAAGTTGTCCAGGTACATGTACCCTGGCACCACCCCGTACGTTCTATCCTTCAAGCTTCCTCCTCTCCTTCCCGACTTTCTGTCCTCTCACTCATTCATTCTACGATACCTTTTCTTCTTCACCCTAGTTCTTAATCTCTTTTTTCTTTTTTTATTGGGTATTACTTAGGTCTTTTGTTCATAGTATGCTACAGAGACTTCATTTATCTTCTCTTTGACTATCCAATGGCACCCCGCGTCCTTCCAAGACAGTCACAGAGACAAGGGGAGTAAGGGTCACAGTTGATAAATACTTTATTGTATTTACGTCACATATGGATATCTGATCTTCAACATGGGCTGGTTGAGCTTCCTATCGAGAAAATCCACTCCTGCCGAGATCCAGGGCGGTGATCTCAAGGCACAGGCCTACGATAAGACGGTGGCCGCAAATCCTCCCATCCGCGGTATGAGCCGAGCTTCAATCCCAGGAATCTGGTAAAGCTCCGAACTGACTCTTTTACTTAAGGCACCTATCCGGTAGCTGGCAACGGCCCTAGTATTTTGGAAAAGTTCCAAAAGTCTCATCCACATTTGAGAGATGGCCATTTCAATGACGCTCCGGCGCCACCTCCCGTAGTTCCTCGATTTCTCGAACGACCTAGCACGGCGCCTAACCATCAACTACCTGAAGGATCGGCACGCCCCAAATCCCAATCAGGGACATCAGCAAGACAACTACGAGAGCCTGCAAAGAAGCGGCACGGCCCCTACAGGCTTCCCTCGAAGTTCTCAACTGACCAAAGCGACAATATCGCAAACAGCAAATCCACTTTTAGTCCGCCCTCTATCACTCTCGCTCGAGACCGCAATTCTTCGATTTTTAGTGGAGATTCGGGCTCAATAAGGAGGTTTGTTGATCTATTGGATGCTCAAGCATCCATCAAGCCATCCGACTTTTACGGTCGCGTCAAGGCAGCCGGCACAAAGGACTTCGGCGAAGATGTCGCGGATCGCAACATTCTCGAGAAAGGATCTAACCTTGATTCGGAGCAAGCCCAGGAATTACATGCTAATATTCTCACTCTCAGCATTCGAAGCGATGAGAGTGAGGACGATAGGCCGCCGTCGTCAAGAAAACGGTATTCAATGGGCTCTAGGTTACGGACCAAGTCGAGCAGTTCTAACCATAGCGCATTACCCAAGACAACATATTCAGAGATATCTCAGGAGCATGCGGATAGTGACAAATCAAGATCAGCTCAGAAGGCCGGTCGCCGAAGATCCCTGCATTCATATGTCCCCTCTCCCTCCATAGATCGGCCAAGGAGTGCATCTATAGGAAAGAGGGTAAAGCAGACAGATCCCAGTTACTTCCCAGATTACCTTCGAGAGAGAGCTCGGGCCGCGGCCCTGGAAGACCTCGAGGATGACTTATGTACCGACTCAGGACCAGAGACGAAACCAGCACGTAAACATGGTATAGCCGTTGACCTAACAGATCATCACTCCTACCATGCGCGCCACGATTCCAAGCAGACTCTTCCGGAGGGGACCGACCGCCCCCGTTCTGCTAAGAGTTCTTCTCGACGCAGAACTATGTCAAATATATCTTCTTTGGTTACTGTTAAACCGTCATCCAAGAGAGATAGCCTACAAAGCTTCCAATCACTCACTCGCAGAGAATTGATTGCCGAAAGAAACCTGCCTAGTGTAGGAGGGAATCATAGCTCTTCAAGGCTTCACCACGGGACTATCGCCGACTTCGACGATTCATTTTACGAATTAGCCCCGTTACATTCCGCGGAACCCCCCCGTTAGTGACCTTGGCAATTATTCTTCTATAATTTTTTGAATTTCTTTCGTGTAGACCTCTACTAACACATCGCTATAGGTTTGAAACCTACCCGCCGTCATCTCAGTGGCAGAGACGAACTAAACTTTCGCTGTTCGAATCGAAGCAATGTCTCTGTGGCTGGGAAGAGCGTCAGGCGCTCTGATATCGAAGAGACATTTCCAGAGTGGAGCGGCAGTGTTCGCCGTTTGTCATTGACCTCGGAGACGGCAGGCTCAACATTAAGCTCGAATCCATTTAGGCCGCAATCCGGACATACTACTAATACCTCGGTCGATCTTGCGCCCCGTGTGTCGGTACCTAAGATTACTGAGACTAGCGAGGTGCTTCTCGCAGCTGGAGACAGCCGGATAGCACGAGAGAGCCAATTAAAGATCGATACACGAGAATCGCTGTACCATGAAGAGGACCTAGAATTATTTGCAGGATCTCTGGTACACTCTAGTCGACACCAGCCCTCCATTGACTTCGTTATTGATGAAGATGCTTCATCTATTGATTCCTTTGATGTACCGCAGCGTTCGGCAACCGAATTTGAGAAGGATCTTCTCTTCCAAGGCTACGGATTCGAAGGGTCTCAACTACCAGGGCTTCCAGGACTGTTGGATGTAGCGACGCCAAAAGCAAGGCTGACACCATCACAACGAACACAGACAACATCCGCGTACAAGAGCCCATCGCATCTGGCCGCTTTCAGCTCTAAACTTAATGATGTACCTCCGACTAAGCTAGGACCTCAATACTCATCTCGGTCCTTGCAATACGCGTCCCGGCCCAGATCATCTCACCTGCGAATGCCGACCTTTACCTACACCGATTCGGATGATAGCGACGGATCCGAGCTGGAATCCGAATCCGAAGATGACCTAAATTTCGACATCCCTCTGACACGTCCAGGTGCATCCAGGTACCACGTCCAGGATAATAGACGAAAATATGAAATGACTACTGGACATTTTAGGGAGGAGACCGACTCCGAAATCCCTGACCTTGCCAGGGTTGCACGACTTCGTAGGGAGGTCAAAGCAAAGCAGCGCGCCAGTAACGCGTCGTTGCGAAAGGTGAAAGGCAAGGGAAAGGCGCCAGACATCTACGTCCCAAAGCTGGGGTTGGACGATCCGTCCAGTTATGCGGATGTTGAGTCATGATACGATGAGCATTCACGTCACATTCTGGCGGGAAGCCACACAAGCTGTGTAGCATATGTATTCGTACGCGGCAGGGATTTCTTTACACAATACCCCCTTTCCCCTGCCGTCGTTATCATGCTGGGCTTACACAGCCCCTCTTCTTTAACAGATGTACACGGTTATACATTCATGTAATGATTGTTATTATGAGTTGACGTTAGGCGCATAGACCTAAGGTGGCTCTGGTGCCCGGCGTGGCCCAAGCAATGATTTATACCCCCGATGACTACCTAGGTACAAACACAGGAGAGGTCATGTTGATATTGAGGAGTCTCGGTGAAGACTTTTCTTCGTCGGCAGTCATAGACGGACGGGGGCGGCCGTCTGATTTGCATATTTGTGGAGGCGAGGATGCTGTCCTCGTGTATTTACCATTTACCTACCATTTATCGTGCTGCTCACACTCCTTTCCTAGTCCCTGCAAGCACATGCGGAAGCTCTTGGGATGAACCCCAAGACTGCTAGGAGATAAATAATCAATAAACGAATGAATGAACAGAGAAACGGTTCCTTACCTTGTTGGTTCTACGGTTTGGTGACGTGATCGCTCTCTGATGTTTTGCCGTCATTATCGACAACAACAGAATAATAGGTTGTCTATTGTCTACCTAGATAGAAGCTCCGCTGCCTTTTTGTGCTTCCAGGGGCATTACATAGGATATAAATAAAGGGCCGATGGACGATGGAAGATTTGGGCTGAGAAACAAGTGGATAGCTCATCAGTCTCAGGTCCTGTAGTAGACTTGACTTAGGGAAACGGAGATGGACTCTCCATAGATGCCCAGACTGGGGGAATATTCACTCAATCTACGAAAAACAACTCGACGTGGTCAGAACTTTCAGCAATTTTTGTTTTTTTGTTTTTTTGTAAAGCTACCTAGGTATGATCGGATGACTATTGTACATCACAAGGGAGGGGGGCAAGTCCGCAAGCAAAAATCACTGCCCGATGGCATCTCCTCGTAGAATAATCTACATCCTTTCTCCTTCTTCCTCAAACAGCAGTCGCGTGCTCCAGCAGATTCGAAGCGTCGGTTTCCTCCGGCGAGCATTTGCAGCCGAACTTGGCCTTGTATTCGTCGACGGTCATCAGCTCTAGGGTAGGCATGATCTTCTTGGCGGCGGCTATCTTGGCATATCTGCCGCTGGCCGCAGTGGCGTGCTCGCAGACCTGGCCGTGGATCATGACGCCGCACAGGACGTGCGGGTGGCTTAGGGGCTCGCCCTCGACAGCGATCTCCTGGATCATGAGGCGCCACTCGGTGCAGTGGAAGTACAGCTGCAGGAGGTTGGCCAGGAAGGTCACCGGGTGCCGGTTGGCGAACGTGTCGTAGATGTGCATGTCCTCGAAGTACGGCCGCATGTAGGTGTCGAAGAAGCGCTGCACCTCGCCGTAGTTGTACTCGCTGTCAACGAAAAGCGCGCCGATGTAAGATTCCACGATATCTGGGAGCGACTTGGGGGGCTTCTGGACCTCGACCCAGAAGTTCCTCGCGTACGAGGCTCGTCCCAGGTTGGCGGATTCAGCTGCCTCCTCTGCTTCCTTGCGAGCTTGCGATATGGCGGCGACGTAATCCGTAATCTCTTTCTGCAGCCCGCTAGTCATGGAGAGCATATGTGTCTGTAGGCCGAGAGAAACACAGAGACAGCCGAGAAACTGATTCGACACCATGGCCATCTTGTGCTCTGTCAGCCACTGGGGATCTGCGCTAGGGTACCTTTGGAATAGGAAGTCGACGCAGACCATGTCGAGCAGTGAATCGCCCAGGAACTCTAGTCGCTGGTAGTTCGGAATTCGCTCGTACATGGTTGCGTATGATGGGTGCATGAATGCGCTGCGTAGGAGACGGGGATATGTGAATTTGTAGCCTAGCTTCTCCTCTATCTGCCTGGCCACTTCGCGCTGAACTGCTGTAGATTCGGCACTTTGCCACTCCGGAATTTGGTACGCCGCGTAGTACTCTCCGTATTTCATCATCCGATGGTTTTCGTTCTTGACGAACTTCGTTACAGCCTGAATAGCCAAGTCGAAATTCTTCTGTTCATAAGTGGTTAGATACGAGGCCCCGATGAGTGCCTCGCAGACGTCGGCGATTGACTTGTCTGCGAGGACGTGAACTCCTCTGCCGGTACCCCTCCTTCCCATGATGCTGTTATTCTGCTTGCCCCTCAGTAATTCCAGACCGCTGGGGTACCATATTCGTCGGTTGAACCCTTTCGATCGGATCGATTCCTCGAGCTTCAGGTCAAGAGCATTGTTGAAAAGGTTCTGGTTGCAGATAAGCATCATGCGGTCGACATGGTACTGAAACTCGTTGCTATCTGGGATCGTTGAGAAGAGAGCAATCGTCGTACTCATCTTCAAGAATGAATCTCCAAGAAACTCAAGACGTTCGTAGTTCATCCCCATGCCTCTCTGAATATTGATTTGCTCTTCCGAGTGTTCTTCGGTGTTGTCACTATCCTTGGTCATCGCCTCAAGGGCGAGGTCGGGACGAATGTCGAGGGATAGGGATCTACAAGCTTCGAGCACAATAAGACCTGTCTCAAGCCGATATATGATGGCAGGCAGATTGTAAGCCATGGCAATCACATCGACCGGTAGCTTAGCCGTAGTTAGAATTAATAGTCCGATTGAGGGTTATAAGGGGAACTAACCGTAGAAAGCTTTAGAGTCTCAAAGACAAGGAAACACTTTCGGTCTACAACTTCAGGTGTGTCAAGTTCGTCGAGGAGATTTCGTCGAAGAGGAATATACTCAGCCTCCACGACGGGTAAATCATGCCGAACTTTCAATTTAGCACGCGACTTGGCCCATAGGCTAATACTGAAGTTCCAGATATCACTCGGCGCTTCTCGTACAGCTTTTCTAGTGCTCTGCCTCTTGGGTAGTTGTGGGGGCTCCATATCAGTTGGCTTGAGGTCATGGCGGCGGCGAAAGGTATAGAATTTGCGCGAGCCATCATGTGGATCGATAACATACCGGTCCGCGAAGAACTCGTCAGGTTGATTTTCTGATTCAAGGTATCGATGGTCATTCTTCAGCCTGGAGAGGCACTCCCAGTCGATTAAAGTGCGAACGTCATCGGTGATACTGGTAAAGTCGCAGTCGTGGGCGCGTGTAAGAGGCGCAAGAAAGTAAGGCATCTTTTCGGGTTCCGGACGGTACTCCTTGCTGAATACATCATTAAATACTCTCAGTGTGAAATGATTGAATTGCTCAATATCTTCTGGCACTGTCTCTAGAGCGTAAGACAGGGACACACATTCCACATCTGAGGTACGATGGTGTTTGAAATACAGAGGAAACTTGGCCACTTGTGGCAACGGATGCCTAGTGAGAATAGCCAGTGGTCTTGAAGATCTTTCCAAGGCCTCTGGGGAAGATAGCTTTAATACCGTCACATACAGCCTTTCCGGCATACCTCGGATATCCCAGATTTCAGGTTTGGTACGCATAGAGTACTCGGCTCGCTTCTTTGAACTGATAGCCAAGCGCGCATTACTGTTCATTGGGAGCTTCTTGGCGTACTTTGACTGAAGGTGATCGCCGAGGAGTCCCGCCTTCCTTAGCTGTAGACACATCTCGAAAGCGGCCGAGCATTTTGCGACCTGTTTGGAGGTTGCACGTCTACCTATCGCACCTTTGATCGGGGATACATCGGGCAGAAGAACTTCGCATTCGAATTCTCGGCCTACATTTCTCACGATGTAGTCTGGGGTTAGGGCGTAAATGGTATCCGACGAGCAAGGTAAGGTCGAGACGAAGTTGGCTAGGATCACAAGGCTGATCTTGTAGGTCAACTTTGCACCGGTCGAGGGCACGATGTAGGTGCGAAAGTTCTTCTCTTTGGAGAGAAAATAGTCCATCTTATAATCGTTACCGGTGAGAAGGCGATCTTCAGATAACGTATTGTAAAAGTGGCGGAGCCTTGCTTCACTGTCTTCGTTGTCAAAGACGGATTGCAAATGGCCGTGATTAGTGAATTCGACCATGTGGAAGAACTTAGAATCCTTTCGTCGTGCCCGACCTCTCGACTGTATGTATTGAATCATGGTTTTGCAAAGGTTGAACCGAATAATGACGTTGCAGTCGGGAATGTCGATGCCTTCCTCACCAACGCTGGTGGCAAAGATACAGTTCAGATCACCGTGTCGAAACTGGTGCATGGTCACGAACTGCTCCTTCAAGGTCATCCCTAAGTCCCCGGTGTCACTACTCGATGCTCCTAACTATAACCGAGTTAATATTGATAGGCGCAGGTCAGGTTCAAGAAACTTACCAACGCACCAGTTTTTATATACGGCATGTTTATGCCTGGCTGCTTCAGAAGGTCGGCCAACAACATGGCGGTAAGGCGCTGTTCAACGAATACGATACACTTGTCCTTAGTCGGATCCAAGTGCTTCCGGAGGGCCCCGAGGAGTATCTGAACCTTGCTAGATAGATGGAGGAGATTATGTTCAGGGGCAGGGAGCAAATGGTTGGACACCGTCTCATAGGCCTCCCGAACTGCCAATCTCTCGGCGTCTAGGGCAGCCATCGGGAGTTGTGTCTTGCCGGACGTGATATTCCTCTCTGTTCTTGCCTCCATCTTCTGGGCTTCTTGCTCGGTTAGGCACATCTGCCAGACTCGATCCGCGCACCAGCGACCCATCTCTGCAGTGCAATTTCTTGAGTAGGTGAACAGCCTTCTCAAGGAATCATTATGCCCAACTAACTTGTGCAGTTTCTGCCATAGCAGAGTTTCAAAGGGAGCCGGCGGTGTGCTGTATTCGAGAAAATCCTCGACTGGCCGATTGATCGATGATTTCGCAAACACGGCGGGATCGGCCACGGTGGCTATCTCACTATGTAGTAGGCCCTCGAGCTTCGCAGCGGCACTAGTTACATCAGTTTTGGCGTCCACTGGCGATGCAGTCATGCCTAGAATTCGAGGACGTCTCCGGCTCCCTTCTAACGACGCATAAAAATCCTTGATGATTCTGGCGTACGGGTGATTTTTCTTGGTGTGGTGAGCCTCATCAAATATCAAGAGGTTGATATTATCCATCTTAATGTACGAATGATGAAGACATGAGAGTAGGATCTCTGCAGTGCAAACTATAACCATGCTGTCCCGAGTCTTCTCCTTCCAGAAATCGTAGGTGAGGGCGGAGCTCCCGAAATCGCCATGGAATCGTCGAACGGGGTGATCAAGATTCGCCTTGAGGACCTCATATTGCTGATGGACCAATGCAACTTTATCAACCTATGCACGTATTAGTATGGGTAAATGACACAATATGATGGGGGAAGTACAAACTAAGAAAAAGGATGTCCTTGACAGCTGGCCTGCGTTTCTATCTTCTAGTTCCTGTTCGATAGTATAGCGAAGAAGAAGGGCGGCAATGAGCGTCTTCCCAGTCCCTGGATAGTGTCTAAGTAAGTAACCCGAACGTCATATGACACCGGCCGTATTATAGAGTAAACGCACCTGTATCTAAGACGGCAATAATGTTCTTTTGCTTGGCCCTCTCGAAAAGTTCAGTCTGGTATTCTCTTGGGCTTGAGATAATCTTTTCGCTCTCTGCTTCCCGCACAAGCAGATACATAGATTTGTCCTCATCCTTGATTGCCGAGTTGGAATAGGAGTTGATGATCTTCTCCTGGTGATCCCTCATAAACTGCGAGAACTGCAAGTTGTCAAGTACCTTCCTTGTCGTTTTCCGTGGCTGTACTTCCCCTGTAGGAGGGACATCATCTTCAGAACCCGAATCGCTTTCAACGTCTGAGGAAGGTACGGGTTCTTCTGGGCCATGGGGGTAAGATAAGCCGGCCTTATGGCTCGCGTCTTCGGTTGTATTTATTGCAGACATCTTTATGATGAATATGAAATGACCAAGGACGCCGTGAGTTTGGTCAGTAGAATAGTTGTGCCCATCAAGGCCGGACTGGGAGTTGAGTTGGGAGTATCAGTAGGTGACAAGTAGAAAAGAAAGTACTTAGGTAGCGACGACTAGAAAGAATGAGACGGAGTTGCAAGAGAAGGCAGGTGAAGCCTTTGAAGAGATGGAAGATGGATCCTCCCTACAGTGATAATGCGACTCGCTCTTGCGTCTGCTAGAGATCTTGGCTACTGGTGTAGAAAGAAATAGAGCAAGCGTTAGATAAACCGGCGATTAACGCGAATAATGGAATACTAGCACTGTTTGCGAGCTGCATTATTTGGCTGCTTGATTGTAATAACCACTGCTTATGACAAAGTGTCGTACCGTCAACGAATAGAATCTGGTTCTCGACTAACAAGTTGGTCTCAACCTGAGGAAAGCAATCCATGGTCATTTAGGTACTAACCTCACGACAAAAAATAACAAAGTCAAGACAGTTTGGGTTAAAAATAAGTTTTATTCCACGTATTGTTACTTTCTAAGGGGGCAGTTTCCTGAATCTCGTGGATTTCGGGTAAGTACTTACCTAGGAGGTAGGTATACATTCAAGAGTGGAAGTAGCTACATAGCCTGGAGACGGTATCACAAGACGTTGGTTATAAACTTAGTACTTACCTAAGATGTTCAATAAGTACATACCTAGGTACATAGATACATTAGATATCGCATATGTACATATTTATGCACCTAGCAGTGTTACTGTTTCCTCCGCGCCTAGTCCAAAATTGCTACCTGCCTGAACCACCTGCGCCCATCTCACCATCACTCTTCTCTGCATCTGGTGAAAAGGTGTTATTAAACGCATATAACAGGTACTGTAAAGAAAGCTGGATTGATATTTCCATATTCGTTGCTATCAACTGACGTTTCCAAATAAATAGGCACTTTCTAGTCTTTTCTTCTGCAGTTCTCATATCTCACTATCGGCGATTTCATCATGATGAGTGCGGAGCCGAGAACACTGAAATCGGTATTCCAAGCCGCCGAGCTGAAGCGTGTAGCATTAGAGGGCACTTACGAGGCCAACTCGCCCACCTATCGTGAGGATCTCGCGCAGGCCCTAGAGCTATACCAAGAATGTATCCAGATCATCAACAAGATTTCCCTCTTCAGTCCCAATGAAGGGCTCGAGGACATTGCGACATCTGACATCCCTTACTTGTTGGTCAACTATCGCATAGCCGAGCTCCTCCAGAAGGTCTCAACACAGTCGCCCCTGGAAAGGAAGGCGGCGTTGAATGCGACCAGGGAGGCCTATGAGAGGTTCCTGCACCTTCTAGACAGCTACTCAATACTGTCACAGTCAGACGCCAAGCTCTTCACCGAGTACAGCGATGACCCTGCAACCTTCTCTACAATATCTACCGCAGACCCGGCAGCTCGGCGCAATGCCAAGATCGCCAACTTCAAGACGGAGAAGGAGTTGAAGAACAAGCTGGAGTATATGCGAAACTCGCCGCGATATCTAGAGGACGGTGGAGACGAGGAGGCTGTTCGTGAGCTGTATCTCACGAATATTGCTTTCTGCACGCATATGGCTTTCCAAGGCCTTGAGAGTATCAATCGAGAGATGGATATATTAGCGCAAGCGCCCATTCCTCTGATGCCACAAGCAACAACGGTTCACGATGACGAGCGGCGGCGCAGGGAGTTACAAGACAACGATGGTTATTCAGAGAGGCTAGACGCGCCTTTGAGCACTCTCTTGTCGAATTCCAATGGACCACTTCTCAGTAAAGAAGGAAAGCCTTTAAGGCCTTTCACGCTCACTTCTAATCGGCAAGAGCTTCGGAATGGCGTATTCCGCCCGGGTCACAATCTTCCAACCATGAGTATTGACGAGTATCTGGAGGAGGAACGAAGGCAAGGCAATATCATCGAGGGCGGTGGAGAGGCTAGCATGAGACGGCCAGAACCAGATGAGGATGATATCGAGAAAGCGGATGCCGAGACAATGAAAGCCAGGGAGTGGGACGAATTCAAGGAGGCCAATCCTCGAGGGAGCGGGAACACGCTGAATAGGGGTTGAGTACCTGAGTAGTTATTAATGCCGAGTTGAGAGTAATAAAGACTCATGCAGCATGACTACGCCTGCGCTCATATACTGAATGTTGTCGTGAAAATATTAATACCGAGTCGTAGTCTAACCCACTAACTTGTGAAGTAATACTTAGGTACCTACAGATGCTGGAAGTGGAGATGTATATAGAGGTTTAGGTTCGACTCCTATTAGGCCTGTCGGTACCCTCTATCTTATCTCCTTTTTCTCCTACCTCCCAGGTATCTACTGTACCAGGTACTCAAAAGCAGCTTTGACGATGGATGTAACATGCCCCGGTATATGCATATTAAAAATATTCCGATAGTTAGGAGATAGATGGTTTAAGTCATAAAATCGGTCTAAACGAGTAGCGTAGAGCTTATTCCTTCCCTAGCGCATAGCCTTGTACTCGTCTGAGCATAAACCAAGGCTGAACCTTTCATCTCGTCCTCAACGTTCACATCCCTTCTTCAAATCGCATCGTTTCTCGCACCAACCCGAAAAGGTAGCAAAACCTGAATTGACTGGACCGCGAAAATGGCGACCAAAGAGAAGGATCCGCTGCTCCTTTTGCGCCAGTCAATCGCGTCTAAGCGCGAGTTTCTCCCGACCGCGTCCGACGATCCTGAAGCTCCCGAGGTCCCCTTGGCCGAGGCGACGCACCTCACCTTCACCTCGCCCTCCCGCATCTCGCTCCCCATTGATACCCAGACCCGATTCATTTCTAACGACACCCCCGTCGACCTGCGAAGTCTCTACCTGACCTGGGTGAAGCGCGATCTCGCTATTCCTGAGTACAATGCCGCTGCGTCGCAGCTTAACGAGGAGCTTGGCGACAAGGGCCAGGTCCACAAGTTCGCCTTCGTCGAGCGCTTGGATCTCATAACCTGGTTGGAGGGAGGTCCGGGAAGCGAGTATATCAAGCCTTTAGCTAGCGACAAGGACATATCCGCTGCGGCGACTTTGCAAGCTTCCAAGGGCGCGACCGCTCCTGCGACCGGCACAACGCTGGGAAGATCAGGCAAGGGCAATTTGGACCCCCGACTAACTGGTATCTATAATGGCGAGCGCAAAATGGGCGACAGAAACACTGTGCTTCGAGGCATCAAGCCGACAGTAAGGTCAACCGCTCCCCTCCTACTAGACTACAAGCTAACGCACCTCTCCGCAGGACTTTTCGCATGTTCGAAAACTCTCCGCGCTGTTCATGTCCAAGAAGTCGCAACAATCTCCGGCTACGAAGGCGCCCAGCACCACCGCACTGGCGACGCACCAGAAGCCGCGCCGGCCCGACCCCATCATCCTGCTCTCGCCCTCGGCCTCATCACTGCTACGTATGTCGAATGTTAAGAAGTTCCTCGAAGATGGCATGTATGTGAAGCCGGACTCGTTGTCGGCCAGCTCCAATAGCAATGCGAGCATGCTGCACATCAACCGACTGATGAAGGACATCGACCCAAACCGACCAATGCGCTTCGTCCTGGTGGAGGGCCCCGAGCAGTTCAAGCCTGAGTACTGGACCCGCGTCGTCGCCATCTTCACCACGGGCCAGAGCTGGCAGTTCAAGAACTACCAGTGGAGCAACCCGGCCGAGCTGTTCCGCCACATCCCCGGCATGTACGTCGGCTGGAAGGGCGACCCCATCCCCGACCCCGTCCGCGGCTGGGGCCACAGGGTCCACTCCTTCGCCATAGACCCGGTTAAGCAGTCGGTCTATACCAGCACCGTCGACAACAGCCGCTGGCGCGACCGCGAGGTCGTGGAGCGCATCTGGAACACCGTCGAGGGCAATATGAGAAGCAAGGGTTGGAGACGAGATCAGGCTCCTACGTCCATCTGACGGAGTTTCTTATATACCACTCGTAAGGGGTGCTTTGGAATGAATCCAACAGATACCCGATTCGAAGCTCTTGAGGACTAGCCCTGGATGATTCGCAGTTGGGGTCCAAGCTTGGAGTTGTTTTCACGACACGTGCCTATTCTCTACGAACTAACACACACAAGTACATAGTGCTTGTTACTATTCTGTACTACTAGGAATACAAAAGGGTGGCACTGCTTGGCATGCCCGTCCAGTATACCCGTGTAACCGAAAAGAGGTCCTATGAACCAAGGCGTTAAGGTTGAGGGTTGCGCAAAAGCCTACGGCGGAAGGCTTCTCTGCCTGCATACGGCAGCAAATTGGTAGCATAGCACCGGCAAGGAGTTAATGGAAATGATACCATGAGCATATCCATGTCTCATCGCTTGAATCTACGTGTTGATTGTGATTACGTAGCATGAATGGGAGAAGCCGAGACACATCTTGCCATGGCAAGGTAAGTTCCGTGCTAGACTGACAAGTCAAAGAGTTTGCCAGCATCTGTCGTGAATAATGGCCGGCTGAAAGGTATGATTAGAACTGTCTCTAACATAACCACACCATGGCATGGGACTCCGGATCCAGAGCGGCTCTATGTTGTGGAATTATCTAGCTAGCTAGTACACAACACACCGAAGAAGAAATGCGGGCAGGATGATGTCAAGGCTCTGACATGAGATATGCAAGCAGCACTCCCTATGCAGATCTCTCCTGCTCAAAGGGAGGCAAACAGCTGTTGAGACACCAAGACGCAACCAAGGGATAGTCAGAGGAATATTGTGTTTTATTTTAGTTTATAATATCCAAACCAAGGGATACATATTTCGATCGGCCGTGCTCTTGACTCAGATGTACGGAGTACGTAAAAACACGGTAACAAAAGAAACACACCAACGCCTCCAACCCAATCCCATCCCCGAAACCCAACCTCCCCCTAATAACCCCAAGCTGTGCGTTTTTCATCCCCGGAACGCGGAAAGTACAGGACAAGAGAAAGGGAGAAATTAAGACGGGAAAAAAAGATGAAAGCGAGAAATAGACATTATTTCCACCGCACAGATCAGCCGGGAGATGGGCACAAGTTTTCTATTTCCTTCTCTATTTTGCGTTTGGGGTGTTCGATTCTTGTTCTTGTTCTTATTCTAGAATAAAAGATCCGGGATTCTTTCCTTCTAGTAGCGATATAGGTAGGTTGGCTAGATAGATATTTCATAGAGCAACGGCGCCCATGAACGCGGCGAACAGCGCAACGGCGAAGCCAGGAGTGCTGCTGGATGCGCCGGCGATCTGGATACCCGTGGGCGTGGAGCTGGCGGTGTAGCTGGCGCTGGCCTGGCCGTAGGTAGTGGTAGCGGGAGAGTCTTGCGCGGGCGAGTTTCCGTAGGAGACGGCAGGCGCGGCACCGGCGGGGACAGTGGCGGGAGTTCCGACGGGAGCGGCGGTGCATTCGTCGTCGCATGGAGCAATGGGGGTGCCCGGGTAGGTCAGTGTTGTTTCCGAGACGGCTGGGGCGACTGCCGTGGGCGTGACACCGGCAGGGCAGGCCGAGGAGGTCATCACTGCCATAGCCTGGGAACGTTAGTACTGAGCAGCCGAGGAATAACACTCTCCAATATGTGATGCGCATTTTGCGACCAAGGAGAGGGCGTCAAAACCAGTCACTCCTATAAACTTACCGTGGTAACAGTACAAGGGCAGTTAGTCACCGTGACCGTTTCGCCCTTGGTAGCAGTGTATTGCACGCCGTTGTAGGTAAGGGTAGTGTGCTCGTGGCAGACAGTGGTAAGAGCCGGCACAACGACCGTTGTAGGAACGGTGGTGTTGTAGTACTGCCATACTGGAGACGGAGCCGTCATGTTGACCGGGTAAGCAGGAGCTCCATGTCCCATGGGTGTTCCAGCCATGGCGCCAGACACGGCAAAAAGGCCAAAGGCGGCGGTAGTCTTGCTGTACATCTTCGCGGGTAGCTGTTGCGGGCGTTGAAGTGATAATGATAAATCGTCTTCCTCGGGAGTCAGGCGATATTTCTATTCGAAACGAGTGGCTAGCGCAACAGTTAACGAACGATGGGGAAGCGAGCGAGTGTAGAGATAGGGTAGGAAAGAAAATAGCAGAAACGGGCTGGGAGAAGGGCGCGAATGGAGCTGCCTTAAAGAGTAAATGGAAATGGAACAAAGGGCGCTGGCTTAACTGGGGAGAATCTGCAATTAGACAGGCAATGCCCGATAGCCACCAATAGGTTTGCTGGAGAACGAGACAAAAACAAAAACAGCACTCGTATTGCCTCCCTCATGTCTTGGAATGTATCGAGCATCACCACAACCTACTCCGGACTTTGCTCCATTCCACCAGCCCTGGGCTGGCCAGGCGGCTCCGGCTGGGAATGACTTAGCACACGATAGATTACGTTCCAGTTAGTCCCACTACCAAAGAATACCTCCCTAGTTCAAAATTTGATTTCCATTTTCGAGAACCACGGTGGATAGCAGGTTAGCTTGGCCTAGCCGAACGTATGTACAGGTTGCCGACAGTTTGGCCGAACGCGTCCACCACTGTTCCATCACTATCCACAGCCGCTGATTGCATATGATGGCGATGCAGGGCCGCCACAACGCGAGCCCACCCTCTCTATCTCCCAGAAAACACCATGATCATTATAAAACTGTAAAATGGCGACGTAATACCTGACGCCGCCAACTCCAGCTTGCTGGTAACAACGATTGCTCGTTGATGCACCTTGAACTTTCCGTCATGTGTGGGTTGCTGATGGGAATCGTCTTCAGATGGCAGACCCATTCCGCGAGCCAAAACCCCAAATATACACTTTGGCTGCTTTCCTCCGCCCTTTGCATTTTACGGTAAAAATTCAAATGAGCCACGCGATGATAGTTGCGGTTCAGAACGCCGATGGGTGTCTCTATGCTGGTTTATCCTCTAACGCCGTCCGGTTAAACAAAGAAGAAAATCTTGGAGAATCAAATGTTGGAAAGATTGTTATTAGGCCGCTGAGATCAAACGCCGCCAGAAGGCGGAAACGTCGTCGGCGGGAGGAAGATGGAATATATCGTCGGTCATCGATATTGCGTAGATGCGCCAGCCTTCTTAACTGAAGCGAAATCCAGCTTCTCGTCAACGTAATATGATGTGGAGATTCTCTGAATTATCGTCCTTTTCATTTGCGGTTGGATCGACTTTGGCTCCGTTCCGGGGCGCGCCCTCCAACAACAATAGAATCGAAGTCGTAATTTTTCAGCGTATGTTCATACTTCGTGTTGCGCAAAAATTTAGGGACGGAGTCCTGCAAGGAAGTTAGCCACAGATGGGATACGGTACACTTCTATCAACTTACGCTAGCCATCAATTTGAAAACGGCATTCTGCGCATCTTCAAAAAGAGCTGTCACCTCGTGAAGCGTGTCGATCATCGTCACGTCTTGCCCGACCGCCTTCGTCATACGGGTGGCAAGATTGTTGCGTAGTTGATGATCAATATTCAACTCGCAAGGCGAGCCTGGTGCTAGAAATGCATTGTATATGCCATACGCTTGCGCCATGATTTCCTTGACCCCGTCCATCGATGTCGCGCTAGGGTTCTTCTGAGCCTGCTTGATTGCTTGACGGCAGCCTTGCACGAAGTCGTCCACGTCCAGGTAAAAGGACAAGTTCTCCTCGCAGTGAGTCTCTCGCAGGTTTTCCCGAAATAGCAGCCGCAGAGCGGCATCGTTCAAGATCTTATCAAGACGTTGTGTGTTCGAGTCCCTAGCGATTCCCGTACGCGCGGATGCCATTCCTTCGCTCTCAGACGTCCGCCCTCTTCCTCCACCACCGCTAAGAATATCTCTTCCCTTAGCAGTCAGCTGGTAAATCGCATTCTTCGTAGGTTGAAATGAAATGGCACTGTGCGCGGTTCCCATATACACTCGGTCCTGCTGAACGGGTTCCATGAGCTCGTATTGAACAAATAAAGTCCCCATCTCATAGGTCTCACGGCGGTCAACTGTAGTGCAACAATCCATCAACCAGTCCGAACACGCCTTACCGGTGAACGTGTCTTTAATGGTTCTCCCGCCAATTTTCCGTTCGCCGGCCATCTTCACACCCGTAAGACCATCTCGGTAATCGCTCAACGAGTCCGAGTCGGCCGCGCTAACACTGGACTTTACGTTAAGACCATTCGCGCCGATCATTCTCCTGAAGATGACCTCCATCGTACCCCTATCCATTACAAGCTTGTCGGTTTGGCTGTCCCTTTCTAAGATGCATAGGTAGCTCATTCCAAGGGCGATGAGGTCGCTGATCTGTCTTTGTTGAATGCCGTTCCTCGAACAGAAGCGATCCAGAACGCAAACACCTTTCGGTGTTAATTGCCATACGGAGCCCTTCATCGTGTAGACCTGTTGCAGTTTGCCATCAGCCGATTCAATGAACCTAGCGTCGAGAAACCGTTGACATATCGACCTAGCCATATCCTTGGCCATGGAGAACGTCGTTGTCGTTGTAGTTGTTACGATACGTGATGGATCCTTAGGGTCCGGCATGCGGTTTGATTGGGAAAACTTTAACGAGCCTAGGTTATTGATTGCATCTTCCGACAGGAATGTGTGTTCGATTCGTGTTAATCGTACTCGATGAGCAGACAGCGGAAGCAAGCTGACGATTAGGGTTGAGAAGAGGTCCTTGAAGTCCTTCGGGGATCATCAGCAAGAAATTAGAATAAATGGCTTTTTAATGTAGATTTTGCAAGTAGACGATATGGGCAAAGGCACGGCTCGGCGGCCTCAACCAAGCTTCTAACGGCGCGTTACTTAATCTACAAGATTCTTCAACTTACCTTAGTGAATGGACGGTCATCGTCCGTCATTCGGAGCAGCCTTGAAGAGGTCTGATGCATTTTGTTCTCCGAGCCTCGCAATAGAATTGGAGGGGGTCGACTTGGGTCTGTCTCGGAATAAGGCTTCGAGATGGGATCCTTCAACGACAACTGACTCGACCGCCTCGTCTCGGGAAGCGGACTCGCAAGAAACGGAGTCGAGGGCGCCGACGAGTTGCTCGAGAAGCTACGGATTCTTGAAGATTTGTCCGAATTGGAGTTCTCGCTGTTGGTAGGCGAATCTAGCACAACAGACAGGCGGCTCAGAGCAGACGCAGACGGACGGCTGCGAATGGTAGGCTCCGATATATTGGCAATGGTCTTGTCGATTGCTGCAGCGGCAAAAGCAAATAGCCCCCCAGACTTCGGGTTCCTAGCACCACCGATGGAGGCAGAGCCGGTCGAGGCAGTTAATTGGTGTTGACGGAAATTGTTGGATGCAGCAATGGGATTATAAGTGACGGGTTCGCCCGGGTTCTTCGAGTACGCAGATTTTCTACCTGGAGAAGAGGAAGGATTCTGCAGTTTGGCATGCAGCGCGGCGTTACTGGTCGGGTTTGTGTGAGGCTCGTGGTCGTGTAGAGGTAGCGACGTAGTTTGAGAGGTTTGAGGGATTGCAGCCATCAAACTACCATTAAGAGCGAGAAACTGACAGGGTCGTTTTGGGTTGGCGTAAGCGGGCCAGATAAAAACATTAGGATGATATAACGGATCGATTCTTGAAACCTAGAAGAATTGAAATAGGGCAGAGACGTGGAGAGAGAGGGAGAAGTGAGTGGAGTTCCAGTTGAAGGCATAGTACATGTAGAAGAGAAGCGGGACGGGGGTGGTCGTGGAAGGATATCAGTCCTCTAATTCAAACATTATTCGAAGTTAGGTACCTGGGAGACGTTTAAGCACCACAGGCAGGTACTTGGACTCCATTTGCCTGACGGGACGGCGCATGCATTAGGTCTAGGTACCTTGTAATAGGGCCACTATAGAGAGAGGTGCAGAGAACATTGAACTTACGAGGGCCCCCTGGTTGGCAGATCTTCCTCTGCAATGCGAAGTACCTGGTACATGACCATATTACAAGCGTGCGTACATAAAACTTAAGAATCCAGTCATAGATGTTCTAGAGGGTCTAGCGTGTTCGAGAAGTGGGCCGTCATGGAGTCGGCCTAGGTCAAGTACTGCAGTGTATTCGCGAACGCTAGAAGTACAAGTTACGGTGCTAGGATGTCTGCGCCCCGCTATGAGGTACGCTTACTTACATGTACTAGGTACTGACTTACGGTACAGTACAACGAGACGTACAGGTACATGCACCTCCCTAGCTTGCCATGCTACGAAGACTAGGCACACTTATTCATGTCGATATTAAACCCCTGACACAAATGTAGGTATTGGAAACAATGGGTAGAATTTTTACACTGAGATTAGTAAGGTGGCCTATGTGTCCTGTTAGCAGCCTGAGACGTGGGCTTATCGTTCTGGAAGGCTTCCCGATCTTCTTTGGGAATTTCCGGGTGACTCGAAATGTCTTCACTTTTGGTCGACGTGCATTTGAAACTCCAGACAAGCCCGCTTTCGGATCTGGGTGTAATAGAGCTAATGAAGAATTTTGGGATGGGATTAATTGGTCATTTGCTAGAGTGGATGTTCCATTTTAGCGCATCTGCTAAGTGGGTTGCCACCTGCCGTTGGAAGTTGGAACCCCCGTAATTCGTGGCTTGCCATGTGCGATGGAGGAATAAGCACGTTCGTTAGAGAAGGCCTAGCGCGCTGATTGGGGGATACGGTACCTACCAGTAGGTACCATTGCAGTTGCATCCGTATCCACACGACGACCGCGCATTTTAGGTACACTACCACCACGGTTGTTAGTTACACTGCCGGGGCGGCCACGAGGCACTGAGCAGGCAGGCCTGGTCCGAAGATTGAAGATTTTAATTCCGCCCTCCCATTTTCATCGAGCCGGGGAGGTAGATAACCGTAACTTACGTATTTGTATACTATACCTAGTCCACAAGTAGCGCTGATACAGCCCTGAAAATAGTGTAGAAGCGCCGCTGTTTTCAACGGTGAAAGAAGCTTTTGGCCCGCCAAGCCAATCAGGGTCATGATCTACAAGATACGGCCCTACCCTCAAGGTACCTTGGTACTTGATTCATATTTTACGCTTTCAGCCACTTGGTCGTTTGCGAGTCTAACCCGTCTAACCTTCACCTCGAAGCATTTCTATCACATGGTAACCGCAAAGATTGCTATACTCTTCGTCATCGATATAACATCTAATATCTTGACCCTATTCACACCCGTCCATTCATATTGTGTAGATTGTAGGCTCTCAGAGGAGGATTGTTGGGGTAGGAGCGACCATCCACGGCAGCGCTCAAAACACGAATAGCACCTGATCTCAGTTACACGGGCGCAAAGCAGACACAGGTAAAACGCACACACTGCAGCGAAACTGCATGGCCGCAACATATTGCAATGCGTTTTCCCCTTGGAAGCATGCTGCGGACGGAAGCGGACGATTCTTCGACTTCATATGGTAGGACGATTACTGAGATGATATCTTAGACTTGCGTACGCAGGGACCATCTTCCTATACCCGACCATAATAGTCTGAAGAAACATTGGTTGCAAGTTCGACTAAGCTGAGGAGCGATTCTAACGATGCTCAGATATCATACGGATAGCAGTCTAGTTGTGTGCTCATTTGAGACGAGGACTCTACATGTCTAGCGAAAGCTGTAACAAGACAGTAAATCATATGAAAATATTATCTACAGGCTAATAAAATAACCCGAATTAGGTAGTCTTGAGATTGATACTTGAAAGAAAGACGCTGGATGTCCGTGTCGCCCATTCCAATCCCCCATGTCTCTCGAGAGACAAAAAGACGATGCCCATCGGCATCCTGATGACACCCTCGTCAGGTAAACCCCCTGTAGCCAAGAAGACTCTTCAATGGCCAAGGCCTTTTCCGCCTCCACTTAGGTACGACCCTACTCTGCTCTCAATCATGCCTAGCATGTTTTTTCTCCAGGTGGCCCGATTTGTCCAACACATTTGGCAGACCGACAGATCTGCACGTGCTGTCAGGGATAACCTTCGCCAACCAGCAGGTCTATTCTTCATCTGGTATGGTCTACTTTCGACAGAGGGCCACCCTCTGCTGGTCCCCTCTTCTGTGTCATTCATGATTGATGATCCAGCCTCCTTTGAGCTCTGAATGACTAGATACGGACAGTCAGCAGTGTTGTCCCTCAACACTGTGTACTTTCGAGCGTACGGGTGCTGAGATGCCTACGTCCGTATTGTACTATACCGTTATGAGAACAATCGCCAGATGTCAGCCATCACTTATACAATGCAGCTGACAGGCTCGGTACATGAGAGCATCTCCGAGTCTGCACTCCCAACTCCGAGCCCTAAGCCGTTTATCCTTCATGAACCGACTTCGGCGAACATCTCTCGCCGTTCTAGCTTATTACCTCCGCGACAGGCAGCAGGATTGCAATGCTGCTTGCAACTATGAGAGGAGGTATTAGGGTTGGAAGCGAACCCAGATCCGAAGGCCCACACCTACTTACACTACATACCGCTTCGATATCGATGACACCTAGATGCCGTGTGAGATACCCGTAATAATAGACACAACACACTATCGATGCGCGATACTGCGCAGTACGTTGAGACACGGCGCTAGAACCAATAGCCTCCGGTTCCACGTGTGACCGCCATGTGGTTCATGAACTTGGGTGCCAAAACGGAACAGTGCCACTTACTCCCTGGCCCTACATTATTGCATGGCCGCGGCAGTCGTTGCGTGGCTGGCCATGAGGCCGCACGAGGTCGATTTCGGACATGAACATACTACTACAGTAACGTCAGCGAGTTGGAGACTCTTGCAAGACATAAGTATGCAGCCCAATCTATCGACACATTCGACGATCGCATACTTGTCCATTTATTGCAGAGACCTGGCATTGCAGCATCGATGCTTATTGAATTCGGCGCTCGACGCATGGCAGGCTTACGGTATAATACATGACGAGTCAACGCAGTTACTGTATTCCCATGCGTCTCTAGTTCTTGGCAAGGCGCAAGAGGGTTTTACGTCCTAAGGGAAATTATTGCGCCTGGTTATTCCCGGCTCACCCTCATGTGTTGGGCATGGATTTAGGCCTTGGCAAAGCGTTCTTCCGTATAAGTAAGGCTTATGGGATTTACCCTGACAAATCCTGAACAGGTAACCAAGTTCCTTTTGCCCATACATGAAGGATTTGTATACTCACCGCAACACCAGCCAACCAAGAACTTATAATACTACAGGAATAGGTAGTTACCTACAGAATGAGTACCCAGGTTATGTTGTTGTGTAGTACTACATATCAAACCACATGTACATTTTAGTGCAGCTGTTAGATCTGACTACTTAGATAGTAGTAATAGAAGTCCTCAAAGGGCAGACCGCCAACCAATAACCTGAATACGTATTTGACTCGGCTTTCGAATGTGTTACCAAGATCATATTGTAAGAGTGTAGAGTATTTACCAATTTGCAGTGGTGAGTTACCTTTTTCTTCTTTTTCTTTGGGGCCACACAATTAAGAACTCGGGGACTTTGGACGTGCACGAGTAAGACCAAATCAATCCTCAGATCTACAAAGCGGGTCACCGTTCCCTACTTCATCCTGTGAGCAAGGCTACATGGCTGATTTGAACCCATGTTCTAATCAGCCTCATCCACTTTGCTCTAAGCGACGTCGATATAGGTGATATCTATCGTCCAAGATGGCTCATAATTCGTATTGTACGGACTTGCCGTCTTGGATAATTTACCAGACTTTGGGATCCTTTCGTAGATCCTCCCCACTGCTGTGGACATCCTCCGCTGCTTCTAGCGCTTCTAGAACAGAATGACAGAACTGCGTTCATCCCTGAAAATAGATACGGTCATTACCGCATCCGAATGCAGGGGATTGATGAGTTAAGGGATCGTCTTGCGATCCCGGTCCCTAACGTTTGATGTTTCGGCCTTGGATTGTCGGATACTGTCATGTACCTTGGTGTATAAGGAACTCATCAGACTTCACGTCTCTATTCAGATGGCGGCAGGATGGACATAAGCAACATGTAAGAAAAGGCTATCCCGAGTGAGAACATCGGCATCATCAGATCTTAGGGAGATGCCGAAATGTTAAACTCTCTGCCGTCATGCTTCATACCTCACGCATCTCCACAAGGATCTACCTATCCACGTTTCTTGGCTGACTACCTACGTCTGACGATGGTGATCATAACTTCGCGCAAATCTGATATAAGAAAAGCAGGGGACTCACGTGTGAGCAGAGATCCGTCCTTCTCGAAGAATACCCTTTATAATAGGGGTGTTTCGCCTCATCCGACCTAGCAGCGCCATTGGTCGGGTGAATTACTATTTAGTTACAGTGCTAATGCTGTGATGTATGATGAGCATGCGACACTAGCAGAAGTTTGGCGTTGTATGCCGCGATGGTCCATCCGAATAAACAATGCATTATCCTCATGCCCGGGTTGCAGGAGAGAGGTAATTATGATGTTAAGGCGGAGCCATGGCGGACCTCTATCTTGTCTCTTTCTAATAACACACCCCTTCGGCGTTGGTAGTCCGCACTTTAGCCGCCATACAACGCTTACTACGCGCCGATTCTTAGTTCGTGATTCTCTTGCAGTATTGAATGCATTGCGCCTATCGATCTAATGGCATTCAATATCCCAAATCCTGTAATGAACGCCGAATTCCACTGCATACTTGGACCCCGATATGAATCTTGGAGCCTATTGATTTATGACTAGTCAAATTCCCGATGGTTCAACAGCTTTTGTTCATTCCCCGATCTCCATTCAAAACCCGACGGAGGGGTTTTATTTTTCTTTCATCAGATTTTACGAGAGATCACCTAAGCAAAACCATGACATAACGTACGCAATCTACAATTAGAAGTATTCTCGTACACGTATTGACAAAATGCGCGACGTTACCAAAGACAATTACTAGCGCAAACCTTTTTAGAGTCAAAGGGAGAGAAGAGAAAGGGATATAGAAGAGAGCGCTAAAAAGGTCACCTGCTTCTACGTTATCCCTAATGCCGCTAATCGATCTCGTTGTACCAGTACATCGCTAAATATATGATTAGAAATCTTTGCCGAAACAAGCCCACGTTGAGAAGTGGAGCGGCCACGTGGAAAAAGGAAGCCACCAACTTAAAGTATGGGTCAGCTTCGCGTGCGGTCGATATTGCCGGCCCTATCAGGCATCTTTTCATGCAGATCTAAAACGCGGCTACTGTAACTACGTACCCGCATGGTCCGTGTACCGATACAGTACATCGAATCTTCTTCTATAGATATCAATCCCGCTAATACTCCGCGCCCTTATCATCTTCACCCTACATTGGGCATGGCATTACCGATGTTATGGAACCACCTTCCAACACTGACAAGGGCCTGTCCAAGGTTCATTGCAAGGTATTTTGAACCTCTCATTTTAGCTCCACGACGAGAATACGTCAGACTGCTTGCCCAGCTCGCTTTTTGTTGCCTACCTTGGTCCCATCGATCCTCCAACCTCGCCAGCAACACATATCGCTCCCAGCATCCAGATATTCGCCGTCGTCCACCCCCCATCTCTAAAAGGATGAAATCCCCGATCCTGCAGCTAGGCCACATGGCAACTGACTAGGTCTACCCTGTTGGTTCTGGAACCATTGTCTCCTCGCATTGAACCCCGTCCTCATAGTCTGTCTCACCGAATCTCTGGACGCGGCTAGATGCATCGACTAACGGATACCAACAAGAGTGTCGACCCGGGGGCCCGGAATAGATCACCAGCTTTGGTGTAGCGTTCATAACCACCCGTAGCAAATGACTTAGCGGTGCAACATCCTCAGGGAATCGCGCATTCCATATGCTGCCCGCCTATCAGCTCTGTCTCATCTATCCGTCGTGGGTTCAAATCGCTTCTTAGGTATCCTACACCAGGAAGCGTGTTACCGCGCGCAAGAGGCACGGTTGTACGGACGTTCGAATCTCAGTTCACTGCTACGCTTATTGTGGCCAAATTAAGTAAGACGAATACACGAAGAGAGCACAGTCATCTCTTCAAATCTTCAGTATAAGTCTAACAGGCGTCACAAGCTACGGTGTTCCTCGAGCTCACTAGCCTACATGTAGTGGCTCAAGAGTATACTAATTTCCTGTTTACGGCCGCACCTGACAAAGGGCCCCCTTACGTTCAGTTCAAGTCACCCCATGTCACAGTGAACACAACAGGGTGAGAAAAGCTGAGTATATCTCGCATAACCCACCAATTCTTCGCATAACCACTGCTGTCGCTGAATTTGAAATGGAAGTGAGGGCTGCATCCATGGTGCAATCACAAACTGACATCCAGCTCCCGTCCAAGTGCATGTTGAACCTCTAGTAGTACCCACGGGCAACCGCATCACAAGGCGAGCCTTTCTGCTTCCTGGTGGGTCTATGCCCTACGACCGTTTCTAAATTTGGCCCAGGTACTTGCTAGTTAGCCGCCTGACGATACTATCACTATTAGAATTCCGGCGCCAAAACCAAAGGGCCTTTATATTGCGAGATTAGGTCAGCCGGGTCGTCATTCACAACTCATTGCGTTGACCGCTCTCCTATACATACCATCTTTAATATCAGTTCTCAGATCTGTGCCGCCTTCTTACCAACAGCAGAGACGCCTCGCGTGTCGAATGTCCCAATACGCGTGGGTCACAAGTGAGCTGTGGCGAAATGCTCTAGCGGTGACGCCGGTGCCAAGTTCTATCACATACGATCTCTCACTAAAAAAAGGGAGGAAAGGCTAGGCCGGGTGGATTGAAATCCATCTTCACAAGCGACTGTCAGAGACGGACAGGTACTCATGCAATGGGCATTTGAGGCGCTCGTTTGTAGCGTCTACTAAACTCGTGCTCTCAAGCGGGTTGGATGGCCGCCGCATAACCGCTCCTGTAGGACGCTGCGCTGAATATTACAATAGGCGGATCATATTCTGTCGTCTCAAGTTGGGCTGAACGGGAACCCGGAGTTAGTCCCCGGATATGTCCTTATACTACAGGAATGATCTCGACTGTCTTTCACTCCTTCTCTACTCTCGCTTTCAGCCCCTGCATAATAGGATAGCAGGCTCGGTCCCGTCCGCGTCTGACAGTGCCATACACGAAGTTGCTAGCATCTCGTGCTAATAAGCTTCTGACCATTGCAAGGGTTGCCTTTTCCACATCTTCCTTTCCCGGTACGAGAGGTGAAGACAGACAGCTGCAAAAGTGGTTCCACCGGAGAGGAAACGCATACGGCTGCTCGGCTCCGATCTCCACGTGCGCCTTTACGCATTACGTACCGCTATCTGTCTAAATTAAGTAATTGCACTACTTACTGTAGTAGTATACACACTGGCGGCCGCTGCGGGCCCTTCTCGTGTGCCACGCGAGACGGGATCATTATTACCATCATCGTCGGGAGATTATCATATTTTTATCATAAACTACCCTTACATTACTACTACGATACTTATCCTATCACATGGATAGATATTATCGATCAATGCCCAAGTCAAACACATATGCTTTTGTACTTCGTATGTAACACGGCCTGATTTACCACACCCCTAGTTAGGCTGAGGATGGCTGTGGATGGCTGTGGGTCGACTTGGACGGTTTGTTTCACCTTTCCTACTTACCTGGAGGTACATCGACCACGACCCCGGATATGTACCGTGACAGCGCCAACGGTACTTACCTCGATTCATCTTATCACACCGCCATATGGCATTGTACCTCAACTAGGGACCAGCCACCAAGCCTCCCGATACTCCTTGCCAAGTCGAGAACGGCACTTTCCCAGATAACCACGCTATTGGTGGCTGGCGAATCCTATTCACGTTAGTCATATAACCCGGCAGGGCATGGTTCATACCTTGCATCTCGCACGACAGCTCGAGGGGAATAAAAAGAAATTTCAAACTTGGCGATCTCACACGTGGCGGGCAAGCAAGACGCGGGAGATTATCTGGAACTGATGGCGTCCCGAGAACTCGAGCCACTCGGTACTCGACTGCACGCAATGGATGACTATTGACGTACCTACATGCATAGATAGACATGTGCGTACATACAGTGTGTACATGGCTCATACTACACCAAGTAGTTAGGTGAGGCCCCCTACACTATCTCCAAGCTATAGGCCGTTAGGCTTCTAAGTATAGTCTTATCTTAAGACAAACCCTTATTAGGTATAATCAGCTCACCTACTATGTAGCAATTATCGACGGGCACCAATTCTTGTTAGGTACCATCGACTGGGCTTGCGGGGTCTTCTGGCCTAGTCTTGTCTCATACGACGCCAGCCCACTTGAGAAGCGGACAACAAGCATGTCCCACCGAATCCGAGGAGGCCTTCTGTGATCCCTGGGCCGACTTGCCGTGCCGCCCTGTCTCGCGTTGCGGCTGTATGTACATCCTGGCGGGTAGGTATCCCACGTGGCGGACTCACACCTACCCGCCAGCGTTCCTTTGAGCCGCCTGCGTTGCCTTACATGGTTCGCTTTCTACACTTTAAAAAATCCAGGAAGCTACAGAAGTTACCGAGTTGACGGTCCCGAATGAGACAAATGTGTGCTTCTCCCTTGCCTCGAGGCGCTTGATTAGCAATCCGTGCCTTTTCCGACATCTGGACGTCTTGCTTCGTACCATGTCACGCAGGGTCTCATAACCTCGCACGTTCGACGACGCGAGCCCTTGCATTAGGTATCTTCGCTGGACCTGCCCCATCCGCAAGTCCGTGTTGAACCTCGTGCCTAGTAAGGTCAAGTTCGATCTTTGTTCTCAACGGCTCCTCACCTGCAGTGTGCGGCCCGCCCTGTCTCCGGGCACCCGGCAAGGCCGAGAGAATGGGGATATCCACTGATCTTCTAAGCTGAGCTGTCAAAACGATGAGCTGACGAGGGTCAGCTGCGGCAAAGCCATGATGAAGGACCAATTCGACTCGTTACGGGTAGTGGCCAAAGTTCATGACCTTGGCATTCGAGAGCATTCGCCAAGTACGATATCGCGATGGCTTCAATATCTTCAAATTAAATGACGCCCGAGCCGTCCATGTAGACATCTATCGCACCTGACTGAGGGTAAGGTTCGAATATCCGACCAAGCGGAGTTCAGGTGAGTGACGACGACGACGACGATGACCAGTCAACCATTGAGGGAGGGCAGCAGCAATTGGGTTTGTGCGCCTTAGGTCCACTAATCGTGGCAGTCAATGCGCATACCGCTTTTTGAATATTCCAAACATTCTGGAACTTGGCTACGCAGATCATCCATCCGGTGTTGCCCATTCCCGCTCCGAACCTTGCCCATATAACAACATGGCAGCCATCGAAACGGGGCCAGTTTCTATGTAGAAATATCACATGGTTTGAGTGTCCAGCGGTGAGTATCACGGACCAGGCTTACGGAGGCGATAATGAGGGCGTCTATTACCCGAAACTTAGCTCATCTCTAGATGCTTTCTACCAGTATGATCTCTTCGACACTATGCTAAGTCTGCCTTAATTCGAGCTTATGTTATGTTATAGCAGGTCGTGATAACTTGAGACTCCCGCTCACAAGCTCAGATTGCAGTAAGACAATCACTAGTCTCATTACGTGCTAAGTAAAAGATACTGCAGTCAATCTTCATCTCCATAGGTATGGTCTGATATTGTCAAGATGTGAGGCTGTCGGCCGAAACACGTCTAAACTCCTATGATCATGGTTGAGCCTTGTTCATACCGGCAACATGCCGACGCCTCTAGATGGCCAGCTTAAAGGGAGCGCGGACTTTTCGAGTTGCCAGTTCTTGTTAGATGTGAATCAAAACCGTACGAATGCAACCCAGAATAGACAATGGCACGTGGCGTCGATGATAGCGACGATGCAATAAGCCTACGAGAATCATAACCTGGGCGGCACGTGAATACCTCTGACTAGATTCAGCAGCCGTCGCGTTTATGATTCACCTTTAGATTATTATTATCTTATTGTGGCTTAACAAGATAACTATAAAATCTTTGTTATAAACATATTATTAGGTATTATACGTGCCGGAATATCCTTGGATTGTCAATCTCGCCAGCCACCCCCGTGTACAACACACCAAGGCAGACAAACAACCTCGGGCGGGACGCCACATCCGAGGAGCCCGTACCACTTCGCTTAGCATGGCTTTATTGCTTTACGTCTGGGCCCAAATAGTATCTATGTACTTCGTAGCCAAGCTACAGCAGCCTCGATGGATGGCTGACAAATTGCTATGCCGATTCTCGCTTTAGGCTTCCGTGTTACCCCTGAGAGACTGCTGGCATAAGGCTACTACCAGCCAGGTCCATTCGTATAGAATGCATAGGCCTGAGTTACTCCGATGGTTATTTGATGTCTACCTTCTGTCTTCCCCTCCCGTTCGTCTTCACCGAAATTACGAGACGATGAGACACCTCGTTTGGCGGTACGGCGTTCAGGTCGGGTATCAGTAGGATCCAACGAGGCAACGCAAGGCAACGAGCGGGAAGAGGCAGAGCTCGGGCCTATTGCAACTTCTGCCTGTAGATACAAGCATCAAATGCAGAGCCTCGAAGCTTTTGGGCTCCCACCTGTAACCGGCAAAGTTAGGTTCCTAGGTGATTGAGGACATTATGAGGCTTTTCTACGCCAGTGTCACTTTCATTCTTGAGGAGCTGTATGTGTCAGGCTTAAGAGACTCTCCGTCCGTTAGGCTGAAGTATCATTAGGTACTGATACAAGAGGGACTTGAATTGATAGTTATAGAAGACTCAGTCTGCCTCTATGCTGCAATGACAGCTCAGTGCCAGGGTCGGTCCTGATGTGAGGCTATGAGTGACATTTAAGATAATTATTCTCTTATCACTCATCGATTATGTGGCAGTTCATCCACCTTTGTATGTGGACATATGCTTTTGCCGAAGATTCCCGTGTGTAATAATCCCTATGGAAGAGCCGCATAGGCTGATGGTGGAAATAAGACACATGTTGCTGCAAGACTGCGATTTGGGAGTTGTTGCAACCGAGAAGAGCCCGTCAGCGTAACACCATATCTAGAGGGACTCGATTATGACATACCTAGAAGGTTGCAGGTGTAGATTGGGGGCGGTTTCGGTATTGTATTGAAATATTTGTACTTTGTAGAAAAGGGTACATCATCCAACCACCCCTAAGCCCCTTTTCGAGTCTTCAGTTATTTTTACGTACGTCCTTATTATCTATGGTTTTAGCTGCTTTGTGTATGTCTTGCCCATCCGTAGTGTTGAAAAAGTGCTGGAGATAGGGGTCTATGTGGCTACGTCGTCATGATTCATAGATTTATACATTATCAGCCTTGCCGTCTTATCTAGCTCGACTCGTGGGACGGCTTGGCCGTTGGCTACCCAAACGACTGAAGATCAGCCAGAGCCGAAAAGCAAGCTGATAACCAGGCGGTGTAACAAGCAAGTGATGACATTGAAGGGGTTTGTTTTCGAGCATCACTGAGGTCCACCTGGCTTAGCCGTTGGACGTAATAACGGTGTCCAATATCGAGGTTCTTGCTGCACTTGTAGCCCCTCTGCTCGTCCTCACATCCTCCCGTACCGCTCTTAGACTGGGTGCAAATTCTGAGGCCCAGGATTCTCAGCGAGACCTCGCGTCTGTCACTCCAGTGCTATGATGATCGAGGGCCTCTTGTCGTAGCTTCAGTTCACCTGGCACTACATTCTTCCCATACAGCCATATCACTGCCCAAGTGACATACCTGACATCTAGCTGATAAGGGGTCATTAGAATGGTGATGAGAACGGCAGCGGAGATAGAGGCTGGTAGTTTGAAAATGTCCAGCTTAAAAATAGGGCTTTCTATGTAGAAATATCCTGTTCTCCATGACCATATTTATTTATCATACATGGGACTTATTTTTGATACTGGACTGGTGGCATGCCCCATCAACCAGTGTATCGAGTTAGACTTGGGATTCAGGAAGCATGTGTGCATGCATATACGTATTAAGATTCATGTAAATCTAGTATGGAATCAAATATCAGGGGCATCGAAAAGGGGGCATATACCACGAAGGGAACGTGAAATAGGTGGTGGTAAAAAAAGTGAGAAAAAGAAATTTGCAAAAAGCTCAGTATCAGGAATGAACCCAGCACCTACGAAAAACCCAATGTGGAAAATCGTACTGTCAAGTCAACGGTTGCGCCAAACCGGTCCAGCATATGATTTCCGGGGGGTTTTTCTCTAACCTCATGGTCACCCAGGGATACATCCTTTTTACGGGGAAGGTTGACAGACTGAGAAGTTATTCTGCTATATATGCTTGGTTTCCTAGGCGTGTGTAATCCCATAGTTTACCCTGATGCCCGGGAGGCTTCTGCCATGTCCAAGTGGCTCGCATCGACGCTCGCATTGGTCGACGTCTATGATGAATACACAGCATTAGGGTAGATATTCACCTGGGAGACCTACCCCTATCCTCTAACGTAGGATGGCCTCTCTATCAATGAGAGGTATGTTATTATATTGGAGCCACGAGACAATATCCCTATGCTGCCCCTGAGGCTTCTTGGGCCCTAAGGGGCTATGATATTAAGACGGGGGTTTTCGAGGAGCGAGCATTAGCAGGCATTTTCTGCTACCTACTACCCCTGATGATCTTTCATATAAAGGAACTGGATATGTATGCATTATACGGTACACTTTATTATACAGAAACACCGCCTTGCGAAACTAAACACGACTGGCTTGTCTATGGGACAGACGATCACCTGAATCGTATGTCTAGTTGGACGTCCAGCAAGATCATCCGTATATAATCGAGGTCGTAGTTGTTATCTATGGAACCTGAGCCAAGAGTCTTGATCAACAGTGTCCCGGCAGTAGGCGGTCTCCGGCCTTTACAATCAGACATTATCTTTCGAGCAAATAGTACTCTAACCTAGTGTACAATACTCAGTCACACACAAAACGAAGGAAATGAAATCGATCTTGCCTCGTAAATTCATGACTACGACTTCCCGGGGTATAGGTATCTATAAAACACGAACCCTCACACATGCTAACTGTGTCCCCCCCAACTTAACATATCCTTTTACCAAGCTGTTCTAACCCATCATCAAACAATGCAACGCCTAGATGCGAGTACACTAGACCTCAACAACCTTGGAAGTACTCAGATAATATAGCCTAATAACCGGGCGGCGGAACTCTCTAGTCTACCACATCACTCCAACTCCGCAGCAAACCCCGGCGTCCCCATCCTCGAGCCCTGCCGAGCGTGGGCATGCGAGCCGTGCGCGTACTTCTCATTCGGCCAGTCCCCATTCTGCTTCGGCGGCGGCGGCGGTGGTGGCCCTCCCCCAATCCCCTGCTGATATTGCCCGCTAGGCGAGCGATTCTTATTCACGCGCAGGGGCTCGGGTATGTAGCTATCGCGCCCGACGCTAGGCGACGGGGTATGTCGATACGGCACGGCGGCAGCGCTGCTCCCGGGAGGCGGCGTGGCCTGGCTGTGCGGGCGCGACTGCTGCTGCTGCTGTTGGTGGTACGCCAGCGCGTACTGCTGCGAGGTATGTGGCGAGGCGTAAGACGTGTGAGGGCTCGAGTGGACGCTCCCGCTATGCGCGCTCGACGCCGTGCGCTGGTGGCTTAGCATGCTCGATGAGCCCGGAACCGGGGTGGCGGCGGCACTGCGACTCGCAACCCGGGATTTCTGCAGGAGTCGCTCTACGAGTGTCCCGTGGGCTTTCTTGAGCGTCTTCTTGACGAAGGATGACATTACGAAGTTACATCTTAACTCGACGTCCTTTTCTTCGCGTTAGCTTAAGCATTCGCATATATTATCATGAGAGATGGGATGGGATGGCGGAAGTGTGGCAGAGCTTACCTCGCGCAGGTAGAGTCCCTGCCTCGGCGCGTTGATGCCGAGCTCGACAGGCTCAAGGGGCTCGCCGGGGAGCGATCCGTTCAGGCTCCAGCGCTCGCGGATGTCGGTGCCCATGGGGGCGTAGCAGTGGGTCTGGACGCCGTTGGGTAGGTCGTTGAAGGCGGCCGAGTATGTGATGTCGCCGGAGACGACGCCACCGGGTAGGTACGAGATCTTGTCCGTCATGCTCCACCAGACGCAGCGCTGCTCCTCAGGGGGCGCGTGGGGCGGCGGCTGGATGGGATGCCGCTCGATGACGAGCGGGTTTAGGTCGATCATCTCGACGTGGTTGTGCAGGAAGTCGATGACGACCTCGCGCGTGATGCCCGGCGGCAGCGGCGAGATGGTCGTGAACGTCGACTTCTTCGACATTGCCATTTCTGCGTGCGCGCGCTCGCGTGCTCTGGGAAACGGAGCAAAGTGCAAATATCGGACGAAGGACGTCCGCGGCGAGGCTGAGTTGCCGATAGGATTCAAGCCTTGGAGTACCTGGAGATCTCGGAGGGAGGAATGACTTGCAGAAATGAAAACTGCTTGTAATAGGGCGCGAATACGGGACGAAGATGGGATGGGATGAGATCAGATAAACGAGTAAGCAGCCCGTAATAACACTAAGAGAGGCGAAACGAAGTTCGATATGCTGGATCGAAACAAGAACACTTTTCGTTCGCGCGACGCAGCTATGTTGGGCGTTCTGATGTACTAAGCTGACCAACCGGGTATCAATGAGATGAGATGAAGAGGATGAAAGAAAGTCAGACAAAGACCATAAATGACAAAAATCGATAGTCAGTTACGTAGTGGGGCGTTGAAATATACCTAGATGTTTCCTCCAGGTACATATAAACATTGTTATCCTCTTTGGGAGTGTTTCATGGAGTAGAAGCTGAGCTCCTACATGGCTAAGGTTGAAATAAAGACGAAACAGGGATCATGGCCGACTTCATTGATTGGTACCTGGTCTAGCGATCAACGGGGTGGCATGCAGCGTTGGCGTTTCTGGACGCCTCTCCCTGCATGATGAGGCTGTGACATCGACTTTGGGCTTAACCGATCGCCCAAAATAGAACGGCTTACTGAAATACCTATGCACTACTCCTTTGCAGAACATCCTGGTTGGCTAGGTCGTAGCCTATCAATCCTGGCGTGATGGAGAAAAACAATGTTTGTCATACCCATGTTGCAAGCCCAGTTACCGCAGTCGGTATGCAAATATTTTTAACTTGTGACCTGGTTTGCCGTCGTTCGCGGGTATCTTCAAACCCGACGGGCGGAGCCGAGATTGACCAGCAGTCATTGTATTTATTCATATTCAAAGCCCGTGGCTGGCTAGCATCTATAATCAGTTAGATCTGGCTGCACCATCGGGATAGAAACCCCGGCAGCTCGCAGGCTGCGGGTATCTCATTCAATGCAACATCGAGTTTCCACATCTTGCCTTCCAGACCGCCGTGCGCGGCGTTACTCCTGCCGCCTATACCAGCCGGGATGATTAGGCTGAGCGATACTAAACGTTCCCAGGCTACAGCGGCGACGCCTCGACCCCACGCTCTAGCGCCCGCCCCCAGCGCCAGCATACCAGACGAAGCTGACTGGACTCGTTGCTTACCCATTTGAGAGCTATATTCGTCATATGCCATCGCGAAATTGACCGTGTCCGTATGGGCGACAATATCCAGGCGCGCCGCTGAAATGAGGAGGGCCAATTCAAGGTCCGACAGTGCTGCTAATAGATGAATCTTCGATTCCGAAGGCTCGAGAGAAACGTATCCCGTCGAAGATGGCACCACCAAATCTAATGACGAGGCTGATACTGCCGAAAGGGGTAGAATGCATGAGGTGAGGAATACCGATACGGATTTAGTCGTGTAGTAGTGATATTCGAGGTGATCTTCGAACTTTGGGGTCTTGCGTAGGGCCTAGAATATATTAGCAAGTCTTAGGCGAATCCTAGAGCATAGTAGCGACGTATTACCTCGATTTTCTTGTCCCAGTAGTCTCGGAACTCGTACAACCCTTGCAGACTAGTATCGAAGCCCTCATGATCAAGATCTTCCTCTTCGACAGAAAGTCCTTGCTTGCATACGTCCCAATAAGCGGCCAAGGTCTTCGGAAGAGACATGTAGACATATCGGTGGCTAAAGCGACTCTTCACTCTCTTCTCTAGACTCTCCACCACGTCTATTCTCGTGGTTACTCCTAGTACCGCAATCGGCGCTTTCCTCGCTTGGGCAATGTCGAACAGGTTGTACAATAGGGTCTGGCGCGCGTGTGCCGCAAATAAGTCAAACTCGTCAATGATGAAGACAACGGACTTCGATGTCACACCCTCTTCGGTTTCCGTGATTTCTGCGGGATGAGATAGTAGAGCCAACAACGAAGCCATTGTATCGGCATAATTGCTTGTCTAGTTTAAATTAGCTCTTGCGTCCGTTGATATGAACATATTCATACCTTGTTTACGAGATCATCTTCAAGGTCCATCTCCTTGCCAAGTTGACGCCAGATCTCCTTAAGTGCCAGCTTGTCATCGGTATGGATGAAACCATTGAGGCGGACCACGTGGAATTCTTCTTGATGTTCAGCTCTGAGGTCTGAGATGATCTCTTCTATCAGCGTAGTTTTGCCACAACCTCTAGCACCAATAACCATCATTGAGTTGCCCTCGCCAGCCGAGACTGTCTGTTCTACCAGCTGAAAGGCCTTATCATAGGCTTCAGTCTGGCCACAAAGCTTAATGCGACGGTTTCCAGAACATCGGTCCAACAGCACACGCTGCATATGTTGTAGGTGCTTCTCAAAATTTGGAATGCTGGGGACCTCGGACGATTTTGCCACACGTATCTGCTTCATCGGGGCCGGTTTCGCGGATGATAGAATGTCATCCTGCGAGCAATTCCTGCAAATCCAGTCACCCTCCGGGATGATAGGTACGTTATAACATTTCTGATGAACTGCCATATCACAATTCTCACAGAAGATAATCTCGTTCGGCGGTTCCGAGTCCGGCTTTGCGCAAATGGCACACACTTCCTCGTCTTCGCTACCCTGTTCTTCACCCTCTTCACCTTCGGAAGCCGGCCTGTCGTCAAGAGTGACATTTGTGACCTTTTCTGTGGTCGGATTGCTGGTCTTCGATCGGATGTCTTCGAAGAAAATGCCGTTCTCCTTTTCGCTAGACCGTTCGTTAAAAGCGACGCTTTTCCGTGGTCGGCCAGGTTTCTTCTTTCGCGGTGTTAGTATCCCTTTGATTGCCGGCGTCTTGACCGGAGGTGATGCTTCTGTGTTTCGTCTTGAAGGCTGGATTCTAGTCGACTTGGCGCTCGGCTTGGGCCCAACAGACTCAGCCGGCGGCTTGGGAGGCCTTCCCCTCCTTTTTGGAGTAGCATGTTGTATGGACACGTCTGGAACTGGACTGGCTTGTTTCTTCCGCGACTCTAATAACCGCGTGCTCACACTCTTCCTCGATGAAGCGCTCGACACCCTTTTGGGGCTCTTCTTTCCAGACGGTGTAGCCTGAAGCTCATCCTGGCTTTCACTAATTGCCCCCTGAGCATCATCAGCTTCCTGGTCCGAATCAGGTACGTCGTAGACGTTGCCGGGAGGTCGACTTTTGCTCGGTAGCGTACGGCCTAACTTCTTATGCTTTATGGGGAGACTTCGGAACTTCTCAGCCGCTTCATCGTCTTCCGATTCGGGTATTTCGTAAGTGGCATCACGGATTGGCTTTGCTTGGGTTGTGCTCGTGCTATTATTCTTCGCGCTCCCTCGTCGGCCCAATCCAATTGCAGAAGTGATTGCGGAGAATCCCTTGGGGGTCGATGGCGAAGAATTTACGAGGTTATCGAGACGGCGTCTCTTGACAGCCGCAGTAATGCTGGGTGTAACGGCTGGTGACGAGTCCAGCTCGTCTTGAGGGCGAGATCGTTTCCGCCGGCCGGAGCCGGGGGTTCGGTCAGCCGTCATATTGTAGTTGAGATTACAATTGACGTTGAATCTCTTCTCGAGCTTCGGTCCATATAGGCACACTGGAAGGGAATTCAGCTACCTATATCAAAAGAGGGCGAAGACGAACAGTTGTCATAGTGCTAGGCCCTTGCATTAGGTATGTATGTAGAAGTCAAAAAGTCTTAAATTAAATTGGGCCATGGCCACGAGCCCAGAGACGCAGTACAACGCGACGCGCCTGCCCTAATTTACGCGCTTTAGCGGGGAGTGGACCTATTCCCCACGTCACCATGTATTTCGTACCCGCCATGTCATCAGCTTCGCGAAGTCGGACAATGTCAACTTAACCTTTTAACATTTAATCCTTCAATTATTCACACGATATATCGATATCATAGATGAAAGTTCCCAGTCAGTTAGTATATAATCCTATTAGCACGCTGATAAGTATACGAACTCTCATCGATAGCTAGATTATGGCTAGATACGTCTGCGAATGTAGCCAGTCGGCAAGTTGCAATGAACGTTCAACAATATCCCAGATATATAGGAGCAATGGTATGATATATCAAAAGAAAACGGTTCATCTGATGAGATCTCGACCTCCCAGAAGTAAAGACAGACACCCCTATACACCCAACGGTTCGGGATTGCCAACTACCTTCGTACACTCCTCATACAAAGCAATCTTAACGCCCTGGCTCGGTTTCCCAACCACCTCCGCCTCGTGCCTTTGCGCGTGCCAGTCTCCGCGGTATTCGAGGCGATCGTACTTCTGGAGGATCCTCACCACTAATCCCATCAGTTAGCCTACGCACTCTCTTCCTCCTTCCAACAAGGAGAACAAGCCTTGGTCTACTTACTGCAGTACGCCATCTCCGTCATGGCGAAATTCTGACCCACGCAAATTCGCGGGCCCCCGTTAAAGGGCACGTACTGCCACGGCTTCGGGGTCCAGGTTTCCCACCTCTCGGGGGAGAAGACGGCAGGATCCTCGAACTTCTCCGAAGTCGGCGGGTACAGGTCCCTGCGCCGCTGCATAGCCAGCGTGCTGTAGATCACCATGTCGCCCTTGACCACCGAGATAGGCGGGTTGCCTGGCGTGGTCAGGAGCGTCGTGTCCTCTATCGCGGCGCGCAGGTTATACGGCACCGCGGGATACAGCCTCAGCGTCTCGTTTAGGGTGTGTCGAAGGTATGACATATCCTTGAGATCCTCGTACGTGGGAGTCCGTGTCCGTCCGACCGAGTTGATGATCTCGTCGTGCAGCTTCTTGAACTTGTCCGGGTAGTGCGATAGCTCGTAGAATGCCCAGGACAGCGTTGCGGCCGTCGTGTCGCGTCCGGCTAAGAGCACGGCGATGATCTGATCACGGAGCACCTGGCGGTTGCGGGTGTACCGCGCGATGCTGTGCAAGAAGGTGAAGTGCTTGTCGGAGTTCGACAGCTTCTCGAGCTCGTCTTGTGGCAGTGATAGCGCCTGCTCGATATAGGGCATCATGAATCGGTCGATCAACTGAATTCCCTGGTTGTAGCGACGACGAGGAATGAAAGTCTCAAATGGTCTGCGCTGGTAAGTCAGTAAGACTGTTAACAGTGTTCTGATGAAGGTCGGGCTAGCTATTACCCAACCGTGGTGAGCATCATCTGGATCCTTTGAACGTCATTGAAAGCCTTTGCGAATTCACTCTGGGGACTTGAGCTAGGTCAGCATTTGCGATGACTTGTATGGAGAATTTCCGCCTACTTGCTCAAACTATCAACACTCGCTCCGAGAAGGAAGTCCGTGGTGACATCAAGAGTCATCCGATATAAAAGGTCCATAATATCGACTGTCTGTCCTGGGGGTGGAAGCTTGGTAATAAGTGAAGAGACCCATTTCTCGAACGTCGCTAGGTCACTAATTCTGTCCTTGACAAACATCGGCCGGATTAAGCTGCGACTATCGTGCCATAGCTGGCCGTCAGTGGTGAAGATGCTGTCGCCGAGGAAGGGTCGCCATAGGTCATGAAATCGCGGCCCCTTGCCAAAGTCAGAGAACTGAGTTGTGAGCACCGCCTTGATATGCTCCGGGTCTCTGGTGAGTATGTATCTTTCCCTTGGCATAACTTGGATCTCGACGCAGTTAGGACATTCGGGAGTTGCCGCATTATAGAAACTGTTGAAGTGTTCCAGGAGCTGGTTTCTCATCTGAGTCTTGGCTGCATAAAAGAACCAAGAAGTGGCTGTTCATTTTGCATCTCGTAAGTCAGGGAGACTGTTCTCAAACTGACAAAACCACATCTTCCTCGCCTGTCTCAGGATTGGGCTTACCCGTAAGAGGGTTGCTTGCGAGGCAAGGCGCGCGCACTCCTCCTATCTTTCTAATCCTGAGCTCGTGCCTCATCCGTTGAACCACATAGTAGGTCAAGACGCAAGCCAACGACAAAACGCCGGCAGCCACGAGATGGCCAAGCGACAATTGAGCCAACATTGTTGTTACAATTGAATTTTCACTGTTATGTCCAACAATATTTGAAGTATCCTTAGCTTAAAAGCCCATGTCTCCTAGGTATGGATATAATCAGCCTTACGGGTCTGTAGAATGGTTAAGGGCAGGCACAAGATAAAGTCGGTGAATAGTTCTCAAGATACCTCGGTCATGTCTGGTTCGTCACGAGCGTCAGCTGTCAATCGTTTCTTGATATGAAGACAATGTCAGTATATTACTGGCCTTTTCAGGGGTTCCCCGCAAACCATCGCGAGCCTAATGCAACACAATCCTAACGCAGCCCCTCACCCTACACTCATTGACGCAACAGACTAACCTCACATGTATGTAGCCAGCTACCGGGATATAATATCGAGGTTGCCTAGCGGTTGGTCTAAAGAGAATGGTCAGACAGCATCAACTTGAGTATCCTCCACGCCTGTCATAGTCTCGACGCCGTAAATGTCCTCTTCAGCTTCGTCCGGCTTCGGCTCTGTAGGGCCCATCCCCATCCATTCGCCATACTCGAACATAGTCGGCTGAAAGCGAGGGTCGCATTTATGGTTAATCCAGTAAGGTACCTCCGTCAGGATTCCCCCTGCGTACGTGCGAGTGTCCGGCAGACCAAGAGCGCGGAATCGTCTGCGGTTGAGTACCGCTATCGTCTCCAAACCCTGGAGAATCTCCTTGTCAGCCTGTGGTAGTACGTTAAGGCTAGCGAATGCTAATATATAGCGAATGTGATAGATAAATCTCGACAGTATCCTTCCATAGTCCCTTCTGGTGGAGTCTGCCAAGGCATGTTCGTAGGTTATATATATCCTTTTGTTCCAAGACGAAGTAACTCTGCTCACGCGGAGTTACTACCTCTGTCTGTTGGGTGGACATCTCGAGTTCCCAGATGGGCGTAGGGCTGGTTTCTTCCAAATTGTGCTTTGTTGTCATCCATACTTCGAATGACACGGCTCCCATATATATAGCGCTCGGCTCTCTGGCTTAATACACGATAGTAGGTTACCGCATGATTTGACGTGGACTGTCGCTCTCACCATCAGCAGGCCAAAGGATGCCATAAGATCTTTGGCTCTGAGGTATACAGCCTTCTGTAACATGTATCTGAGGTAAGGCAACGTCATAGCTCATATCGAGGCGATGTTTACAGTCGTAAGGGATACCGTCTTGCTTTCTGTTCGGTTCGACTTCCTAGAAATAATAACCCCCTATTAAGTTATATCTCTGTCTATGGAGAGGTGTGAGAGTGAAGATCCATCAGGTTACTCACCTAGTTCACTATGATCCTATTCATGGCTGACGTTCTCAAGATCTCACAGGTACCTAGAATACAAGGACCATTAGGGCGCTTGACTTCCATTTGTACCATTCCGCTAGCTCTGATGACCAAATCAAAGGAACTAATAGAACACGGTTCTCCCAAGGACCTCCAAGAGGCGGCCTTATAAACTCGGGCTCCTTGAACGACGTCCTCTGATATTCCGCGAAGACGCAATAGACTCCATTCTAGATACCCACGAGCCATAACTTTTCTGATACAGATACAAACTCGTAATAATCTACACGTCCTCCCCACCCTCCAGTCAACCCAGCAGACGTCGCCCACCTCATGTATCAACACCAGCCCTCGCATTCCCATCATCAGGGGCTCTGCCCTGCCTCCTCTCCTCCTTGATCGCCTCCCTCTTCTCAGCCTGCTCCTCCTTCTTCCTGTTTCGCGCGTTAGCAATCTCCCCTCCCACTTTCCCCAACACAAGCTAATGCGCATTCAAACGTACCGGTCAATATCACTCGCGAGATCCGGCTGCGAGCCCGTAGCACCAGGCTTACGATCGACAACACTAGCCACGTCGCCCTCGCCCGGCGCGCGCATCTGGTCGCCCTCGAGCTCGCGGCTGCGCCCGACCTGCTCGTGGGTGCGGCCGTACCTCTCCTCGCCGGCCGGGGCGCCGTGGACGCCGTACCCCAAGCTCGAGGGCACGGCGTCGCGCAGGCCCGAGGACTGGCTCGGCGGCACGCGGTCTTCGGTGGTTCTGCCGCCATGCGCGTGGTGCCGCGCGCTGGTGTGCTGCTCTGAAGGGTTCGAGGTCGCCGGGTTTCCTTGCGTCTCGTATGCCGTGCCTTTTGGAGGCTGAGCTGGTCCTGATGGTTCCATCTTGACTAATAGTAGGTAGGTAGATCCGAGATACGTAAATTTCTTAGGTATGCTGGCGAGATAATTTGATTTATTTTAGTAGAGATTTTCTTGAAGAGAAGTCAGAATAGTGAATTGCTATGAGGTTGACATTGATGTTAATTTGCCCTGTGACGCAATGAAGACGGGTTCTAGTCAATGACGTCGACGGGACTCCAGAATAGGAAATAAGTCAACAACTAAGGACGCCAGCGTCTATCCAATCAGCGACCAGTTATACGTTAGTATTGGGGGAGCGATGGATATATGATTTGATCGAGAGAAATTACCCTGGGTAGAGATAAATGGAAAAAAGGAAGAAAAGATTATGATACTGTACCGATGATGGTGGCTATGTTGGTGATGAAGCGGAACAACAGCCATGGTTGGTATCTATGAAGGGGAGATAGTAAGTTTAGTACTCAATATTGTGCGGTACTCGAACGTCATTTGGGTAGTCAAGGATGTCGTATAACGACGTATATGGCTAAAGAAGTCATCAGGATTCTCGAGCATTCCCACCAACATGGCTTTCCAAGATCCTGATACGGTAAATAGCATAAGGGCAGTTGGATAGTTTGCTATATAAGGTCGGCGTTGTGTAGTTCCTGCGGGTGTGAGAATATACCGGACAGAATGCATAAGACAGCGCTAGATTTAGTCCTGCATAGAAGAACAGAAGAGGCCCTAATGGTCTTATACGTCCCCTAACCCTGAAAGAGGCATTCCAAGTCCTAGGTCAAGATCATACATAGCTACATATAGGCAGGTGTCTAGCATACTACATATCTATCGTTGATGAGTGAAGGGACCGTGTCTAAGCCCGCGAGTTTTAATAAGTAGAAATCGCTTTAGCCCTCAACCTTGCCCCATACCTCCATATAAATATTGGGAGAGGGATTGTAAGTACCAGGCCCACCAGGGCCAGTATACTATTGCTCCACCCGTAGCCGAGCGCCTGGTACATGCTCGGGGCGAATAACGGGAACAAGAAAGCCATTAGGCTCTTCAAGAACTGAATTGCCGCCATAGCGCTACTCGTATGATCTCCATATGAATCGATGACATATGCCGTTACTGCAACGTTCAAGAGTCAGTAATTTCCCATAGGGACTGTGAATGGATCCAAAAGTAACAACATACTGGGCAGGCCGCTTAATTGCATGCCGAACAACATGATGAAGACTCCCACATCGACTACGAGCCAGTGTAGCCGATACTCAGCCGTCCACCCATACATCAACGCTCCCAACCATCCAACGATAGTCCCGGGAAGCATTAGTGGAATACGGGATTCGGGTGTAATGTTCCGCCCCTGTCGTCGCTTGTAATAATAGTCCATCAGAGGGCCCCCGAGCTGCGAGGCGGCTAGCTCGCCAAGGGAGCAGGCAATATAGTGAAGTCCGCTAATCTCCACGGATTGCTGGTACTGGAATATCCAAAGTTCAGAGAAAGTAGAGAGCACGATGTACAAGATGCCGTAGTTAAAGCCTGAGAGCAAGGCCGAAATTTGGATGATGGGATGAAACATTAAGAGCCGAAGCGGCCGCGTCAAAGTCCGCGTGAGAACAGCTGTGGTTGACCTACTAGCATCGAGCCGTTCACTTTGCGTATAATACTGGTCGTTATGGGTCTCTTCACGAAGGCGCTTAGCGCGCTGCCGGAGTATCAGCGCACCGTACGACTCGTCGAAGCTGAAAAACGACACGATTATCATGACGGCTTGGAATATCGACGTGGACCAAAACATCCACCGCCAAGTTGTACGCGCAGCCATGAAGCCGCCAATAATAGGGCCTGTGCTATCGGTTAACTAACATATCCGTCTGTACGATTTATCTGTGAGAACGTACCAACGGCTGCTCCCAGCAAGGGAATAAGCAAATAGACGCCCAACGAGCGCCCTCTCTGCTCCGGCCTCCATATATCGCCGAGGACGCCTCCAGCCAGCGCATATATAGCACTAGCACCGAAGCCTGCCAAGAAGCGAGCGGCAATAAGCGTGCCCTTGGTGGTAGCGAAGCCGCAAACCACATTCCAGACCAGGAACCAGACGTTAGAAGCGTGTAGGATAACCCTTCTACCGTAGATCTCCGACAAGGGGCCGATGACTAGCGGCCCGAAGGCAGTGGCTAACAGATAAATAGACAGGGACATGGCCGACTCGGTGGAATTCATGTTGAGCTCGCCGGCAATGGTTGACAGGGCGGGCGCCATGATCGTCGACACCATGATGCGGATAAATCCCGTAGCTGACAAGACGTCCGTCACCATCCACTTGCGGCCGGTCGGCCAGTCTAGCGGATTCTCAGCATCGTAAGGCTGATCGAACGCAACGAGGAAGGGATCGGAATCTTTGGTGGTTCGGTTGGCAGTCTGACTGGGAACCTGAGCCAATTCCAACTCGACGGGATCAGGCGCCACCGTGATCTCATCGTTGGTCTTGGGAGTTGCCATGGTTGAGTTACTTGTCGAGACTCAGAATACAAGTATTTAATAAGGAGAAGATGTTGGGGAAAACTAAGAGGACGCGGATCAAAGACGTAGGAGAAGTAGTAGGTAAATATAAAAGACCAAATAGGCAGCCGAAGCCGAAGCCGAAGCCGGCACACTGGTGAGCATAGTCATAGAGATCATGGTAAGCTGGATTCCACTAAAGATGGCACGAACTTGGTTGGCAACGTCAGCTACCGCTGTCTTATTGGTCCTAGATAGAAAACCAACCTGGGTCTCGATCAGATAATCTTATCTGATCCTGCAAGTTCCGGGGTTAATGTAGGACTGCATGCGTGCTAGGCCCGCTAAGACGGAAATGTGCTAGGTTAGCCCTCCTACTTTATCCCTACTGGTATCGACTTCATCAGGCATCATCGTGACTCACTTATCCTTAGTGTATATGTCTATTATTCAAGATAGTAGAGGGTAAGGGCCTGGCATGAGAGGAAGTTGATACTTTACACAGTACTGGTCTAGTAGAATGGCAAGGTCCGAGGAACAAGGCACACTGATGCATAGCAAAGGATATATTGGTCTGGGCAGTTGTATGTATTTTACTACGAATCAGTAAAACTACCTAGTTCATGTCTACCTAGGTACCTAGCTAGAACCTTTTATCTTCATTGTGAGACGAGCCATATTGTGAATGGGCCACTGGACGGGCGCCATTGCTAGAACTGATTGAAGCAGTGGCAACTATGCCATATGGTCGTGTTGACCGGAATATCATCCATTTCTTTGTAGGAAACATAATAGACTGGCGCGGGATACAGAAACGAGTTGAGAGCTCGAATCAATCGCGTTTCCCCCCGCAACATATCTGTAGAGACTAACCCTTACTCTTGGCCTCCTGTATCTTCTCCATCGCCCGAGTGAGCAAAATCTTCTTCCATTCACTCTCTGCGGGCTTCACCATATCGCCCTCCTGTGTCTGTGGGAGGCCACCCCCGTCCTGGGATTTGGATGCATCTGTTCCGGAAATGCCGCATCGGGATTTCACGCGTTCGCAATACCAATCATGTATTGGTCGCAACTCCGGCGGAGCCTTCACCCACCATCGTCTCATTTGCGGGAGGCAGCTCTGGCAGATGGCATACTCGAAAGGGGTGCGAGGTTGCGCGGGTAGGCTCGATAATTGTCGACGTTCTGCGTCTGGCGAAGGGCGCGATGGGTCTCGCCGAGGGTAGAATGGATCTGCCCCAAGCTCGAAAAGCAGCTCGGCTACTTCCACCTTGCCATTCTCCGTAGCTTTCATCATGGGCGTCTTTGACTCTTCGTCTAGCGCGTCGAGATCCATCCCAGCTCGGCACAAGCGTCGCACAAGTGGAATACTGCCACGTTCTGCGGCAATATGAAGCCACGGCCTGAAACCCTCTGATACCTTTATAGCACCGCGATTGATAAGCATCTGGCAGTGTTCCACCTTCGTAGCATATAGTGCCTCATATAACAGACCCTCGAGATAGTTGGACGATATGAGATCAAGGCAGAAGGTGAAGGCTCGGCGATCAAATTGGTTGCCTCGTATTATATACGACGCCCAAGAGTAGGCGATGTCGTCTGATCTCTCTGAAGTTGCGCCATAGTTCATTAGGACCTCGGCTGGCTCGCGGTGTCGATCCACTAGGCATTTATCAAAGAGGAAATCGATAGATGCGCTATCCACATTTCGAGTTGTGGCCGATTGGAGTAGTGCCTTCAGTGGTCGTGGAGATCCCATAGCACAATATTCGAGAGCGCGGTCCAGCAGAGAACGGAGACTTCCGGGATCAGGGGCATCTATACGAATGCCTGCCGCAACTAGGAGACTTGCTTTGTGACTAAAGCCATCGCCCGGTTGTTCAACAGTGGCCCATAGCGCCCTAGACGGCGTGTAGAAGTCGTCACCCTTAGGCTTTTGTATATCAGCACCTGCTTTGAGAAGCTCGAACACTGTTTGAACGGTGCCCTTTTCGATAGCCGTGGTGAGAGCTGTGTTTGACCCTATGCATGTGTCAAGATTCGCCCCATTCGCAATAAGCTTACGAAGAACTTCGTTTTGCTGAGGTAATAGGTCGTCGTGAACTCTGCTCCCGAATCGAGGTTTCGCCCGCGTACATTCAATCAATGGAGAACATCGAGCTCCATTCGGGTATCTCGGGTTGACGTCTGCCCCAGCATCTAATAGTATGATGGCGTTGCCGAATTGTCCAAACATGATTGCTGTCGTTAGGGGGGGACTCACGAGTCCTCGCTCCGCGTTGATATCAGCACCAAGGCGCAGCAGTACGCGGATTATCCTTTCGTTGTGCTCGGTCTTCACTGCGGAGTGTAGGGGTGTCTCGTTCGATATAGAGACCTCGTTGACGTCGATTCTGCTCGCCTTGGCAAGATATTTTACCACCTTGAGTAAACGGTGCTCGGCAGCCATGTGTAAGCCTGATTCTAGCGGCAATGGGTATCGCAGTCCGCGTGTGAAACGAAATTTGGCGCCACGTGATAATAGGAGCATCGCGGTAGATTCTCGACCCGATTCGAGTGCGGTGTATAGTGGCGAGAAATCCCGCGACGCATGATCTTGATGGGCACGGCTATGATCTATGGGCACTCCGTGATCAATCAACCAGGACAAAGCAGCGTTATGCCCGTATTTGGCCGCGAAGTGGATAGGGTCATCGGCTATCCGGGAACAGGAACCTAATGGTAGTTGATATCCGAGTGCTTTCACTAGAATATCGGTCCTGTTTCGTGCGGCAGCCCATTGAACAGGCAGGTTGTAGGGCAAGTTTTTTCCGCCAAAGTCCCAGAGGATGGAGTCGAACACGCCGTGTAGCTGCTGATTGACTAGGGCCAGCGACGCGAGATCCGTAACGATGCCATCGATGTTGTTGATAACTTGGAGGTAACTGACAATACGGAGTAGGAGCTCGGTGGGTAAGTGGTCTAGTCTTGGTATATTTACAGGCGCACGACTAGATGCTGACTCTCGGGCTATAACTGCTGACGACATGGCTGCTGGCGTACGTACGTACGGATGCAGGTGGATGTTGTCGCGTTAAGTTTGTCGGCTCAAGACTTGACGGTGATGGCGTGATACTTATCAAGTTGTGATGTTCGGATCCGGCGATGCTGACTAGAGACGAAGAGGCAGTCCTTGCTACCTCTATGTGTAGAATGAATTTTGGTGAAGTGCAGAATAGGTGTAGAGATCCGAAGTAAACGGGCCTGCCTTGGTTTTTGAAAAGAGTGGTATATACCTAGGTTAGGTAGGTATCATATTGAGCCCGCGGCGAAGCTCGTCGGCGTCGTACATACGCGTAAAATAAAACTGCGCGTAGGTACGTACCTACCTACATAACGTACCTACATACACATGCAGGTACGTACATGTGTATGTACGGTAAGTACGATAGGTATGGTAGGTACGGTAGGTACATGTATGCATCCACCTATAACTGCGCCGGTAGAACTACGGATAGAACCAGCGCATTAGCCCCGCCAACCAGGTCAGTATTTTCAGTATTTTCAGTAGATTTTATACTTTTAAGAGCAAACAGAAATTTCCCAGCTTCAGTCCTCCAGAAGCCTCTAGAAAATCCATCGGAACGGGCCCTCAGAGACCAGACAAAGATGGGTCGACCAAAGCGCGATGTACGCGCCGCCGCCGAGGCGTCCACTACGCCCCCGGACGAGCTGACGGACGCGCAATCGCTCGCCAGGGTGGTCAAGGCCGAGGGCAACAGCCTATACAGCTGTGCCCTTCCGGACCAGCGCACGGTGCTCGCCGAGCTCGCCACGCGCTTCCGCAACACCATCTGGATCAAGCGCGGGGGGTATGTCCTGGTAGACCTGACCACCCCCAAGGAGCAGAAGGGCAAGATGGAGGGCGAGATCGTGAACGTCGTCCGGGATGAGAAGGAATGGCGGAAGCAGAGCTACTGGTCAGTTGATTCCACGTTGCTACCAAGATTGCGAGGCTGACGCCGTGCCCAGGCCCAAGGAGTTTCCTCGGTCTACTTATGACGATGAGGAGGACGAAGACTCAAACGTGGGCAGGATGCCACCGTCGGATTCGGAAGATGAAGATTGAATGCGTGTAGACTGGCTCTCCTAGACTCATGCATCTTTACGTTCTCGTGTAGAACTAGCTGCTGGTTCTGGTTTCTCATCTTTCTGGATGGCGACCAAAGTAATAGTCGTAGCTAGGACCGCCACGACGACGCCGGAGCTGATAGGCGTGCTCGGGAAGACGTTCCAAGCCCATTCCTGAAGAGCCCATAGACCATATTGGATGACGGGGTGAGCTCCGCTGCGCCAAAGGAGGTACGGGGTAGACCATGCAAGATAGGAGTAGAACTGGTAGTGTAGGGTGCGGGCGAAGAGGAGCCCAATGACGTTTGCTGAGAGAATAGTGGTCATCACGTATTCGGGGGTCACGTGCGATGCTACCCGAGGCTCTTCCTGGGGGCTAAACGGCGAAGTGAACTGCAAGATGGGCATAATTATCGCGGATAAAGGCTTTCCAGCCGGCTTCAGCCACTTGTTAGCAATAAATCCCGTCAAAACCAAAGCATGCATGGCGAGGAGGGTCAAGGCAAACTGCCGACTGAGAAATACTTCCTCTCCCACGAAGCGCCAGTTGACAGTCCACTTGAAAAAGAAGACTCTAGTCAGTTCGAAGGCTTTGCTCAGGTAGCCCGCCGCGTTTTGCTTCAGGAACGGAGTGGCGATGGCAATGTGAATGTAACCCATAATCTGGGCGCATTTCAAAGCGCCCCAGAACCCTCGCCCTAGGAAGAGGACTATTCCGACTGCCGGAAGTACCAGCAGCAACGACATCTTGATTCCTAGGCCCCACGCGTACACGATACTTCCGGCGGTCCAATCCCGTCGTTGGAATAGGAATATGGCGAGCCAGAGAAAAAAGGCAGCGAAGCAGTCGTTGAAGCAGCGTAGCATGAAGACGCTGTGAAGTCGTTTCGAAAGGACAAGCATAGGAAAGACGTACGGCGGGACCTATTCGTGGCGTATCTTGTTAGTAGATACCCGGCATTAAATAGCTCCTAATGTACCTTTGCCTTCCAGTAGCAGACCATCACTAGTGCCAAGGTCGCCATGTACAGTCCGGCGAATAGCTGCTGCGCCAATAAGATATTCTTGCCATCATCCGTCAAATAGTATAGCGCGGTGTATGTGTAGACGTGAGCCGCCGGGTAGACTAGCGGTCCAGTGCCGCCTTTGATCAGAGGGTAGTCATATTCGCCGGCGACAAATTGCGCGATTTGTTCCATGTATGCCTTCCAGTCAATCTCGGTATCTACAGTGGAGAGCATCATTAGCACAGTCTTCTCGAGTATATAACAAGGCAGAGGGAGCTTGCATGGGATTTTCCATATGACGAGTGCGCAAAGCACTGCATCGAGGAGGAACAGACACGGCGGGACGAGTTTTGATAAGGCATTGCGACCGTTAGCGACGTCGAAGGCAAGATTGACCGCCTGCGAAAATAGACTGGGATCTTTGCTCGCCATAATGGTTGTCGGCGTTGTTGGTTTTGGCAAGATTCGACGCGCTGGAGCTTGTGAGACACGCGGACACGTTACGTAAAGTGCACAGACAAGTGGGAGACATTAATGGCAGGTGTTGTCAGCTGGCGCTTGTCAGGCGACTGACCCACAAATTATCTTTGAAAGCGTCTTCGACAAGTTTGCTCTCACTATAACATAACCCTCTGTAGAAACTATAGATAATCTGAGGATCGTCTTGCTTAATTGTTTAATTGTCTACCCAGTTAATTAGTCCGTCAAGGCTACAGAAGTTTGCACCACTTTGTGAACTTCTATTTCCTTTGGTTAAGGTCCCATGACTTTGAGCTGCTGCATCACAATCATGCCTATATCTAGCAAATTCTATAACTTAGGGCGATTCAAGGCCTCATCCACAAGCTTGACAACATCCTGTGCACAGCCGTATGAACCCTGGTATCCCCAACCCGCATGTCCATAGTTGTGAACAACCCACGTACCATCGATCTTTTCCTTTTCAATTCTCACGCCCCCGTTCCTGTAAGGGCGGAGGCCGACGCCGTGGCGGATAATATCCAGCCCTTTGACGCCCTTTCCGTCGGCGAGCTCGGGGACCATCTCTACCGCTCGCCGCATGATCCGCATCGCAAGGTTCGGGTCGGGCTGGCTCTCCCACTGGCCCTTCTGGTAGGTACCTCCTAGGACCGTGCCTCCGCCGCCGGCCCGCGTCATGATGTAGCAAAGCTCGTCGTCGGCGTCGTCCGTTCCGGATTTGGTGACCATGTATGGGGACTCGTTTCTGACGACGACGACCTGGCCGCGGACGGGCACGACGTTCTGGTCCATCACGCCGCCGAGCTGGGAAGCCATCAGTCCTGTCGAATTGATTATGACATCGGCCTTTCCGCTAGCGTGGCTCAGAGCCGCGGCCTGGGAGATGTGCTTCAGCTGGCCGCGGCGGAACACAACTCCGTTTGCCATGCACTGTCCTACGAGCCACGGCGTGTAGAGCATGACATTAATGCACAAGGATCCGAATTCGCAGCCTGATGCCATGCCCTCGGGAAGCTCATCTTTAGAGAGTTCTCGGAAGTCATCGAAGAGTGATCTATACCACGGGTTCTCTTCGAAGAGGCCGTCGAAGCTGTAGCCGCCTTTCCTCAACTTCTCGATATCCTTCTGTCGGCGGTACACGCGAGACTCTGTCCTTGTCACTCAGACCATTTTCTCTTCTACTTTTCGCAACTCGGCAAAGACACTCACTTTGTAGATGGATACCAGCCTCAGGAACCTCAATAGCGAGCCTCTTCAGCTCAGGCCAGGTGCGGCGCTCCCACGAGCTATTCTTCTCAGTTGCCATTCTGAGCCAGCATCAGCATCATCACTTAGAGTATATAGCTACGAGTACATTTCCGCTTACGGCAAGACATTGGCTCCGGCCCACGGCGACGCGTACTCGATGTCGTAGTCGCCTGGCATATGTTTCGCTACGACCGTGATGACATTTCCCTTCTGCTTCGACAGCAGATACGCCGACGTAAGACCGGATACGCCAGCGCTATCAGCCGAGGCATTAGCATTTACCAGTTCTTAGGCGAGGAAATGCTTCCACATACCCAACGACCACGATATTGGGCATATTGGCAATGACGGGATACCGTATTTCGAACCTGACTTGTGACGAAGATCAGAATGGTATTGTTCTAATCCAATTTAGGTTACAGCCCAACCTCAAGCATAAAGAAATATAGTATACAGCTAGATCAGGCAAGTTCAGATTATGGTTGGGGTGGCGAGTATAACAAGTGGTCGAATGGTATGCCGACACAAGGGAGATCTGCTAACGAACATCGCTCGAGGGGCTGCGAAGGCGAAAGGCGTATTTCGCCCTAAGTTAGTCATTATCACGATTATCGTTCGATAGGGTCGTAGTGCCTCCGCATCGGCTCCCCCGCTCCTCGGCTTCGTTCTGGCTGCCCGCGATCAGATCGCACCCGCTGTGGGGTCTCCCGAGTCCGGTTTGAGCCCGAACCCAGCAACATCCATCATACGACAAGTAATGCCAAGGGTACGGTATTCTACAAAGGCTAGGCCCTTAGGTGCTCACCTACATGGACCAAAGTTGAAGGATTCAAGATTAAGTAGTGAGCGCTAGGGAAATATAGAGCTGCATATGTATAATAAAAACGATATTCTATAACAAGGAGGGAGAGATGGCTCATGATTGGAGAGTGTCGTCCCTATTATATGATGTGAGGGTATTTCCGAATCTGGGAAGAACGGGTGGCTTGATATTCCCGAAAATGAGGCGGAACGGAAAGCTACAAGCGCTTACTTCTACAGCCAGTACGATCCCTACCCAAGGAGAGACACTCGACCATTCGTCAACTATCCTCACGATAAATATGATCTAGTCGAAGTGTTGGCAAGTGCAGTCTTGGCAGTTCACAACCAAGCTACTAAGGCGACGGACATCAAACAGGATCATTCCACATGTCACGGAAATACGACGGTGCAGCTCATCCGACTATTTCATTATAAGTTAGGTTCCGGCATCTCAAATCTCGCACTTGGATTGGTAGTGCCCGCGTATCTAGATGTTCGTCCGTACCCTAAATCCGTGCCATTCTGCTCGATTTGATAATATTTGATACAGGGGCTGTGTGGGAGAGTCTGGGTGATTTTATTTGGCAGCTACGGACCGTCAAGTGTAAGACGCTACTATCCAACTTGAAGAGAGCTCGAGTACACATCTCCCCGTGAGTAGAATAGGCACCCTCGAAGGCTACGCAGATACTCTTTCCCTATTATGGAAGCAACAATAATCACCTCGTCTGCTCGCGTCAGCTCTGCAGAATCCGATGTCGGGTAAGGTGCTGAGGGTGCTGAAGATTACGGCCGCGACTCTGGGGAAGACCATCGCAGGAAATTCAAAAGGATGCCTAGAAGCATTGTAAGAAATAAGGAAGGTTTTGGATACTGGGTGGACTGCCGGACAATCCACAATGCTCATTGGGAGGGAATTCGCTATGCCGAGGCAGATACCTAGGATGAAATGAGCCTTGTGAGCCAAGTTCCTTCGGCAGATCCGCGAAGATCATGGCGAGCAAGGGTGGATGCCGACCACGATTACTTTGAGTAGTAATTGCGCGATTGTTGGGGCACAGGACCCTATGGCAGTGATGCTCGGTGCCATCGTCACCATGCTCGTAACCACTGCTAAACTCAACATCCTGACAGGGCAGAGTAGCGACCCGTCCATTAAAGCACCCCTTCCTCTGGACCTCTTCACTCGCTATAATGGCAGATACCAGAGCGAATTGACATAGCACACGCATGTAGCGATGCCTCCTTGATACTACCGTACTTCTCGGATGAGCTGGGAAAGGGGAGATACAACCGAGCCGTCTTGCGAGGTTTAATCCGGCAACTTGTGGAGAACTAAAGGAATAAGGGGCCTTCGACGAGTACGTGGAGGTCCGACTCCCATTGCAAGAATAGACCCAACACATCAGCAATGCACTCGGATTCAGGAGATGAACCAAGGCAACCAGTAGAGGAGTGGGTGGCTGGCCATTCGATATGCAGACACATAACCCAGCAGCTTGTCCCGTACCTGGCAACCCCGAGTATGCACCCCGTACCACGTTATGTTTTGCGCGATTTCGGTGTGGTTTGGGGAAGACGTTTAACGACGATATTACCCATCCAAGTGGTGTAACGTGGTTATATCAGATTTTCGGATAGCGTCGCTTTGCAGGTTCATAGCTCATGGCTCATGCAACGACCCGAGGCACCTCCCACTTAATCTGTTACCGGGATTTATTGGTTACCCGATGCCGACAGATGGGACCCTCGCATCATGTTTATTTATCTTGGACCTTGGTCGTTTAATCAACTGATGAGGCGTTTGAGACAGCCGCGGGATTCGGGGAATGTGGCAGCCAAGATATCCATGTAGAGGATTGAACGGTTATGCAGATCCGGGATTCTGCACGGATGGCGATCTTGTTAAAGTGAGGCATGTGCTTCTGAGCTGGAATCGAAGTATCATCTCTGAATGTGACAAGGAGCGAAGAGGTGACGTAGCAAGGGAGTGCGTATGGTACGATTTCTGCTGCATTTGAATATCCCCTAAATGCGAATTGGAGGCACCTCACAACTCGACCCAGGGTCCAAGAGGCCACGGCCGTTGAGTAACTTGGCAGCTTTGGTCATTCGACTGCCGGGATACTTCCGATCTGACCATGACCATCTGCACGTCATTGTCTCGACCTATCAAAATGTCGATAGATATTGCTACATAGTAAACCGTGTATCGACGCATGTACTGTAGTCTTGTCTCGATTGGGATACCGGCGGTCAGATCCTGGTCTTGTAAGTCGACTACCTACCGTACTAATTATGGCGAATAGGATTTCGTGTTCCAAGAGAGCGAGTCTTTGGTAAATTGATTACTATGTCTAACGCCACTAGCTTACGTTCCTTGAGGATCGAAGCGGTGAAGAAAATAAATATTGACCAGTGAGAAAATTGCGTACCGAACGGTTGGGTCATGGTAAGCAAAAGAGGCGGGAGGGAGGAGGTGGATGCGAGCCTGCGGCGCTGCTGCACCGAACAGCCGGGACTGACGAGAGAATTGAAAAGAGAGATGCATCTGATGACACATAATGAATGGATGGCCCGGTGGCTGATTCCCAAGACTCTGAGGTCGCATACCGTCATACATAAGACGTACGTACAGTGTGGTTTCACGACCAGCCGGGATCATGCGTTCCAGTGCATTGGGAATGCGAGAGCACGAGTGGTCCCATATCAACGGCCCGAGGATCCAATTTGTTGGAACTGGAACCTGAAAAGTTGAGGATGGCTTCGCCACTTGATGATATGTCTTGGACGTAAGAATTCATGCAAGCCGCAAATCCATCATTGCCGACTGGTACCTCGACGTTCCATTCGATCCACGATAGCGGTCTTTGGTGGTTGTTCTTGAAACGGTTTCCCTAGTTGTCCACTTCGACCTGACGCCTAGACATGATCCAAACTGCCCGTTTAAGTAAAGGAAGAAAATAGTCTGTCGGCTCCTTTCACGGGCTCGGAATATAGAAGACGTCCTGACAGCGTGGATATCCCAGTTTCGCCTTCTAGCCCCGCGGTAGGACCTTTTCGACGCCCAGCTGAGTGCCGTCCAGATTGTCGCTGATGAGTTGAAGCAAGGCAAGGAGGGTTACATGGTGTGCGGGGCTTCGAGCTGCAGAGCTGTCGACCTATTACCTATCCTTCCAATTCCAGTAGTGGAGAGGGGGGGGGGGGGGGGGGGGTCCCCTATATGTCGGCGACAACGATGCATGAGAAGGGGTTAGGAAGGACAATAAATGCGAGTTTTAGCCTTTCTTGGAAAGTCTTTGAGATGTTTAATGTATCGAGGTTAGGTGTATAGTACATGGGCTGATTCGTGATATCTGAAGCTGCTAAGGGAAACACGTTGTGTTAGACGACGTGTCATGGCTGAGAAATTGAATTCTACCCACACCCCAGGCAGCCGGATTATTATTAGTAAGACAAAAGATAAAGCAGCTGAAGACGGCTCTGCGGGGGGGCGGTAATATGTTGATAGCTCGCATTCATCCCTGATGAGATCCTCTCCGCCGAACCCGTCTGCAAACTGTATAAGACCGAGGCAAATTGCTACCGTAGTTGAATGCCTATATCGAGATATGCACTTCGCATATAATTCTATAGAGGCTCAGATATGGTTCCCATTGTGTCGGTTGTAATGTGCTGGGTCAGGGGGATGAAAGGGGGAGGCTGGCTGGCTGGCCGGAAGATATCCACCAGAGGCACAGTCATTATGATTCGAAGATGCACTGCGTCGAAATTGACCACGTCTTAACCAACGACATGACGCTCGCTGCAGTTATGTCCCAGTCGGGTCTGGTTGCAGACACCATAGACAGTAAGATGGGATATACAAAGTTCAATACATAATAAGATGATATGTTGATGGTTGCGTGTAAGTGACATGAGGTTCTTAGGAGGTAGGTACTTAGATACATACGGAACAAGCGATATTGAAATCTATTGTGGGGACGGTTGATTGAAGATTTAGGGGAGTTTGGTTCCGTCCCATCTAGCTGGATCCACCATTTATACATCCATCCTATTCGGTGCAGTACACACAATGTTACTATACAACAATTTATTCATTGAAGACCTACATACCATAATGCTACACAATACCTTCACACATTCTCAGCGCACGCGCGGTTGGCACGCATATTGGGATCCAACGTCCAGCCGCTCGGGAAGCAGGTTGACCATCTCCCGTCTACGACTTTACGCAGGTTAGGTTGTAGTATTGCACCTATCATAAATTCAAAAGGCGACATTCTTCCGGGACTGATGCGACTGTAACTACAACTGCAACTGCGGGGAGGATTGGAATTCTATTCGATTAAACTTCTTCTAATGTACCAACAGACACCGACGAACCATGTGCACCCCTACCCACCCATAACCTTGACTCCTACTTTCCCTACCTACCACTCGGAGGCCGTTAAACTCTTTTTATTATTTTTACATCCCAAACCATCATTTCTGCTCTTTTCCCCTCAGACGCCTGACTCGCCAATGAGCCGTCACAAATATGTCAGATCCCTATTACCGTGCCGTCGGTGGTGACGCGCGGTACTGGAACAATTACGACGGATGATTGGGTTCCCAATAAATTCTGCGCAGACATTAGCGTAGCAGCACAGCAAGCACGTTTTTACAGTGGGTAAATCTCTACTCTCATACTGGACTCTGGCGGTACCTGGGCACGTACCGCCAGGCTGGATGCGCATGACATTTTCCGCGATCAAGTGCCTAAAGTTGCAAAAGTTCCAATCTCGTTAGCGAGCCCGAGACCCCAAAGCCGGACTGTTGGAGTCAGGTTGAAGTAACAACCCGAAGGCCGCTACCGAACACCCTTGGCCACCTTGCCTACCCGTATTGGGACGCGATACTGTGTCTATACATCCTTTGATGACACCTCAGGACCGAGAGACACCTCAATTCTTCCTAATAGGTGGATGACATAACGCTAGAAAAATTAATAGCTCGTTGGATGTCAATAGCCTTCTCCAACTCTTCACCACCTTACCAAAGACCCCTTCTTCTGATATCCCGCCTCATGATCATCACACAGAGTCCATCTCCTGTAGCCAAGCACGTCTATTGTTTGGTAATGCATATCTCTACCTACATACATAAGGTACCCGCCCACATACAGTATACCGAGGTGCCTGGGGTGTTGCATGTATTTGATCGTACAACATGAGTACCTCCCCACCAAACTACCACCTAACGCTGCACTTGGGTCAGTGGAAACTGCCAAGCAAAGGCGATACCCACCCGGACGGAGCAGCGTTCTGCTGGTTCTCCTGCTGGTTCTTTCTGCTCGAGTTCCTTGCTCGTTCGTAGCTGTTCCCACATCCTCTATTTATTATCAAACCATCCTGGCCAAACCGCTTCTTCACCTGGGGGTGACCTAGCGCCGGGACAAACTGCTTGTATTAACTTGCGATTCCCACATTTTCTCCGTATTCATTCTCTTATTTCCTCCCTCCCCTTCCCTTACACTCGACCTGTTGTTTATCAACCGCTCAGGCCCCGGGCACCGACACCGACACCTTTCAGCCACGTCTTTGTAATTCTTGTTGCATCCATCTGCCATTGAGTGTGGAATTCCTGTCGTTTCTTTAGTAATTGCAGAAGGAAGGACGACTTGGCGTTCAGCTTTAATGGCTTTAATCTCTAAGTCGTAACCTCCATACTTTTTCCCGGATTCAAAGAAATACATTTTCGTTTTTCCTCTTCGTGCCTCTCGCCTCATAGACATTGCTAGTCTAAGCCTCACCGCCAACAGCCAATTTTCGCCGGGAAAGGGGCCGGAACCCCTCCCCATCCCGTCGGTGTTGTCGCCAGTGTTTAAAGTACATCGTTGCGCGGCTTGAATCGGGTGGGACTCGACAACTTTGAGGTTCCATATATCGGATTCGCCAACCTTACAAGAAGCCATTGGCGCGTAAACACTTGTCGCATTAGAGTCTGTGATACCCCCCAAGGAGGAAACGAAAGAAAAAAAAATAATGAGTTCACCTGCTGCCGCTGCCCCGACGGGGTCTGCGCCGAAGGAAGGTAAGAAGAGGAGGGGAGTGGGCAGGGTCTTGTACCATGTGAAGACCGTCTTCAAAAGAGGTGGTCGCTCTAAGAAGGGGACTACGACGGAACCGGCGCCTTCTGAAGCGCTCATGAGGTATATTCTATCTCCCCTTACATCAGGTGAAGTTGGATATTGACAATCATCAAGTCCGCCTCCTGCCCCTGCTGCACCTCCAAAGCCGCGGTATGAGGGCGCCACCAAGATGCCACGGATACAGATTCACGAGGAGCGGGCGAAGAAGCTTGGGTCCAGGTTCGGTTTGGAGATTAAGCCAAGCGAATGGCATTCTACCGAGGGAGACGTGCTCCGGGTTGAGAAGTCGGTTCGCATGCGGATTCATAGGGAGTGTCATCGGTGTCATTCGGCCTTCGGCGCTGGCAATGAATGTCCCAACTGCGAGCATAAACGATGCAAGAAATGTACCCGGTATCCCGTCAGGCGTACCGAGGATGAGAAACAGGCCAACCGCGAGAGAAGAGAGGCCATCATTCGGAGACATAAAGAAAATGCTCCTATCCTCCCAAGCTACGACTATTCGGAGCAGATCATCCTGAAGCGCCCCGGCAAGGCAGGCGGACAAGATCTTGTCTATAAGGGGAAGCCTCGCATGCGGGTGAGAAGGAATTGTCACATGTGTAACAATCTGATCACGGCGCACACGAAACAGGCGAGGGTCTGTGATAACTGCGGTCACAGACGTTGCGCGGACTGCCCAAGAAATCCGTAAGTTTGTTAACTTATGACTAACTAAGCAACATCTAACTCTATATAGGGACGCCAAGAAGAAGTATCCATACGGTTATCCTAATGACGAGCCCGGTTCGACTTTCAAGGGAGTCCACGCCTGTCACGAATGTAAAAAGAAGTTCCCCGCCAATGTTGATGATGGAACCGAGTGTCGAAACTGCGGACACCTGAAATGTTCCGACTGTCCTCGAGTCAAGCCAAGGAAGGTCGAACCTGAGCCGGACCCCGATATCATGGAAAGCTTACGTCTTCATATGGAGTCGTTAAGGACAGTCGATATTTAACAGTTTCCAATGCACTTCCCCAGCCAAGGATGAACCCAGCGCGGATCTCAACATACCCAAATCTCCTCTACGAGCTAGTATTGCCTCGTAGCGTTATTCTAGGCCAGACAATCGTCGCAAACACCCGCATTCGAGAAAACTGTATATATATATATATATCGAACCTCCCCGACGAAAACCTCATGTGCAACGAATTACGATATGAGCCGCATTATACCACCATTCAGCATGCATTGCCATTTAAAACTTCTTATCATTCTTCTCTTTCTCATCATATCAAGATCGGCTAGACGGTGACGCTTTGGAAAGATGAATATTACGTTATTGTGTGCGAGTCAGGCTCACAGGGAGTTTGCGCTCAGTTGATACTAGTTTTGGCGCCAAGTCGCAAAGGCGAGGTCCTCCCCCAAGCCTATCATGTTACTCTCGCCACCTTTAAAATATATATGAAGCCAGATATTACGTTTATATCATATACATAACCAAATCTGTTGTCATCCTCGTTCTCTTGACATTCTGCTCCCGAGATCTACAAATTGAGAATTAAGGCCGTCATGATTTTTTTCATGATTTGATGAGAACCCCACGGCGCCTGGCCCGGCATAATCTGGTGTCACAATAGCCTTTCGTATTGGGCAATTCAAGCCGGCATTGCTGACTCTCCGACTTGCATTGCATCCTCGTTAAGTTAACCTTACCCTTCTTCCCCGCTCCAACTACCGCCCACTGTGACAAGAACTTGGGACTTGCTGGTGGTGGTAACACCGCATGTTCCTTCGATCACTCGCATGAAAAAAGCAACGAAAAAAAATATTTCATGCATCTTTCCGTTGGATGGGAATGCGGCGATTGCGATTATCAGGACATGTCCATTCAACGTTGCGTCCGAGTCGTACAATGTGATGCAATGTGATGCAATGTTGAAGTACCTAGGCTCACTTAAGCATCACTTCCTTGGCACGTTTGCTTGCATGAAAAAAGATGAAGAACTCGGCGCCCAGAACCCATACCCAGTCTGTTGGGACCATGACAAGCATGAAGCTGATGAATCTCAAGTCAGCAAAGATGACCCAACAGCGCGGCACCTCGCTTCTTCTCTGCCAGCGAGTCGCTTTCTTCTACATTCTATTCGTCCTCCTCGAGTCTCATCGGGCTCACAAGACGCGCTCGGGTTTGGCGCCCGCACCGAATTAGGCCGCGGTGCTTCCTCCGACAGCAACGCTACAATCGCCGAGCTTGGCCTCGGCGTTTCGAACGACGATAGGCAGACCGTGGCGGTTTCCAGGCTCCCGGTTAGGGCGTTTTCCAACTCCTTGGGACGACACAGAAAAAAGCAAAGCGGTATTCATGTGAACCAACAGTTCGGGGCGGTGGCTTTTCTCTAGCCTTTTCCGCGCTGGCGCAGTGAAACCAAACACGTGCATACTACCGTGCGCTTCACTGTGCGCTCGAGTATCTGCTGATGTACCTGCTAGGTAGTAACCCGAACGATCCAGAGATGCGAGATAGGTGCTGCGCAGAGCGTCTTAGCTGTCTAAGCGCCCGACTTTAGGGCGCTCTACGCTGAAGCGGCCACTGGAGCTATTGGAACTTTTGCTGGGGTACCCAGCTAGTTCGTCCTGCCTCGTGGTGCTAAAGCTGCTGACTCAAGCCTGACGAATGGGGACGGCGACGAGATCCCCTGATAGAGGAATCTACACTACGGCCTACTTGGTCCATAGTACGGAAGTACATGGTAATAGTAGGCCCGTACAGGGGGCTGCTGGAAAAGGGGGGCAAAACTCCTTCTTTGGGAAAACCTAAATTAGACGAACTTCCAAGGAAAAGAGGACAGGGGGGGACCCAGACAAATTTAGCAATCTGCTCCGCGCGCTACCGAAGAAGTACCTTTGTACCGTTCCATGCGGTGCCCAGTTTTACGCGATGTCGATCCGCGACCTTCCTACCCGCGCGACGAGCCAGCAGCAGTGCCAAGTGACAGGTCAGGGAACCAGGGAGGGCATGGAGGAACCGTAGGAACCCGGACCCGGCCGACCCAAGACTCCAAGACTGCCAGGATTCTCGAAGGAGGACCCGACAGTCTGGATCGCCTATCCCACATCTGTCTAGCGGGAATTTCGGAACTTCTCGTTTCGTTAATCTTCCGAGTTGCCTTCACGTCTTCTTGGTACCGAGGGCTGAAGGTGGCTAGCTTCCGGGCGTCGTGCGGAACGATTCCTCATTGAGATCGACGAGTTTGACAGTAAGCTTTTCCGCGACGACAAGGCATGATGAATTAACCCGAATTAGTCATGCCCAACCATCGGATTTTGCGATGGCAAGCCTCATGTCACAACCAAGCCCTCGAGCCCTCAAGCCTTCTTAACCCCGATGAGCTCACAGACGCGTGTCGTAGGTATGGCGTAAGGTGAGCACAGGACTCCAAGGGGTCCTTGATATTATCCGGACACAGGATTGGTCGGTTTAAGAGCATCAACGTGTGATGTCTCGCTTGCCCTAGACCATTGCGGCGATCAACATTTGCTGTTCTTCAACGCTATCGGCTTACTTCCGATATGCACGACGGGACCTAACACGAACCCTTGCGACCGGTCAAGTTCGAACGTGCGACCGTCTCACCGAGGCCACGTTGATCGCCTCACTCCCCCATGGGCATCGCGATGACAAGAAGGCGGGCAGCGGAAACTCCCGTCTTGTCGCCCCGTCTCGCTGAAACGTCACTTTTCTACAACCACAACCGCCGTCCCCTAGACCGTGACATCGTCTATCTTCGTTAACCGAAGTACATGACGGGTACGCACGAGAGTACCAACTTCCAAATGGATACAGGTGTGACACGATGTTATTCATTTGTGAGACAACTGCTTTAAACTCTTATCACGATTACCTAGCTACGCACTTACCATCCATACGTCCGTTTATGACAAGGCTCTTACATAAGGATATACATAGGAGGCTCGTGTTCTATCCTCTTCCAGTAATTACACCTCTTAGCTCAATCCGAGAACGGCAATTTATCATCTCGTTATGCTAGATCTGGAAATGCCGTGGTATATACGTAATACTATGTATTGCGAAAGACGTCGACACCGTGGGTCCTAGGACCTTCATAGCTCATACTGTCAGCTTCACACCGGTCCACTGCGGACCGGCTTCATATCATACCCTCCCTGACAAGTTCACGCGGGAGACCAGGCACTTGCCATCCATGCCAGGTTCATTTGTAAGCTAGTCGGAGGGATCGCACATACATACGCATCGTTAGACGCGGGCCGGAAGTGTCAAAGATAAATCCCGTAAGGCTCTTCCGCGTTAGTGCCATGTGACACCAGGCGCATGCGAACTAACTCCTAACGATCTAGCGGACGAGGCGAGGCGAGATGGGAGAACGGCACTAACTCGAGATAATAACAAGGCAGGTAGTTAAACAATCGCTTAGAATAACTAGGTATGTAAGTTGATAGACAAGCAAAACCGGGATAAAATCAGACAGGTCATCTCATCGAGACGAGAGGCCACTCTGTGATACATACTTACATATACCAACATGTAACATGCAACATACATGAACTAAAACTTGCAGCACGGGGAACCGAACTCGCCTGTCCCGATTCGTCCCTTTGCGCGGAAGTATGTACTATGTAAGCAACGCTGTAGCATGCATGTTGCGTTTGCCCACTCGTCTACCACCACTACCCGCTATGTAGGTATGATTCTGCACTTTGCATTCTGCACTTTGCATTCTGCATTCTGCATACGTAGGGCTCAGCAATCCATAACCTCGGAGCAGCGAGGCTAGCACCGCCGCCGCCACCGCCGCCGCGACCCAGGGTGGTGGCCGGCTCCTCTTTCCCTCGACCCAGTTCGTCGGGTCGCCCTCGCATGTGTGTAGCAGCGCGGGATGAGTTACACTTTGTGTACCCAACACACGGTCATGCTGACAGTAGCGTTCTGTCATACGTCGATTACTCGGCTAGCAGGTAGTTAGTTGGTTATATGCGCGCATACGTGCGTTGACTTGCTCGCTCTCGGTGTTGGGTATAGCGGGGACTGCTGATAGGAAAGTAGGAAATTAGGTAAGGTCGTAAGGTCATTATAATGTGACTCGTCAGGAAAAGGAATCATGGTTGACGGTACCATGTCAGTGTTGATGCCCAACTGATGTCATGGAAAGAGAATGCGCCGCTAACGTCAAGTCTAATGATGAGTGAAAGGGGTCATGAGACCGCAAAGTGGACTATTCTTCGGTTCGAAAGCACTAAGGGCTTATCCTGGATGCTTGTCTCATGAGGGCCTGTTGAGCATTTTGTACTCGACTTTTGTTTCCCGTTATCTGTAAAGAAAATATTACTAGTTAGATCTTTCAGAACCTATTATGGAAGGGTTATTAGGTATTCTAATATAAGAAAAGTGAGATTCCTAGGTGACGACGGGAAAGCCAGATTCTAGCTATAATGACACATTTAACGACAGACCTCGGTCTATAAGGATTTACGTTCACTTTATAGGTTACCTGTCATTGAAGGAGCGAGGTAGTTCGTACGAGATTACAGTTAGGAGTCAATGCCGAGGCAGAATATTTTCTCATTACTCTTATCCGAACGGATCGCATCTTCCCGTGCCTGGGCTCATTGATACCCCCCCAACTTGTCCCGTATGAGGTTTAACTAGTAAAAAGCCTTCTAGACGAACACCGATTTGGGCAGGCCATGCTACCCAACATTGCATCCCTATTTCCGACCCTCGTTCCAAGGACGTAGTACCCATGTGCTATCCACCACAAAATGAAGGCTGAAATGATAGGGCGAACCCCTCAAGTCTCAAGCCCACTCTACAACACGAGGTCCGAGGGATAGGACAGTGTCGAGTGGAACGGCTCCGGCGACAGCATCTAGGCGTGACTTCTTCCTACCGATGTAGGAGCCTCTGGAGTCGAAGCGGTTGTTCAGAGACTTCTGGATAGGCGGGATCAGTCCGTTCTGCAAGTACTGGTTCCAATCCGGGTTGAGCATGGGGCCCAGCTTATGGGACTCGTAGAATCTGCCTCGGATGGAACCCTCGGGTTTCGTGACGTTCGCTACGATGGGGACCCAATCGAAGTGTGTTCCATGCGCCCTCTTGACCTCGTCTCTGAAATTCTTCTCGCGGCGCATAGCCGCAGGAAGCTGATCCAGGTTAGGCGAGTGGTGTGGCGAGGCAGTCTCTTGCAAGAGCCAGATGTCACCGTGGAACAATAGGTGTTCTCCTTCCTCCGTCCTCTGGATCACAAGATTCTTCAGGACCATGGCAAAGGTGAATTCATGGTTATCCCACTCTGGGTGTTCGTGTTGTTCGAGGCGTACTCGGATCGCTTCGAATATACCGACCTTCTCACAGCCGAGGAATACGCCGCCAAAGCCCTGCTGATGGGGTGTGGCGTGTGGATTCATTATGGGGTTGAACACAGAGTAGGAATGGTCGACACGGGTCGCGGCTATCTTGGAAGCCTCGAGGCTCAGAATCTCCCCTCTCATCTTGTCGTCGACTTGTAGTCGACTTTCCACCACATCCCACGGCACATTCTGCATGGGTTGCTCGGCTATGGTCTGGAGACCGGGGGTAATAGCAGGAACGCTGAATGTTAGAAATGGTCGCATATCGGCCTCTAATCGTTCAACATCCTCGATAGGTCTAAAAAAGTGAGAAAGCGGCTTGATCATACTCCTTCTGGAGAAGGGAGTAGCGGGGTCTCCAGGTAGGTTCTGGATGATGATGCCAAGGCGAAACGCTTCTTGAACCTTTCTGTACCAAACAATTTCCCCTTCCCTGAATAGGAAAGATTCGTCGATCTGAGGCTGTACGATATCCGGCACAGGAACTGGAGCTGCTTTCGTGGTCGAGGGAGTAGAGCCGGCCTTCTTTCTCGAAGCCTTGGGGGCAACGCTGGGGGGAGCAGATGGAGCAGGGGAAGTAGCGGTAGCAGGGGGAGGAAGGTGAGCTAGTAGAACTGGTGGCGGGCCTCCAGGTGCAGCTGGTAGAGCTGGTGACTGGCGTCTAGGTGCAGCTGAAGGGCCTCCGGAAGAGCCGCCGGAAGGGAGAGAAGTAGCCATAGTTGGAGTTCCCGCGGCCGGTGGTGGTTCCGAGCCGGTGCTTTGAGGCGTGCAAAGCTTACAACCGCAGTTTTTCTCCTCTAAGTTGGGGGTAGTGATCAACCACATAAGGTGATCGATGAATTCGCTCGGGGATTTAAAATACTTGAGAGGGGGTGGTTTGGTCTTCCTGTTCGATGCCTGGGCCTCTCCTTTGTCATCTGGGTACCCGTACAGGTAGTAGTCCTGGCGATTCCCTGACACATCATCTGTAAGTAGACATCTGATATGTAGTTGGGTTGACTTACCAGGACCAACACGGTTTCGAGCTCGGAGATGGTAGTGCTCAGGGAAACCTTCCAACTGGAATTTGTGTCCTGGAGGAGGTTAGCATGATTTATTAGTTGGTCAACGATTGACTAACTTGCGCCTGGATAGAATTGGTCGCCTACCATTTCTCCAAGCTTGCTAAGCCAGAGATCGGCTCCTCCATCCGTGGGCTTGTGCACAGCTGGGAAGCGAGTTTCTTCAAATGCCTTCCCGTCGCTCAGCGTGCAACGAAAGAGGCACAGGTCATCGTCAGGACCTTGGGAGTCTGAAGGGCTGCCCATTTTGCAGTAAGAGATATCGGTTTCTCTGGGCGCAATGAAGTCGGTGATCTATCCACCTGTGGGACCAGGTTGTTGAGGGAAATAGAAGGAAATTGTTTGTTCATGTGTAGTAGCTGTTGACTGTAGACAACTAACGAACTGTCGATGTTAAGGCTTGTGAACTTGATACCTGTAGCATTTAGAGCAGGCAGTTGATAGAGGTAATGTAAACGAGCGACGGACTTGAGGAATAGGTGTATGTGCCGGATATCGTCTTGTAGAAAGCAGTTAAGGAACAGGTTAATAAGGTGCACATAGAGGTACCTTAGGTAGGTAAAAACTTTACGTTCTCACTTAGAGGCTCAATGTAAATGAGGTATGCACAAAGACGCTACTACCAATCGGAGGTTTGGGACAGCCTGCAAGCAAGTGCTACCTCAGATACCAGCTGCCGAGGCACCTGGTAGTTACGCGCCACACGCTGACGGAGGCTAAGGCTGTCATTGTGGCTTTATGAGAAATGCTGAATTTCGGAAGGCGGTGAGCGTTATGCCGCTAATCATTCTACTCTGATAAACCTGAGTAACATTTGAATCCTTTATTTCAAATTTTTTAAATATGTATTATTTGGAAGCGTATATTAAGGCGGTTCCATCAATTCTAACTACAGGGGCAGAAAGGTGGCTAGCAGTTGACGAGGGCAATACGTGGTACCTCTTATCTTGACCTAACTGACCTAATTCGATTGACCTGACCTGACTTGACTCTATCAACTGACTGACGGACTGATTCAATAATTGATTGTTTGGACTGATTGATTGTTACGTGATGCCCCTGGCCTTAGACTCATTTACTAATACTTACATCTATTTTCCATAACAACAAACAACAAAAACCAAAGCGACAACAGCGAAATGAATGGATAGGCCTTAAGGTAAATATAAAGGCAGAATGCCTCTATATTTGCAAAGAAATACGAAAAGGCTCAGCGGTGAAGGTGACCAGCCTTGGTATCTGATGGCAGGCTTATATAATCCAATGAACAACTTGCGCTCAACTCGAACTCCAAAGATTGCGAATCTTGAAACTGAGGGCAGATTACCATTGGTGGCATATCTGTTACCGAAAACAAAGACGTACTGACGAGTCAGCTTGGTGGTAGTAGCATCGACTTGGAATGTATCCTCGGGCTGGACGCGATCGCTCGTGTTCGAGACCGATGTAGAACTCTTCAGACCTCGCAAGAACGAGCAATTCCTGCGCCTTGAGTGGTTCTTCTAAGCTCTTCTATTTCGCCACATCGGAGACTTATAGATATATTCCTCTGTGCCGGCAACTTCTGACGTCTCGTGCCCCGGGTTTGGGTTGCTTTGAGACTGAGATGGATCAAGCCGGGATGAGCGATGCTGAGGGAGCACAAAGCATATTTAAGAAGGGCCGTCATATGTTTATAGCCGGTGACATTCCCTGGTATCCTATTCGACATATCCAATCATATTTTATATCACCGTCGCTGGAGGCCCCTCATCTGCAGTCAACATCGGCTTTATGGAGTTAACGGAGCCAAGCCGGGATCCTCCCGCTCGATGCGATCTTTATGCATTCGCGATAGCCTCATGACGCCAGCTGCGGCCGCTCACTACCTATTCCGTGTACGTAATGTTAGCGCTATAAGTGTAGCCTAAGAGGTTAGTAGATGTTACAAGTGCCGTCACGGTTCCATCCCCTAGCAAATTTATGAGGCTCGTGTATGCATGAGAATGAAGCCACCCGGCGATATAGTGACTAAGCCCGAGAATATGCAGAGAAACTTCGATCACACCATGATAAAGGCCTCTACAACTGTGGCGCTGGCGTCAGCGATACGGTCGTGGATCCTCAACTATCCTGTATAAGAGCTTGAAGAGGGCGACGACGAACGATTCAGGTTTGGCGTTAACAAAGTATCTCAACGCACTACAGCACAGAGAAGACATACTTACCTAGTCCGGGACGATTAGATTAACCCGATAATATCAGAAAGAAGTTATAACCTACCAGCAACAATGGCTACTTACGACAGAAACACCGAAGGACTCACTCTCGTCCACAAGTTTGCCGACCAGGTAAAAGGGAGGACTTGTAGGTCTATGTCTTGAACTTTGCGAACACCATATGCTGATATCCTCTAGTTCTCCTGACCGGTCCTACCCCTGGCGGAATCGGTGCTGAGACGGTCATCTCCCTCGCCGCCGAATCCCCTGCGATGATCATCCTCGTCGGCCGATCCCAAGAGAAGGCCCAGGCCACCATCGACGCCATCAAGAAGGTCAACGCCGGCGTCAAGACCAAGTTCGTCGAAGCCGACCTCGCCTCGCTCAAGAGCGTGCGCAAGGCGGCGCAAGCCATCCTCGACGACGCCGAGATCGCCAAGATCGACGTCCTGATCAACAACGCCGCCGTGATGGCGTGTCCCTTCCAGCTGACCGAGGACAAGCTCGAGCTGCAGTTCCAGGCCAACCACCTGGGCCACTTCGTCCTGACGAACAAGATCATGCCCAAGATCCTCGCGGCGGGTTCCAGCGCGCGTCTGGTCATGCTCACGAGCTCGGGGCACCGGTACACGGGGGTCGACTTCGAGGACCCGAGCTTCAGCAGGCCGGGCACGTACAGCGAGTTCGCGGGATACGGGCGGTCGAAGAGCGCCAACATCCTGTTCGCGGTGGGGCTCAACAAGCGCCTGGCATCGCGCGGCGTGCGCGTCTTCGCCGTGCACCCCGGCAGCATCTTGACCAACCTGCAGGAGCACATGAAGAAGCTGGACGGGCCCGAGCTGGCGGCGGTGATGAATGACGTGGCGCTGAAAGTCACGGGGAAGACCATCGACGAGGCGAGGGACGCCGACCCCTGGAAGAACCTGCAGCAGGGCTGCTCGACCACAATCCGCGCCGCCCTGGACCCCGACCTGGCCAAGGAGGAGGGCGTCTACATGCACGACACCGTCCTGATCACAGATCCTAACTGGGTCAAGCCGTGGGCGACGGACCCAGAGCTCGCGGAGAAGCTGTGGAAGATGAGCGAGGAGCTGGTTGGTGAGAAGTTTGATCTCTAAGCCATTGGTAGAATGTCTGTTGCTTCCAAACCGCTGGATATATCTGTATATTTGTAAACTATGAGACTGTCATCAATACAAACCGTCCTTTTATTTGTATATTCTCAATTCTGAAGTTATTGAATACCTAGCGTATATGATCGAATGCTTGAAGTTGAAGTTGAAGTTGTACAATCTCCTAACCTGGAGCGGTCCTCTCACTACAGTCAGGGGTCTGACCTATAAGCCACACCGGTGTAAATACATTATACTCTTTAAGCGCATACACCAGAGCGTCTCTCCACCATCAAACATTGAACCCCTGGAACTTCAACCTCGAACATCCATAACTTCCGAGGCGAGTAGCGAATTGCGATACCACATCGCTCACTCGCGTAGGACAAAATGTTGTCCTTTATACTAATACAGAACCGACAGTAAGTTGTCCTCACCCCTTGAATAAGCTCTTCCTCTTCAATTCATACTCAATCGAACAAACTCCTACTTCACCCGCAACACACCATACCTACTATACTAACCCTCACCCTCACCCTCCCAGAGGCAAGACGCGACTAGCGAAGTGGTACGTGCCGTACAGCGACGAGGAGAAGATCAAGCTCAAGGGGGAAGTGCACCGACTAGTAGCGCCGCGCGACCAGAAGTACCAGTCCAACTTCGTCGAGTTCCGCAACTACAAGATCGTGTACCGGCGCTACGCCGGCCTCTTCTTCTGCGCCTGCGTCGACACCAACGACAACGAGCTCGCCTACCTCGAGGCCATCCACTTCTTCGTCGAGGTCCTCGACGCCTTCTTCGGCAACGTCTGCGAGCTCGACCTCGTCTTCAACTTCTACAAGGTCTACGCCATCCTCGACGAGGTCTTCCTCGCCGGCGAGATCGAGGAGACTAGCAAGCAGGTCGTCCTCACCCGCCTCGAGCACCTGGATAAGCTGGAGTAGCGAAACCCAAGAAACAATGGGGCGGTGGTAATTACCATGGGGAAGGAAACAAGACGAGACGACATGCTGTATAAGTGGCTTGAGGATGTAAGATAGGTCTTGGAGGCCCGTGAATATCTACCTTTCCAGGCAGAGGAGTCTGGCGTCCTTGGTAAACTTGGCATTGGCAGGCATGTCACTTTTTTTTTTTTTCACACGAGCACGCGAGAGCGTTCGATCACAAGCATATTTTCAATCGTGAAGCAAGCACTAGATTGGCCTTCACACGCGAGGGCAGACGGCCTAGCAACACTAGACGGGTTGAGAAAGCAACTATGTCTTGTTAATTATGTATGGATTAAAAATATAGCTACCTATTTAGGTACGTTATCAATATGGAGGACGGTTGTTCGCCCAATCTCGATTAAAACGCACGACGCAACATCTGTCGTCCTCAAAATCCTCCACCCTTTTGAAAATTAACCGCAAACTGAATCGAATCTTTTGACGGAGTGACATCCGTACGAACATCTCGATAGATGCTTGAGAAGTCTGGCGACGAGTTGTGTTGATGATAAGAGCAAGGCGAGAAAGCCCATAGGACCGACTGATAGGATGGCGGCCGGGCCTGGTTCTGCCTCGATTTGACTGCCTTCAGCCGAAAAGCAAGTGGTTGTTCGCAGAGCAATTGGTCGGAAAACATCCATCCGAAACGGTGTGGCCCATTCCGCGGGGAATCCTCGATGGACAATAAAGATAAAAATGCAATGAATAGCATCCGCATTTAGCGCGTTACCATCTGGCCTCTTCGCATCAGATCGACTTTGAAGCATAAAAAATACTCCGGAAAATATCTCGGGATCCTGCTGCCAGCACTATGTCGTCGTTTGTCTCCTTTGCGGATCGTAATAATTAATATAATGATCCATCGAAGTCATTAGGCCGGGGGTTCGAGGTGCTAATATCGTTTGGGTCTCAAACTTAGGGCGAGTGTAGGCTGATAGGCCTGTTCGGACATCTGGATAGCGGTCTGCCTGATGGCTTTGCTGCCGATGATGGGATTCAAGCGACCTCTGAAGAGGGCAACAACCTCAGGTCGGAATTGCGGCTCATGAACTTCCTGATACATGATTTCTGATGATTTATCGGTGTCCTCAGAAGCATCAATGTCTTCACCCTCATCTCCGTCGATGCTCATCTTATCGTCGAGTTGGTTTGTAGCATCGCTCCTAGGAATAACATCATGCTGGGTCAACGGAACTTGTGCTTCGTCCCGGAGAATCACAGTCGCTAGGGCATCAAGGAATGCGTTTGCTTCCTTAATAGCTTGGTCTGCGTCCATCAGTATATGTTCGGTGTCTGATGATAATCTCGCAACTTCATCCTTGCTCTCGTCAGCATTAGCCTCTCCTGGATCAGAGCTGATAGGTTGCTTTGATGTTTCCTGGAGGGCATCAGTATCCATGAATACGTTATTATCGTATGCAAGTCTACCCTCCTGCGCATTCGCTCTAGCCCTGCTCAGTTCCTTATACGAACGAGGCCGTCGATCTCCGCGGTCGCGAGTGGGGGAGACCTGGCGTCTCCTTGGTTGATATTCTTCGAAAGTGTATTCACGAGGAGACAACTCTCTGTGACGCGTTCTGCGAGTTATACGCTCGCGGGCCGACCAAGGCGAGACGCTGCCGCGATACGGGGATGGCTGGAACCCCTCACTAACATCACGGGACCAGTGGCCCCCGTGAGGGCTCCCATCCGGTGTGTAGATGTCATGCCGCCGAGGATGTTCCGCCGGGGTTCGGGAACGACGTCGAGGAGGCGGAGAGGACGATCGACGATCTCGAAAGCGGGAGTTGTCGGCCAGCGTAGGCGTTCCTGGCTGAGCTGCAATGTGACCACGACGGTTGGTTAGAGATGTCAAGGTCGTGTTCTGAGGGCACAAGGTTGCATAATGTTGGCCAACGGTCTTGCAGTGCTCACATCGGTAGTAAGGGTTTACTGGAGCTATATCCCGGCTTGGATCGAAATTGGTCGGGCATAACTGGATCCAATGTCCTGTAGCTAATATCAGCAATTATAATCTCTCCCCTTCATGCGATCGCCTCACCTGGTACGTTGCAACGGTAACAGATATAGTTATCCGGGGGAGGGCCGTCGAGCGGTGGAGGGAGGACGGTCCATCGTGACTGCAATCCGGGTATATCATGCGCACCTGCTCGGACAGGATCTTTAGAAGACGAATCCATTGTCTCCTGGATTGGTGTTGCACCCTCTTCTAGGATCTTAGTCGGTCCCTTCCTGTTCTCCTCGTGAGTATCGATGATATCCTGGGTAAGGCTACCACTTGAGGCATTCCTTTGGCCTAGCGGAATAACATTAGCTCCTGTCTTTTGCTTTCCTCCTCCGACTATCCATGATGGAGTCAACTCCTTGTCAATAATGTCCAAAGAGGCCGGGGGGGCTTGTCGTCGGCCTGGGCTTGATGACATTAAAGACGAGTCGTTCTCTCGGTCCGAACCAAGCCTAGCCTGTCCAAGCAGCTCCTGGAAGTCTGACTGGACTATCTGGTACCTTCTTCGGTTTGCGGGATTCTCGGCAATGTCTTTAGTCTGCCATTCTTCGAAAGCCTTTTCTACCTCACTTTCGCTGAATGGTTCCAGCTGTAGATTCCCGCCTGTCAACAGCAGGTTCACGAAGTCCGATAACAAAGACTTCTGTATGTCCTTCTTAATCTGCTCATGGAACCACTCCATCAGTATCTGGAGTACGCAGTTCTTGAGTAGTTTGTCAGGGTGAATGTGGGTGATCCTGTCCTCGAGTTCCTTTAAGGTGAGACTAGCTAGGTCGTCCAGACCCAACTCTCCCAAGTGAGGATGAGGCTCCATGGTGGGACTGGTAGGTTTCAAGATCGCATATCGTTACAACCGGGTATCGAATTCGCAATGGCAAGAGCCTGCGTTATAGAAGTGGGTGTAGGATAGAATGTCGGCCTGGATGGGGTGTGAGTAGCGGTCAGTTGCTATCCGTGTTTGCGCTGCGATGCATCCGAGCTGCAGGTCTCGAGGTGTAGGTACGAGGGAGCTCTAACCTCGGAGTGCGGAACGCCACCTCAAGTGGAAACGTCGGTAGGTATATGGATCTGAGAAGCATAAGGTCCGTCGATTTGTAGAAGGTATGTGTAAGGGGACTTTGAAGTGAAAGAGGGTAAAAGTTGATTACTGCCCGTCACTTCTCGGGTTGGGTGCAGATGTGAATTCAAATATTGTGGATGGATCTGAGGAGGAAAGAGCGACGTTTAATGTCAGGCTATTCTTATTTATAAATGCCGATTAGCTACTACTTTAGCTATATCAGGTAAGTATAGGTGCGTTAGCATGATGGCGAGGTACGTGACCGCCCTGAGATACACTTCCAAGGTTATTATAGTGTCATTACCCTACGTGCCTTCCCAGACTGCCAATACGGACTGGTTACCTAAGTACCCTTGGGTCTAGTTACAAACTGAGGCTCTTTATCCTATTGCCTGGTAATTACATGTAAGTAGTTGTTTGTATCAAGTTCTCTGCAGTAACCTGTAAACACTCAAATTATGACTATTATAACGCGGGCCTGTTTGTTGTTTTATATAAGGACAAGGAATCATTGTATTGGGATATGTAGGGGAGGGTTCAGATGTAACGGACAAGTCCAGGTATGTGTTCACAGTGATTGTGGTAGTCAACGTAGGTACCTATAATAAGGGGGGAATCGTGAGATGAAATTCATGGAGGAAACACACGCAGCCCACTCTGAGGGCGAACTCCTGATGTTATAACTGACCAGGCAAGTCACCGCTTCAAAGCAGCAAAACGAGCTGTCAATTCGTCAAGACCAGGTATACCATCACCTTTCCTATCGTCACTTTTCTTTGATATACCAGCATCAACCATCTTCTTGCTGGGCTTCAGTTCCACCGAGTTTAAAGTAACTCTGGGGTGAGGATTATCCGTGGAGGGGCTTGGCGGATTGACATGCAGAGGGATATCCTGTGCTAGGGATCGAGGAGGTGTGGCATGGCTCAAGGTTTCTCTGGCTTGCGCTGCTTTACTGTCAGAAGGCAGAGCCGATTCAGGAACTTTCTGTGCTTGGCCACTGCTTGGGTTATCGTCCGCGTCATCGTCCACAAACTCCGGTGGATCGCCCAGATCTTTGGGTCGCTTCGGCCAATCGACTCCATACGCCCTCGCGATCTCTTCAAGGTAACCCTGAACGAGTTCTTCTCGTGGAGGAGTGACGCTTAACTTCTTGATGACTTTTGGAGAGACCTTCTGATCCGAGTTCTCCATGGCAGAGAGCACGAACTCCTTGCCGTACTTCTCAGCGAGGAGAGCACGCACCTGCTGCAGTTCCTTAATTTCAGTCTTCGGCGCAGCATATATGACACTCTTCACTGCTTCCTCCAACCCCGGATCACATGTCTGGCCCTCCAGTAGACCGGCCCGTGCTAATAACAATTCACAGTATAACTCGAGGATCTCGTGGAGTTCGGTGGTGATGTCAGATCGAATAATATTCTCGACTCTTATCCTCGCCGACTCGACCTTGCCTACTTCCAATAGCTGAGCCATTGCTCTCCTCTGCGTCTTCCCCATTTGCTCATCACGCTGCTGTACCATGCGCAGTCTCGCGATGGACAGCTTCAGCTGGACTTTCAGCTTCGTCTGCGGGGTCAGTTGTTGGTTAGCGTCCAATGTGCTGTGACGGGATAAGCGCATAAAGGGAAACGGAATGGATAGCCAAAAAGTGAGCTTACGATTAGAGTCGCTGACGGCGGCATGTTGAATAGGACGTAGCCCGAAGGCTTGTGAATCTCTTTTATAAGATATGGTGATGGTTGTACTTGAAGTGTGGGATGATCACTGAGGTTGACGCTAAATATCTGACTGGGAACCCCGCGATTGCACATGCAGCTACTGTTGATAGGATCTCCATCAAAGAAGTTCTAGTACTTATTATCTGACTACTTTTGGGTGTCTATCCATGTATCGATACGCGCTATATTAGAGCTCAGCCACCCCCTGTTAGTGTAACAGTCACACAAAGCATCCAAACCAAGATCGGTTGTTTTGATATGTTGCGGGATGATATCATTTGTGGAGTGCTAGGGTGAATAGGGGAATTGGGGTAGGGTGGGGGCGCGTTAATCATTGCTACCATTACCGTGTGGCTTTTTTAGCTACAAGCTTCAAGTAAAGAAACACCACAAGATCGTACATGAGGTGGGTTGTTAATTAGTATGATTCGGTAGGACATGGTGATTGTCACTATCTAGGCGCGTATGTACGTGGTTACTCAGCCAATGTGCTGTAGTACCACCGCGAAAGAGTCTTCAACAACTCCATCATCCCCGACCCACTCGCATCGGTCTACTTGACACCACCATGAATCGAGCGAAACGTCGGCCACGGCTGGATATCATACTGGGACTATCGCAACAACCATGGCAATAGTTCATCGTTGGGTACGGAGGCTGCAGCGCCAGTTTCAACAATGGCTGGCCTCGGTCAAGTCGAACCTTCAGAAGAACAATCTCTGGAAGAGGATAGTCAAGAACACTATTTGCACTACTATCAATCTAATAATCGGGATCATCCCGGCTGTGATAGCTGTATATGGCTCGTCAACGTTTCTCGGTGCTATGGCCTCAGTATTTGGTCATCCTGGACAACGATTTGGCCAGATGGCTGAAGTCCTGATCCTCATTATCCTTGGAACCTTTGTCGGGGTCGGTTGGGCTGTTTTAGGACTTTACCTTTCTAGCCTCGCCTATCAGACCAATATCGAAGCAGCCTGGGCTATCAGGGCCGTCTTCTTCACTCTGGCATTGATTCTCCATGGCGTCCTACGTTCGTCGGCACCTAGACTATTCATGTTTGTGTTTTTCTTCCTGCTCGTCAATATCACCGTTTTGACGAGTACTTCCGTTGCGGTTTCATCTGCTATTGTTACGCATATAGCCTACCCAATTCTTACGGCCATTGGTGTCATTATACTTGTGAACGTCACAATCTTCCCCGAATTCTCGAGCGACTTCCTCGGCAGGTCTACGATAGAAACACTATGCGCGACTATCAGCTGTTTCCAAGAGTCTGGAGACTGGTTCATGTCCGATTCCAAACAAGCCGAGGAAGGGGATGCAGAGAAGAAAAAGGCGGCTTCGATGACATTGCGGACTAGGCTGATAGCTTTGACCGAGAAGAAAACAAAGCTGAGGGCTCAGCTTGGTAGCTGTAAGAAAGCCCAAGCAGAGTGCAACTTCGAGCTGGTGTTTACGGTCCTTCCTCCGCGTTCCTTGAAGCCGGTCAGCATGGATTCCATGTCTCGCCTCGTTCAAGTTACTTTATGTCTTATAAACGCTTGTGAGAGCAAATATGCGCTAGCGGGACACGAATACGGAGAGAAAGAGCTGGAATCTACGGACGAGAAAACCTCTGACAACGAAGACTCCGAACACGAGTCAAATTCTGGTTCAGATAGTGACTCTGAAAGTGACAGCAACGATGAGAAGTCTGAGAGCAAGACGAAAAAGAACCGGCAGAAATCCAAGTACGCAAAGAATCTCGAGCTAGTTAAACCAATTCGAGAAATCGAGTCTGGTGATATTGAACTCCTAGAACACATTCTTGGTCAGGTTCGTGGCCCAGCCAAGGTCTTACAAGAGAACGTACAAGCAGCTGTTTATGTCATCACATCTTGTTTAGCTTACTGTTACGATGTACCGCGTCTCCCTTCGGGTGCACCGACACCCAAGGGTATCACCATGCAAGAAATCGACCTCCGAGTCGACATGTTTGCACAAGCATTGGCGCAGTTTGACCAGGACTCCGCAGCTGCTCTAGAGCATGCGGCCTCCATAGAGTACGGGCGGAAATCAAGGGTACGTTGCAGCATATGCAAGCGAACTTTGTAAATTCTCATGTCCACTGTAACTAATTTTAACTATAGGGTGATATTATGCCTAGGATGGAGACGCACTTGATATCCTCATTCTTAATCAGCGTGCGACAAGCAGCAGCCCAGATCATGGACATGCTGCGGCACTCGAGAACACTTGTCGAGCGAAGACAAGCAAGGCATGACCGCCGGCGGCTCTATTGGCCAAAGATTGGCTGGAAGAAGTGGCTGACCAGCGGTGGTGAGCGTGACATAAACGCTCTCCCGGAGAATGCAAGAAAAGAAGCCAGAACTGGTCATGGTATCAGGGAAGATCCAGGAGGACGCGGTGACGACCCAAACGACAGTCACGAGCAGCTACTACGAAACCATAGGGACGAAGAAGCTGGCAACCCTATTTCGAAGCAATCTACAATTCCAGAGAAAGGCCACATTCCAAAGCGGAAGGGCCCCACAAAGTCGGAAACGAGTAACATTATGTGGTTACGTGGGCTAGCCGCCGACACGGTTGAGTTCTTTGCCGATTCGGACGATCTTGCTTTTGCTCTGAAAATGTGTATAGCAGCATTCCTAATCACGTGGCCTGCGTTCGTACCAACATGGAATGCATGGTTCAACTCAGTTCGTGGTTCATGGGCGTCTCTTCAGCTGGTTCTCGTCTTTGAAGTCTCAGTGGGGACTTCGTTCCAGGGGTTCTTCCTCAGAGCATTCGGGGTGGTGTTTGGCTGCGTGGTCGGCTTCCTCGCTTACGAAATCGGACAAGGGAACCGGGTCGTCGCCATAGTGGTTTTGGTGTTTGGTATTATACCATCATCGTATATCCACCTAGGTACGCCTTACGTTAAAACAGGCATTATCTCGATGGTTAGCATGTCGGTAGTTGGACTCGGTAAGTTTCAAAGTCCTCGATTCAAGTTATCTATTCTAATGCGGGACTAGCAACGGTACTTCAACCGGGAGAGGAAACATGGGAGATATTTGTTAAGCGTATGGTCTGTTTTCTCATCGGTGGTACGGTGGCCCTTTTCATCGAGATGTTTCTATTTCCTGTCCGAGCTCGAGATAGACTTGTCGAATCGTTGGCTTCGAGCATCCAGCAAATATCGCAAATGGAAGGCTCGGTAGCCGTAGGCGTCGACTCGGCCAAAAATATCGATATCAAATCCAACTCACTCAACGAGAGCTTCAAGGACGCCAAGGAAAAGGCCGAGCAAGCTCTTACTGCCGCACGTACATTCCTACCATTCTGTTTGACGGAGCCTCGGATTAAAGGCAGTTTTAAGGGGCAAGCTTTGATATACGGCGAGATGACCTATGTTCTATTTCAGATCATTGACCGCATGGATATGATGCTGCACCTCCGTAAAGCATACGGGAGTAGCGTGCTTGAAGAGCTGAACGCCGAAGTCCTACCTTATCGTCGCAACGTAGCGGCTAGTATAATGCTCACCCTCTTCGCCGTCCACGAGGCCCTGACGACACGGCTACCTCTCCCACAGTTCCTGCCGTCGAGCCGTGTGGCTCAGCTACGATACATTAGTCGAGTCCGCGAACTCCTGCTTGAGCGTGCTGCTAAATCGGCATATAACAGCGGTGTCAATAGCCCGGCCACTTCAAACGGAGGTTCCATCCCGCTTCAAGCACACATTCTAAAGTCAATGACTCAGCAGAACTTTCTGTCTTGGAATGCTGGCTCAGCGGGTGTGAGTAAGTGATTTTCCCCAGCTACCATTTACCCCCTTCTCCCTAGACTCTAGAATATATCCTTTGAACCCACTCAAGAATACCCATACATGGATATACGCAGCATCAAGGCAGACAAACCCCTGTCCAACATACACATTTGCTAACGTCGTGTGATCCAGTGGAGATTATCGAGTACCTAGAAGAACTGGTAGATCTTGCAAAACTTTTAGTCGGGGTCAACGCGTTCCGAAGCGGGATGCTGGAACGACCTAAGTTCCACGAGTACGTGAGGAAGATCAAAGAGCGCGAGTCAGACCGAGCGACCGCGTCGGCAGCTGCCGCCGAAGCCGAGCAGCAGGAAGTCCAGAAGATTAAGAGCCTATCCGGTGCTAGCTTCGTGCGGCGCAGGCGGGGTTTCACGCTCGGGAAGGCGTCGTCGCATCCCACAGCTACTGGCGCGGCTGTCGGTGTAGGGTCTGGTAGCGGTGGTATGTTGAAGCGCCGGTCTACTGGGTTATGGGGCGGCGACGGGGCGACGGATAACGGTGAAGACGAAAAAGACGTGGTGGAGGATCTGCCGATGAGCCTACAGCGGGTCATGACGAAGCGGATGGAAGGGAGGCAGCGTGAGAGGTTGGCTAGGGGAAGGGGTAGGAGGGACTCCGATGATCCCAAAGGAAAAGGTCCACTCATCAGGCCAGTCAAGACTTGGGCATTGTAGAGATATGGGGTTGCATTCACGTTACATCGCGTGGTCTGTTATAGACATTTAGAATATGTTCTTAGCGTTGCGAAGATGAAAAGGGTTGTCCTAAGCATGAGTAGACACAAAAGCAGCCACAGTTAGATATTTGAAGTACCAATTTGGTCTGACCTTGAGGGATTCTCTCCTTTCTCCGCTCTGTGAATACGAGGGCGTCTTTGCGGGCGAACTTGGGGACTTCCACAGCTTCACTATCATCTTGAAGACTCACAACATTATGGGCGTGCTTTTGTGTCTTTTCGATGTCGAGATTCGGCAAGAGCATGACTATCTCAGGTATTTTATATAAGGTATGCTCTCAAGATCAGGCAAGGAAATCAACGAAGTAGTCTATCTATCGCAGCCTAACGATCCTACAGTTCTCTATTTCCGTCATAAGCCATAGCTAAGGTGAGAAGATAAAAGGGGGAAAGCGGTTCCATAACCGCACAATCCACCAACAAACAAACTAATAACCGACCAGTATACCTAACTAACAACCACCGCAGCCCTTCCCACCACCATGTTCTATCTCGGGCTCAGTTGCTAGACTCAGTCGTAGTATTACTCACATGGCACAACTCCATGCCCTTCAGACCCTCCAGATTCCTCAGCAGCGGAATAATCTTCGGGAACTCCTCGTGCCCACGGGCCTTCATATGCGCCTCCACACTACTCCACCCAATACTCACAACCAGCACACGGCACGGCTCCCCCTTGAACTCGACATCGCGCTCCAGCGACCACCCCAGCGCCGTCTCCCCGGTACACCCGGCGTCCAGCGCCAACAACTTCTCCAAGAACAGGCGCACCGTCTCCGTCGACTGCTGGACTTTATCCTCAGCGTACCCATCCTCCCCGCCGGGGAAATACACATGCAGCAGCTCAGCCACCGGCGACCGAGCCCCAGCGCTCTTGTTGTCCAGCACAGCAGGCGGAAACGGGTCGAACAGGACGTGAAACGGCTTCCCGCGCGGCACGGCCGGGTCTATAATCGTCCGCATGGACTGCGCGAAGGGCGCGAAGACGGCGGGGTCGGCCACGAAGGCGTGGTGCGCGTCGGTGGATGTCCAGTCCACGAATAGGCGCTGCTTGGCGCCGGGGTCCTCGTGCACGCGGGAGGCGCGCACGCGCAGGCAGCCCGGGGATGCGAGCAGCCGGGCTGTGTTTGTGGCTAGGACTGTGGAGACGGTGTCTGCGGTGATGGATGGGTTGAGGGGGAGGAGGATTAGTTCTGTGATGGGCGCCATGGTTTTTCTTGTTCTGCTCTTTTCCTTTTCTGTGTTCTTTGCTTATGTGTTTAAGGTATGTAAGATATTCAATGTTTAAAGAGATCAGAGCTGTGGTATATAGGAGGTACAGTAAGATTGTCCGGTTCTATATGCAGGTTCCCGTTGCATGTGAGACATCAACGGAGGTAGATAATGACCGGGAGAGATGATGGGTGAGGGGTTGGTTGGTTCTGTGCGACTACGCCGGAGGTCCGGGAGAATAGAGTGATGCAGGTAATCAGCCCTACAGCCCTATTGGTTACGGGTCCTTACTCAGAGCACTCCGGCCGGACCCGACAGACGGGTGGCTGCTTATATTTCTGTCGTCCCTTCAAAATCTTGCAACTACACCTCTGATCTAAGGACCCTTCCTGTTGCTAGAAGGAGTATCAATTTTGCAATGGAGTGGGAGTTGTGGTATAATAATTGTCTAGACCGTATAGCTTGTAGTCCATGACTTCAGCATACGCAATTCCGAAGACCAGCTATATAAAAATACGGGAAATATAATTTTAGAAAGTTGGTATATATGGGTAGTCTAAAAGAATGCCAGCTACCTAGGTACGTAGCTGGTTGCGCCGGCCATGAATTCTATGCTAGGTAACTATAACAATTTCGAGCATCGTCTCTCAAAGCCCGTCGTGGTTCATAACTCGTCTAACCAATCTAACAAGGGGTTTAAGTAGTCCGTAGCTAACAGAGGTCCCAGTGTGATACCATTCTCCTTCGCAAGGGGATAAAGATCTGAAGGGTTTGACATGTATTCCATGTAATACATGAGAACATACTTCAGCTGTGGCAACACCTGGTGCTTCTCGGTGATCAAGAACCGAATAAGTTGGTAATCTCGCGGCATGAGCGTCAATTCGAGTGTATGGCCTGGAGGCGGGTATCCGGGGAATACGACGCCTCTTTCATCCATGACTCTGATAGAACGAGGCACGATATTCTCAAGGAGGAGCATCTTGAGATTCGGAGGAAACCTCGTACGGATGAGATCAGGTAGCGCCAGTTCATCCATATATGCGCTGCCGAGAAGATAGATAGGGGGGACGCGGAGGAAGTGTAGATTAGGGAACTGAGTGAAATCCATTCCTTGGTCCTCGAGCGGGATCTTCCACCGCCACGTAAGATCTAGTTTCCGCAGACTTTCTTGAGCCGAAGCCAATAAAGCAGGATAACTCTTCTCTGAGAGCGGCAATTGGCCATTATGGCCAATCAACACATTCTGCAATTCCGTCGAGGGCGACACAAGTCGTTTCAGCGCCTCGAAGGTATACCGGCACAGCTCGACGAAGAGCACCTTTAAACCCGAATGCTGGAAATAGTCCGCATCCGCTTGATCGAATGCAGAGAAATCCATGAAAGAGATCCGGATACGCCTCAGCTTCCTATGGCGGAACAGGATGGCGTCATCCTCCTCGAGTTTGACGGCAGATCCATTTTCTCGCTCAATCGAAAAAGTCACTGTGGCCTTTCAGAAGCGGTTTTGTCGGATCAACCCTAGAAGACTCACGGTTCGTTAAATTAGGTTGCTCCTTGATGAGCTGGTTCAGAAAACGTCTCTTCTCCTCATCTATCTTCAGAGGTTCTCCGTCATGTTGCATGATGATACTCTCGAGATTCGGAAACTCGATGGCCATGAGTTGCCGATAGGCGACTGGGTGAAATTCGTCGAGAACGAAAGTATGCACCATATTGACGAGATGAGGCCGCCTGAGAAGCAAGTCGACTAGCCCGATAGTGTCACTATGCGTGCCGGCTTTTGTGTATACTCTGTTGTAGAGCAGCGGCTCTACAATCCCTCGAGCTCTATGACATGTTTGCAGGAATGCGGCCTGATCTCGTAGACACAGACATTGAATTGTCCACCATTGGATCTCTAGGGGTAAACTGAAGAAAGGAGTATGACCGCTGACGGAAGACATTATAAAATCAGGGTATGCACTAGGTATCGCTCATTAGGTAGAAGATGAAGTCGTGAGAACATGCCGATTGTAGGATTGAAAAGGACGACAAGGTTACCCCCGCAGACCTTAGTAAGTGCACAAATGCAGCAAGGGGGGTGAGGACTATATCCTCCGGTCCGACCCCATTTTAAGTACTTTGGTATATTCCAAGCATCACCATCGTTAGATACTTGCATTAGGGGCCATTAATATCGGCACCTACCGGCAATATCGATCTATAACTGCAAGTTTAACATCTGACAATAATATAGGAAGCTGTATAAGTGGCAGTTGATGTTATAGTATTAGTCTCAAGATCGTTAAATTGTATTGGTCCGGCACACAAACAGGAGGGGGATAAGGGGGCTAACTATCGTGATAGTGGGACTCCTCAAAGCGCAAGCATCAATGACGTCAATGATTGAAGATAGTTGGCGGTAGAGATGCTTTGATGTTATGGGACAACCAATGAATTGAGAGTTGCTGGCAGAGAATGTTGGAAAATGGCCTTTCTAGAGATCCTTGGACTCGAAAACTACCTAGCTAACGGACGTTCTCTTCCGAAATCTGGCCTTAGGTCAATTAACAATACGCGAAGCTTAGATGATAGAACTAGTTCTCTGGAGGAATAGCCTATGAGAAGACAGGAAAAAAGACGGGTAGTATAGCATATATTAGCTGCCGCTGGAAACCTAGCCGCTGCGCATGAGCAGCGACATGTCAAGGCGCTTGGGAACATACACTACTACTACATTATACCTTTTTTTCTTCGGTACACCAAGCAACAGCTATGGTGCTCAAACAACCCTTCCTAGCCTATGCTGACAAGCTACTTCAAATATCGAGCTTAGGCGGCATCCATGGTCTCCGCCTTGTCAGGTTCAGGTTCAGGTTCGGCCGTCTTCCTCGGAGTCTTCGACTTCTTCTTGCGCTTGCTGCTTCCGGCACCGGATCCCGTAGGAGCCTCACGTATCCACCTTGCAACAGCCTCAGCGCGCTCTGTGAGGATAGGATACTCCCTACCGTCATCCACAGCCCAGCGCTTCGGGCCCGCATTAGGACTCGGAACGCCGCCGTTGGAAGAGCTGGCGTGGTCCGCTTCGGCCCTGCGCTGACGAGCGAGGATCGCGGCTTTAAAGCTCGCTTCGTCGTTGACGCGCTCGTCCTCGAGCGCCTCGATGATAGCCTGTTGGCGCATTCGCTCCTTTCGTTGTTCCTCCGTCTCGGACGGACTCGCGCCGCCAGTGATGGAGAGGGCACTGACGCTAGCAGTTGCCGCAGACACCCCACTTGACGACATGGAAGTAGGTAGCGGGGCGGGGGCGCAGAGGGTCTCCCAGCTCGATGAGAGCTCGATCCAGTTCTCCGCCCTACGGAGAACTTCGATCCAGTCTGCACGGGCAGGAGACCGGCTCGCTTGAAATACTGGGTAACCATCTGCGAGACGAGCGAGGCGAGCTACCATATGCGCGTGGCGCTGCAATTCCTTGGCCGATGTTTGGATGAGGGTGTGACATAACAAGAGCGAATGCAATGCGTCAGTCAACAATGGATGATAGGTAACAACTTCGGTTGTCGTCTGAACCAACTCCATGGTGGCGGATCCCGGAGACACAAGGTCTGTGGAGGGATAAGCGGGTAGGTCAGCTGGAGGAGTAGCCGTGAAGAGCGCCGCCAACTCGTAGACCGTATGACTAGCTGCTGTCCCCGTAGGGCTACCCGGGTCTTGGGATGCGTAACGAGACTGACTATAATTACGCTTGTTGCGATGAGTCGCCTGGTTTACTTGGCGACTAAAATCATCTGACACCTCGACGGGTAGGTTGGGCGAGTAGTGAAAATGTTTGAAGTATTCCATGTAATCTCGTAATGCGCGCTTCGCATAAAGTCGTACCGCCTTGCGCATTTCAAGCTGTTTCTTGGTTGGCCCCTTGTCCTCCGCATCCGCCTCTGCTCTCTGAGACGTCGAACCGCCATTGGCGGTGCCGTTACTGGCGCCGTTACCGCTACCGTTCGTACCATTTTGTGAAGTCTCATTCTGCCTGGTAGGTGTCTCGGAGAGCGCAGCTGGAACATGATCACAAGCTAGGGTGAGGTAGCAACCGGCGCGTTGAAATAGGAGTTGTACTTCTGTACTGCTTGGATGATCACTTTCATTTAGAGGAGGGTTATCTCGTCGTCGTTGAATTTTTTGTTTTAGCTGCATTGACTCCTCTGCTGAGGGTTTATGCGGCGGCTGTTGAAGGCGGTACACGCTAAGAGCAGTTGTGAGATCTTGAACGGCACCCTCAAAATCTTCCTTGAACATGCGAACAATTGCGCGGGTCCTCAGGGGCTCGCAATCGGAAGGCCTCTGTCCAATTATAAGATCTAAGGCACGAAAATCTGTACATTCGGCTAGTTGTCTAGACGGGATCTTTTCATGGAAGAAGTGAACGTAGTTAGCGTCAGGGTCGCTAGGCGCTCTTTGCAAGACAAGACCGGCGACGTTCTCTAGGGTCGAGGTAGATTGCATTGTAGCAACACTGGAAGCTATTTCGTCAAGATGATAGGCGCGCGATAACTTTTGGGTGGCTTGCTCCCTCATCCGAAATCTTCGTTCAGGACTCAGCTTTGCGCCGCCATTGTTCCCAAACCCGAGTCCCAACGCTTGCATATGATGCGCAGCTCCACCTGCCAGCGAATTGGACAAGGCTGAAGATGCGACACCATTCGCGGCGCGGACAGCCAAGTCCGTGGCACCATCCACAAGCTGTCTTATTTTGACCAGATCGTAGAACACCGCTGGGTCGACAGGGCGCGGTAAGGGCATGTAGTAATTGGCATTGGCGAGCGTCACGAGTACTTCGAGTGGCAATTGCAGCCACGGGCCATGAAAGGACGATATGTAGCGCCAATGCCTAAGGAGTTGTAAGCTATGAGTATAAGAGACTTCGAAATGTAACTCACTTGTTCCTGCAAATAACAAGCGCAGAAGACGACGGCGACGGTTGAGGCGCAGGAGGAGTGGTCTTCTTCTTATTCGTCGTCGAAGGTCCGGTCGAAGATTCTGCAGCAGTCTGTGGCTCTAAGGTAGGAGATTCGCCCGCTGGGGATTTCTTGTTCTTTTTACCCATGACGCACTGACGGTTAAGAATACTCTTAACGGTAATGTTAGACTATGTATACCTAGGGACGTGTTCCGTAAATAGGTATGATCGATTCTACAGGGTGGTAAGGACCGAGGGCGAATCAAGACGAGAATATGTCGTTGCGACTCGCGAAATACCGGCAAAGAATGCGATTTGCCGTGAAGTGAAAATGTATCAAGTCCGTTCCATAGAAATGCGTCGGTGACTATTCGGTGTGGCGGTTAACGGTTATTTCTCTTATCGCTACCTCCTAGCGCTAGAATGTCCACTATGTGCCTCTATCGGCACGTGATGGCGATCTTTCATAGCTAATGACGAGTTCCTGCTCTCTTTCTATCTATTTATACTTTTATTATTACTATCAGCAGGACCGATGACCACCCAGGCAGTTTTGCTATTATGATGTTGAACAGGGTTGACTTGACTCTTCTTCCTGGTCTTATGCAGAAACTTCCCGAGAATAGACCAATGATGTAATCTAAGATGCTTGTGTTTGCCTTACAAACAATACTAAGATAGTAGATTCATAACATGGACGAATTCAGTATATGTACGCAAATATAAATATGTGTAAGTATAGATCCCTCATAGCAGATATCTTCCTATCTGCTACTCCCCTTGATCTCTCTTTGCCATTCCTTCTTTACTTCTGCTAGTAGACCATCTTTCGTCAAGACATCTACGGCTGTGCCTGCCAGTGCTTTCCCTACTCGCAGGCATCTCTCGAAGGCATCTCTTGTCCCTGCAGCTTTCGCGAACTCCGGATTGTGAGGCCCGTTCCCACCCGGCCCTGGAATAATCGCAAACCCTGCACTCAAGCTGGGCATGGCGTAGCTTATATCGCCTTGGTCCGTACTAGCCATTGTTCGGCCTTCGATCTCATCCATGTCAGTGTTTCCCGGAATTGGATTTGGGGGCGAGAGCGCATTGAAATACTCTCGGTAGGAAGCGCCCAACACTCGATTGGGAACATGGTCAGCATAAGACATGACTGGAACCATCTTGAGCGTTGCGCCGGTAGCTGTCGCTCCAGCTTCGAAGCACGCGTCAACTTTCTTCTTCAATTCCTTTACTCTCCCCTGCGAGTTTGCACGGACTACGAAGTTCCCAGCCGTGTGTGCGTGGATCACATTTGGCCGGACTCCCCCATCTGAGATGTTCCCCTGGATCACGTCGCCTGGCATAGTTTGCTGGCGCAGGACGGATAAGGCATTATAAGCAGTGATTAACGCGTCGAGAGCGTTGATCCCTAGCCAAGGACTTGCTGCGGCATCTGCAATATTCAGAGTGAGTATTATATCACTCAAACTCCACCGTACTCCCGAAATAGCCGGTGTGGATATTGAGATTTCGAGGGTCACTCACGGGCTTCGCGTCCGAAATATTCAACCTGAAATGCGGTATATGCAGATGTGCGCATTATAGCGGTGTCTTTCGTGATGCCGGGATGTGATATCAAGTTGATATCGACATTGTAATCCCGGTAAGCTCCAGCTTCCAAGAGTTTGATTTTGCCGCCCCCACCTATAAGAAGTCAGAACTCATCCCTCACATGAAGCAATCTCCAATTCATCAATCATATAAATTGACGTCAACGAATATTTTGCAATCTCACCTTCCTCTGCAGGAGTTCCGAACATGACAACCTTCCCACCCAACCCGTGCTCTCTCATTACCTCGGCTGTCGCCAATCCACCAGCTACAGATGCAGTAGCAATGAGGTTGTGGCCACACGCATGTCCAATTCCATCTAATGCATCTACACATTTTAGTTAGACCACGTTACTCACAGACATCAGCATCACACACCCATTTCCACATTAAATGACACAACGGGACCCTTCTTCCCACTATCAAACACCGCAACCCAGGCGGTAGCCAGTCCATAGGCGGACGGCGTCACTTTCCATCCTGGCCTACTGGCCATGAATTTGGTCAGGGTCTCATGAGCAATGAACTCTTCGTAACCAAGCTCTGGATTGTCATGTATCTTGTTATTGACGGGCCATAAATCATCGGCCGCGCTGTCAAGAAAATCGCTGATTTCGCCAAGGTAGCCTGTCTCGGATTTCGCTAAGTCGGCATCCTCGTGCGTGACGAAGACAAAATCATCAGTTTGTCGGTCCATGATGTCTGAGCAAACCTCGGAGGCCTAGATGTCGGCCGTAACGGAGATGTTAGTGCATCGAAGAAAGAGACATATAAAGAGGAGACGGATAGATAGTTGGAGATGTGATTGCGTGGACCTTGAGGACTCCGAGAACTCGGCTTCAGCTTCTAATTAGCCTGTCTACTCCCGTCTGCTAACTCGCTGTAGTGCAACTACACTACCCCACACATCCAGTCTATGCATGTACCTTGCATCGACCATTGATCGGTATGTTCCTATTCGGGATAGCTACGATAAGGTAGTTCGATCTAAGTCCGCTAATAACGGTCTCGAAGCAAACGCTTCACGAGATATTACACATAGGCATACGCCTATCAGATATCTAGCTTATCGCTTTAGACCGGAGCTCTCCGGTATCGTTCTCTCTCTAGACGTTGATGTCTGATTTGACTGATTTAATATGTAGTATGAGAAGTGCCAATTTCCATTCTTTTGTTGTAGTAGTTTACCAATCCAGTCGCACTACTTCGCAGTTGGTTGGTTGAGGACGATCTCCAAGGGTCAGAAATAGAAGTCCAAGTGTATCAGAACACGGCAATATACCACCAACCATGGATCCTGAAAAGTCAATAAGCCAACACCCTACCACCACCGCTTTGGGTGATCCCGACTCCAAAGCAGTGGAATTAGACATCAAGGATGAGGCCGGGACTCTAGCCGCAAGGGCGTTGATGAGCGGCGCAGCGGACGACGAGACATCTCGGAAAGTTCGACGGAAAATCGATATTCGAATACTGCCGTTCCTCTGCATCACCTATGCTTTGCAGTTCATCGACAAGACGTCTCTGGGCTATTCGTCAATTTATGGCATTATCCCCGACAACAATCTCAAGGGCCAAGATTACTCATGGGCAAGCTCCATCTTCTATTTCGGTATGATCCCGTCGGAGCCCGAACCGTTGATGACAAGTACTAATAGTCGCAGGTTATCTCCTTGCCGAATATCCAGGCATTGCAGTCATTCAGAGGTTTCCGGTGGCCAAGTTCCTAGGAGTCAACGTTATTCTATGGGGCGCGATCCTGATGACAACGGCAGCGTGCTCCTCTTTCGCAGGCCTTGCTACCGTACGATTCATACTGGGTATGGTCGAGGCGACAATTTCGCCTGGATTCGTTGCCGTTACAGGGATCTGGTGGACTAGACAGGAGCAAGCTGGCCGATCAGCCCTCTGGATATCCTTCCTCGGAGTTGGCAGCTTCGTCGGCACGCTGTTGTCGTATGGCATTGGTCATATCCAGGGCAGCCTGTCTACTTGGTACGGAAATACCCCTTTAGAATATTCACACAAGCCCTACCATTTACACTAAGTTGCCATTACCTTAGTAATTCCTGATACTAACGCCACTCTAGGAAGTACATCTACCTTATCCTAGGAAGCCTTACAATCGTATGGGGCGTCGTCTTCACACTTTTCGTACCAGACGGTCCGGCTAGCGTCAAGTGGCTCGACGAGAACGAGAAAGTCATTGCCGTCCAAAGAGTTATCGAGAACAAAACCGGCACTAAGTCTCGTCGTTTTGTCAAGAGCCAAGTCATGGAGGCAATCACCGACCCCAAAATCATCGTCTTGGGCCTGATCTCCTTCGTTAACGCCATTGCGTCTGGTGGGCTCTCTTTCGGCTCGTTGATCATCCAAGGCTTTGGCTTCGATGCTCTTCATACCACCTTATTGAACCTACCACTGTCTTCGGTCCAACTTGTATCACAACTCGTTTTGGGGCTTCTAACAGCTCGGATTCGGAATTCTCGCTTGCACATTGGATCGTTGGCTATGATTCCTCCTGTATGTATGCCACCTGCTAGAATGACTGGACGTAGACTAACGCTCGCTAAGATCGTGGGCACGGTATTGATCAACCAACTTGAGCCAACGAGCAGATGGGGACGGCTTGTCGGCGTTTGGCTGCTTGTAAGTCCCAATTTCGATTTTACATTTAGCTTCATCTCTCTCGACATGTAGAGTCAAAGAAACACACGGCCTATTACAATGTTGCAATTCCAACTCCTCATACTTCACTCCGCTCTAACTCCAGAAAATCTAGGGATCATATCCTGTGGGCTTCATGATCATTCTTGGACTACTCTCGACGAACATCGCAGGTAGCACGAAACGGTCCGTAGCTTCCGGCTGGATCTTCATCTGCTACTGTGTTGGTCAAATCGCCGGTCCCCAGTTCTTCAAGAGTACTGAGGCCCCCGCCTACCATAGCGGTATCGTGGCTATGCTATGTGGTTTTATACTTAATCTAGTACTAAACCAAGTACTCCGCTTCCTCTATCTTGTCGAAAACAAGAAGCGAGACAGAGCATTGGAGGGCAAGTCAGAGCACGAAATTGCTGAGATGAAGAGGGAGAGTGACTTGCAGGGTTTTGAAGACGTTACTGATAAGGCCAATGTGAGTTTGCTTCCTGACTACCTCCTATAATAACAGCATGATGAATCTAACGTTATATGCAGGTCATGTTCCGTTATGCGCTGTAACAAGCACTCAGGTCTGGCAAATACGGATGAATCTTGTACCTCATGAAGTTCATGTCAGGTATAGAGCAGTTGTGTTAGATTCATCAATATCTAGTATCGAATTAGAAGGTAACATTTAAACATCTACCCCCTTCGTAGTCTCGCGCTGCTGCACCTCGACGCTATTCTTTGTATGGCGTGCATCCGTGACATTGAGCATCTGCCCTCCCTTCTCCACATGATTCTGGCCACCAAACAGCGCATCGATTTCCTCGAGCGGGACCTTCATAGTTTCAGGCACGCAGAAGTACACGAAGACGGCGAGGACGAAGTTGGTCGCCATGAAAAAGAATAGACATTTCAAGCCCTCGTTTGCGAGGAAGATGGGGAAGAACTGCTGGAAGATGGTGTTGGCGACGTTCTGCATCTGCGAGCACATGCCCACGGCCTGCGCCCGCACGTTCATGCTGAAGACCTCGGACGTCCAGATCCACGTCGTCGCCCCCCACGACGGCTTGTAGAAGAATATAAACAGGAACAGCAGGAACACGATGGCGATGCCGACCGGCTGTGTCTTGGTCGCCGTCCCCTTGGCGCCCATCACGTCCGGCGTCGTCATGCCGACGATTGGCACGATCATCATGCAGATCCCCATCCCGATGGCCCCGACTATGAACAGCCATCGCCGACCGAATCTGTCAGCCGTCCACACGGCGTTGAGGGTGAAGAGGATCCCGCAGGTTGCGTTGAGAGCATTGATCAGATTGATCGTCTGGGTCGACGGCCAGATGGTCTTGTAGATGGCACTCGAGTACGAGTTCAACGTGCCTTGGCCGGAAAGCTGCTGTCCGACGTTCAGGACGAAGGCGAGGTACAGCCTCTTGCGGACGGACGGGTCCTTGAACAGGGCCGTGTAGGAGCCGCTCACGGCCTCGTTCTCGAACTCGATGGCCTCGCGGATCGTCAGGACCTCGAAGTCGACCTCGTCCTCGGTGTCGCGGATCTTGCGTAAAGCCTTCTTAGCCTCCTCGACGTTGTTATAGCGCTTGATCCACCAGCGCGGCGACTCGGGCTGGAAGGGTAGTAGGATGATGATGATGACGGGCACGAGGATCTGGAAGATTACTACCATCCGCCAGTCCCAGTGCCCCAGCTTCGCCTTGTTCGCGTTGCATGCGTATGCTATCCAGTACGCGATGAAGGACCCCACGCTGTAGAACATCTGCCAGAACGTCATGATCTGCCCCCGGATTTCTGGGGGGGAGACTTCGCCGATGTAGATGGGCCCGGCCGCTAGTAGGGTATTAGCATAGAAGGTGTGGAGTGAAGGATAGAGGCACGTACTGAGAGCCATGCCCTGCCCGACACCGATGAGGACACGACCGCCAATGAAGCAGCCTAGATTATGCCACGGAGCGAAGGCTTGCATGAAGGTAGCGGCGATAGTGAGGACACATCCTACACCCATGCCCACTCGTCGACCGAAGTAATCCGCCTGGGGGAGCGTTAGCGTTAGGGCATATAAACCACACAGTTATGCGTATGAACACTTACAGTCGGTCCGCCCAAGAACCAACCAGCAACGATGGCACCGATGGTATACGCCGTATTCACCAATCCGATCAAATTCGCATCCGCTTTCTTTGAGTCATATACATTAGCCACAGCTCAGACGCATGGAAAGGCCATGGGAACGCTTACAGTATCGAGGTCGAACCACTCGAGCCAGTTGTCCGAACCCTGCGCGGCGTTGAAGACTGACGCATCGTAGCCATATAACACCATACACATGGCAGCCACAAGGGCAATATACCTGCCGAGTCTTAGACTTGTATTCCGTGTCGAGTACGAGCCTTCGGCTTAAGGGGGAACTCACCAGTTGTAGAGTCTCTTGGAAGTCGGCATCTTGACGCAGGTCGTAGTCGCACTCAGATCAATATGTCAATACCCTTGTTCTTGCCTTCAAAGCCCCTCGAGAAAGGGTGAAGCTGGATCCCAAATCGCGAGGAAAGAGGAGAGTGCTTGGCGAGAGAGAAAGGAGAAACTTAAGAGGGGCGAGACACTCGTCTTCATATAAATATATCTATTCGTCGAGGACCTAGCCATCTAGATGCAGCTAGCTATCTAAACCCAGCGAGGAGCCCACCTCTCTAAGCCGGGGTCTTCATTCCTCGCCTGACGACCTACACCGTCGAGCCTTGGTCAGCCGCTCACCCAGCTCAGCCCAAGCGGCCGGGACGGACATCGTATCGGCCAATGACCTGCTAGATCGACGTAATATAAAAGGCTTGATTCTCCGCGCGACACAACGGCGAGTGGTGTGGGTTGGGTTGGGGATAGATGAACAGCTTACCCCGGATCCCGCTTCTGGGGTACTACACTATTACAGAAGCTAACAAGAGAACTAATGCTGAACTTGCATCGCTGGAGTCGCGCGAGGTTTGCGGAGAAATTCCACGTCAGCGAATTTCCACCAGTCAGAATTTCCCCGTGCGCATGTCCTCCCCCCTCGACATCGTTAGCGACCTGCAGTAGCACAGATTTGGTGAGCTTGATTGAAGGTTAAGCTAAGGTTGCTACACGGCAGTCAAGGCTTGTCAGGTGCAAACAAATACTCGAGGAGGATCTGACTAGTTCTAAACGACAAGTTGGCTCGCTGTACAATACTACTAGGGGGGACTTTGCTAGGACTGTTGACGTTTGTGAGGCTAGTAGAAACCCTGAAGGAACAATTAGATATGTCCGTCCTATATCTTTTAAGGCTACGAAGATATCCTTAGTTTTGTCCTATGTTTAATGGTTAGACGGTACATGTTCTCGAGAAATACCTCGACTTTATGCCGGAACTTTTACGTTTACCAGTGTTGTTATTGAAAAACAGTCAAGAGAAGCGTTCTAAGGTTAGATACCTGGCGGCGTAGGACCAGTACGTAGCCAGACTCTTTCCTTCTCTCCGTCATCTACTTTCCTAGGGATACAAATACCTCTAAGTCAAACACGCATCTATTCATTTCACACAGCATGAGACAAAGCAGCAATGCCAGAAGTGACAGGAAGCGTATATAAGAAATATAATCAATCATTCAACCATTGACTCGTCCGTCCCGGCCGTTATATCTAAACGCCTTCAAATGAAAGTGGTATCTACCAGCAAGCAAGTCCCTATATATCCATTCGACATGATGTTGAAGAAAAAAACTCTCGTATGAATCCCGCCACCAGCCCGCCCTATATAGCACCTAGGTAGTGATAAATGCAAAAAGCAAGCTTCCTCCCTTCTTATAATATCGTATAACATCGTCCCGTCCCTATATGTCTACAAATCATGAATTCCCGCCCCAATTTATACTCTGGTCCATGAAATGGTCCGGATACGCCATTCCCATGTTCAGGTACGTGTCTATATCCGTCATGCCTTCGTTTTCTAGTACGTGCATGAGCTCGGCCTGCTGTTCCTGGCTCAAGCTGCCCTGCCGATCCGGCGGCAGGCCACTGGTGAGTGGCATGTTACCCATTCCAATTTCGCCGAGGCCGTTTGTGCTGGTAGAGTCACCCCAAAAGTTGCCGCCTAGCCCACCGCCAAAGGAATAAGGTGAGATGAACGGTGGCGGCGGGTTGAACCAGTCAGTAACTGTAGTTGACTGAGGCAAGGGCCGCTGCCCCTGTGATTGGTGTTGAGGAATAGGAGGAATGGTAAAGGCAGGGGGAGCTTGGCGCTGTTGTGGAGGCATCGTGTTAGGCGTTGCGATATCAGAAGGAGTCTGGGCTAGACTTGTAGTCGAGAGCATTGGCGTCGCGAGGAGCGGAGTCCCCATGCCCGAGGCGTTGGTAGCACCTGCAGGCATTGACTCGGGGGGTGTTGGTAGATGCTGCGCCGGAGACGTGAACGGGGGAGACACGGTTGCGTCAGTATCCGGAGGACTGTTTTCTTCCATGAGTGTTAGGTCTTCGGCTTGGAAATCTCCAATTTGGGTGAAATCGGGAGGGAAGTAGCTGAAGCGGCGTCCAGTGTGATCGCTAGAGGCCGGGTTGAGGAAGATGGAATTGGATCTGAACGTTGGTTGTGGGGGATAGTCCCCGACCTTGTAACTGTTCATCTCTTCCGGGCCCGAGCCGAAGACGTAGCCAAATTGCGGTGGGTTGAAGGCTGGACCACCGGCCTTGGATATGGTTGTTGCACTCGAAATCTCGGATGCGGAAGGTGAATTCGTATCTGTTTGGGATGGTGGCGTGTTGAAGGAACTTGCACTTGAAGGTAAAGGTGTCTCATTTGAATCGTAACTTTGAAGGCATGCCTTTGTAAAAGTCGCGTATAGCTGGGATGCTGCAGCGGTACCTGGCCATCTTTCAACACATTGGTCGATTATGTCTAGCGAAATGTTGACTAATTCCTGGACCTCCTCCCGAGGGTGTGATGCTCGTACTTCAGGGTACGTGACAGCCCACAAAAGAGTATTGAGCGACATGTAAAGGGTCAATATAAACACCCAGGTGATATCGACGGCTGCTGCCATCATCTGTTTGCTGGAGATATTGATGACGAAAGAAGCCGAGTCGAAGCATTTTGTAGCTGAATAGAGGGATGGTTTGGGTACTTGAGGGGATGGTCGATGAAGTGCTACTATCATGGTGTGAAATCTTCCTGAAAACCTATGATTATGTCATTAATATTTGCTCACACTCGATAGATGCTGGAATCGAACACTTACCACGGCTTGCACCATTGGGGGTTTTCAGGGGATTCTCTTAACCATCGGTCCATTTTAGCCTCCATCTGTGCGAACCATGGATCACGGTCGTCCTTGGGCACCGGATACTTCTTCTCATATAAGACTCGACGGATCTCGGCCTGAAGTTGTCGCATTTTACAGAAGTGTATCGCAACTAGCTTCTTCTCGTCCGGAGGCCCAGGCATGATTCCGTTCTCAGTAATGTTCGCATCGCTAACAGTTTCGAAGAATGTGACATCATTTATATCGTTGGTTTTCGCAAATCCGTTAGGTCGGCCCATGCCATATGCTAAGCCAAGCTCCATGGTGCTTACAATCCAGCTCAATCGTCGTCGCAGATCCAGCGTTAACGGGTTATGAGCACCTATCGCAATGGTCTTCTCATCAGCTAGCCCGAGTTGCTGGCAAATTCTCGTCGCTAGGCCGACAATGTAATACACCGCGGTCCGGGTAGGTGTTAGCAACGAGTACTGGCCGATTAAGACGAGACATTGAAGAGTCTTGAGATCCTTGGGGCGGACAACGTCTTCGAAGTACTTCATGGCAGCCAGGTAATAGCTATCGGCCAGGCCTGCATACGTGGCGTCGAGTTTCTGCATGCTGGTAGCCATGACCAATCGTAATACAAAATTCTTGTATGGGTCTGTACTCCCGGCATAGACATCTTCAAGTATCGCATTTAATGCATGCTCGTGGAAAGTTGGAGTGAACACTTGGGCTAGGGCAAACAGTCAGTCAACACGGTATTTTGCTAGTCATGAGGCATAAGAGAGGACAACCCACCTCGTTGGTGGAAAACTTCTATTAGTCTATCAGCAATTCCTCTGCTCGGGAGGTTCTGCGCTGCGACACCACTGATGATGGGGTAACTCTTCTTCCTCGAAGACATGAGTAGCATAGTGAAGGACTGCGACCGCATCCCAGAGAAACTCGCGCCGAACGGTGCACCTTGTCGCCTATCCCGTACATCCGGTATTAGCTCTGATATGCGCTTTGAATCCGTATACCGTTTGGCCTCTTCCATAAGTATGCGCGTCATAGCAATACCGCTGGAGGGACCGAGATACCGCGGCGTCTCGTCGGTTTCATTTAGACGGACCAGTCCGCCCGGCCGAATGAAATCCTCGCGGTTCTTGGGAAAGTCATCCTCATCGGTATACTGACCAAGCTCGGCCTCAAGCGCCCGAACCTTGTCCTGAAGTTTGACAACATAGAACCGACTGATTCTCTTGCCCTTGGTTGTGTCGAAGTACTCGCAGGTAGAGCCTGATCGCTCGCACGGTAGGCAACGAGGCAGCGTAGGATCGCAACGGGTTTTCCTCTAAGAAACGGTCCAAGTTAACTCAGTCGCTCTTAAAGACTCTTAAAGACTCTTAAAGACAGAGGGTCCGTTCTGTCGGGGAGTGAGATAGGTACTCACCTGGCGACAACGGCAGCAGGCAGTGAGGGTGTGCGCAATGCGATGCGAGGCTTCACCATCGCCGTGATCCTCGATCTTGACGGTCTTCTTCTGCTGTAGCCCTTGCGGCGGCCTCGGGATGTAGCCGCCGAAACCTTGGACCTGACGAAATACACTCGAGGCATCCATGGGAGGCTCTTCTACTTTGGTGTCCTGCTGTTTCTTTTCCCTCGAGTTGTGAGACGGGATCCTTTTCTTTTTGATCCGGCCCCCAGACACGCGGGGGAGATCAGTCGTTGGTCGCACGCAGCTTCGCGGGCTCGAAGCGTCGGGAACGAAAGTGGGGTGTGCGAGTTGGGCGAAGCGAAGATATTGGAACTGGTCGAATCTCACTTTATCATGGTCGAGAGCCTTGGGGATGCCGGCGCAGAAGGTCTCGTAGATTCGGCTGTAAAAGGGAGAGTCGTCGCCGTGTGGAAGGTTGTAATATCCATCCTCAGTTTGAGAACACATTCTTACGTCCCTCTTGTACAGGTGTGTGATGTACCTGACTATCCTCCACTACGGAGTTTGTGTATGCTAGTTGTATTTATTATGTTGTATCCTCTGATAAGATCTACTTCTCAAGGTACGACTATCTTAGCTTCGAGACTAACGGCTTAGAGAACAGCGGCCGTACAGCACGGACTTATATATAATAGGGCACTGATTGGCGTGTATCTATAGGGGTACGTAAGTGTCCACTCGAAGGGCTCCATTAAACAAGGTCGGTGTATTCCGTATCCTCAATATGTATATCAAGTATTAGAATTATAATTCATAACTGATGCCATGAATGATTTGTAACTCTTGAATCGTTCTTCTCTATCAACCGTTTCAGTTCTCGATCCGTTTACCGACTCCGCCATCAGGGCTGAGTTTCGTTTCGTTCAGTCGTGCATTTGTTTTACATCTGCATTTGCTCGCCCGAGATTCGCTCGCTACAACTGTGACTTACAACGCGCGTACGGCAGAAGTGCCTTTAGGATTTCTTCCTGGCTTAGCTGCAATAATCCGCTTCTATTCTTGGAATGTTTTTCTAACCCATTAAGAACATTTCCTAATCCAGTTTGTTCTGGAACAGTTGCATCGGTTTTAGGTGGCCGCCAACGTGCGGACCGTTGATACATGTGGAATTCTCTTCTTACCTGCATGTGGTTAACATCCAACAACATGCTACTACCCGTCCATGCACACTGCGGACCGCTGCGGAATGCAAGAGAATAGCTGAAATCTCCTCGTCTAGGTTGCTGATGCGCCTTGGAAGGCAGTCTCGACAACTCATCCGCAGAGTATATTGCCGACGCGGCGGTGCGCGGCTCACACGACCAAACAACCAACTGCATAGATGAAAGTTAATGAATGCTGTACCACCATCTAGATGCAGAAACTCCCAGCCTTTTCCTGATATCTCGTTAACGTATGAGGGTGGGTGGATATACGTGAGTCTTGATACTGACTGATAGTCCTGGACGAGGCGCAAGCGGACGGAAAGGAGTGGGAATGATCTCACGATTCGACGATGTTCTGCAGAACATCTACTAGGTTGTCAATCTGCTACTACATTCATTGAGAAACAAGCTAGGTTGAAGTTCCTCCCCTGATGCAGGGAGAGGCTCCCACTGCTACGGCACGCCTAGATGCACATGCGCGGACTAGAATCTAGACAAAGTAGAGTCGTCTTTCGTCATCGACATCGTCCAAGCTGTACGTGTTTCACAACAGAAATAGCAAAGTTCAGACGAACATGCGTCTTTAATACTACACACCAGAGAAGAGAAAGAAACCCGGCGAGTCGTAGCAATAAACCCCAAGGCATACCAAGTCATTCCAAGGCATCCAGGAGGAGCCGATACCCATGTTTCGTTTCATGCAATGGTCTATGGAGAAGGAAAGACATTCTAAGGGGAACATCGTTCGTAAACCAGCGCAACCCCCACTGTTTTGTAGTACACACTACCGCAGCCTGCCGCTATGAAATTCCGACTCTCTCTGGTATAATAACGGTCTAGACCCTGTTGGAATAATGATGAGTTGACCGTGCTATTAATGGAAGGCCGCTAAAACAATCTGCAAGCCGCCTCCAGCTCAACTCGTCACTTGAACCCCCAAGGCTCTAGGCTCTAAGAATGGTCATATCCACGTGCAAGCCTCAATAATCTTATTCTTACTACCGCTACTTCATACTATTACTTCTTAATCACCATCTCATTTATTCTCAACGGTTCCTTTGAGTTGCGCATAACGTCTCTTCAACGGGCTAAGAGTTGACTCTGCCATCTTAAGTGCCGCATCGCTTCAGCAGCATGCTCATGAATTAAAGAAAGACGTTAGATCACCATCACAGCTGTGGAAACTATCTCCACTTGAAGCCGCGCTATCTTATACTATAAAAAGCCGAGACCCTGAATATCACGGACCACAGCCGGGAAGCCGTACGCGCTCAAGCCCTCCCCTCAAGACGGGCAACATGCCACGCTCAAGCTTTTCGGATAATCCGTTGTTGCGCGTGTCACGACCCGTATCAGCTTGCTCTAGATGTCAGTATACAATTTTCATACATATAGGGCTACACAGCTGGAGAATATCTCGCTAATATCTCAATAGGTCGAGCCGCCAAAGTCAAGGTAGCCTACCGTCGCTCGATATCTTACTAAATCTGTTGCTGACGACGATGTTGTCAGTGCGATGGGAAATTACCAGCATGTACGGCCTGTGAGAAGGCAGGCCGCGAGAATGAATGTTCGGCCGCCAACGATCAATTCGCTAGAGGCAAGGAGCGAAGGTAAGACGTATCGACTTCGCCTATCACTCGTCAACGCTCTACTTACACAATCTCCTCAGCTATGTCGCTGCGCTTGAACTTCGTATAGAAAAGTTGGAAAAGCGACTAGCGTATGCTCGATCGAGGAAGGCTTCTGTCGCTCAACATGAGTCCGAGGTGCCACCAGCACCACCGGACCCTGATCGGAAGGATTCGCTTGCGACCATCAAAGCCGCCATATATCGTAAAGCTGCGCGGAAACGAGAAATGTCCGATGTAAATTCGCTAATGTCTGATTTCGGCTTCTTGTGAGTCTCGTGTTCAACCCTAAGTGTCGCCTTTGATGTTAATGAATGTCAAGATCGATTAATGCTACTACGAGAGACTTTGAACCATCAATGGGCAATATGACGTTCGCGCGCCTTGTACTGGCTGCCGCTTCTAATGATCCTCTTCCAGATATCGTTGACTGGACATTACCTCAAAGACAGGATGCTATTGCTCTTGTTCATTACTACATGACCAATATCTGGTCATTATTTCCCGCGTTCCCCGAGACGACACTTTACACCATCATCGAGCAGATGTATTCCTTCCAAGACCGCGTCATCAAGGATGCCGACTATTGGCTTGTATATATGGTGCTAGCTATCGGGTCCAGCGCACAGAGTCGGGTCAAGAACGACGACTACTATGCTAGCGGACTGAACTTCGTCGCGCGGGCCTTGCAGCATGCGGATAGAGCATTGATGCCAGGCTACACAACGCAAATCCAGTCCTTGATACTTCTCACGCAGTACTCAATGCTAGATCCTACTCATTTCGATAGTTGGCACCTAATCGGCTTCACCTCTAGGGCTGTGATTGACTTAGGGTTCCACCAAGATCCCCCGTCTGAGCAACTCTCAGATAAAGGAGTGTTAGATATGAGGCGCAAGACATTTTATTGTGTTTATTCATTAGACAGGTGTGTAAAATATGCCTTCACTTCCAATACGAGAGACGCTGACTGTTCGAGATAGATCCATCAGTATGGTTCATGCGCGTGCCTTCTCATTCACTGATGCCGCCACCAATGTTGCCTGGCCAAGGCCCTCGTCATTCAGTCGTCGCGCGTCGATTACCGGTCAAATCCTCTCAGGCTCCGAACCTGCGTTCTTACTCTTCCAACTACGCCGAGCTCAGTCACATTGGTATCAGGCATTGTTTCAAGCCGAACCAACCCCGTTACCCGACTCGTCCTCATTCATTTGGCAGATGTGCCAGGATATGAGGGAGTGGGCCGAGGCGCTTCCCACTTCGCTGCCAGTCGGCATGAGGGAGCATTTCGACCTCGAGCTGCGCTACAGCTTCGTCTATTGCATAGCTCCTTCTTCTAGGGCTCCGCATATGACGGACTACCGTCGGTTGCTCATCTTCGAACACGCTATCGCCTACCTCGATCGCATATTCGAGATTTCGCATAGCGGGATGAAAACCGCCTTCTATACGTACCACGATGCCTTGCGGGTATTTTTCATGGCAAGCCAGTTCATCGCCGTCCTCCGCGACGCAGAGGATCTGCTCCTCGCTGGCGTCACTCCGCAGCTTCCCCTTGTGGAGCTGGGTAAAGCGCCGCCGCCGCCTCTGCCACCGCGTCCCGGCGGGCCCGGAGTAGACAATCTCGATAGGAGCTTGGGGTGTCTAGACAGAACTGCGCGAACACTGGCGAAGTACGGCGAGAGGTGGGATACCTGCGTGGCCTTGAAGCAGAGCTTCGAAATGATATCGAGTGAACTAGTAGATCGCCTCCGTCTGAGGAGGCAGATAAAGCAGCGCTCGTCGCCGCCTCAAAACGTCTCGGCGCCGATGCCGCGGGAGATGAAATGGGTTGGTGTTGATGTTCAGGCTCTGATGAGGAATAGCTCGGGTAATTCTAGGGGTGCCAAGTTCGAGTAGGGCTTCGAAGACTTGACGGTGTGGTAGCATTGAGCTCATGTCGGGAGCAAGCGGAGGCCTTGTTTCCACTCTCAACAGTGGCTGAGGAATGTGATTATGGGTATCTGTATGCATGGGAAGGCGTTTAGATGGGTCGTGGCTAGCATTGGTGTCTGGCTGCGGGCATTTTCTACATATCAGAGGGAAGGGGGGAGGATCTCGTTGATGATTTATGATACAGTTTATATTCGGCTATTCATGCTTGCTGGTATTTCTTTCGTGACTATAACCGCAGGTGATATATCATATCCATCGGGTGACATATATCTCCAACACGGCGGAGGGTTGTGATGTCTCGTATGGATGCCAACAGTTAGTTCATCATCCCAGTTTAAACTACTCACACCAGAAAGAAAGTGATATCTCAGAATGAGAAGAATGAAAAAGGGGTGTGTTGGCTCATAAGGCAGACTTGGGCCAAGGGATGGATCAAGCATCGGACAAATTGACGGCCAACGAATGTCAGCATGGATAGCCCAGCCACTCCTGTATTAAAGAATCGCGAAAATGTATTTATTCCTACCCCCTAGCACACATCTACTTCCTCCCAATTTCCCTAGAGCCTTACCCGTGCCATTATTAACGCTTTAATATCCAACCGAGGTAGCTTTCCGAATTCTTACTTGCGCAACCCCTTTATTTACCTATGCTCAGTTCGCTATCCGAGCGTCCTAGCATAGAAACATCAGGTCAGAGGAACATGACGGGTCGAACAGGTAGCCTTCTGGGGGACGACGCGGGTAGACATCAAAACGGTACGATCACGTCTCATCATGCCTAGTATCACGATACTTACCTAGGTACTTATACAGAAGCGGACCCGAAAGACAGGCAGAATCCAACAGGGAACGAAAACAGAAGCAACATAGGTGAGTTTCTATATCACATCGTGGATGTTCATTCACACTTCTATACTCACGATAACTAGCGTCTCTTCACTGGGAGCATTGGAAGGCCCTCGCGTTCCTTTGTGTTATCGGACCCAATGCCATATACAATGCGCTTCAGGCATACCGAAAGCTCGACATTTGGGAAAGTGCAACTACGTTAGACAAGGCTGACCTCGTATGGAGTTTGATAAGGGGTGTCTTCGCGGTCCTTCTGGTTGGGAAATATGGTCCCCTGGTATATCGTTGGCTTAGGAGCCGAAGATAATAGCATACCAGTACCTAGTACCTAGCTCCCTAGAAAAGATGCTGTTTGATCATAATTCCATTGCAGTGATTACCCCTTTTAGATTTACCAGTAAGGTGGTTCTTAAGTTGCAATTCTCGTTAAAGCACTCTACAAGTCCGAGCCCAATGTTTCGTAGTCAAGAAGTAGCCATGCTGCAACAGAACGGGGTCTCCGCCGGTCCTAGAGCCACGGCTAGATATTTTCAGGATCGCATTGCTGCGGCCTTGTTGATCCGTCTTTAGCGTTTATCCCCTCTCTAGCCTCCGCCTCATGGAGGACGGAACCAACGAATTCCAACATATGAGTTTTAGAAGTCATAGCGAGCAAGAGAAGCTAGGTTGGGTTCTTGGCAACGTCTACTACGCCGCTCTCATGCTTGCCCACTCTCTGTTACTCATGATCCTCGGATTACACTTGAATCCAGGCGGCACTCAGGAACATGGGATATCTTATACCTACAGTCGAGATGTTGTGAGTTCTATGAATATTTACTAAGCACTGTTATGATACATCTCATTTTATTTCACCCTGAAGCATCGCTAATATAGAACTAACACGACTACGAGCTTAACTCGGCTGATAATTCACATAGATGCTGTGTATATGTTGCTAGTAAAATGTTACGTGATACTCCCTCTTCAACCATACATGGAGACAGTTTTCCTGCCTCCTCCTTTGGGAAGAAGAGAAAGCATAATTGCACTTCTCGAGTACCCCTAATCAACCGATTCACATCCACTATCTACAGCTAAAACGCCAGACGTATCACCACAACCATGATAGAATCGGTCGAAAGCACCAAGGAGCCCAATTATGACTGCGAGCCTTAAGCAGGTCAGGTAATGCGCAGCTGCCACTATATATGGCGTAGTTTGTTACTACTTTTCATTGTATTTCTGCCCTCTCTTCTCATATTCAGTCTAGTCAGCTGTAGCTCTTTAGAATTCTCTGTTCATTCCCCACGTGTACATGCCAGAGAAATCAAGGGCTCCCCGTCACAGGAAGTTCCTCAAGCAATTGTCTCAGGAGAACCTACCATGAAGGACGCCCAGATGTATGCTCCTCCTCTATGGGATACCAATAAACAAGCAGGAGATAAAGCTACAGGTACGCATCTGGGTTGGTTCATGAAGCTCGCTAACGTGGAGAGAAGACGTGGCCGATGTCTCAGTGAAGCTAGGAAATACGCCAACCTGGTAAAGGAACACCAGGATCGTCGTGACTGGGTTAGCAGTGGTCAATCCGTTTGTTTCGTGGTCCAGCATCACGCAAAACTGCAAGGAATTCGATTTAGACGCTGCCATGAAATCCAACTGCATTTTCCAATGTATAGCAACCGTCATCGGATTCTTCGCCACTGTGGACCGAGCCGCAGTTATTCGTGGTACTATTGGACAGAGGCTCACGGATAACGGCTGGCACGTCCCAGGAATCAACCAGCGTGATGTCCTGCCCTTCGAGATCGAAACAGGGCTATCAATAGCGCTGGGCTGGGACGTCAGGTATATCGGCATCTGGGACAGCAACTTACCTGGACTCTCCAAGCGCGACCCTGACGCCGTCCCTCGCTACATATTCGGGACGAAAATTCAAGGCCACGACTACCACTTCACTTACATGGGGGTGCGTAACAACATCACCCATTTCAGGATCGGGACGGGGCCCGGACCGCGTACAGGCAGGAACCAGCGCCGTCTGGCCGGCCGATCAGACTACGAGTATAACAACCGATACTTCGGCCAAGGCGGTATCGACTTCCTCGGTGCCTTGGATCCGGCTCATCCCACCAGTTCGGGCGAGAGCCTATGCGTCTGGATGGATGCTAGTAACGCTCCCGAGTTCACCTGGATCGTCGACAAGGCCGCGTGCTACATGTCGTCGTTCGATTCCCTTACCGGGTCGCCGATGTCGCATGGCGCCTTGAATTTCCAGGTCTACAATTACTTCGACCGAGAAACCTTGGCTGCTGGGGCCGTGGCACCGTTTACTGCTGATGGGCTGTCGGCTATTGCTCAAGCAGAGCTTAAGGGCGGTCTTCCTGAGAACAAGGGGCATATGACTTCAAAAGTCAAGAAAAGAGCTTGTCGCTTCTGAATCTAGGCTGTTGTTTGGAGCTGGAGGACTGGGTTGCAGATTGATATTCAGGGGCAGGATAGTTTGGAGGAGACATAGGTATTTGTATGCCAAGAATCTCAAAGATTCAGAGCCCGTCATTGACACGACTCATACGTCATTGTATTTTTTGTTTGTATATATAGAGATGTTTGCCAGATGCAATACTCTGCATTAAGACATATTGGCTTCCACGCCCCAACAGCAGCACAAAATTATTCCCAACGTTGCTAAATATCCAGAAGAGTCGCTCGGAGTCTCCGTTTCATTAAAAGTACCGTAGTTCTGTACGGACATAACACTAGATCTGGCGGCAATATGCGCCCGCTCGAGTTCCGTCCACCCCTTTCGCATATCGGGTTGGAGGGCTCTAGATGAGAGTTGTCTAGCTGAATATCTACTCGGATGTTCTTCGAGTAGCCTTCTCAGTGTGTCGGAGTCAGGGCGAGGAGGAAGGAGAAAAGTCATTTCCAGTACCGACTTTGCTGTCATGGTCACGTTAGAATTATGGCTTGCGACAGATACGGTCATACTGGCGTCTCGTATAATAAATGCTGTGACAAGGTCTAGCCATATAGGTCTCTGGGTGTCAGAGAGTGGAAGGTGTCGAGCCAAGTAGATCATCACTAGTGACCATGGCGAGAGCCCGTCGTAAGTTTGGTTAGGTGATGCGCCATGCTCAAGTAGCATCTTGCACATCCAGGCCCGTGTTTCGTTGGAAGGGTCTTTGATCAGCGATAAGACCGCGAAGTGAAGTAATGGCCGTCCACTTTTCTTCTGGATGACGCCTGGATCATGTAGCAGGATTGACCGGACGTAGGTGAAGACACCCTGTTCAATGCAGAACGATAGAAATGTGTCGTGTTCTTGCCCTGAACGATCGATGGAAGTTCCGTGGAGCAATCTCTCTGTGCTCCAGTGGAGATCCGATTTGTCATATTTCTTCTGGTGGTCTGTCATCATTGAATCTAGCTGATTGAGGAGCGGGTGAAGCTGGCCGCCGTGCTTATCCTCTGTCATGGAAGCATAAGTCATCGAAAGCTGAACCGACTGCCACACGCCTGGTGATGGGCTTGTTGCAATGTTTGGAAGAGTGAGCTGGAGATAAAAGATGCACGAGCGGGCGAGGCTAAAGGTAGGCGAGAATTGTTCGTCCTCGACAGCATCCTGGAGCATGGCGCGAATTTGGGGACGTTCAAGGAAGTCCCGAAGTGTTCTGTGGATATAAGAAACCGTGTGGTTTTCGGGCGCTTTCCATTGGGGGCCGTTAATTTCGAGGAGCCCCATGCATCTTGACTTCAGTCGATTTTCTGTCTGTCGGCATAGTGACCTTAGGAAACCATCTCTTGGATTCATCGAGTCATATTGACTTAACAATTTAACGTTCTTCCTGTCCGTTAGTGCCAGGGCTGCGAGACTCATCACGCCGCCGGACCACTCTTCACCCCCTGTCTGAATTGTTGACATTTCCTGGGCCTGTCTCGCCGTTCGAAGAGTTTCAAAGAACATCGCTGCCTCCTCGAGATAGAATGGTGGGTCGATCGTCTTCAACATATGAGAGTAAAGTTGCTCAAGCCCAGCTGGCAGACAGCGGAGCCTTTTCGAAAGGTCTTCGAAATCATCGTCAAGATCTAAACCCTTGAGGAGTGAGTTTAGTACTAGCTTTACCCAAAGAAACACACCATTCGCCATCTTGACGATGTCTTGGATTAAGTTTCTCGCATCATCAGGCTGTGCCTCGTAAAGGATAGCCCATCTCTCATTTGCACCGAGGCGGTCATCCACATAGATCGAGATGTCACTTTTCGTAAGGTCTTGAAGTCGTAGAGTTGGGCAGGATTTGAAGACCTTTTCAAATTCGAGCCATGGCCGACTAGACACGCAGATCTTAACGTGTTCATGTGTCCCAATCTTCATCAGAAACTGGGCCATTGCGGCATGATCGCCCTCGTACTCGTCTAGCCCGTCAATGAACAAACAAAGTCTTCTGGGGGCGGCTGACTCAATCAAAATTTCGAAAGCGTTCTGTAATGTTGCTATCGTCCATCTAATTTCAGGGACATCTTGCCTAAAAGCTTGTCGACTGTAAAAAGAATCGTATTCGTGTGGTAATATCAACTCGATCTTTTCAGGGTGTTTCGAAAGGTACTGGTGTAAAATGGAACGATAAATGCCTAGTAATGACCGTTGCTCAATTGTGCCACTGTTCCAGAAGAAGAATGTGAATGTGTCGAGCTCGGATTCAGGGGCCCAACGGCGAAGAAGCTCGTATGCTTTACCATTGTCGAGAATGTATCTCATCAAGGTGGACTTGCCGCTGGCAGCCTTCCCACTAATCCAGTAGAGGCCGCTCCCTGACTGAAGCCACTCTGGAAAGTTGCTCCAGTTTGCCCCATGGTTTTGACCTGCTCTGAATATCCATTCGTACGTTGATCGATGTGCTTCGGCGACTTCTTCGTAGCGCTGGGAGATACTAGAGAAACGAAGAGAGTCTAATAGTGACCGCCGAACAGCAGCCTCGATCTCTTGGTTAGAGGGTATGCGCTCGTTGATCCTGGCAACAGCATCTAGTAATGCTGACTCGGTTGTCTTCTGTATAATATCTACTCGGCTTCTGATTTCTTCCACGAATATGTTTCTATTTTCAAGAATAGTTTGAATCAGGTCTTGATTTGACTTCTGGAGTGCCTGAAACCTGTAGTCGGCCAACACAGACGATGTGACTTGCACCTTTCTGATGCGCGTATTAGCTGGCAGATCATCACAGTCGCAGATATAAAACCTCAAACTCACTGCAAGACCGTCAACATGTGAAACTCCAATTGCTCCCTCAAGTCAGATAGTGTCTTTGAAGCCTTCGCAGCTTCATCTTTCTTCCACACTACCTTGAGTGCCTGGCGAAAAGCTTTGAAGCGTCGACGCTGAACGTCTTCCGCTTTTTGACCCGGGGTGAACTCTTGGCCTGGCGTCGGCTCGATTGTCTGCTGCTTGGCTCTGACTTTGTCGAGAGAACGCAGTATATCACTAGTAGCACTCACGCATTTTTCAGAAATCCGGATCAGCTCTTCGCCATCCTCACCAGAAGGGAACGATTGAATGTTATCTTTCGCAAACCTGCCCAAGCCATCGGCTTTTTGGGCGAGTTGGAGACAGGCGAGCTCGATATTTGCGTTTTCAGCTGTCAGCCCACTGGTTGATTGGTAAATTTCCCGCACTGTCTTCAGGAGACTGCCTCCAAACTGAATGACACCCAAGATACTCGCTGCCGCCGATATTGAGGCAAGCGGATCCATCGGTCTTGTGTTAAGACAGAAAAACTGAAATCCATATTCTCAAGAGGCGCGAGAATGAGAGAAGTTCTTCAAAACGCCTCGTGAGCATGATATATATGCTGGTGCATAGCCCCTCCGAGGGGCTGAGCTGCAGTCCAGCCCTCATCACAAGTCTTGCATCAAGCTAAACGGCCAAATTGGGAAAAGTATGTGAAGCAAAACATTGGGGAAAATATCTAATGTAAAAACCTAGGCTGTGCTGTGGTAGTTGCTTCAATATCCGGGCTGCTTATATACCTAACGCGAAAGTTGAGCCTAGCCCGGGCATTAGGCATAACAGCAACTTGACATGGGCCAGCAATCTCACGATGTCTCAGATCTTTTAATAGCTTGTATGCCGGGGTTCATCGTACTCTTGCCAGCTTCTAAAGATAGGTAGGTACGTTTATTTTAATGATGCACGGTAAGACTTAATGTGGTTTTGGTTCATTTCGAACTCTGAGTGAGTCGTAGCAAATGATGATCTATGATGTTTATATTAGAAGGGTCTCTAAAATATCGGCGAGCCGAAGAAATAAATTATGATACATTCCCTCCTTTTTCAAAACACAAGACGCCGCGCTCTCATCCAATGGCTGGAATTGGCAACACGCTGCAAGAATATTCCCACTTCATGTACGGTCCTGGTCGCGCACTAGCTTGAGGCCAATTCATACATCCTCGGAGGTGGTTCATTTGACAGCTCAGCTCGGGGGCTACCATCTATCTCTGTTCGATCTGGCGCAGTCGTTGTAGCATCTTTCTCGCTGTACCTCGCATCTGGAAGCCCAACACCCGCCGTAGCATCATCGCCCCGGCCTCTCCTTCGGCGAATCAGCCAGAAGCATACGAGAATAATTGCGATAAGGGCTACTCCTCCAACAACGCCTCCAGCTATTGCACCTGCGTTGCTAGTGCCGCCTGTGCTGGACACCGGAGTTGGTGATGGCACTGTCGTCGGTATTGTTGTTGGCGTTGTTAGCGTTGAAGTGCTGGATATAGTTGAAGAGGAACTGGCTACAGGTAGAATAAGCACGGTCAATTCAATCGTGTATAAGAAGAAAAAAAAAGAAAATATAATAATTCATTTATACCTTGAGCGACCACGGCGAGCGGCGATGCGCCGTTAGGCAGGCCCACGCCCGACCTTGAGCATCCGTCGGTATTACTCAGGTTGTAACCCACTTGGCCTTCTTCGCAGCAGAAGTGCCCTGCATTGTCAAACATAGCCCACGACGCGTTGGCGCATCGGGGCGTGTCGATGATGGCCGCAGTGCAGTTGGTGCCGGCCGGGCAGCAGGCCACGTTGTATTGATGCGGGCATTGCGTCGAGGACGGGCAGCACGCGTGAAAGGGTGCTCGTGTCGCGCCGCAATCGACTTCTACGGAGACGAGACAAGACCCGTTTCGGCGGATAGCCCAACCAGTCAAGTCGGCGGCAGACATCCCGTACTCTGCCGGGTTTAACGCTTAAAATACTCGAGCGACTTTTACGGAAGTGTATGAGTTTTCGGGAACAATTCTTTCTCTCACCGCAATGAACAAGAATGAATAAGCTGAAGAAGGATTATTAGTTGTCACACCTTGGCATCGCAAGACTGTGAGATCATTACGGATTGTGGACTTGTGATCCACCAGGTAATAACACTAAAGTCTTACCCCTGGATACGACTAACCATTGGCGAACATGGTTCCTCTACGTTTCTTTGCTTTAGGATGGACGCCAAGGCATATTGGAGAAGAGAAAAATAGGAAGAATGTAATTGGTATAATATGTACGAGCACTAATCTATCAAGGTACCTCCTATATATCCATCATAACAGCGTACCTGTTGGGTATCTATGTAGCCACCAATAATTCCTGAAACGAACTTCCCTCCATAGCGTTGTCCAAATCATCGCCTCTAGGCGAAGACAGTTAGGAAATACCTATATATTTATGAACTTAAGTTTGAAGATCCTCCAAAACGCCGACAAATGTTCCTCATTCATAGGATCTTAGCCACGTCAATACCGACCTGATCGAAGCTGTCCTGCTCTTCGTCATCGACTTCGTCCTCTTCTACGCAAGCCCTGCGCAACCGCTCGCGCGTTACCGGGTCTTTCTCTAGTTCCTGCCAGACATCTAGTCCCCACTCCTCAAGGCTGTCGTCAAGACTCCTTCGCTTCCACGGCGGCCACTTCCACGTACCTGCGACCACCATGTTGCGCTTCACCGCCTTGTAGACGAGCTCAATCGAGATGAGTGCAAGTACTATGACGATAAGGATCAGCCACCAGAGGGGATCTTTGCCGAAAGTCTCTGTGAATCCGTCTCTCGCTGGATAGGGACTGGGCTGTGGCGCGTAGACTCCCGCGAGAAACGCGTTCCAAGCCCACCATCCGGCTATGGTGAGAACGAAAGCACCCAGGACGATCGCCGTCTTGTAATGCATCTCGATGATACTAGAATTCTTTCGTTAGCACACGCCAATTCACATGTACTCAGGTAGACTCACAAAATCTTCCAGTTAATCCACATTATCCCAATCGTGAATACCAAGTCACCCAAAGCGAAAAGCCCATCATCACGGGCCTGCCCGAACACGCTGTAGGCAGCCCATACTCCAAGCCACACTAGCACACCTTCCGTGGCTGCCGCGGCCATCCAGCGCACGAACTTGGGTATATTAAGCTCACTGTTCCTCTGTCCACGTACGTAAAGCTCAGGCACGGCTAGCAGAGTCTCTGCGCTGAGATCCTGTTCCCAGATACCCAGACATATGACACACAGACTCGTGAATAGTGTATTGAACACCGTCAGACTCCAATTCTCATAAAGACTGGTCCCAGTGTATCCGTTGTAGCGCTGGTACATCGCCGTGGGTATGTAAAAGTACATTTCCTTCCAAAAGGTGGTGAGGATGAATTTCGCCGTTCGGACATAGTTCCACCGGCCGTGGACGAGAAGCAGGCGCTGTAGAAAGCGAAACTGCGCAATGGCATAATCCGCTACACGAGCAGCCTGGAGTCCCTCCTTGCCCGAAATCCCAACGCCGACATGAGAGGACGAGATCATTGCCAGATCATTTGCGCCATCCCCAATAGCGAGTGTCAGAGCTTCGGGCACCCGCTGCCTGATAGCTTTGACGATCATAGATTTCTGAGCAGGAGAAGCACGACAGCATATAACGGAATCGATCAAAGGGATCAAGGTGTAAAAGAGGTCTGTAAGTAGCGGCGATTGCTCAACTGTCGCTAGAGTCTGGCCATCAATGACAACGACGCTATGTGTGCAGCCGGTTGCGATATCCTCGGATATATCGCTCATCTGTACCTCAAGTGAGCCTTTGGAGGAATCGAGAATGAATATATCGGAGCCCGGGCGACAGATCCGTGCCGAATGCGCGATGTTGATAGCCGTTTCACGCTTGTCTCCCGTCAACATCCAGATCTTGATGTTGGCGCGGCGGAGTTTGTCGATAGTCTCGGGCACGCCGACTTGGAGTTTATCTTCAATCGCTGTCGCCCCGACAAGATCAAGCGACTGTTCGATCAGCTCACCTGCTGCTTCGATCATGTCTTGCCGGTTGACTAAACTTGTCGTTGCATCGTGGTATATCTTCTTCCACCCGTTATATTCACTTTCAGGTATGAATTTTCGAGCGAATACAAGGGTTCGCAGACCCTCAGTTGCAAAGTCATCCAGGTGTTTAAAGCATCGACTGAAGACTGTTGATTCGTCATGAATAGAGGGATCGTCAAGAAACCCGAATTTATCATTCAAAGGTTTAGGCGTCGTTGGGCTTAGTTTCGATAGCGTCTTCGATACGTCGAGGGACGTGGTCCTTAAGCCTAGTGTTGGGCGGGCTTTGTCTTCAGAAAGTCGCTTTCTGGACCCTTCTACGGATCTGCTCCTGACAACCGTTGGCCTTGTGACAATCACAGTGGGTTGGCTAGGACCAATGCTGTTTCGATTTCCAGCAACATTCCGTCGTAGGGTTAGGCTCGGGCGACCCCCAAAACTATTCCTCGCCTCTAATTGCTCGCTCCTTCGGAATAGCTCACGTTCAGTCTCGACACTTTTGCGGACCTCAGTTGCTTTTTGCATCGCCAAATGAGCCAGCTTAAGTCTAGGCAAGATCATTGAATCTGCACCCTTACAAATGATGCATATCCTTCCATCGGGATAGCGTACGATGATCGACATGCGTTTCCGCTTACTGCTGAATTCGATAACGTCCAAGATCTGGTAAACTTCCGTCTTCTGGCTGCCGTCTTCGTTATCAGTCCGTAAAGTCACTGCTTGGGAGGACCGATGGGTAACTAAATAACCCAGTTCGTGGGCAGAGCGCACAAGCGCCAACTCATCCGGAGACGAGGCTTGAAAGTCGATCTCTCCATCCTTTACTTCTGGTAAGCATGTATGGCAGAGAGCCATGCATAAGATATAGTCTTTGGCTTGTCTCGCAAAATGCGATGCCGGCCTGGATCTGATGTACTCTAATAGGTCTAGAGTTGTTACATCCGGCTGCGGGAGGTCTGGGCGGCCAGTTGACCTCCACTGTGACGACGACCTTCTCTCAGACCGAGGGACGAAAGAGGCAGACGATGGAGAGGATAGAGGATATAGTTCGATATCCTCGTGGATCACACTAGCCACCTCCCTAGATTTTCGTGGTACTGCAAGTCCTGAGTCGATGCCGAGACGAGGATTGGTCTTTACCCCGGTTTCGTCGGCTTGAATATCCATTGCATGCAACCATGAAGTCCCTGCAATACTCATCTTCCGGAATTTCATAACGTTTTCCGTCAGGGTACCAGTCTTATCGGAAAATATATAGCTGACTTGACCGAGGTTCTCCAGAATGGTATTGGTGTTGCACCGCGCTGGAGTATCGGTTGCTTCGTCGTACATTTCGATATCATTGTTTAGCATAAGCATCTGGCCGATCCTTGTAATCTCGAGGGTAACATAGAGAGCAAGAGGGATGACGTTGTTAAACATAATAGCGAAGCCGATAATGATTTGTTTGAATTCGACCGTAGCCATCGAGACATACCAGGAAATTTGCTCAGTGGACCGTCGCCAAATGATATACCCCATGGAGCACCCGACCGTCAGAATAATAACATAAAGCGCAAGCGTAATAACGATCTTATTAGCGATAGTCTCCAATGCTGGTTTCTTAGCATCGGGGTGTTGATTCGCATTCAGGCGGATCTTGCACTCCTCTCCGGTGTTGATGACGATCCCAAGAGCATAGGCAGTATTTCTAAGCGTGCTGCCTCGATATATAACTTCATTAGACGTTAGAGGAAGTGTCCGACCGTGCATCGTGACACGCCCATCAAACCGATACAGATCGGGATTCGGATCCTCGAGAACGAATTCAGCCTGGCAGGCGCGAATGCCAGCTATACTATGGCAGCCCTTAAAGTCGGGAAGAGATTCTCTGCTCTTGAGGTTGGTCTCGCCGTCCAAGTCCATAGTATCGATGTAAGCCAGCCCATTCTCTCCAGTAGCGTGCAAAAGAACCAGGTCGGCGGATACAGCTTCATCTCGGGCTAACTTGAGGATGTCACCGACCTTGACATCTTGCCATTTGACTTGTTTCCACCCATATTCTCCGTCGCTCTCGTCGTCCCAGGATGTGATACCAGTCTCTGCCTTTCTAAATCTATCGGTAAGCCATTTCCGAGTCGAGACAACCGGATCTAGGTCTAAGGACTTTCGCCTCAGGACAGTGGCAGCGTTCGCATTCTCGAAGTTATCTAATCGGTGCCGTTTATAATCATCGTAGCCCTCCTTGACAATGGTCAGGAGAACAAAGAATAACAGAGGTAGGATAGTAGTGTAACTTCCGGTCGTACTCAGGCCAGGGATTGCTTGGGGGATGCCAACGCAGAGGAAGTAGAAGTTCGCCAATCGCGTGAACTGAAAGATCAATTGCTTTGGAATGAAATCGTATAGGGTGTATCGCGAAGTTCGAATCGTATTCGATATATACGGATGACCACGTCGCTCATCAATTAAAGGTTGTTCGTTCTCGGCTCGTAACGGGATGTGCCGTCCATCTTTGGAAGGCCTCAGAGGCTTCTGGCGCAATATTATCTCTAGGATATATCTCTTGTACCATCGCGCCGCGTAATCGTAAGTGGCTCCTCCAAATCTTTCTAAGTCTTTCCGAGTCCGCCGGGCTACGGTCGAGATCGGGCCTGTGTGCTGCTTCTTTCCAACATTAAATTCTACATGACTGGCGGTTCGAGGCATTATGTACAGGTTGGAGCGAGTGTAACTGCATGGCAAAGTCTTTCGCGAACATCAGCGGGATGAGCTTCTTACGAGATTCCTCTCATAGAAGGCCCACATCTGCGATGACGACAAGACACGACGAAACAGATAGAAAAAAGAGTGTATAAAGGGGTTTCAGAACGAATGTAAGGCCGCAAACGAACGGGCTCTCAAGATTGAGCAAGACTTCAACCACCTTTTTAAGTCGACCACGATTCCAACAAGAGTTTGTCAAGACTAAATTTGCAGTTCACTCCGTCGCACACGAGGAGCATGATTGTACCTCCCTCTGCTCCCTGTTTATCATGCCGGCCGTATGTATTAGCGGCCGTGATTCCCGTAACGGTGGCTTGGCGCCGATCGTAGGTACTATCCCTCATGTTTTATAAGGCTGAGTACATTACTTAGAGTGCATAATGTGCATTATGTAGATGTGGGATGACGTTCGACCAATCGCCTGGGACATGCCTATCAGGTTATTGCTATCGCGCTAATGCACGTGTGGAACTCATTTGGTAGGAAGTTCCAACCACCAACCATCATCAAAGTATATGTAAATGTCATGCAAGATGATCGCGAAAAGGTCACGTAGCAATTATAAGTAGGTGTGTATGTATTTATGATATATTTAATGTTGCCCATGTGAGAAAAGATAGTGGAATAATGATACCAATAATGATTCAAGGTAAAAGAAGTCGGGTCGTTTGATATGAATATAGAATCTAAAGTTGACCTTGGTTAGCTTGGCTAACTACATGTACTCACCTTATCCAAGTAGAATTGTCTAGACGGCCAAGAGACATAAGACAAGAAACTTGAAAGCATTAGCAATTATTTGACTTCATTCCATATTAAATACATTCATGGCTGTCCACGCGTGCTGCTGACTTTAATTAGGTACGTACCTAATTCTACATATAAGGCGGGACGGAGTTAAATAGGCACGGGCCACATTATGTGGATATTAACCTTACCTAGGTATGCATCCATGCATGTGCACTAGGTATTCTTTATTGGAAACTCGAGTTTCGAGGAAGGCGATAACGATAAACTATCACTCTGCCTCAATTTCAAGTACGTACATCACCGAATCCTATCTCCACCTCACTACCGCAACACAACTCTCCAAACCAGCCCTCTGCCGACCCGAGCTTTCGTGCATGCCTCCTCCTGAACAGCTCCTCCCAGAGCCTGCAAGCCCTCTCGTTAGACCAGAGGTTGCTATCGCGTCCGACCATGACCCCGCCATGAGGGATCAAAAGCCCGCGAACCTGCCAAATACTTCACCGACCGTCACAGCTATCCCGTCAGAGTCGGAGCAGGTCGGGACTCGTAGCAAGGATAAAGATGGCAGCATTAAGGCAGGCCTGGACGGCCAGCCTGTTCAGGATCAGGATCCGGCCCAGGATATCTTAATAGACCATACTGAGGACAAGGCTCCGACCGACCAGACCGCCCTTGAAGGGCAGAATACAAATAATAAGAATGTTTCGGTTGATAAGACTGGCCAAGGGGTTACACCTGACGCTCCGGTTGATCCCATGGAGTCCTCTGTCGCAACTCTCAAACCTACGAAATCACAATACTTGACAATCACGACCGCCCCGTATGTTGATCCGACGCCTCCCACGCCGGAGGGGTCCCTACCCCCATCGAGAACTAGCTCTACCCACGGACATAAGGGGCGCGGCCCAGAGCCATCACCAACTCGATCTGACGCCGGATATGATGAGAGGCGCTATGCAAGCGAGGACGAGCAAGAGGGGAGTTCTCGTTCGGAAATCCAGAGCATTATGGAACAGTTCCCTGAAGACGGCGGCGGTCCAGGAGAAGCAGAAGTAATGAGCCCACGGTTTGAGATCACTTCGCCTCTTCTGAGTAGTCCCCCAATTCAACATCCGCCCAGGAAATCCAGCCTTGAGCCGCTTGCTCCAAGCATTGCTCAGCAATTACAAGAAATACAAGGCCTGAGACTCTCCAATACGTCGCCTACCAGTATGCGATCGAAGGACAAGCAGAAAGAGCCTGATGATCAAGGCCCACCAGTTCCGCCGAAAGATGGACTATCGGATGAGAGATTTCCCATCACAGACTCTCAGGCCTCGTCTGCAGCAACGCTACATCGGCCACCCCCGCCAGAGCCCGAACCTGAACCGGCTCTTCCCTTTGACTTCCACCGATTTTTAGAACAGCTGAAGCACAAGAAAGCCGACCCCGTAGCGAGGTATCTCAAGTCTTTCTTGTCAGAGTTCGCTAAACGCCAATGGATGGTCCACGAACAGGTCAAGATCATCAGTGATTTTCTCGCCTTCATAGCCAATAAAATGGCTCAGTGCGAGGTATGGAGCGATGTCTCGGATGCAGAGTTCGACAACGCCCGAGAGGGAATGGAGAAGCTTGTCATGAACAGACTCTATACCCAGACTTTCTCGCCCGCAATACCTCCTCCTCAACCCATCCCAGGCGCTAAGCCGAAACGTCGCGGAGGTGATCGACCGATGGGACCGGGGCGGCGCGGACAACACCAGGAGGACGTAGAGAGAGACGAAATACTGGCACAGAAGATCAACATCTATAGCTGGGTCCGAGAGGAACACTTAGATATTCCTCCCATCGGTGACAGCGGGAAGAAATTTCTTGTTCTAGCTCAGCAAGGTACGTATCTCGAAGCCGAAAATTCACGGCGTCGCTAATGATCTTAGAACTTCTGAAAATTAAATCCTACCGGGCTCCTCGAGATAAAATCATTTGCGTTCTCAATTGCTGTAAAGTCATATTTGGTATGAATGTCGGGATGTGAGCCTGTCACAGCACTAATCAATGCGTCAGGGCTCCTCAAACACAACAAGTCCGACTCGTCAGCTGACTCCTTTATGCCGCTCCTAATATACGTCGTGCTGCGATCTAATCCCGATCACCTAGTGTCTAATGTCCACTACATCTTGCGATTCCGAAACCAGGAAAAGCTCGCTGGAGAAGCTGGATACTACCTTTCATCTCTGGTAGGTTCAACATTAGCCCTGATATCATAAGTTAATCATCTTACCATATTACCAGATGGGTGCCATACAATTCATCGAAAATATGGACCGTACCACTCTAACAATCTCCGACGAGGAATTTGAGAAGAACGTGGAGGCGGCCGTGTCTGCCATTGCGGAGAAACACCGAGCGGAGGAGTCACCTGCTCAGCCTCAGTCCCAACAGTCTGAAAAGCCCGGGCTGTATCCGCCTGGGCCATCCTCAACCCGTCCGTCGCTCGATATAGACGGCTCGAGCACTCCGCGTCGATCCACGTCTTCCAACGATGAAAATGACTCTAGCGAAGAGGGACCCGCGATCTCCGGCTTGCTCCGTTCAATTCAAAGGCCTTTGTCGTCCATCGGCCGTATATTCTCAGATGATCCGAGCGGCGCCGGCCCTAGTTCTCCTGCGCGCCCACCTCAGCCAGATACTCCATCGCGGCTTAGTCCACGACCCAGCACGGATATGCGTCCTTCGATGGACGTACGCCAGCGACTGTCCGCCGAAGAAGCTGCGGCCAGGCAAGCGAGTGCCGAAGTTGCTGAAGCTCAAAGAATACACCGAGCCGAGCACAACAATGTTGTGGAAACCCTTGCCGGGATGTTCCCAGATCTAGATCGAGATATCATTAGCGATGTTGTCTACCAGAAGGAGGGAAGGTTAGTTTTCTCGCCACATCCCCCGTTCCATCAACTTGCTGATATTTCCATTTTATAGAGTTGGTCTTGCCGTCGATGCTTGTCTTGCCTTGAGCGCGTAATTGTTATCTCAGCGGGAACGTCTACAATCCTCATAATTCGGTGTTAAGGGAGGCAATTCATAGATAAATTGCATTAGGTGAGGATAGGGTGGGAATGTTAACTGGAGGTCCTTAATTAGCTAGATCGGCCGCTAGACCTCGGCATCGTCTTCAATTATCTGCATAACATCAATAATACCCTGTGCTGTTCATCTCTTACTAGATCATCGAGAACTAAATCACGATGCGGGCGCGTATTGAATTAACCTCTTGCATGTTGTCATCAATGAAGGGGTTGTCCTGTGTCGCCTAAGTACAGGATTGGATGTAAAGGACCGTCTTATAGTAGGCCATAAGCGTTCTCAATCTGATGTATAGAAAAGCTGACCAATAAACTCATCTAGCTCCCAGTACACTACTTAAGAATTACATACGTACTTCTACCGACTTCAAGTCGTATATCACGAGTTGAATACCTACCAGGTACCTACCTCCTAAACTATACTATTAAAACAGGTACCATTGAAACTACAAAACTACTCCCATCCAGGAATACTATTCAAATTGTGATTTTACATACTGGATTCAATCATAACACCCCTTGAAAAAGTCCAAACAGTATCATCTATTGTTACCTTTACATTCACATTTTAATTTATTAGTAAGGAATACACACTTCCTAGCGTCATTCCACCCGCTGGTAAATGATGGTGATAGGTAAAAGTAATGGAATACCCCGGAGTCGTAGATCCATTGTCTACCTATCAATAACAAGCTTTCTCTGACAAAGGGGTTGTTTCTACACAATGACATTGTACAATGTCTTCTAGTCAGGAGGTAGGCCATTATTGTATGATTTACTGCCTATTGGAATATGAACAACCTGCCCTTTACCCAAGTCAGAGGCTATTTAAATGCTACTGTTCCCGTCCTCTCTCCCCCCTCAAGTCGCAACAGTCCTCAGATCAATATCACAATTACAGAACCAACAACATTATCTCAATCAACGACTCAACCTACCGCCACGAACTAAGAACCTCGTAAATACCGGGCTTGACACACACGGCCTGCTTTTACCTTCACTTCTTATCCTCGAACTCGATTCTACCCGACAACTTCGCAATGCGTGGCGGATTCTTCTCAGAGGCTAACAAGCCTACACACGGCACAGCCTGTGCTGGTGGACCCAACCCGGCGCCCAAAATAGACTGGGAGCGGTCATACGGCGCCAAGGAGCAGCCAGTTTATTATTGGAGATGGTAAGTATCTTATTTCTGCTTTATCTCTATTCCCCAATCTTGGAGTGCCTGAAAGGGTGATCACTCAAGGCGTAAGAGGTAGAATACGGCGCAAAGCCTTCCAATGGGACCAGCCCGAGTCTTCGTCTATAGCAAACCTATCTAGGATAATACCCGCTAACTTAGGTGACTTATTAGCTGCAAGTGTGAATTCCTGAACCCACGAACGATCGAGGAATGTGCGATAAAAGCTTGCACCCATCCGAAATGTGATAAGTGCAAGCCCTGCGAACGGTAAATGGGACCAACTAATCACATCTATGTTGATTCTCTACTCGACTTATCCACATAAAGCGTGGCTTCTAGCTTTAGAAGGGTTGACGGTGCCGCTTAGCTTTCTTCGTTGAGGTAGGTACCTACTCAGTCCTTAACGCCTGTCCTACAACTCTACTACGACCTTTCCACGACTCTTCTGCGACTCTCCTGAGTCCCTTAGATTGACTCATGCATGATTCCCGCGGTTTTACTCTGCGACCGATTAAGATGGAGGTATGTTGGATATTGTTTTTAGAATGAATTAATATATCTATCCGCCATACTTAAAAAATTAACAGGTACTCTTCTTCCAAGGTGATCTATGATTATTTCCCCGTCTAAAGACAACCTATGTTATATCGTACATCGTATATTTTATAATTTCGTAGAACATTTTTACTTGAGAGTACGTTGCTTCTTGCTACTTGATAATGAATTCCCATACGTGACAAACAAGATAAAAGAGTCGATTCACAGAATGTGTCATTGCCATGTAGCTACCCGGGTACGGATATAATAAAATAGCGATAGTCTTCTTTCCTTCTATTGACTGTTGACTTAAATGTCTCCGAGGTTTACACAGGCTACCCCCTGGATATGCTCTATAATATATTGTTAAGTTTTACGGATTAGTTACCTGAGACTTCAATAGTTCTTAGACTCTTTGCTCTTATGTACCATATTGTCGGACTACAAGGTGACGGCCGATAGTTGTGTGACTCCTAGATCTGACGTAGATAGGGGTAGGTTAAGTGCGAGGTAGATAGGTATCACGTACTCACTTCGTTAGGGTTGGGAATATTCCTTCATACTCTAATAAATTTGATTAAGATGCACATGATCCAAGCCGTATGCCATGATATCTTCCAATATGGATCGTCACAATTCAGTTGAATACAACACGAATGTCACTTCCTGTATCGGAGATGAGTATTACATTCTATGTGCTGCGGTATATTTTGAAAACTGTGACTTATTGTAAAGTTAGAAAACTCCACGGCTACTTGCGTATCCAAATTGTATTCCCATCGTGACTCCGCATGCTAGATTCAAACTTCATACATTCAATGGACGTCTAGTTGACAAATACATAGCTAGGTAGGTGGCAACTGTATCTGTCATCTTCATATTCGCTGTTTTTCATTACCAGTAAATACCCAAGACCTACACTCGGCCAGTAGCAAGCGAGCATAGCAAGAACAGGTAAACCATATACGGGGTTATGGAGTGATATGAGCTGTACGATATTCTTTTTTGTGTATCAAGTCTGCACCACTGATGCCCGTTGGTTGCGACGGTAGTTATATTTTTAAAGAGTGATGCTAGGTGTACCTTGATTTTCAGAACAGCTGTAAATAACTGCCCATCAATTTTACTAGTGTTTCAATTGTATCCACTTCTATACCGCGATTTTTAAGGAACTTTCGCAATTCTACTCCTAGAATAACAATAATAGCAACTATATAAATCTATAAGCCTTATAATATCTTAATGGCTTTATTAATCCCTATTTAAATGCCTTTAAGCCTTGAGGTTATTAACGAGTACTTTCTAGACCTAAATATCTGATGATTGTGAGAGAGTAAGCGGCTAGGGATTAGGATATAGTTTAGGTTTTAGGAGGTTAGTGTATACTCGACAAGTATAGCGTAATAGAGGGAGTTTTAATTATATAAAATTATTTATAGTATTCACGAGCTGAAGGGTTATTTCCGAGGCATAATAGGATATTTCTTAACTGTTATATTAAAGGTTAAGGGGGTCGGATAAAATAAAAGATATTAAAATAAATTGCTTATATATCTTATTTAAAAATAACCTTATATATTATAATATACTTGTTTTTATTAAACTATAACTAATGTTTATCGGCTTCTTATTATAATAGTTATTATAAATATGTTAAAAGAATGAATTAATTCGTTGTCGCTGTTATAGAATTGTGAAAGTTCCTTAAAAATCGCGGTGTGGAAGTGGATGCAATTGAAACATTAATAAAATTGGTGGGCAGTTGTTTACAGCTATTCTGAAAATCAAGGTATACCGAAGCTTGAAAAATCAAGGTACACCTAGCATTACTCTTTTTAAAGAGGTCGAACGAAGTCTTCTTCGTGTTAACATGTCGCTCAAAGAATTGTTATCTTTATAGTAATGCGTTATAGTTATAACTAGAGCTATACCCATCTACTTGTATATCAGCTGGTATTAAACTCGCGCCGGGCGGATAAAAGGCAGCCCCGTTGATAAAGTCCTCGGTAACGATAGTTAGATGGAACTCGATTCTCGATTATCAGTTTAGAATATTGTAGAGTTGAAAAGGAGGCAGATTACCTAGGATTAAACTAAAGAGTAAAACCTCTTAAGACCAGTTTTTAAATTTGGAGACGTAAGCGACATTCCGAACCGAGGAAACGCCAATCCCTAATCATAAGCCTTTAAAGTATGCCATATTTACTTCTTTTCTCGAAGGAGAGTTTAAAACCTGTATAAAGAAGTTACTGGAAGCAAGTCTATTAAAGGTGAAAGAAATAAGCCAATGTCGACTACTAATTTTTGTTATAGTCAAGTGATATCAAGCTTCACTTACTATGAAAAGACAAGTTAGTGGAAAGTATGACCGATGACAATGATTGGACTTGGAGTAGTTTAGAGACTAGGCTCACCACAAGAGTAGAGACGACGTTGATGATCAAATGGGGGGCTGTGTTGACTCGAGAGACATTACCCTCATCGCAATCCCCGCTATAAAAGAATAGTACTTTTTTAATATAGGTACCTAGGTATATGTGTGTGTTCACGAGACGAAGGTGGCTCGAGGCCTCGCTTCAAGCATTGTAGGTAGCACAGCAGAAAATCTGCCTTGGGGCAGGACGTAGTACACGGCGGAGCAGCTGGGTGGTGGCATAGGACGATTCCGCCACAACCGTCATGCAGTCTTGGCCGATTGAACAAAAGCAACGAAACGACGAACAGTCTAGAACGGTCGTTGACGCAGATCGTTGGGGTTTCGAACGTACATCTGAAGCGAGTGCTCGCTAACATGGCGCATATAAGTGGCTGCTTGACGCGTCGTACCGGCAAACAAGACAATGCAGTGCACGTGTCAAATTTGAATAGGGGCCATAAGGTCTTGATCAAGCGCGAAGGTAAGGCTGAGTTACGCATCTCATCTGCTGTCATCAGGTTAGCTACCTAGGTAGGCATTATAATTGAAGCTGATATCAAGATGATTTTCAGCTGCATACTGAGCCGCACATGTGGCGCGGTCTCTTGAAATAAATAGGTAGACTTGCCTCTCCTGTCGACTTCTTTATTCCTGATCAGAGAATCCTCATCTGAAAATTAGAAACTAGCATAGTTGCCCCTGGAAAATGGACGGATCAGAGTTACAAGATCTAGAACAATCTCAGCAGCTGAGGTTGCTTTCCGATGAGGACGTACCCGAATCGCGCCCTTCTCAGTCGTCGGACAGTTCTGTCAAGCATACAAACAATAACGAGCATCTGGGTCTCCTTCCGGCTGCGCAAGACTCTTCCGGCCATGCTCCTGACGATACCGGCAGCTCGGAGCGGGCAGGAGAATCCGACAACGACAGCGCTCTCGTGGAACAGACTATCCAAACTCGAAGGCCCAAAAGGCATGACTTTCGGGAATGGAACAAAGAACTACTGTGCAGCTTTTTCTCTATCGCATTTCTGGGGGCCATGGTCGGCACAATCTATCCTTTCCACGGGCAACCTAGGCCGCAATGGCCTTTTAGCATATCCATCAACGCATTGCTTTCCATCTACGCTATAATCTTTAAAGCAGCCCTAATCTCTGTTGTTACCTCGTCCATAAGCCAGAGTCAATGGAATTGGTTTTCGGTCGAGCGTCCACTTCACGACTTGATACGATACGACAAGGCATCACGGGATCCCCTGGAGGCCCTGCGATGGTTGTGGTGGAATAAGCTACGCCAGCCCCTCACCAACCTCGGTGCTGTTATTTGTGTTGTAGCCGTTGCCATCGATCCTTTCATCCAGCAGCTTGTCCAATACGTTGATTGCAGCGTCACTCTGGCGCAAGACGTAAAATCCGCATCGATACCGCGGACAAGCTTCTTTAATCCTACCATGTTTCACCAGGGTGCTCTTAACGATGACGCTCCGTCTTCAGCCGAAGAGTCTGCAGTTATATCAGGCATCTTCTCGCCGCCAACCGACATTGGATTCAATTGCCTAACTAGCAACTACACATTCCCGTTTGAGTATGGAACTATTGGTTATTACAGTTACTATGAGGACCTATCTAGCAATCTCAAGTTCTTGGGAGATTGTAATCAAGAGATATGCAACATTACTTCTACTCTTCCTAGTGGTCTGTCTTTAAGCTCAGAAGTGAACTCGTCAGGGGTAATCGGGTTTTTGACAATGAGTGGAAATGGACCAGTAGGGTCATATGGAGATGCAGGGCCTTTTGAGGTCATCGTGGGGCGAACGGGATATACCCAGAGAAGGTTGGATCCGACTACAAATGCCCCAATTCTAGGATGCGACGATCCAGCGACTAACAATACCTGGAGATGTCGAGGCTATGGTGCAGCATCTTGCTCATTCAACCCATGCGTTCGAACTTACAAAGCTTCCGTCACGGCTGGCCGTCTTAACGAATCAATGGTAGACCACTCAGACCCTCGACTTTACTGGGGCTTTCCAAATAATCTTACAAATAATCTCCGCGGCAGGTCATTCATTAGAGGGATAATAGACACAAGGTGCATCTCTTCCGAAGAAAACAACAAGTTAACAAGCCTGGGCTATGTTGTTGACCCTCGATCTCGATGGCTCCCGTACAACCTTACGTTTGATGGAGATTTCAACGTCAGCCAAACAGTCCCTCCCGACGCTCCTTTTCCCCAATCCTTACTGGCCCATAACTGCTTGCACATGGTCAGTCAGAGATTTACGGTTGGATTCTTTCAGTACTTCTTAAGTTCACTGTTAGATGGAACAGTGACAGGTCAGGCCACAGGAACTGTAGCCGTGGGATTTGACGGACCTCAAGTACCACTGCACATTTATAACTTCAGCCATAATGACTTCGACACAATTGATGGTATCTTCAGTAACGCAGCCAGTGTTCTTACCATGCATATCCGAGAGAATGGCGAGGAGATCTACAGCGAGCCCGCACTTGGTGTCGTTTCCCATTTTGCTATCTGCGTACAAATCAATTGGGCCTGGATATCCTTACCAGCCGCACTAACCGGGCTTACCTTGGTACTATTGGGTTTCTCCATTGAGGCCACAAGAAAACAGCAGGCACCAATTTGGAAATCATCTCCATTAGCCTTCATCTTTCATGGTCCCGGCGGCACTCGATGGTATGACAATTCTGGGTCGATCCAGGAATCGTCTTTGAATACGGTGTCTGCCATGGAAAGCTCAGCTAAGTGTTTGACAGTTGTGATGGATCGCTCGGAACCTGTAATTTGTTTACGGAAAATAGGTGTGGTGGGTGGTAATCAAGTCCTTCCGAAAACCTGGTTCGAGCGAATATTTAAACGCCGCCTTTGAGATATCCTGAATTAACTCTGCATTCAGATTCATATTATATCAATATGACATTAGGCTATGTGCTTTCGGCGGGTAGTATAATAACTGTCAGTTCGTAGCACGGGGTTCATGTTAACCTTGGAGGAGTTAAAAATAGCATTTCATCTGATTGAGTACCTAGCAGGTAATCATAATGTCATAAAGATCAACTGACGTTATAATGAAACGAACTGTTTAGTGTATCCTAATACGTTATGTCTTAGATCTTTAATCCGAGGACCGACTCAATATTTCACCCCTTTATTTTTTCTATTTAGTTCGTTTTGTAAACACTTTGCCTATACCCACGTTTTTTCCATCTTTCAACTCTAACCTACCGGTATGTAACTAATGGAGTTGATGCCACCTGTTAGACTTCCTTATACGATGGATTCTAGGAAAAGGGGAAAAGGAGAGGAAGGTTCCTGAAGTTAATTGTAGGTACCTATCTTAGTATCTCTAAAGAAGCAAAGAAATTATCATTAGCACCAATGACAATTAAAGCCACTATTCTAATAGTAGCATTGACAGCTATCATTCCATGTATAAAATGGAGTGTAAGTGGTGACTGTATGTCGCTTTGATGATTACATATATTGATTGATTGAAGCAACCAATAATCAAACCAGGAATAGACAGGGCTTGTTAGCATTAAATATCATATAATGTCTACGGATAGTTGCCCTAGTCGGCCTAACTAGATTTTTGAATAATCTATCAGACTAGGTGAAATTCAGGTTATCGCCATTTGATCAAAGCCCTTATAGGGGACCCTCCTAAGTCCTAGACTTCGCCGCCCTCATCGCTACTTGTCATTAGTTTAGAATCTAGGTGTGAGACTACAATTGGCTCTATCCAAACAAACGATGACAGGTTTTCATAAATCAGCTTGTCTAAGTGAAGCTTTCTAAGACCTGTTGCAATCAAGGTGTCAAGGCAATCGGGCCTAGGAGTTAGAAAGACTGAACTAGTATAAATATCGTATCAACGTGTGAATTACCATCTCAATCTTTATCTCCTTGCGTATACAATGTAGTTCCAAAAGTCTGTGTGCACCCTACCTAAACTAATGTATACAAAAAATATCCTTTGATTTCAATCTATTATTAATAACTTAATTAAGAAGTTATTTATATCTAGTTAAATAAATTATAGAGGTAATTAATAGATTTTTAATATTTAATATATTAGCCTTTTACGCGACGTATTATTATAAGTCGTTTCTTTATTAAATTTATAAATTTCTTTATAAAATTATTATTTAAGACTTTTTATATCGATAAAATTAAGTTTTTTATCGTTTTTATATCGGCGATATTATTTTTATAATATTAAAAATTAGATATTATTTTATTAATTTATTTTTTAAAAGTTTATTATATATATTTAATCGGATTTAAATTAAGAAAATATAAAGGTTATTTTAAAAATTAAATATTATATTTTCTTATTTACCTTTTCGTTCGTTTTAAAATATAAATTAAAGTATTATTTTATATAAATAAGTCGTTTTATTTATATAAAGATAATATACTTTTTTTTAAAACGTTAATATAAAATTTAAATAATATATCGTTTCGGAAAATATTAAACTTATTTTCGACGAAAATAAACTTATTTTTCCTTAGCTTATTACGTAATTAAATTATAGCTTATATTATAATAAAAATAGAAAACTTAACGTTATATATAATATATACGAAATTAAATCGATAACGTTTAATCGATAATTTTATAATTTATTTTTTAAGATAAAAATCTTTATTTTTAATCGTATATTCGTTATTAAAAAAAGCGACGATTAACTTTTCTTTATATTTTTTATATTTTCGAATAAATATTAAACGCTTTTTTATATCGTTTTTAATAAATAATAACCGTTTAACGAAATGTTATTTCCTTAAATGGATTTTACGTAATATATAATAAATCGTAATTTTTAAATATTTAGAAATTAATTAATTAACGAAATCTTTATATTTAAAATAAAAGAAACGATAAAATAAAATAATAATATATTTTCGTATACGATCGAAAAGTTTCGAATAACCTTTTTTTAAAAAGGATTTTAAGATATAATAAATCTAAAATTATTTTAGGATTTTCGAAATTATATTATAATAACAATAATATTTTTTCGCAATAAAAACTTATATATAATCGGCTTTTATAAAAGATAACTAATATTCGCGCGAACTTTTAATAATAATTTAACGTTACGTTTATAATTATCGCTTATTTTAATATTAAAACGGCATATTTTAACCATAATTTCGTAAAGTTATTATTATTAAAAGATAAAAAGGGGTCGAATAAGTATAAGAAATTAAGGTAAGTAAGGGGTTAGTGTATACAAACTTTTGGAATCGCATTATATAGTAGAAAAATAAGATATAACAGTCCCGATACTTAAATATTCCCAAATGGGATTAGGGCTCGTCTTAATCCCTTATTACTAGGTAGATACCTAACTACACTTACTATTCACCTTTCTATCACCATTGTATTGGCTCCTTTCTTACGATAATAAGTACATACCCCGTTACGGTTCTTTCCTCCCGAACAACCAAACATACGAAGGCCATGGCCGTACTATTCAAGTCGTTCGTGATGATTAACTTACGAATGAAAACAAATCCGATTATTCGAAACTATACGGGGCAACGTATGGTCCTTCTTGCCATACGATAACTACACTCGAATGCTAAAAATGAGCAAGAGGTGCCGGGATGACTCGATTTAGTTCCCTCGACCTACCAGGTACTCTACATATTTAATCGGCTCTAGTCTTCTTACTTTCACACCATTTTGATCCAACCCAAAACACTTCTTAATACTCACTTCTACAACACGTCTCGATTCGATCAGAACATTTACCAAGTTTTAGGTCAATCCTCAAAACATATCGATTTTCATCGGCATAACAGCTTTACAAAACCTTACTACACCTTAATTCAGCCTTCAACACGCGACAATATTGGTGCTCTGCACATTTTCATCCGGTATTATCACATTTTGGATCAATCCTCGGTCTACTTTAATTCTCACCTCTATCCATACCTAGTACAAGTAAGTATTGCCCTCCATCCCAGGTAACCTGTCTCAAACCTATAATACATATTTCTAACCTTTTGGCTATTCTATACAGGACTCTAAGCTTACCTGTTGTCTATTGGCTACACCTTGTGATGGCTGGTCCCACACATCATTGTCCCAAGGCCAGCAAGGGTAACTGCAGACCCGGCGGTGGACACTGCCAGGAACATCAGGTATAAAACACTCCATTTTCTTTTCTTCTGGGAAACTTCACTAACATCCAGAGTAGGTGCTTTGCAAGGAAAATCCGATTCCCACGATCAAGGGACAGCCGTGTCGGTCTTGCATTGGCAAAGCTAAGGCCGACTATGGATTAGCAAGGGAAGTTGAATGCAAGAAGAAGGAGGATGAGATTCAAAAGAAGCGAGAGAAGAAGAAGGCCAACAAAGACCTAGAACGCAAAAAATTGCTTAAGAACAAGAGTAAGAACCAACAAGTAAGTCGACTATTCCGTTGCATGTTACTCCCTTTGCTGCGCTAGTGGAGTGAGGTTTCGAGTCACCCTCGCGTCCTTCAATGGCACTGTCAGCAATTTCCGGTTCTGAAGCCCCTCTCCTTTCGTCACACAGCCCTTTTCCGCTACTCAGGCGATTCCGAGCACACCGATGGCCGAATACCACCAGCTACGGTCTAGTTTACAGTCTACCCTCGTCGCTCTACCTAGGAGAATATGACACCGTAGACCCTGAGGAATCTAAAGATCTTGAGAGCTTCGAAAACAAGGAAGACCCTCAGGGCGCTAAGGGTTCTGAGAATGAACAGGGTGAACCATACAAACAGGATGAGCTATATGAATAGGATGAACTATATGAAGAGATGCCATCGGGAAAATGGCTATCCAAGGCTGAAGCGCTTTGCAAGTACCCATGGCCCAGCGCAGATCCCGACGCTCTATCCGTCAAGTACCTGTCTTGTGGTTGGCACAATACAGTCTTCAGCATCTCTATGAAGAATCCGGGTGGCCGCAAAGAAGATTTTGTTCTTCGAATTCCCAAGGCGGAACTAATATAGCTCATACAGCTGCCGTTATCGAGTATGTGGCTAAGTTCCCTAGTCTGAAGGCGCCCAAGGTTATTACATGAGACGCTACAAGCGATAACCCCTTAGAAGCCAGCTACATAGTATTACCTAACTCGGGTACCTGGAATCTGCCTTAGGAACATCTGGACAGATCTGCTCTATGACTAAAAGCTACTTCTTGCTAAGCAATTAGCACAGCTACATCACTAGATGGAGTCTATACCATCGTGTCCACCATCCTCTCAATATTTCTCTATACGTATATAGATATGATTAAGTATTATTGACTGGCGACATATGATTTGTATGGGCAATCTGCCAACTGCCAGGTTTCAGTTGCCAGATGGTTAGTACAACTGGTCTTGTGTAGACGGTGTTCTTGTCGAAGAAGTGGTGGATAAGACATTTTTACATAAGTAAACATCGTGAAAGGTGGTGGGCTACGATCAAGTGGGGTGGCTCTGTTTTGACTCGAATAATGAAGTTGAAATCAGCAGCCGTGAGAGCAACGCGTAGGGCTCTACCTTCTCGTCTGCTAATGCTTCGCATACCCCACAAAATAGTAAACAGTTGCTAGAGTTTACAGTGGGAATATGAGGCGTAACAGTCCCGGCACTCAAATATTCCCGAATAGGATTAGGGCTCGCCTTGATCCCCTATTGCTAGGTGAACCACGTTTGCTATTCACCCTTCTATCACCACTGTATTGACTTCTTCCTGATAATAAGTACCTAAGTACATGCCGTTACGGTCCTTTCCTCTCGTGCAACCACTTAACCTAGGACTGTCCCAAGTCTATTTTCTCACCTACACCACCTGTCTCTCTCTCTCTCTCCAATCCCTACGCTCCAAACATTCTCGTCTAATCATTTTATTCACAATCTTTTGACCTTCAATCCTTCCATTCAGGACCTGTCAGTCTACCTTCAATCATTCCATTCAAGACTTATTCGTCTACCTTTAATACTTTCCCTCAACTCTCTACTCAGTTGCTTCTTTAGCATGACCTGAACGCAACCGCGATGCCGTCCAAAGGCGGGAAGTAGCACCATTGCCCCCAAAAAAGCAAAGGCAATTGTCGCCCGGCAAAGTTTATTGGTATATCGTTCTGTGGTGCGCATCAGTGGGTGTGCCCTGAACATAAGTTCTACATGCTTCGGAGGGAGCCGTGTCCTGAGTGCAAAGAACATGAGACAGAAGCCGCTAAGGCAGAGATTACTGAGACGAAGTTACTGAGACTGAAGTCATTGAAGAGGAGGATTAGAAATCTTCATCCAAGGCGTCGATTAACAAGGAGCAAAATAACGCGTCAGCTACGTCTAAAGCTCCTAAGGGATCCTTGATCAACACGAGATCCAAGGCTAATACGAAGGCCAACACCAAAAAACCTACTAAGGCTTCATCCAAGGCACACCCAAACGACGGGAAGGGTCAGAGAAAAGCCAAATAATAGGTAAGTCCTCCCTCCACTAACATTCCTACATGGCATCATTGATGCGCGCGCCCATACCCTTCCTCTTTACTCCTTATGTAATAGCCCACTTTGTTATGCCCGCGGATTCAGAGCGAGGTTCGAGTCACATTTCCACCGTTCAATGAGTTACCTATGACAGTTCCTCATCCTTATTATGCTTACCATGCCTAATTAAATGCCCCCGACTAACATGTTCATGTCATAGGTTTGCGCACCTATAGATTACTTAGGTTGTTTGCCTCGGGTAGAAATATCCATTCGACATCTACTTCTTTTTCCTTTAGGTTCTCTTCTCGGTCACCATAGTGTGGTACGGCAAGTGACAAAACGGTTTCGAGGGTTTAGGGGGCACATGGATCCATAAGGCAGACGAACGCCAATAAGGTACGAGATAATTGAGTGTCATAACTACTACATTTTTTTAAGCATTGCGGATACTTACCGACTGAATGCATTGAGTGAAGTGCACTATACGAACTAAGACCCTTGCCACTACTTTCTTAAGAGACTTCATCTATTTTTCCTTCAATGAGAAGAAATAAAGTCCTGTATTTGCCATGTTGTTTATAATTGCAGAGGAACTATGAGATCCCATAGAGTTGCTTGTCTTTAGCTAATGTTTCCGTGATGGAATTGTCCTGTCCTATCTTTCATTTCATTTCCGAGGTATACACAACCTCACCGCCCAAGATAAGCATAGCCAATGCCATGCTAAGCTTTTCGAAATCTACGATTTCCATCTCGACGGCGTTCTTGATGCTACCGGCTAAGCGTCCCAGCTCCTTCGGCGTGTTGACCCGAATGCACTTGCATTTCTTTGTATGTCTGATCCGCACAGGGAGGAGCCTGGTGTTAAGTCGAACAGTACATCCTGTGACCGGTCTACGGACTATTGGGCCGCTATCACTCGTAGCAATATCTGTCATGGTAGTGAGATAGGGGTACCTTGAGGGGTAGTGCTTGCGTTAGCTATGCATCTATTTCTGTCCCTTTGAAGTTGTTGAAGCACCTAATGACTAGGTCGGGGAAATCAGGTAAATCCACTGGCAGGATCTACCGTTCTATCTCCTTCGAGGTGTGCGTCGTTCAAACTAGAATATGCATAATGTCCTGTTGTGGATGAACCGCCTTGTCCCATTTGGTATCGTGAATAAAGAGGGCTGCAGAGGAATGGATTGTTCACTTGTCTGCTTTGAAATAAAGCAATAGTATATCCAGTGAAAATCCTATACCTAGGTAGTCAGGAATACTGGCATAATGTAATGAGTGCTGACTCCTTAGGAGTTATCGTGCCCAGGATTCCTTCGCCAAATTACAGAGTGCCTAGGTAATTTCCGAGTTAGTCTTATGCTGACATGGCATCCTATTAGAAGGCCATATCTTAGTATCTAGAATAGCGGCAATCTTACGAAGTACTTCCAGATCTCCTCTAAATATTTCCCGAATAAATATTGCAAATGACTTCGAAGCTTAAAGACATATTAAGCCGTCGCGGAAAGGTGGCAGGGTAGAGATACGGTAGGACGTTGGATGCCTTACATAATACACCGATCATGATCCCCGCAGGTATTATAGTAATCTCCCCCGCAGGACCCACAAGGCCCGCTTCCTCCGCACCTCAGCTACTCCACAAAACTGGTAAAGCCGAGGCTCCCGTCCCTTCCCCGGGCAGAAATTCAATGAGGAAATGTACGGAGGTAGGTAGAGGTTAGAGGAATAGACGGAATAGGCATGTTCGGTGGAGCAACTGCACCATATTATAAGACCATAAAAGCTGGGCAGGAACACACCGCCACATTACCAATCTCGCCTCAATCAAAGCTGCTCCAGCTTTTACCTAGGTATAGCAAACGCCAAGGTTACCTTAATAGAAACTCGGGTAGTAGACGGCCGTTTTCGGCTGTATATAAGACATATGAAATGCCCGGCAAGAAACCGCCCACAAATGCCCGAAGCCCCACACACGGGAACGTTCAAAGACGCCATACCACTTTCAAGATGATGTCCTTTTCACTGGCTTTAGTTGTTCTTCTAGCCGGTGTACTCGTTCGAGCCTACGGTAGTTCTTTCACGTCCGACTACCAACAATTGTCAAAGAGGGAGACCCCTGAGCAGGCTCAAGTCATTGATTGGAGATCGTTCAGTGTGCTGCCAACTGTTCTTCCCCCCACGGTAGTCAACGCCACTTCGGTAAACTCCAACATTCCCTTATATCATAATATCTAGAAACACACAGGCGCTAATCCAGTATCAGGTTTTTGTACCCCCTGGACATGACTTGGGATCACTATCGGACAAGCCTTTCCACATCTACGATGATGAATTCTACGACGTCATTGGGTCTAATCCCACGTTGACACTCATCGCCAACACTGGGACAAACCCCATGTTTCACGAAGCTACTGTCTGGTGTGTTACCAGATGATGAACCCACAAGTCTAACAGATCTAACGCTCTCGACGCTAGGTATCCGCCTACAGATGAGATGTTTTTCGTGCAGAATGCAGGAGTACCGGCAGCCGGCACAGGTCTAAACAAGTCCAATGTCATCCTCAAGATATCACTCGCGGAAGCCATGGCTGTTTCAAATATTCGCAATGCGACAGGATTGGTTACCGTCCACACAGTTGACGCGCCGGCGATCCTCAATTCCAATGGTAATATGACTCCACTTCATGATTCTCCAGTCGGCTTACAGACTTATTCTAGGCGCGACCAACTTCAATGGCCAGATCGTGTTCACGGCTGAAGGACAAGGCGATGACTTGACATCACAGTTAGTTGTGATGAACCCGAGAGAGCCATATAACACCACTAGTCAGTATTGGAAGCCCCAGTCCACGAGAAAATAAGCTAATGTTCCCTGTCAAGTACTGCTCAACAACTACTTTGGGCGCCAGTTCAATTCTCTCAATGACGTGGTCGTCAACCCTCGCAATAAGGAATTGTACTTCACCGATAGTTTGTACGGGTTTCTACAGAATTTCCGTCCGTCACCAGGGCTTCGGCTCCAGGTTTACAGGTATAACGATAAGACCGGCGTTGTCAGGGCCGTCGCAGACGGATTCAGTCTTCCAAACGGTATTCTTGATCAGACTTCTGCACGAGGTTCACATATTAATGAGCGTCTGATTGTTAGGAATTGCGTTCTCTCCGGATGGCTCATACGCATATATCACCGACACCGGTATCTTCCATGGCATCTGGGGCTGGAATTTCACTAACCCGTCGAGCATGTGAGCGACCCTAATATTGAAGAGCCATGGGCAGTAACTTACAAAATCATAGCTATCGGTTCGATGTTCAAGAGGACGGCACGTGGGATAACCGAAAGCTCTTTGCTTATATCGATTCAGGGGTTGCAGACGGTACGTAATGCAAACCTCAGCTTAGAAGAAATCACAATTGACAGATAACACTAGGCATTCATTGCGACAGCAACGGTAACGTGTACGCGGGTTGCGGCGACGGCGTGCAAGTATGGAACCCGTCAGGAAATCTCATCGGGAAGATCTTCCTCGGCAAGACTTCCGCGAACTTCAACTTCGCGGGCGACGGGCGGATGGTCATATGCGCAGAAGAAGACCTCTACTATGCTACTATCGGTGCTTCAGGGGGCTCATACATATCCTAGACCAGACCAGCGCGTCACGCCTTTTTGTTGAAATTATGTCTTATTAGCATCGATTAAACCCGAATTCATACCTAAGAAAACATCACGACTTCAATGAATCGATGTACTGCTTAACAAGCGCATCCGCGCTCTCATCCTTAATCAACCCCAGCTTCAGCGGCGTAGTCGTATCAAGTTCCGGAGCCCAGCTGCGCAGTATGCGCTCAAGATCCGGGTTTGTCTCCTCCTTGACGTATTTCAGCTTGTCCTCGCCCCCGTACTTAGCCAGCGCGTCCATCAGCTCCTGTATCGACACCGATATGCCGGGCATGTTGATATGGCGAATATGCTTAGGCAGCTTCGCGCCGTCCATGTTCAAGACTCTGATCAGGTTCTCCTGCAGGGTATCCGGCGAGCACAGGAACGAGCGGAACGAGCGGTCTTGCAGCGGCACCACGCACTCCTCGCCCTTCATCGGCTCGCGGATCATGCCCGACAGGAACGACGACGCGGCGCTGGTTGGCTGGCCGGGACGCACGGACACGGTGGGGAAGCGCAGACAGAAGGCGTCGATGAAGCCCCGCCGGTGCATGTCGTTGATGAAGGTTTCCGTTAGCAGCTTGTGCGCGCCGTACGTGCCCTCTGGCGTCGGTGTCACGGCGTCTGTGACTATGTCGGGAGGTAGCGGCTGTCCGTACACGGCCTGCGAGCTGGAATAGATGACGCGAACACCTGGAGACTTGGCGCGCAGTGCCACTAGCAGGTCGCGCACGCTGTTCACGTTGACGCGCAGCGAGAGGTCCCAGTTGGCCTCGGACCCGGCCGACATGCTTCAGGAGGTAGGCAAGGTGAGCCAGTGACTAGGTAGGTACTCGAAACAGAAAGACATAGGCCCATTTGGCGGCGAGCGGCAGCCCCTGAATATGCAACTCGATTTTCCCGAACAGATCACGGATTGAGAGGAGGTCACTTACATGCCATGGAATATGAAGATGGCGGAAAGCGGCTGTGCGGCGGCTAGTAGAGACGACACGAACGCTGGGTCGCAGATGTCGCCCTTTAGAAGAGTTGCGTGCTGCGGGTACTTGACCCCGGCCGGGACCGCGGGCTCGACTAGGTCCGTCAGCACGACCCGGTACTCCGGGTCGTTGAGCAGGCGGGCCGCGAGCAGGGGGCCGATGAAGCCACCAGCTCCGGTGACGATGATGTTTTTAGGGATCGGTGGCATGGCTTAATGATTATCTATTTATTTATTTTTTCTTTATTAATCGATACAATAAGATAGGGGGAAAGTTGGACGTCCAGGGATCCATTTCCATTAAGCGCGGATCTACCTATCCAGTTATTTAAGGTTAGCATTGTTCGACATCGGGGGAAATAGTGCCTAGCAGTAGTTGGAGAGCGAGGAGAAGACTGCGGGGTCGCGCTCCGATGTGGGGGAGAGTGAGGAGTTACGAGACGTCTTCGGCCATTCGCGACAACCATGAGTGCGGAGTTCTTTGACCATGTGGAGTCTTACTATGCTATGCTGCCGCGACCTCGATCCACGTCACCCCGAAGCGTTCCAGAGACCCGAGTGGGTTTTCCGAAATAGGTAGGTAGCCTTCGCTTGATTGCTTTCGTTTCTTGTAAGTACAGCATGCCTAGATAGGTATGTCGAACATAGCTCTTTGATATAGGTAGAGAGGCGTTAGTATAATAAGGGTCAAATAAGACAAATACACTATAAAGAACTAGCTAGGAAACATATATTTGATCATTTTAAAACTCAATGAAATCGTTCTGGCCTAGTAATATGACACTGGACAAGGTATCTTTTGTATTATAAAGCAAATCACAGGATATAATGCTGCAACCGTTAAGAGTAGATTTTGGGGGACTCAATTCAAAGTAGATTTACTAGGACATACTCTACCTACCTACGTAGATATTAACCTACCATGGATCATCAGCGGGATCAACCCTCGGGCTTTCGTATTTAACGGCCTCGAAGCCGTCATGGTCTGACATATTATCAAAGGAGTCGCCCTCGAGTTCATCATCAGTGTCCAGCACTTCGCTCTCGTCATCTTGGGGAGGCGCCTCCTTGTGGTGGGTTTCCCGGAATTTGTAGGGCTCGTTCATGAAAGCTTTCTTCGCGGCTTGGGTCGCCGAAGTTTCCCTACGCTGCCAGAATACTGAGATCCCGAGCACTGCAAGGTGCTTAAGCACCCGGATAAAACTAGCGACTTGATATCGTCGTTCCTCCGTGACTGGGTATCTCTTTGTCACCAGCCCCAGTACGTTCTTCTTGATGAAAGCCTTTCGCTTTTGGCTGTACTTCAGTTCGTGTGCCTGGCGTAATAGGTCAAGGACGTTTGCATCCATAGTGGTGAGCACTACTAGTTGAAATCGCTTGGCTTGACCGTGGAAATAACCGCTGTTAGTGTTGATCCAACCTTTAACTAGGTCTTCGCGATAAGGAACTATGAAGTCTTCAATATATTGAAGCAGTTGTGTCAGAACCGCGATTTCAGAGTTGGCGAGATTCGACTTTACATCACCTTCATCAGATTTCGACGAACAAGCGAAAGCGGCGTTCAGCTTGCTCTCTGGGCCGAATGTAAATGCTGCAAGGCATTCAATTTTCTCAAACTGTCGCGAGAATTTGACCGGTGTAATCGAGACCCCAATGTATCGCTGTCCATTTAAGCTGTGCGATGGATGGGCCCCAGATGGACCGGGACCACCTCCAGCTAGATAAGAAAAGCCGCATTCTCGACAGAAGAACCTAATGTCCCTGCGGTGATTATCCTGATGAATCGGAAGGTTAGCCTCGTGTTTCTTTCGGTCAGCTGGGCTTAATCCATCTTGAAGACCTAAGAGACTAAGGGATACATCAAACTTCTCGAACCGCGGTTCGACACTGAAAGTCGTCTTGAGACAGTCAATCCATTTTTCTATATGTAGAGCTCCAGACTTGTCGACTGTAACATTAATGCTATGCAAGCATTCAAAGCAGGTGAAGCGATCGTGGCCCTCGCAGAGCAATTGCCCTTTGAACGTCACCGTTAGGTTTCCTGGCAAAGCCATGCCTGATACTGGTTGGGCATGTGCTGAATAAGGATTTTACCGTACAGATTTTACTAGTGTTAAGAGGATTGAATATAATCAATTACTCTTGATTACTATGTGACTGTGTCTGACGAAAATAAAATCGAAGCTCCTATAACTAGTTAATAATATATATACCCATTTCGAACGAATGTACCTAGGTAGGCGTTATCGAATATCACCGACGTTCGGAAGAATAATACAGTTGCTTTCGACACAATTCCAATATATGCAGACGTTAGCTAGAAGATATCATGTTTAGAAACAGCATCCTTTGTTCTTCGGCGTGTTTATATTTTCTATTAGCAAGAATATAAGTTGTTTGATTATCCCTCCATACAAGATATGGCAATTGCAAATCATACTAGATGCCGTTAACTCTAACAATAGTCATTACTGCCAAACTGTAACCTATGTGTCTGACGAGTAACTAGCTGTCGCTCGCCAAGTCTGTGCGACCAGAGTTGTCATAGTGGTGCGTCATAAAATGGGTAGCTACATCGTCGCACGAGCACACACAATCGATATCTTGCAGTAAGTCTACAGTATATGATGGAGGGTAAAACGTCTCTGCCAACAAGATTGCCACTTGCTGAACAGTTATCTCAAGCTTCGAATGCCCAGGTGCTGTCCGAAACTAAAGAGAGTTAAAGGAAAATAGTACGCGCGATCGCCGTTGTATTCAAGATTCTAAATGATGATCAATCGACGTTACACACCAACAGATAGACAAAGAGGTAGAATATGACGATATAAATCTAGACGGATCGTTCGTTATCGTGCGATGACCAAGATATATAAATGTTGTTAGCAGACGTTGTTGAAGCTGGTGGAGCTGTCGCGTGAGGACTAGACCGCAATGGAAAAAGCCTACGTCTAGGCTTGACTTTTATTCAAAAGAATTGCTCGATGAGATGACATAATTTGCAGATAGCAGATAGCATTAGCGTCATAGCCTGTGGGACACCGGGGTATTTGCGGGGCTGATGATCGATGAGCTTCAAGGGGGCTCCTTGCGTTTGGCGCCCGCTAAGCCTGAAGCGACCATAACCTGTGCGATCCGCTATTCAGCTAACGCCATTCGGGTCGAAAACAACCAATCACAAGCTTATCATCCACTAGCTTATCTCTGTTAGCGGCGACACCGAAGTTACCTCTAGGAATGTGCCTACTGTAGTCACGCTACGGTAAGAGGATGAGGTTGTAATGTGGGGGAATTCTGTCGAGCTCGAGACGTACGTACCTACGCAGGCTACGTCGTGGGCGCATGTCCATCACCAATTGTAACTGGTAAGAGTCAATCTTTTGGCTTGAAGGATGTGAAAATTTTTCTCTTTCCTTATTGTTATTTCGGAGAGCCTATATATATTTCTACTTCCCCCTTGTCATTGAAGGTTCGTAGTATCTCGTGTTTACTTGCGATCCGACAATCTAGAGTTTCGACGTATGATGCTTCGTATGTATCTACAAGGCGAATCTAAATAATCAGCCCTCTACCTATTTTCTCTTCAGCCGGAGTATCGCACCTGAGACAAACCACTCTACGTATACCTACCTAGGTTGCCACTACTCAAAATCACCCAATACGCTGGGGGCTATTCAATCATCAGTCTGGTGTTAACCACCGGCTTCATTTGTCGCGATGGAGAGGCTTCATAATTCGAGGGCGAGCAGATGGGTGGACAGGGTCGCTGTGGACAACGAAGACGGCCTCACTACCGCCCAGCTGATGGTAAGGCTGAATCCGGCTGCCCATCCATCCCACTGGGTGGAATGTTGTCTCACTAGTGGTGGTCAATTGAAGCTGTTGCGAGACTAACCAATTCCAGTTAACAAACCATGATCTCAAGCCTGTCGAGCCCGAGCGTCGCCAATGGGGAGCATGGAACTACGTCGGTTTCTGGATTGCCGACTCCTTCAACATCAACACGTGGATGATCAGCTCGTCCATGATTGTGAACGGGCTCTCGTGGTGGCAGTCATGGCTTTGCGTGTGGATTGGATACGCGATCGCTGCCGCTTTCGTCTGTCTGACCGGTCGCATTGGCGCCATGTACCATATTGGCTTCCCCGTCGTGAACCGATCCAGTTTCGGAATTTGGGGCTCCCTCTGGCCTGTGTTTAATCGTGCCGCTATGGCGTGCATTTGGTACGGCGTGCAGTCGTATATTGGTGGACGTTGCGTCTACCTCATGATCCGATCCATTTGGCTCAGCTGGGTGAGTTAGGCTGGGCTAACGTGCCTACAGTGAAGCTTACTTGCTAAACCCCGTGTAGGATCGCACGACCATCCCGAACACGTTCTCGCCGGACTCAGGAACCACCACGGCTGACTATGCCTCCTTCTTCCTCTTCTGGCTCGTGTCGCTGCCGGCTATTTGGTTCCCTGTGCACAAGATTCGACATCTTTTTACTGTCAAGGCTTACTTTGTCCCTTGCGCTGGTTTCGCCTACCTGATCTGGGCCCTAGTCCGTGCTGGTGGACCGGGACCCGTCGTTCGCCAAGGTTCATCGATAGAAGGTAGCGACCTCGCTTGGCAGTTTATCAACGGTGTTATGAGTTCGATTGCCAACTTCGCAACCCTGATCGTGAATGATCCCGATTTCTCTCGTTTCGCCGGCAAGCCAAGTGATGCACTTTGGTCGCAACTTTTCACCATTCCCATCGGTTTCGCCATCACGTCCCTGATCGGTATATTAGTCTCATCGAGCTCGGTCATCATCTATCCTGGAACCGAGCCAATCTGGGATCCCCTTATTTTGTTAGAAAGGTTCATCGACGATGGCGGTTCTGGTCAACGTTTTGGCGTTTTTGTCATTGCCCTCGCCTTCGCGCTAGCTCAGCTAGGAACAAATATTGCGGCAAATTCAGTTTCGGCCGGGACGGATATGACGGCGCTGCTGCCACGATTCATCAACATTCGTCGCGGTGGTTACGTGTGCGCCGCCGTCGGCTTGGCCATGTGCCCCTATACCTTGCTCACGTCGTCTAATCAGTTTACGACCTACCTCTCGTCTTATTCGGTCTTTCTCAGCTCGATCGCTGGTGTTATGTGCAGCGACTACTACTTCGTTCGCAAGGGCTACCTCGAAATCAAGGAGCTTTACGATGCTCGCAAGACGGGGCCATACTACTTCACTTTCGGTTTCCACTGGAGAGCGTACGCAGCATATATCAGCGGTATCCTCATCAACGTAGTCGGGTTCGCTGGGGCCGTCAACGGTGGCAATGTTCCCATAGGAGCTACGTACATCTACAATTTTAACTTCTTCTGCGGCTTCATCGTCTCTTCGGTGATGTACTGGGCCTTGTGCAAGCTGTGGCCAGTCCCGGCTTGCAGCGACACGTGGATGGAAGTGGGCGACCAGATTGATGAAGTCAGGCTAGCCTATGACCAAAGCAGCCAGCAAGAATTTGACGAGGAGGCGGATTTTGGAAACAAGTATGACAAGGACCATAATAAGGCTGTATAATAGATGATGGGTGGTTGTTGATTATTCAGGAGCATTGCATTGGTTGGGACTACGAGGCCTCGACTTTGGGTATTTGTCGGGACTTCTGAGTCAAGCAGCGTTCATTCACATCTTGGAGAGACATATGATGAGCATATTTTATGATAGAAACTACCAAGATAGTTCATAAGTACCTAAGATACTAGGTGTGTTCAAAATTATTTAATTGTGCATAACGAATTCGCTCCTTTGTGAAGTGGTAGGTACTGTGATACATCCTGATGTGCACGGATCACATTTGGGTATTGCGCCCCTTTTCCATTCAGCAATGAGGCAATTGATCCAATCACAGCCACCTGCAAACGCCGTCACTGGGAAGGTATGGCACGGCGCCTGCCCTCAGAACAACTTGTACCGTGAATAACAAATAACACGAAAGCATCACTCCCTCTTGTGCTTCCTTTCCTTTTCCTTTCCCATGCTCCCGACACATCTCAACCTAGGCATTTAAGAATTTATTAATTTCGACGTCACCTATAAATAGGGAATCACCCTACATCGACGACAACTCACATCTATATTACCCGCCGCAGCTTCAAGGCCGTGGACCGCCAGGCCGCGAATTATCAAGCGATGGATTTCCAACCCTCCCAGAAGAAGCAGGAGAGCTATCTCTTGGCCGTTCCTCTTGAGGTGCTCCTCGATATCTCCTCCTATCTCAGCACCACAGAATATGGCAATCTTCGCCGTGTTTGTCAAGACATCGAGGCATCCCTCTTCAAGACGTTCGCCGAGGAGTACTTCTCCAAGAAACCATTCATGTTCACCGAAACCAGTCTCCGGGATCTCGTGAACATTTCCAACTCGCGATTCGCGCCCAGTCTAAGATACTTGATCATGACTCTTCACCATCCTCCACCCCCTCCTTCTAGCAATCATACCAAGAATGCTATAGACGCACTCGAGCACAACAGGAAGAGTGAAGAGTACAACAGCCACCGAACTTTCATTGGTTTAGGTCAACATGTTGAACTTCTCACTGAAGCTCTTTGTAATCTACCCAATCTTGAGATGGTCGGCTTGCAAGACTTTCGCCCACCTCACTCATACCGTGACGCGTCAGGCAACGGGTCATTCTCCTTGTGGGATAACTATGACACTCCAAGATTCAACGGAGAGAAGAGATTCTTCCTTGACGAGCCAATATTTGATAAAGGTGGAAACTTTGATATTGGAGGACCCGTGTTATATACCTGTGATGCATTCTTAACGATATTGCGGGCTCTAGGGAAGACAAGGGAGACGCATAACAGTGCTCGGTTAGAAGTCAGGCTACAGCGCTGTAACCTTCCAGCCATCGCCTTGAACGTACCTCGCCATCTGGAGCCAAGCATTCTACCCTTTCTCCAGAATCTCAAGGTCCTATCTCTAGATTTGGGGCCACAGTCGCTTCAATCTACCTATCACAACAACAATGGACGGCCCTACGTTTATTTCGGCTCTCTTATATCGAAATTCCTCTCGCGAACCCCGTCTCTAGAACACCTATCACTCACTTTTCGGAATTGCGAGTACCTCGAGTCAAAGGGCATTCTTGAGTGGCTCGCCGAGGTGCCCTTCACCCTACAGCACTGGCTGTTGACAAGAAGAAACGCAGGACTTATGGGTGATATACAACTTCTCCCGCAACTACCACCACCACCACCGGAATACCTCTGTCTTGAGCAGCTGGATATCGCAATGGTATCTATCAAGCCACCTCTTCTCCTTAACCTCTTTGCAAGGTACAAGTCGAGTCTGCGCAGAATCCTCTTACACGACGTCATCTTCAGATGTCCGACGCCATACGACAGCACAGTCAAAGTAAATCTCTGGGCTAGGTTCATGAGTCAACTCGCGGAGCTTGGTCTCAACCTCTCAACTATACGCCTCTCCCACGTTTGGCAAGAGTACAAGGGCTGCTTGTGTACGGTTTGGTTTAAAAATGCCCCAAACGCGCCATTTGGTTTCACCAGGGCATGGACTGGTAATGATTGTATGTGTTTCTCCTTACTTTTCCGAATATCCTCCTCCAACAGTATATAGACTTCCTCGAATTCCTGCTGCTCATGTATCTATCTCTAAAGCTTTGGCGTGAATAGATGGTTACTAACTCCAGATATTACAGTGAGACGCGGTTCGATGGATTTTATAACATCAATGGCTATTAGTTGGCCCGAACACCACGAGACGGACACTGGTGATGAATCCAGTGATAACGATTGAGATGGTAATCTGCAATTCTTGAACTATTTAGCTTATCACAAGAATTGTCTCCTAACCAATTCCAATTCGCAGAAGAGCATTGATGGGAAGACGAGGGATGCTATCCAAACATTGGTCATCAACAGTACCTAAGGTGCCTAAATTACTCAACTTCGCTGTCCGTTGCAGTAGAAAGGCCAGCATCTCATCGTCACCTAAAGCCCGCAAACAGCCCTCAACGGTTGTTGCCTATTCTCCCACTTGAGTTATTACACCTATAACTTGTCACAATCAAAGAAGATCACTATGGTTAAGTGAGAGATGAGAGACGCGTGATCTTTTCAGGCCACAGGGGTGATGACAACGATCATATAACTCAGTCTCAAATTGAGTTAGTCTTGTTATCGATGCTGTATGTGTGATCCTTTTCTTCGAGCAATACCGTACTAGCTCACCCCGAATATTAGACGTTCTTATCGAAGAAATCAAGAATCGATGCGTATGTGTCTTGCGCCGAATACTCCTACTCGTAGTTAGCATCAGTTGCGTAGATAGGTTTTGGCAATGGATCAGGGGTATTCACCAAGTTCAGGCCGTGGCCAGATCGAGGAACTACAATGGATTCAAAATAGCTCGCGTTGGTGAAGTACTGCTCCGTCTGGGCAGGGATGGACGGCTTCATCGTCAGACAGTTGCCTCCGCAGAACGGAACATCGCGCTCTGGAGAAAACGTAGGTCAGCTCCCGAAACTCGACTCATAAATCTTCAGCGGATCGATCTTATGCATGTGTCTTCTCACCTCCCGTGATAACCAGCACCGGCCCTCCGAAACTATTATTCCGCGTCGTTGCGCTCCCGATCGTCATTAGCTCCCCGACGGTCACCGGCTGCCCGGCCTCATACGCCGCCTCCAGGATCGCCTGGTCGAAGTTGCCAGGCGCGAAGAAGTTGGTCTGGGCCGCGGGAACATCCGCCGATGCCATGTAGCCCGGCGGGTAGACGCCGCCAGCCTCGACGAAGTTACCCCCCAGCAGGAAGTACGGCACAAAGCTCCCCAGCGCCTGGCTAAACCCCGTCAGAACAACACCGTCGGACAGCTCCGGATGCGCGGCCGTCAGCGCGTACGACTGCACGGAGCCATAGCTATGGCCCACATGCACAACTTTAGGGTACCGAAAAGTGACACCGGGGACGCGCGTGCTGCGCAGCATCGAGGTCAGCTCCGTCAGCGCGGCCACCTCGAGCGCGGTCTGGATCTCGTTGACGGGCTCGCCGTGCGACGACGCGCCTAGGCCTAGCCGGTCGTACGCGAAGGTGCTGTACCCCCGCGCTAGCGCCGCGTCCACGTAGCTGTACTTGTGCCCCTGCGCCGCGAAGTCCCAGTACCGCCGGTCGAAGGCGATGCCGTGCGTTAGTACCTGTAGTACTTTGCCTGGCCCCCACTGCGGCACGCACCATGTTGCTCCGATCGTGTAGTTGCCGGATACGGGTATGAACTGGGGGTTTGTTCAGCGGTATGGCGTGGCGGAAAGGCGAGGGAAAGGGGCTAGGGAGAAGAACGCTTACCTGGTTACTGGTGCTTAGTACTTCTTGGCTGTAGTTCATGCCCGGCTGTGCGAGGTTCAGCACGAAGTCCGTGACGTCGATGTCATTGGCCGGAGCCTGAAGCGCGAAGTTCGTATTGAGCGCGGATAGCGAGAGGGACACCGTTAGGTTCTTGCAGTTTCTCGCCGTGGCCACGCCCGCCAGGCCGGCTAGCAAGATGGTGCGTAGAGTTGTTCTAACCATTGCGATTCTAGGTTCTCCTTGATTGACCTCGCTGCTTCTAGTTATTTACTTCTCTACGAGAACTGGCCTGTTACTCCTAGAGAGGGCGATGCGAGGCTCTTATATCGATAATACCGAAATTCTCCGAAGGCAATGGACGGTGATCACAATTTCAAATATATATTCATGGTGGCCCGGCTGTCCGAATTCAGCATTATTAGCCCAGCCATCATTGTGACGTCTCCTGAGTAATTGCGGTGAATACGTAGTAGGCATTCAAGCTGGCCGCGGTAGCGTGGGTGGTTGCACATCCAACGTCCAACATCATCGTCATTATGCTCAGTCATCGTCACGCGGAAAACGACAGAAAAGTTGATTCATGGCCTTGTGGTCCTGTATTACACTCAATATTAGGTAGAACCACGACGGCGGTAGGATTTGGGGACTCCGATTAGTTGAGCCCCTCGGTCCTCGTGGCTAGTGCTGAGGTCATCCCGAGATCCCGTTGGATCCCGGACGCCGGATGTGATGGATGATAATTCCAAATTTTCTCTCCACTCCGGGGCGAATTGCATTTCTCGTGGTCGTGGACCAAGAAGCCAGGCCGTTAGGCCCCGTCGCGCGTCAACTTGCTAACATAACTGTAGAGTGCGGTCTCAGCCGCATCCCCGTTCATTCCGGTGTCGCCTATTTGAAATACTTGCCTATCTATCCCTTTAAGTTGAGTGGTACTTGAGCTGAGCTGAGTCCGCAAGTTCGTATTCATGATAAGATGACCATTGCATGCTGCCCTGGACCATCATCATCGTCATCTACAGACTTTCAACCCTGTCATTGCCAAAATCTCTCATTATGTACCCGACCCAGTCGGCCTTAACCCGCGTCTCTTCGGAAATTAGTTCGCTGTGCTTATGTGTACTTACTCATCGCCATCGTGATATCTCTGTGATATCCCATAAAGGGAAAAGGGGTAAGTGAGAGTTGGTTCCCAATATATGAGCAGGAAGATATCATAGTGCACTATTGATTTGACGGTGCTCTTGGTATATTAGAGGGCCTGTATCGTCTTTCTCGTTCCATGTTCCCCCAAGGGCCGGACATGACATCAGCTTTCATTTCTCCTGTCCTCCTTCGATCTCACCCCCTTTAAAGGGTCCCAACACGAACTTCATAGGAAGAAAAAAGCTCGAGGCTTAGCCATTATATCTCCATCCCAACCACATTTATTCTACATTGACAATATCTGGTGAATAGCCGAGGGGTGAGAACTGACTGAAGCAAGTTCCAAGGTCAGCCGTAAGCCTCGTCTTGATTGCCGAGTAAATGAAACCAGATCCCTACATATCCCGAATGAGTAACTCGACATCGCAATGCGAACATAGCCAATATGCCTAGAAATGAAAGGATATATGGCTATCAAGGTTCCAAGCAGAGGAATGTATGCCCAATTCCGATCTATCCCTGACCCTCACTTCGGACTGCTGAGCTACGTAGCTATGCCCCTTGTTTATACCTACAAAATCAGCATTGAATAGACGTGATATAGAGACAATTACAGGCTGCACAGCGCCAACACATCGAGAGGTGTATGTAGTTCCCAATCATACCATGAGAATGATGTAATAGTCTATTAGAACTGCTATCCGAACCCTCTATGACCCCAATGAGTCTCGACACACCGCACATGCTACCGAGCACGAACGCAACGCCTAGCCCGTGGGTAATAAGTAAACATACCAAATCCGTCATGATGCTTAATCCGAATTGTCCCAAGTTCCCAATGCTCTCTCTCTCTCTACTCCCCATCTAATCTAACTCCAGGCCCCGTCTAATTTTGCCCATTCCCATTCGCATGTCCATTGACGCCATTAACACCATCCCCCTCCGTCTCCCGCACCGCCCTCTCCAAAGCCTGCGCAACGTCCCGCACCAGATCCTCAGGCTCCTCGATGCCGCTGCTGAGCCTGACAAGATCGTCGAAGACGCCGACGGCCTCGCGCTGGTCGCGCGGGATGCCGGCGTGGGTCATGGCGCTGGGCAGCTCGCACAGGCTCTCGATGCCGCCGAGGCTCTCGGCCAGCGTGTAGACGCGCGTAAGCTGGCAGAAGCGCTCGGCCGCCGCGCGCCCGCCGCGGATCCGGAACGACAGCATGCCGCCGCCCATGCCGCCGCGGTGTTGCCGCCGCGCGATCGCCCGGTGCGGGTGCGAGTCCAGTCCCGGGTAGTTGACGGCTAATACATGAGGGCTGCTCTCCAAGAATTGGGCTACGGCCGTCGCGTTCGCGCTGGACTGCTTAACGCGCAGGTGTAGTGTCTTGACGCCGCGGTGCGCTAGCCAGCAGTCGAAGGCTGAGGGCACGGCTCCGCCGGCGTTTTGTAGGAATGACAGACGCTCTCGCAGGTCCTCTGAGTTGAAGGCCGCGAGCCCCATGACCACGTCGCTGTGCCCGTTGATGTACTTGGTGACGCTATGCACGACGATGTCGGCGCCGTGGTCCAGCGGGTTCTGCACATAGGGGCTAAGGAATGTGTTATCGACGACGACAGCGACACCCCGCGCGTGGGCTGCCGTGGCCACCGCTCGGATGTCGACGAGCCGTAGCGTGGGATTGCTGGGAGATTCGATCCATACCAGCCTCGTATTTTCCCGGATGTGCTCTGCGATGTCGACTTCGATCTGGGGGGTGAAGGTGACAGTCACGCCGTGTGCCTTAGCCACACGGGTGAAATAGCGGTGTGTGCCGCCGTAGACGTCGCTGACGCTTATGACGTGGGAGCCCTGAGCCAGGCTCTGGAGGATGGTGGCAGTGGCAGCGCTCCCGCTGCCAAAGGCGAGGGCGTATTTGGCGTTCTCGAGCGCGGCAACAGCTTTCTCGAAGTTGTCTCGGTTCGGATTGGAACTGCGCGAGTACTCGTACAGGCCGACAGGCTTCCCGACGGAAGTCTGTTCGAAGGTGGTCGACAGGGAGATGGGCTCGATGACAGCGCCGGTGGTAGGGTCGTGGGGAGAGCCGGCGTGCACGGCAAGGGTGCCGAAGCCATGGACGGGGGAGGGTGCTTGCGGAGGGGTCTCGATGGAGCTGTCGATTGGGACCGTCATGGCTGTGTAGCTGCGTAAGCCACCTAATCGGCACGATAGCTAGCCAATTGCCCTAACAATGGTATAACAACACCGTTGGAGATGGTGTATATGAAGTTATCACACCCAGAATCTTTTGTCTCTGCCAAGAACGTCGAAGTGAAGACTTTAGAGTTCTCTAGTGAAGTCAGCGAAAGAGACTAAACTAGGTTCTTTCTATTTATAAGTGCGTCTAAAACTAACTGAGAACAAGGGGTAAGGACCGCCCAATGCCGAGAATCGCAGCATCTTATAAATAATTGGAAACTAGAATTGCATGTGTGACTATCTGTAGGGATCTACTGCAGCACAAGGTTTCTTATGTTTTGTCATCACCATTGTCTAGCTCCGATATTCGTCATTTGAAGGCGGCATGAGGAGATCCATGGATCCACACGGGCTCGGGTCTTTACTAAGCTGTCTCCGACTGCCGAAAGCCGAGTGTACCCGGTTGTAGTATTTTGATAGATTTGCTACTTCTCAACTATAAGTCAATCTACTCTATCAACTAGGAAGTATAATGAATTGGTTTACAGAATGTCACAAACTCAGTCAAATCATTTTCTGACTCCTTTTTACAGTTATCTACATATCTCTTAAGGTGTGGAGCCAAACCAATACGTCATTGAACGTGCTTCCATAATCGAAATTGTCTCCTTTTATCAAATCATGATTATATCACAGTACTTCAACTTAGATACATGACGCCTTCGCGAGCTGAGTTGATTCGATTGCATCAGCACGAACCGACAGCCGTCTTATCAATTCTCTCACCGCCGCATAGTCCACTTACACTACAACCGCAAACCTGGGGTAAATCGGTCATGTGCTTTTGATGTCCGGAACGTCGGTGTTAACCGGCCACCACAAATGAGAGTCAGGAGGATAATCAAACGCTTAATACAAGAAACAAGCAACTTGAAAACTCAGATTTGTCCCGATTTGTCACATGAGTACGCCGTATATGCCTTCCTCACACGATGTCAAAACTTCCCAAGTCCAGCCTAGGTAAGGTATCTCATCTCAGCTATCCAAGCGCAACTCTCTAGAGCACGCGCCCCCCTTTTACAACAGCTCCGGAGCCATCATTCAAGCCCGCCGTGTCCGCCGTCTCCTAGTCTTGGCGGCATTGACGGGGTCAGGGATATCCGACGGCGGCGCCGGATCCTCGCTCTCGAGTTTCTGCCCCTTATTCGGCGGCCCGTTGAAATTCCCGGCGCTGCAGGCAGCGACGATGCCGTCGCACTTCTGCTCCCAGACCCGACAGTTGGCACTGCCGGTCGGCGGCGCCGAGTCGTAGCACTCCGACGCCTGGTCCCAGCACGCCTGAGACGACTTCCAGCAGCCGTCCTCGGTGGAGTAGCTCGGCACTTCCACGCCGACCCAGTTCGCGTTCTTGATGAGGTAGTTGGAGGGGATCTTGCCCTGGGTTTGCTTCGCTACCTTGGACGACACCGCCGCCGCCGCTTTGGATTTCGATTCTGCCGGCTGGTAGACTTTCGGCCCCGGCATCGGGTATGGGAAGTGCGGCTCGTAGATGTTGAACGTGAGACCGGGTTCGTCGGCCTGGACGTATCCCGGGATGCTGACGCTGTATTCTGCGGGGACATTGAGGGCGGCTGTGTTGTCGCTCTGGACGAAGACCTGTGCGCATCCCACGTAGAACTGTGGATCGCCTTTGTCGGCGTTGTGAAGCGCCAGCAGCTCGGGCCTGAAGAGCCAGTTCCCGCTTGGAAGAGACGTTGGGATGTCTATGGACATCAAGCCATTGTTTGCGATGACTTTCTCGGTACACCACTGGCCAGTCGACTCGTCGTAACCTTCATCCCACTACAAAATTGGGCGTTAGTGAATCATGAACTCGGTTCGAAACGAGTCGGGCTAGGGTTATAAACATTGTTTTATACGCGAGCGGCATAGCAGACTTGTGATAGTAAGTAAAGAGTACTTACAAGTTTGATCCAGCCTGAGCCAGCAGCAGAATCCGTCGCCATATCCTTGACCTGTTTAGCATATATAGCACAAGGCCCCTAAGTCACCAATATCAGTCCTAGGCTCTCCTCTATAGGTTATAAGTGAGTCTTACTTTGTGTGAAATATCCAAGGCACCGGGTTGCTCAGCATCAGCCCACAGGCGCCACTCAAATGAGAGCTTTCCACCGGCCGAAGCTGGGCAAGTATAAGTAACGGGCGTGTTCCCGTTAGCACCTGATAAAGTCAGCTCGGACGTCATGGCTAGCTACGATACGATAGCCTACCGCATGCCATGTCATCACTGTCTATACCAGCCACCGGGTCGGTACAGTGCTGGGGATCACTGGGCATCCGGACGCATGTTCCATCGCCCTGCGAGACATCGTTGATGAATAGAGTGGTAAAGACAGTGTGGGCGTCAACTGCCGTAGCAAGAAGGGTGGCCGTGGCCACGAGAAGGGAAGGGAAGCGCTTCATCTCAAAGCAGGCTTCGACACCAACTGGCAATATCTTAAGAAATGAATGGATGCAGTGATTAGACTTTAGTCTAGTGAGGCCTCGTCGATGACCACTCTGACGACAGCACTGCTTTGAGAAAATGGGATATACAGTCCAGCTAAGGAAGAAAAAGAAAAAGGAGAGAATAGAATGCCTTAAAGGGCTCCGAGCATAGCTGGATCGAAGAACGAATGTGTGAGCAAGGCACCAAAAATGAGTGACTGAAGAGAAAGGGGAGTCAATAGAAGTGATTACGACTCTTCCTGGATAGCATGATGGTGGGATGGGAATAAGAAATTCGACGGAGTATCTGGGCGTCTTATAAGACCACTAGCAGAGCCAAGTAGATGCAGGGGAAGGAATAAAGCCCTAGAAGTGAACCCGCATTGTGTAACGGTAGATCCCCTTCTATGGAATGAAGACTTTCTAGAGATCTGATTCGAGGAGGATTTCAGACACCTCCGTTCATCTGAATAGTCCCGAATCCACGCTTCTGCCATGGAAAAATAAGTTCTGCTCACACGCGATGCTAGGATGGCACATACCCTCGCCGAATCAAATGCGAGGTGAGTGTTTGCAGGACCAAGGTAATATCTAATAGCCCTTGAGATTCCGCCCTGATTTTCTCAGGGGCCACACCCCCCCCCCTGAATCCGCATGCCTTGCTTTTTCTAGCCGCAGATAGAGTGTAACAGCGGCACGTGAAATTGACGTTAGGAGAATCTGGGGAAAGTGGCTGACTACATCGTATATCCTGATGTGATGGTAGGGACAGGGACGGCTGTGGGTGGCTGTATGGATATATCCCGTAGCCAATCGGTCGGGCTGTACCGAATCAAGTTGAAACAAGTTTGTCCCAACGTCTGACCTCTGGCGTTATATTAATCTGATTATCTGAATGATGGAGGCGCCGAAATGCTGCAAGCAGAGAATGCAAAAGGGAAATGTGCCTTCAGGATATTCTATTCTCCTACCATTTAATGTGGCTTTCTAAGGCGCCTAAGTCGCATAGGGGTAATGTCTTGGCCCTCGGCTAGAGTCAATACTTCCTAGTATGTTGGTTGCCTTTCGAGACGGTAGACAAAACGTTCTGTAATATTCCAGGAGTCAGTCATGAGAACATCTTGATCGCGAATTTATGCGGGAGTTAGTCACAATACATATTCCTACCGACCTTAGGGGTAGGTAGGTACCTAAGTACCTAACAAACAGCAGCCGCATCACCTGACTGTCGCCTACTACAGCAACAAATAGTAAGGTTATATAGCAAAACAGTAGACAGACTTGTAATACATGGACAAGTAGGACAATAATGATTTAGGCAAACTCACAAGTGCGCGTTTACCTTTTGCAATTTTTTTCCTTTTCTCCAGAGGTCAAGGGTTCGATTCCTCAACTACCTACTTAAGATAATATTCAAGATTTAGACCTAGATCACCTTGCTTTATGTCCTCACGGTGAGCATTCTAGTTTGGCATTCCATTTGAGGCTATCACTCTTGTTTCCTGTTCCCAATCTGTCGCCGTCATCCTCCTCTTGTTATTTGGGGCTACATTCTGTTAACATAGGCCCGGGGTGAGCGTCTTGAACTGCATCTCTACCTACATAGGTACCAATATCGTCAGCCTGCAGCTGGCTAGTTGTATTTAGCCCTATATCACTTAGAGATTCGAGGCCTGCCTGGCTTCTACGTATACCACGGGTGTAGTCCGTTTAAGTCTGAGTACGCTTAGGTAGGGACTACTATTTGATGACAGGGTGAAAACACAGACGATTGCAAGTCAGTAAGAACATGAACAAAGGAGTACACGCCCGCCCTATCAGTTCTCGATGATCGGCACATGTGGCTAGGCAGTCGAGATGGCGTGAGCTTCAGCTTCGATAGACTGACGAGGGGAGCTCGGCGGTGATCACAAAGGGTTAGATGAATTAACGATGAAATGGTCCCGAAGCCGCCCTTATCAAATTATGACACTATTACTACAATGACCCGGCGAGCCTTACCATTCACTCGTGCTTGCATTAGTCAAGGTGAAATACATATCTTGGGCCTTGCAAACAACGCCTGACGTCTGCCGATAACTCTGGAAATGGTAAGGGACACTTGCTAGCTCATCAGAGATTCCTCACGATCAACCATTGACTTTAGAGAATTACTATGGAAGGGAAGAGTGGAGATTAATTGCATCCCGAACCACGAGGCAACCTTTACCAGACTACCATGCAGCCAGCTAAAGACGATTACTCGCTTTCTCCCGTCTGACCATCAAAAGCCACACATCGCGCTATGCAAAGCTTGACCCGAGTTTCCTTTTTATATATGCCCATTGTTGTACATGAAAGTAGTATGGTACATCGGTGTCATGAATTCGTGAGTATCCTTTTTGGCTTATAATTACTCGTTGATCTTGGCCAGGATTCTGTAGTGGGCCAGTTGATTAGCACCGTTTGCATGGACTGTATCGGAGTCGTGCGAAGGGAAGGGTAGAACTCACTCGCTGTCACGGAAGAGGTGGTACTCATCCTCACCGACCTTGACGGGAGAACCTCCGTACTGGATATATACGTTAGCGGCGATTCTGAAAGTTGGCTACGAAAGAGATTCAAAGAATCTGTCCACTAATAGACGTGGCCCTAGTATTGGGATGATCAGAACTCACCTGAGGAATCAACACTCTGTCTCCCGTCTGCACACCCATCGCCACACGCTGTCCCTCCCTGTTCAACGCTCCGGGGCCCACGGCCAAGACTCTGCCCTCGTTGAGTTCCTTCACGCTCGACTCGGGCAGGAAGATGCCGCTGGCAGTCTTAGTGTCGGCCTTGATCCGCTGGATCAGCACACGGTCCAGAAGAGGGACGAGGGACTTGATAGATCGGATAGCGGTAGCCTACATCATTGGTAAGTCAGTATGCGCTTTACGAGTACGAATAAGTATATAGGTAGCATCAAGTGAAAACTCAAACTCGAGGACCGAGGTGTCCAGTGTGAGCGAGCTTACAAAAGACAGCAGACGCTATAACTCAAGGCTTAATACAATAGCTGGTTGGGAGTTATGCATACCATTTCGAAGTATATACAGGAGAAAGTTGCGAGTCCTGAATAGTAGAGTTCTCTGGGAGGATTGGGACGAATTGGGAGCTCGAATGTTTAAAATGTTTAAATCTGAAGCTATCGCGGGTGATGGGTCTTTAGAAAGCTTTAGAAGGTTCAAGTGGTTGTGGGGCCCAAACTTTTTATTCCTAGGTTTTTCCGATTGCCGGGGTTAGCGTGGCCTAGACCCGCCTGCCCGGTCTTGCCGGAGCTCCCGGAGCCCTAAATGAATGTATCCGTGTCAACTCAAAACTTTAGCACCGTAGATCGAGCCACCATATGGTTAGACAGAATCGAATTTCATTGCATTAGAACGTTGACCGTGATCTACTGACGACATACTCGTAAAAAGAACGAGAAATGTACCCGGATGTCTATACACAATACCATATACTCTAGTCTATCGCTGTAAACCTCTACGGTTTGCACCCTTCCCGCTTTGCCGATGAAAATGATTTAAGATGCATCTAACTCCACAACGCCCAGGAAGACTATTCCTTTCCCATATCCAATTACAGTATGCAACACCTACACACACTTTTGTAGCCCCTTCCATTGCTCACGCTACTTGCTCGGGGCGGGAGGCTCGAGCGTGTGTGTGTGATTCTCAGCTGGAATGACTTGGCCGTTTTCAACTTGCCTGCAGATGACAGTGTCCGACACCCAAGGTTCGTCGAGAATCTCAGTCATGTGAGCGCGTTTCTTTGGATCGATTGTGAGCATCCTCCCGATGATATGACGACTCTCCCGAGGAAGTAGTCGTAATAGGCGCCATGGTCCCCTGATGACCTCTTTCTTCTCCTGAGAATTGTTGTCGTTACTTACGGTAGTCGCAGGGGAATCGCCGCTCTTGGGCTTTTGCTGCTTCGTGTCTTCTTCCGAGAAGATATCGCGCTGTGGAATATTCGAGAGATCATTGGTAGATCTCGAAGGGAGGATCAGCTTCTTGGGGTCGTGGCCGGGGGATGGCTCGGAGGCAAAGAGCTTGTATGAATTATCCGACAAGCGCGGAACCTTCCAAGGAAACCGCCTAAGCGACATGCAGCAGAAGATGATTGCGAGAGACCAGATATCCACCGCTTGAGGGTCGTATTTTCGCTCATCATAGACTTCAGGGGCAAGATAGGGATCTGAGCCCACAACACCTGGCAGCTCGTTAGACAAACATGATAACTCATACCCAGAGCAGCATCTAACTTACCCGATGCAAGCACGATTTCTGTCTCAAAAGGATATCGGAATACATGGGCACTACCAAAGTCGATAATCTTCATGATACCGTGCTGGCTAACGACGACGTTGTCCAATTTCAGATCCCGGTGGGCGAGACCCGAACTGTGGAGGTAGGTTACACCATTCAGTATCTGCAGGAAACAACACGTAATTTCGGGTTTTGACATCTTTCCTGTCATCACGATGGCGAACAGATCGAAAGGAGCGTACTCCATAACCTCGTACCACTTCCCCTTCTCTTGGACAATGTCTAGTGTCTCGATGATGTTGCCATGATGTAGGGCAGATCCGATACAAAACTCGGCTGTCAGTTTCTTGACGTATTCTTTTTCCGTCTCATACGAATGCCGAGGACGGAATTCTTTCACAGCGAAAACGGTGTTGTCTTCGTTCCTCTTCATGAGCTTGACAGAACCTCCAGCACCGGATCCGAGCACTCTGCCAAGTTTCCCATATTTTGACGAAAGGCCATGGTCATCAGCGAACGGGACCTGGTGAGCCTGTTTAGACCCTAGTGGAGATGGCGTTACCGACTTTTTCGGTTTGTGACTCGTGCCGACCTTGAAAAATCTCTTGAGATCGGACATAGATCCGTGCGCACTGTGCGTCGTTGACCCGGTCCCTGTGGGATGAAGATCACCAGATCTGTTTTTATTCGCGAAAAGCCCAGAATGTCTCTTTTCCTGCTTATCCGTCTTTGATAAGCTAGTCGTGGAAGATGATGGGGACCCATGTTTCTTCTTTCTGGAAAATACAAATCTCTGGTCGATGTTGCCACTGGCTTTGTTCTGCACCGGCCTTTTGCTCGCAGCATACGGATCATTGGCATCCCCTTGAGGAGTAAAGGGCCGCGAGTAATACTGAGATGCGGCATTTCTGGATGGACTGGATTCCCTAGACACAGGCAGAGATTGACCTCCTGGTCCAATACTGAAAATGCCCTTCCTATGTGAACGTATTCCACTATCGTGCTCATCCACCGCAGTTGATCGTTGCGATATGTTTTCAGTAGAGGCCGGTCGATGCGGTAGGCCAATTCGGGGCGAGACAGGTCTCGAATCTTGGCCTGAAGCTTGCGGAGTTATCGCCTGAGAGTCGAATCCTCCGTCAGATCCATGAATCCGGACAGATTTAGCGCTCCTGCCAGTAGAGTCTGCTCCGGAAGTCCCAGCTGGAGTTAATGGCGGCGACACCAGTTCGGGGCCTTTAGGACTCAATCGTGGCGATGGATGGCCCATAGGGCTATGGCTGTGCTGCGGAGTTGCGCCAGGTGTGGTCTCGTTCGACGCAACCTACAAGATTACGGTTAGCTACATCTAGACTCGCAAATTCCAAAGCCACTAAAAGAAAGTATTGCTATTAAAACAAAGCACCAATTTCTTGATTGTTTTTTGTACAACACGGAAAGGAGGCAAATATTGTAGAGGACTAAGCGAGAGGTAAAGCGCATACTCGGGAGGGTGGAAGCGAAACCGGATCAAACGAGTAATTCCTCAAGCGCTGCTCCTGAAGCTGCACGCCAGAAAGCGAATTGGTTAAAGCACGTATTAAGTCTGGATTGGTAGAGCTATCTTTCCGGGTTTCCGGACTACCGAACGAAGCAACTGGAGGCTCGATTTCATTAACTATCGAGGAGAAGCGGACGGTAGGCGCACGCTCCGAGGGTTTAATAGCGTCATCGGTACGCTCGGGATCGTCGTTGGAGCTGCCTGGGAGGTTCGGAACAGACATAGTCAGCCATTAAGTCATAGAGTATTATATTCGAGTATAAGAATCGGCAGGACGAGAGCCATATAGGTGCTGGAGATATATCAGACTTACCTTGCGGCAACTCCAGTCGGCGGTGGTCATCGACGCCGGTTGGGGTTGTCATGGCAATCCAGGTAGCAAAAGTCAATTAACGATAGAATTAAAGCGCTATAGCAGGATGGTAGAAGTCTTAGAAGTCTGGGCCGAGGGATGGCCCCCAAAGAGGTATTGTGTGTAGTATGGGAAGAGAAAAGAAAAAAAATCAAAATTGGAAGAAGTGATGATGATATGATGTACCAGACTTGGTAAATGTCTAAAAGATCTCTCTCAAAACTTGTGGGATACCTGACTTATGTCCATCATGGTGGGGCTTTCTTCGTACAGGTAGCTCTCTCCGTCGCCCGCAACGCGTGTTAGTAACCTGATAGGTAGTTTTACATAAGACGCCCGAGATAGGTTGAGATGGGATGGAAAAAGATTTAGACTTGTGCGACTAGTCTGATCAATATCTGAATAAACAAATATATTCATACATGTACTGTACGAGAGGTAGTCGGCGACAGCATCAACCAGGCTGAGTTGAGGATGCAGAGGATGCAAAGGATACGGCTTGGAATTGCTTACGCCGATATGAGGTACAGTACTTTGATGAGTCTCTACCTCGGCGCTTTACCCGGAGTACACCAGACGCACTTCCGGGTTGGTTGAAAGAAGATTGAAGAAGAGTCACTGGTAGGCTTCGATGTGGACCATGTGGGCCATGTGGATCACTCTTACGGCCCTGTTGGTGGGGACTAAGATTTCAACCCGTTTGCGGCCTTTCCATTTGCGACTCGTTGAGAGTTACTTCCAGGTACTTGAAGGGCGCGGGGGCCAATATTGAAAGCTGACAAACACTTTTGAAATGTTAAATGTTCCAAGTTCCTTCTCACATGAAGAAACAAAAATGAAGAAAGGCCTAAACCGATATCCTCCCTTCCGAATCCTACCTACTCCCTATTCCCGCCTGGCCGGGTGACTAGACTGGGCATTCCCAATTCTGTCTTAGACGTTAACCCAATGGCAACGACCAAGTACAAGATGTGCCTGAAATTGATTAGCTTGCAGCAACCCGTCTGCAGCCGGGCCTGTGATCTGCCATGCATTATCAGGGCCAAGATTTCACTTCCCACCAAGCTCCCACCAATGGTTCGCACGGCATATCCAGAGCTCTGAACCCTGTCCAATACTCTCTCTATCGTCTATCAGAGCTTCAAATTTCAAAAGACGAATCCGTTTGAGACATCTGTTCAGGCTCTGGCAGCACCAAACGGATATGCGGCCGCCGGTTCCATAAATCGGCGAAGAAGTCCACACTGTGTCTCGTCTCTCCTCCTAAACAAAATCTCTTCAGTCCCACTGATCATTGAACCCGGAAAATTACGAATTCGATCGGGTATGGAAGGTACTTAGGTAACCAGCTTCAACCCCCGAAAGGAGGCTTCTGATCACAAGAATACGGGATATACGACGTGCAACATGTACAACAAGACATGACGCGCAAAGTTTGTATTATCCATGCACTCACTATATTATTGAGATGGAATGCTGGGTCGCGGACAACGGCGTCTAAGACATTCTAGAACGTATACCGAAACCAACCTATACGGATTTGTAAATCCGGGTTTTGCATTACCAATACCTAGGACTAATGCTTCGGGCGATGAGCACCAACCAGTATTCCGTGTAACGTTTTAAATATTTTGATATTGGTGTATATCTACATTTATATCATTTTACTCCGATACGTTCGAGGAGCAGGACCGAGACCGCTTCATAACCAGGTAATACGATGACAGCTGTCTTGAGGCACCAATACTACCCTCATACAGGTAAGTAGCTTACTCCAACTACATACATATGTACGTCTACCATAGATTCAGACACCCAGCGATGCTGTGGCCTTATGATATATCATATAGTCATTGACACTAAGCCGATCTGTGTTTCAAATCGAATCTTCCACGTTAAGACAAAATATATCCCGTGAAGAAATGAAGACCACTTAGGTAACATTCATATGCAAACTATAAGACAAACACCGATATCTCAAGCTAGTTGCATGTGACGGAACCTCAAGGCTTCACATCTCTTCAAATATACCCAGGTAGCTAGAGATTATCCGATAATTCCCACTACATGGGTCTTAATGCAGAGTATGTTGAAGCGCTTGTGTTTGATCCGTATATTGTACAGGTTTGGTGATACATGTTTATGTTTGTACACGTACAGCGGGAGCTCTGAAATGCGCAATCAACCTCGTGCCATTCGCTCTAACGCCTGGGCAATGCAATATGCGACCACATCCGTCTCGCTCTTCCTCTACGCAATAACGGCAATGCCCATGGACTTGGCCTGGTAGATGACAGACTTGCAGAGTCCTTCCAGTGAGAGACCAGAAAGCCGTAGTTCGGACTGCTTTATCTTGGCGATCTCGTATACGTGTTTTAGAGTAACTGTTCCTGCTATCTCGTGGCCTGGCTTGCTTGCGGCTTTCCTCTTCCCCTTTTTCGACATTGGTAGATCTGCTGCGTTCCGTAGGAGCCACGATGTCTGCGGCGTTCGAACGTCAAAGTGAAATGACCGGTCTGCTCGTACCGTTACTCGCGTCGGCATAGGCGTTCCTTGGAGGATATGTGACGTGCGCGCGTTGAATTCCTATGCGCATAGTTGTCAGTCCCGGCGCATCTTTTCCTAGTATTTTTGTTGCCCATTTACCTTGCAGAAATCCATCGACTTAACACCTTTACTTCCAAGCGCAGGACCAACTGGTGGACTTGGGGAAGCTTTGCCCGCCCCCACGATGAGCTTCACAATCTGGTCGGCGCCAGCGGCAGCACCGCGCGCCTTGGACATCTTATATCGGCTTGGATGTGTGGTGTTGAGAGCGATGTGCGGATCGATCGTCAACGCTCCAAGCTAAGGCGGTCGAAAAAATACTTATGGCCAATTCGGCAGAAGTTCGAGAAAATTGTGTCAGCCACAATTGAGTTTTGGTTCTGGGTGAGCCACAACGGTGAAATCATATGTGGGTCATCATGTGTGGATCCTGCCCTACAAAGAACACCAAGGGTCCGCCGTATCTTGAGACGTGATTCGGGGACCCCGCCATAACCTCGAAAGCTTAAGCTTCTGCCTCCCACTAATAACCTAAGGCTTCACAACTACGTATCATTAGCACTATCACCGCTATTTTCTCTCTTCAACAACTCCTATCTCACAGCTCTTCGACTTGTCTTGTCTTATCTATATCATCTTTCTATTCTACATATATTAATATCGCAAATCCTGAACCACTTTCCTAAACATGTTCAACTGGGCAAAGCAAACGTGAGTAGTACTCGACCCCTGATCCTTTCACATGTGTGCCCGGTTAACAGAGTGTCTAGCTTGGCTAATGTTGTCGGAACCGAAGAGCCCATCTATGGCCCTTCGGCCATCAGGTCCATCGCCGAGGATGCCAAGACGACCCCGTACACCGAGATAAACAGGAACGACCTCAAATGGGAGGCGATGGACTCGACCTGTGTCGAGACCCAGGTCTTCTACTTCATGGCGGAGAGTGGGCATGTAGCATTTGTCCAGGTCATCTATAGTAATGTGGCGTATGACTTAACAACCGCCCGGTCCTCTCTCAATTCAGCTGACTCTGCGTGAAGCGGCATTCGTACGACTTGCCAGTTCAACTCCAAGACCTTCTACCCCGACCCTTCAAAACCACATCTCTGGAGCTCGACGCCCCTGAGCCATATCGAGTTTAGCGAAGACAAAAACAGCTTCTATGCTACCGACTGCGCTGTAGAGCTTTCGGAGGATGGCACGTCATATACCATCAAGTCGATGAACGATCCTCAGGCCATCGTCAACCTTAAAGTGACGAAGACGGCACCAGGATTTGTCGCCGGAAAGGACGGAAAGACTCTAGTTGGTACAGATCTTTCAAACCCGTGGGGCTCTATGCGACACGCGTTTTGGCCGAGATGCACGGCTGAAGGAAGCATTATGACGAAGGACGGCCCTATCGACTTCAAAGGGAAATCAATGTTCGTCCACGCCCTGCAAGGCATGAAACCTCATCATTTGGCCGCCCGGTGGAACTTCGCCAATTTTCAAGGACCAACGTATTCCGCAACCCTGATGGAATTCACCACCCCACCATCATACGGCACTACCGTCGTGGACGTTGGGTCGATTGTCAAGGAGGGGGAGATTATCACTGCCGGGTGCACCTGCAGCGCTAAGCACCTCAAGACGAAGCAAGACACGGAAAACGAATGGCCTGAGCCAACCGACATCAGGTACGACTGGTCAGGCACCACGAAAGATGGGAAAACCGTCGAAGCAGTCATCGAGACCCCCTTGGAGGACAAAATTGATAGGATCGATGTCATGGCAGAAGTCCCTGGCTTCGTCAAGAAGATTGTGGCTGGCGCAGCAGGAACCAAGCCATATATATACCAAGTAGGTGGACAGGCGACCATTTGAGGCACAGGTTACTTATGATTGATACAGTTCTACCCCCGAAATATCCCCGTTGAGCTCAAGCTGAAGATTGGGGACCAAGAGATCACCGAAAAGGGACAGCTGTTCTGCGAGGCGACCTTTATATCCGCGACAGAGTGATAGGGTCAGTGCTTGGAATAGGGGATGGAATGGGCATAGCATAGGTACCTAGCACTAATAACGGCTGAGACGAGAAGGCGAGACGGTGCTTCAACGGGCATCAACCATGCCTATGGCATACCTGCCTGGTTTAAGCGCATCGCCTGGGTAGATCGGCTGCGCTACGGCATCTCTTCAGTTGGCATTGTGGTCTGGATAATAATAACACCTGGGCTTATTAGGCATGCTGCATCCTAGAGTTCATAGAGATACAATAATATCACTCGTTCCGTACCGAAGTGGTAGAATCATATACAGATTCCACTATTAAGGGGACTGTCCTGTCATTACCTATAGGTTACATTTTTCAAGCTACATGAGTATGACAAATATTCTCATGACAGCACGCAAACTAAATCATGTGAAGTTTATGTGCCATGCATATGTACGAAAGGTCTTGGCAGTAGACGTTGGTTGTAGACATAATTCAAGGTCAACATTGATCTGATAATCGACAAGGCAACCAGGCTGGACTCTTGGCAGGAAGTTCTTGATGGTTGCCTTCATTATGCAGGTATATAGGCTCAAAGAGCGGCATCAGATAACATGACGCGTCATGAATTACAATAGTATTTATAATCAGCCCTATGAGGTTCCTCAGCTTAGATCAGTATTAATAAGAAGTCGAAGAGCACCCTACGTTGTTTTGTCATATGGCGCTGGGTTATATTGATTTGACCTATCTGCATGTGACGGTGAGACAAGGTCTGGCCAAATGAACATCCTGTAGGAGCCACAGCATACAATAACATTCATGCCCTCCATGGATAATTGCATCCGGTCTTCTTTGATTAACATGAGCGTGGAGGAGTTTAATCCCATTATACCAAGATGGACGGGAGCCGAAGTATTCAAAGGGATAGAACAAGTAGATGAGTATACTACAAAGGAGCATAATACTTATATGTAGACAAAGTCGAGTACCTAGGTTGGTTTTATGTACCGGTACCCGAATCTCCAATATGACTTTCCATCGTGCCTATCTTATATACGAAGTATACCTTGACACGCCTTCCTGAGTTCCAAGCTGCTACATACAAGTTATAAATGTTGTACTTTGATAGCCGTCGTCGCAGGGGTATATAACTGTTATCTTATCGATTCCCTCCCAGCGCCCTAGCTAAACCGTAGGTCAGAAGCCAGTTGGTTTCAGCCCGGCGTCTTTCCCTTCCCCACATTCACCTGCCTCCGTTACCTGCCGTTTGCACGCTGTGAAATTCACGTTGATCGCGAGAATCGTCGAGTGCAAACGGTTTCTTCGCCCTTACATCCAAGCATTACCTTACCTTTTACCGTCACAACATTCAACATGCCGGGGAAAGCAGTTCCTCGAGGTGGGAAGGGTGGCAAAGGTATCGGCGGCAAAGCGGTAAGTCTATAGAATTCTAGTTCATGTCTTAGACCTCTACCCGCGTGAATCGACGTTTGCTAACCTGTTTCCTGTGACTTAGGGACTCAAGCGACACCGGTATATCTCGTGTTACCTGAATATGAATACCATGAGCCATGGTCACTAACCTTCGAGTAGTAAAATCCTCCGTGACAACATCCAGGGCATCAGTATGTAGTTCACGTTGCCGTTAGATGTTCTCGTTCCTAAATTCACGAGCCGCTAACAATTAATTACTTAACTTCTAGCCAAGCCTGCCATCCGGTACGTCTCACGTAACTCCATATTCGCAACAACTTATCTTTGCTCTACCTTTCCCCAAATCTATTTCTCCTCATTGTTGCTACCGTTAGTACTATGAATAAATTCTAATCTCCAATATAGACGTCTCGCTCGCAGAGGTGGCGTGAAGCGAATCTCCGCCCAGATCTACGACGAGGTTCGTACGGCGCTGAAGGCCAGACTGGAAGAGGTAAAGTACCCTTACATAACCATTCAGATCGCGCGATACAAGCTCGATCTCTATGCATAGGTTGTGCTAAGCTGACTCCGAGTGCAGATTATCAGCACCTGCGTAGTGTACACCCAGTACCGTCAGCGAAAGACAGTTACGATCAACGACGTGAGTTGCACACTGCATAATTATTTTTCATTGGCTTGCGGAATGCAATGCTGACCTCTCATATTATAGGTTCTGTTTTCACTGAAGCGACTGGGCCGACCTATCTACGGATTCGACGATGTTGCTCCTAATGTCGCTCGACGACATATAGGTGGCGCGTCGAAGTCAAAGGCATGAATGAGAGGATTCTGTCTTAGGTGTGTTCAAGAAGCTTTCGAGGATGTATAGTCTTTCAGCATTGAAATCGTTGGAATGGCAAGCCGAGAAATGTAATGCTCGGCGTATAATTTGGCTTGGGTTTTGCTCTCACGATTAAGTTGCAATGTTCGCCCACGGAGGAGACGAGCTCGTATAGGTTGAAGGATACCCCATTTGCTCTAGCGTGCACGCACACAAATCATGTTTCCATTCTGTATGAGTTTGGTTTAGTCGATTATTCATGAGGACATGAGGCATTGTCATCTAAATCTATGCCGAAGCACTCCGAACGAACGGGGGTATTGAGTGTAAGCACTATAAACCAAGGTAGTCCCGCCCCAAAACGCCAACCGACCCTTTATTACCGTAATCAATCTCTATCCTAGGCCTGTAAACCCTCTAGAGTTTCCGTCTCCGCTTGCTGCCTTCCCATTCACTTAGTACCCTCTCCAAGGCCTTCGCGGCCCTCTGCTCGTCCTTTCTAAACGGTCCGTTGAACACTTCGGGCAGCACCATGGTGCTATTAGCATGCTCCTTCGCAAACCCGACCTCGGCATCCTTCCCGCACCGCTCCCTCGTGATCTTGACGGCCTCGTGCAGCATGTCGACGCCGACGCCCTTGCGGCGGTACTTGAGCTTGACGGTCCAGGCGCGGATGACGCCCCTGCCGCCGCGCAGCATGGAGTGGCGGCTACGCTTCTTAGCCGCGGAGGCCGCTGGGTTTGGCTCGAGGCGCAGGACGAGGGCGCCAATGAGGTCGGCGCCGAAACGCACGCCCACGACTGTGTCCTCGTCGCCGTCGTCCGACACCATCCAGCTCCACCGCGTGTCCTCGGCCACCTGGACATAGCGGCCCGTGAAGTAGCGGATAGTAAGTAGGTAGGTCATGACGACGCCCGAGAGCAGCATCAGCGCCATGCCGAGGTCGCGCCTGGAGCGCCACGCGTACTGATACGCGGCGCTGAGGCCGACTGCCAGGATGGCGAGAAGGTACGGGTGGAAGACGAGGTGGTACGAAGCTGACTGCCGCTGCTGGGCGATGGAATCGGTAACTAAGTTCAGCGCATCCACCTTGTCAACTTCGGCGTCCAGCACGCCGACGGAAAGCGGCGGCAGATCATCCGGCACCGGGTTGCTCGGCGGGTCGACGGTGACGAGGGGCGAGGGCGAGGGCGGCGGTAGCGCGCTGGACGGCGCGGGCTCCATGTCTGGCGTCGAGACGGCTGACGGGTTGACGACGAGGTTCGCCCGGAGGAAGAAGAAGAATGCTGCGCGCGGAAAAAAAAGGGGTGTTGATCAGCTCTGTTGAAAAGCCCAACTAGGTATAAATTCTCCTTTTGTTCCTTTGTCCTGAATTTGTCCCAATCGACTTTTTCTTAATTTATTTCCCTACTTTTTCGGGTATTTTTGCTTCTCAACCTTGTCCAACAGCTCAATGTAAATCGCTTCTGTGCGAGCAAGGTGAAAGTCACACACAACGTCACTCAGCGACAGCAAATGTGACGGTAGTGAAGTGGTATTGAACTTTCAATTCGAAAACGAAGAATAACAGGACAAGAAGCCCAAAAGAAACAATTGAATTATTTAAGGAAAAGCTATCGTCTACTTACCCGTACTAGTCTTCAGACCCGGCACCGAATTCATTTTGTCCATGACGGTGGCAGGTCCGTAGTAGGCATTGAGGTCTAACTCTCGTGCCACGTGCGCCATCTCGACGTTGTGTGTGGATGGCCCGCCAGCTTGTCTTTGGAGGTAGGTAGGCAATAAAAAAAAAAATTTGTGGCCTGCTTCTCTGGTAAACATAAATTGCCCTTTCGCACCGTAATTAATAATGTCGTAATTTTTACCAGCTGCTTGGGACCCCCAAGGGGTCTTTTTAGACGCTTCTAGACCCTGAAATGGGAGAAAAGCTTGATTAAGGTACTTCCAAAGCTCCAAAGCTCTAAGGTAGGTAACGCCGGAGAATGGGGGGCCTCGTTTAATTTGTTCTTCGATGATAGCTTCGGGTAATCGATAGGTTGCGAGAAAGATGGGATGAGTACGGGTAATGAAGAGAAGAAGAGAGAAGAAAAAACGAGACGAGACGAAACGCAAGGAGATATGATAGACAAAGGTGTGCAGTCTTGGCTCGAGTGGTTATATGGGCTGTCGCAAGATAGTTCGCAGATAAACCAAGAGCCGTTTCCGTTTCCCTATAAGCACCGCTGCACTGATGACATCGTCCCGCGGGGAACGCTCGTTACCAGTCGATCACCGGGTGGTTATCTGATAAGAGAGGTGTGCAGGCGAATGGGATCGTCGGAAGGGGACTACAAGAGAGCGCCACTACACGCTTGTTGCAGTCCGGAATCCTGCCTATGCTGTTCTCGTCGTCTTGGATGGCTGTCCTCGTGAGATAGAAGTGCACCAGAGCCATGGGTCGTGAGAGGTCCATTGCATGTTATACAGCAGTCTTGAGACGAAGCTGTCGACACTAGAGGGGCCTAGACCATCCCTAGCTACATAGGTAGGTTTTAACATGGTTCGTGTGTGTGGCAGGTGTCGTGGACCATGCCCACCCAGCGGCCCAGCGAGTTAGGGTCCATCTGTCTCGAGTATCGACATCTCGTCGATCTCGCTCTAGATCATAGATTGGGGGGAGGCCTTGACGGGTTGTCAGCCATGTGGATCGATGGACCCTCCCCGAGTTGCCGACGTTCAATTGAGACTAAAGACGACGAGAGCTGTTGCGGATTCCTCCAACAAGCGTTCGTGGGGTTGGGAATAGCGAATCCCATCCTGACGTGCCAAGGCCTGATCCTAGAGCTCGGAGTCGATAAGAAACGGGTTGACCCCATCCCACAACCGCGGGCGCGGGGGGACCAAACGAACAGAGGAGTCAGACATGCGTCTCTTGAAACGTTGAACGCGTAATGTTTTGGGAAACGATTTCTGACTCGAGGCCAACAAAACCCTCTTTTTCTCCGTAAGGGAGAGCCGATGCGTCATGATCAACAAATGCCCGTTTATAGTAAATTGCGCAATTGGCGTTGCAGTTGCAGAGGCGTCGACGACAATACTACTACACGCGCCGTCGACGGATCCAATGACATCGATATATAGAGCAGACGGATCCGCCGCATATGCACTCGGTAACTGCCATTGCAGACGTGAAAATGCAACTTAGGAGCCGACTTAGGGGACTTGCTGACCACTCAGTGACGCAATGATGGGCTGCATTGGATTGGGCACTCGGTAGATGGATATGTGAGTTATGAGCAGATTACAGAGGCCTCTGCCTCAGCTCATGTAGATAGTTACCTAGGTAGGAAATATGAGGCTTTTATAGATTAATGTTAAAGTGTCTGGCAGCTTGTGTGCGTCTCTTGGCTTGTTAGTAAGTCGTTACTGTATTTCGTACGAAGTAGTACGTATGGAGATATCGATTGATGGAGATTGACGGAGTTGAGAAGTCGACGGTTGTCATTAGCGGAAATTCTTACCGAGGCCTCGCTTAACATTTCTCTAGTTATTCTGTTGTCCGTTATCATCGACTAAGCGAAGTTTAGCTAAGTCAGAACATTGAAAGTCCTATGTACTTACATAATCATGTGTAACCTTGGAACTTAAAGTCCTACAAAGCCAAGGACCAAGCCACCTCCAGGGCTTTTCCCGCAATCCCTGTGGCTCATGTGGAAGTGGCACATGCCCCTTACCCATCACAGCCACGGACTAGCCACGTGAAGCCACATATATACCCAGCAAGACGGGAAGGACGAGGAGGCCAAAGTCCTATTAATAATGTTTCTTGTTTCGATAGCCCCTCACCCCTGGGCCCTGAATAACCCTGGACAAACCCCATGTCAGAACTTCCATTCCCAGCCCTACAAGGCGACAGATCACGACATCACTCACAAGCCAACGCCACTTACCAGGAAAGTCATTCATTTACTTTTTTCCCTTAGTAACGCATAACATGGCGATGCAAAAAAATTGATCCATCCGTCTTGGATTACCAGTTTCATACTTATCCAGCGGGACTAATGCATCGGGGAGAGCGAATCTTCATGTTTATCACAACCTCCTCGACAAGGTTGCCGAAACAGCTCGTAGCTCGTAGCTCAATAGCTCACGACTCGCAGCTATTCGAAAACAAAAGGCCGTAGCGAGATTGCGAACTCATTGCGAGTGGCCTCAGGTACGTTGCGTTGCGACGATGCCGCCATCTCAAATCGCATTGGGAGCTCTCTCCGTCTGCGAGGTCAGTGAACAAGGAGCACCCGAGGCCTGGCAGAGCAATCATACGTCCAAAAGCGAGATATTTGGCGAAAGGACTTGCAGTCGAGCTTGGAGCGACATGATATAGCATCCAGCTCTTCGTTTTATCCCTTTCCTATGCAGTCGTCTCTTTTCAACCACTGCGTCTCTGATTGGATAATGCCCGAGTCCTGCAGTCAGCAGAATAATTCCTACTCAGCTGGCTGGACCCATCCGCGCACAAGGCGTAATTTGGGGTCCAATCTGCCTTGTTGCCTGTGTACCATCCGTACTTCACCGAGTCGGCTTTTGGACCCCAACTCCATCGCTTGCGCTCTCATGCAGCCCTGTGAGCCGCGAACGGTAAGTTAAACGCACTGCCGACCGATAGTAATTGGTAAGGGTATGGCTGGAGGGAGCCTGTTCAGTGGTCACCAATGGCTGGATTCGCTCTTATTAGTTGGCGGTCGCTACCGCTGGTCCTAGGGTACAAGTACTGCTGCACCTGCATCAGTGCCAAAAAGTCCTACATCGTCATATCCAGGGTAGTAAACTATTTTCTAGATCTTTCAAAATAAAGTCATGGATCGGTGGCGATCTGCTTGGCCCCGACCTCTCTCATCCCCTTCAAGCCTTAGCCTATAGACTATAGTCCAGACCTGCCATAGCGATGGAGCCGAAAAAGACCTTTGCCACTACCTCCGAGTCGGCTTCTGTTGATACTGATTTATTTGATTTGGACCCGCCGGTCGGGCGGCGCGTCGGCGCTCTTAGAACCCCTTCACTCAGCTCAAGACGGCGGTCAGAATCGAGTCTGCGATCGGAATCTAGCCAGCGGACAGCTTCGCCATGCGCGTGAGTAGCACTGGGATCTTACTGCAGTCCTGGGCATGCTGACTTGTCAAGTGTTCGAGAGGTTCCAGGGGAGGATTGTGCACTCCAGAGATTCATAGTATGGGCCGCCGTGAAGCGAAATAAGTCGGCTCGAATGGCAGCAAGCGAACGCCTAAGATGCCCTCTTGTTTTGTGTGGAGAGCGATTCGACGATCACGAGACGATGCTGAGGCATCTGACTAAGTGCCAACATCTCAAGACCGGCGAATATTTATGTTACGACTGCATGAAAATCGAACGGTTCCGCGATGGGAAATGTCGGTGTTGTCTAGGCCGCCCGACTAAACGAAGGCGCATTATCAACATAGCGAAGAATTTCTTCTCAAACATCGGTAACAGATCGCGAAGGGAAGACCCTCAACCTAACTTTCAGGACGACGCTGCTATTCCTCCACCAAGCTACGACTCTCTTGTAATCGACGTCCAAGAACAGAGTGAGCAGCGACAGCGACAACAACAGCATGAACATGAACAGCAGCAGGAACAGCCACAGCCCCAACCTCAGCCTCAACCCCAGTTAGAGCTAAATGGAGAAGAAATCCACGAGCTCGACTCGAGACAAATGCTACCGGCCGCTGAACTCGATTCTATCAACTATGTTTCCCAAACAGTAGACATCCCCATGACGCCAGATCGATGCAATGCTGCAGGGGGAGTTGTGGCCTGCCCACCGATGACTCTACTTTTAACCCACGGACAGTCCCTAACTCAATCTCTAGACCGGGACGATTCTATGCCGCCACCTAGTCTCATACCTTCAAGCTCCGGTGGGAGACGGCCGTCATTGGCCTTGGATACTCACCTAGACCGTTATAGGAATGTTGCTCGTACGAAGCATCTTTCGCCAAGTTCGTCACTTCGATCAACGAGGAGCTCTCAGAACATATCACCGGTTACTCCCTGGAGTTCGCGTTCTGGCGGCTCTACGGCATGGACCATAAGTTCTACTATTGACACGGCAATGACATCGCCAATAACTCCTGATGATCTTCTGCCGGCATCACAGCCAGAGGATGTTTTGGCTACAGCCAAGGCCACAACTACATGTCCAGACGACGAGTGCAATTACATGGTTGACAATGTCTCCGAACTGCCCGGCGACGATTCGCAATCTATACCTCGTGGGCTGTCTGGAATGTCCGATCCGCTGTTCTTCTCCTTTGACCCTAAAGACAATTACTCATGGATGCCATCTGTGGACACGGAAATCTCGCTTGCAACCTCCGTCAACATGATGTTTACGGATCCTAGCTCCAAGCCCACGAGTATGCCCTCTGGATTCCTCGAGGCGCCAGATCGTGGTCCCGATACCAGGACGCTCGTTGGGTCAGCCTGGGAGACCTTACAACATCACGTCTCGTCTTCGTTGTCGAAACTGTCCCACATCCAGGGAAACCCACTGGTCGACCGATTTCGAACACAGTCATCAAAAGCTGTGGCGTTGAGTGGTCTTTCAAGTCTAAAAAGTGTCCTTCAGGGCAATGATATCACGGACCCGTTCGAATACGTCTGCTTCGTCCATCTCATCTACGCCTTCTCCCTTGTGATCCACGAAGACGAGCTTTTGGCCCGTTGTAACTTGTTGTACCAGCAAGCTTTTGCCTACCGACGCTTCCTTAACCCAGCCTACCTTCAACACTACACGCAGATCGTAACAACTATCTGGCAGCCAACCGCAGATGAACACTTTCGAAGCCAGACAGGAGGTATTTCCTTAGATGGATCATCGAATTACAAGGGCAAAGAGCCTGATTACAGGACAGACACGGTAACCAATGTGGAAACCGATCCTCTTGTTGTAGTAGGACAGAACTTTCTTGATGGTAGGTCACGTCTTCCGACGTTGGGTACGTGATTCTGTTAACATCAGTAGACCTCGAAAATTCCGTCATAGCCAGTGGTTCAGAGGGGCCCGTCGAAATTCATAGGTCTGAACTTTGGTCAACACATGCAATGGAGTTTCATCCACAACCGTTACATGACAGCGCCTTTGCAATAACAGCCGACTATATCGTTCGAGTTCTAAGTTCAAAGTTCCATCATTCCGAGATCTTATTATCAAAGCTCGAAGAGGTTAGGCAAAGGGTACACACTGGGTACATCATTACCGTTCGCAAGCTCGAGCTTGCAATATTGCAAGCCGGCAAGGTACGTTTCCCAACTCAGTTCCACATTAGCTATTAATGGCAGGCTGGCTACCTCGAACGGAAGAGGTGGCCATTCCGCTTATCGAAGACTCGGGTCTTTTGTAGGTTTCTGTTCGTACGGCGGCTAATGTCGAGATGATAGAATTGTTTGGAATCTTCCGTACTCTTTGACGATTTTATCCCACAAGTCAGGAGACTTTGCGATCCGATTTACTCTGAGCCAGGGTTTCACCCAAGAACAAGATATCAAGTTCTAGGAGCATCATTGATTGAGGCTTTGATTCATACCTTTACATCCAATCCACATCATGCACATGAGGAATCGGTTCCGTTCCCGCTAGGGTTACAAGAGACATATGGAGAATTCCTCGATCATCTACACGAGACCTTCAACGACCCCAGTGGGATTGACGATGATTTTATTGTCAATCTAGGTACAGGTGATTCTCAGCAGAATCAAGCAGAACTCGCACCTCCTCAAACTTTCAATCCACCGGTTGATGCTATGACTCTACAGGATATGAGCAGATCCAGTGCTCAGAGGTCAACTAGCGCCTCCTATACGGGGACACCCACCGAATCTTACGTAGCCTCCCCCGATATTTCGCGATCGGTTGCCGTCCCAACACCACCGAAGGCTTTAACGCCAGTTCGTGTTGAGAACAGCCCGAAACCAACCTCCTCAACGAGCCAGAAAATCGAAGCAAACGATGCCTGCGAGATCTGTGGGTACCGCCCCAAAGGCGACCCGCAATGGTTCAAGGGCAGCATGGCGAAGCACAAGAAGATGCAGCATTCAACGGGGCCGCCGGTCATCTACAAATGTCCCTTCCCGGGGTGTAGCAGTCAGTACAAGAACCGCCAAGACAACCTGCGTCAGCACCAGATCGAAAAGAACCATTTCGTCGGGGATGACGCGGGCCGCAGGCCTAGTAAGAGGAAGAAGATGTCATCAAGCTAGACGTACCGAAGGAGCCGGGAGAGAAGACTAGGGGAATATTACGCTATCTATCACATATAGGCATTTTGCATTACTCGGGCGCCGAGGTTGGGTATCTACGCGGGTGGTCTTTTGCCATTTTCTTCATTTCCCAAAAGCATTCCTTAAGCTACGTTTTTTGGACATCGAATAGGAGTCTGGGGCGGGATTACTGGAGATACCACTACCACTACGTACGCAGTAGATATAGAACAAGGCCTGACGGGCCCCTTGCACCAGCCAAGTTAATTAGAACAGCTGGTCTGTACATATGAAGCCTATGGACTACAGCGCCTTGGTCTTGCTGATTTGAGGCATCTAGAAACCTTGGATATGACTTCTATTGTTGTCCCTTATAATTACTAGGTGCTTGAGCAAGTTACCTGATTACACCTTCGGCATCTAGGGCTGAACGAGAATCCTTGCGCAATGAGATTGGAGGCCAAGTTAGTTGGTTACTCACCACCCCTGCCCTGCTGAATAGAGAGTAAGGAGATATCGGGAGGATCTAGCACGAGAGTAACTTAACTTAGGGCCACACGACATAGTCGATCAGCTAGGATACACAGACGATGACGGCAGCCAACCCTACTAGGCGCCATTGCGCCGTCGGGAGGCATCCGAACATGGAGGGAGGGGGAGCACGTAACATCCCTCTCCAACAAGGTTATTATTTACACTTCACCCCCAAATAGAGACTTGACTGGGGAGGGAGAGAAGAGAAGAGAAGAGAAGACAAGAAAAAAATACTTGCCGGATCCTAGAGGAAGGAATCAGATCCCGCGTACGTAAGCCCCCCTGTCGGTTGTTTCTCCAACACCTGATAGGTCAGGTCGGGGCGCTGCCCAATTAATATATCTCCGGGGTCAGCCTTACGAAAATGTTTTCTGTTTCTGTCGATTCCTGAAGGATTCCGGGCGATGTCACCTCACCTCAGAAGTTTCTCTCTCTCTCTCTCCGAAACCCCAGGTCAGGTAAGGTAAGGTATCAAAACTATATTGGTATGTTTTACCGTGTTGCTACATTTGGGTATTATCGTAATCCTATGATGTAGGTTGGTGATCTGATCGGTTGGGTAGGCCCAGCCCTACCTCGGCCCTACTAACCTCATGCGCGCTAGCCACAGTTCGCGCGGGTCTGGTTCGACGGCTTACGAGCAGGGATTCGTAGGGCTCTCCGATGACAGGATTCCCCGGGGGGGTTGGGGGTTGGGGGGTAAGGGCCAAGCTCGTGGCAGTTGGCGTTTCGTCCGGCTCTGGAGGCCTATTGGATGGGGCTTGTGTAAGAGCGCTCTTGTGTAAATGAGCTGGAAATAAAATAACCTCGGTCTCGCTTTTAGATATTCAGGTTTTAAATTTGACGTCTCCTACATACGTACTTGAACTTCCTGTACTATGTAATCAGGGTGTCTGTCGGGGCTCCGACGCTGGATACTACGTGGCCCTTTCAATGATATCGCTGGCTAGGTGCATCCCCGCGTATTCTGGGCAAATCAATTTCGCCATGGGACTTATGTGAGGATAGGCTAATGCTTCATCTATCTGGAACTGCGACTTAAAATATGCCGAGAAAGGGGGGAGATAAAACTTCGGGTTGAAAAGACTAATTGCTGACCTTGGGGTATCTGCCTCCTGAACGCCGCGTGAATTCTGTGGGGTTGTGAAAAGTCCCTACATCCTCGTTAATTTTCTCCTATCTTGGAGAGAGAGAGACTTGTCTCTCATCCACTACTATTAGAGCTCTTCTTCCTGACTCATATGGACGTGTTCATGATAGCTGCATGTCCTTGGCCTAGAGCCATTCAAGAACGCTCCCTTGCCATATATACCGATCAGGGTGCTTCCGAACGAGAGGATCTGCGACCTATTAGCCCTCAGGTAATCTGTAGGGGAAAGCTACTTTGGAGACTTACTCCGAGTCCCGACTCTGAAGGCGTAATCAAAGTCGAGGACCCAATGTTCCCATCGGATTAGATCAGATTTCAAGCCGTGGTAGAACTCGAAGTGACTGAACTAGGGAGGTGTCAGCGACAGCAACAATTCTGTCATTTCTAGAGACACTTACCGCATCTACAAGCTTCTCGTAGTCCTCTAGCTCGTAGTACCAGACGTTAGGTTTCGTGACGTTAGAAAGCTTGAACATGATCTGTAGCCGAACTAAGGAGTTGCGCTCTGACCAGACCTTCAGCACGTCGCTCAGCAGTCGAAGCCAAACACTACCGCTTCTAAAGGCGGTGTTGTCGCCGAGTGAGATCTTAATTTGGACAAATCGAAGGGTTTGCAACGTGGATCTGCTGATAAAGTTGACCAAGGAGAGGGGACTTGAGTTGCCCATAAGCCACGGGGGGAGACGGTCGAAGATGAAGGGTTGAAGATAGAGGACGGCCAGTGCTTCTCGTGTGATTTGCTTACAAAGGAGTAAGATAGTTGGTGTTCTGAGCTTGATCTTCGCGAAATGTGACAGTCTAGTAGACCCAGTAATAAGTTGCCACCGTTGAACCTGGGTCGTGAACCTTTGCTTCTGGCTGTAGTAGGCATCGAACAAGCTTCGACACGTAGGATAGCCAACGGCGTAACGGTAGATCATATTCCGTATCTCGGGAGGGAAGGTACCAAGGAAGGAATAGCGGTATCCCATAACCTGGCCCGGTTGACCGGGATAAGCGGGGCTATCGACGAGAAATGCCGGGAGGCGGGCCAAAGCCGAAGTTCGGTCGGTATCGGAAATGTGGAGTATCACGGACGTTGGAGCCGGAATCTCGGACAGTAGCCTATCTCGTGTCGTAGGGTCCTTATAAGCCCGGAGGACTTTCTTGCGGCCCCGCTGCTCCACAACTCTCCATTCAGCCAGCTTCTGGTGGCTCTCCACAGTGGTCATGGTGAGCGAGTGGTGTGAATGAGTGTGTGAACGAGCGTGTGAATAGGTGTGAGGTGAGTGAGGAGAGACCTATAAGAAAATTGAAACAGAAGAAACAGTCGACGGCAACAGCCGGCCCGTACCATATCACGGTGAAATCTGGTGAAGCAGCTGGCTCCCTTGCAGTCTCGGTGCTATGATGGCAGCAAGTCCGTCACATTGTTCGTGCCTAACGGCGAGAGAAAGCAATTCTTGATGTTGATTCTTCGTGGTTGAAGCTGGCCCTTAACAGTAGCGTTAGGTTGAACCAGGTCAAGGCCAGCCCCGACTTAGTTACCAGGCACATACAATAATTAGTATTTACACTCTCACGATGCAAGCACCAAACACCGCTTCGATGTCGATATCGATATCAATGTCGGGCTGCCGAACATTCAAATGAGGGAAGGGCAGGCTGTGTGTGCGAGGGTCTAACAATTCAAGAGACGGAGATCGACCCGAGTGACATTAACGTCTTAGCTTCAACTACCAATGCGAGCCTCATATACGGTCAAAGCTCATTTCTCGACAGGTACGCTAGTGGCTTGTTTAAGATCGGTGAATCAGCTGCGAGATTATCGATATTAGGGGTCCAGCGCCTCACAAGGCAGCGAAAGTACATACACCGCTAGAAGAAAGGCGGAAAACAAGGACAGGGGAAATAGGACCCTGGGGACAATTGCTTTTTCTGGGCTTGTCATAACCTGCTATGTATCCTTTTTTTCATGCGGTATGCGGGTATGCACAGGACAGATGTAGGGACGTGATTAGGCACCTTTACAGCATAACAACAGTCGGTTTTTTCGACCAAACATGCCAAAACACAGTGATGTGCATGGCTTCATGTCACACCTGCACTGGGCTCATGAATAATTCAGAGCCAATGGCGTCCACGTGTTTTAACCAGATGGCAGACAACAAGCAGGTTTAGAAGGGGCTGAAAAGAGACACATCAGCTATCAAATTCCGAGTAGATATTTTGATAGGATGAGAGTTGTGAAGGTGAACAGACTATGAAAAGATTTAATGTTAGGACTGTACTATGTATTTTTGTATTGGAAGTTTTCGAGTTATGCAGCATGACCGTGACCATGACCGGACGTCGTCTGTACTAGATTGTTGTAGTACTTATATGAATTATACTGGACATTGCTCACGAGATAAATACCTCAAATGCACTATTGTATAATAGGCGTTGGTGCAGCTCACCTAAGTAAAATTAGCGTTCATTATTAGTACTCGGTACTCTATTTATCTGTTTAAAAATAAGACGAATTAGGTATTGCCGAACTTTAAGATATTTTAAGGTATAACGCTCCGCTGTTGTTATACTGTCATCGGAGGCTCAGGCGTGCAAAAAGCCGTCTATGCGCTAACTTGTGTGCTGTCTTTCTTGGCGGAAGCCGCTGCCTTTTGTTACATTTCCCACCCTCCCCCCAGTTGCCGCCCCTCCGTCCTTTCCTCGATTTCTTTTTCTTGCTTAACTCGGTTCAGCCTAGTGCGCCTCGACAAGAACAGGTAGATCGGATCTTCTACCCACTCCCACCTTGCACCTTGCCGTGCACCTTGCACCTTGCACCTTGCACCTTGCACTTAACACTTCTCAACACACCCCATCCCATTCCCGCTCAATGAGAGCCCTTTTTTCCCACCATACCATCCAATTTCTCTTCAACCACACCCGTGTCCCCCTGGTAAGGCCTTGCCTTATCATGTTGATCGTTTCGTGATATTTCCACACCCGCCACATTTTTTCCCACCACCTCGCCTTACATATTACTATCCGCCAAACGGGCCAGGGTTGACATCACGTCGTGCCCATCCTAGCTGTTAGTGCTAGGCTCGCTATTGTTGTATTCTGGGTCCTCCCGTTCTTCCTTTCGCGTTTTTTTGTCTTTTAGTCTGGTGTCGTTTGTCCCGATCCCGATCCCGCCACCCCTTCCTCTTCTTCCGTTCGCCATGTCCGCCCTAGGCCAGGCCGGGTCCAGCTCCCACACCCATCCGGGCCTGACCTTTCCTCAGGTCAACGGACTTAGACGCGGATATCCACCATCGCACTCGTCAACGCCACCGAAACCGTCGCCGACGCCTCAACATCAGTCGCCTTACCAACCGACACAGTATACCCCTCAGCAACCTCCCCAGGCCGCCTACCCACAACATCTCTTTCAGAGTACTACTCCGTCTCCGGTACCCAACGTCGCCAGCGTGTCAAGCTTACCAAATGGCAACGCACGACACACCCCTCAGGCTGCCCAGCATGCCCAAGCTGCCGTGCAGGCCGTTCGCCAGCATCAGCACCAGCAGCATCCGCATCCTCACCCTCACCAGCACCAGCATCAGCACCAACGGAGCAGTCAGCAACGCCCGATGCAGCCTCAGCCGAATCCTCCTCCCTCGTTGGCATATCTCCAGCAGGCCATGAACCAGCCGGTTCAACCCGTCCAGCAGGTCCCACCGCCGGTACCCCAGCCCGTTCAACAGGTGCCGCACGCTCAGTCGTTACCACAGGTCCAGCCAGTCCAACCCCAGCCCGTTCAGCAGGTCCAGCCACCCCAGCCGGTCCAACCGAACGACAGCAATCTGATATCCCCGAACCCTCCGCATCTCCAACCTCATCCGCAAGCTCACCCCCAGACACACCAGCAGACACACCAGCAGACACACCAGCAGACACACCAGCAGACACACCAGCAGACACACCAGCAGGCACATCAGCAGGCACATCCACAGGTCCATCCACAATCCCATCCACAATCCCATCAACAGGCCCATCAACAGGCCCATCAGCAGACACATCAACAGACACATCAACAATCCCACCCTCAGTCTCTTCCACAGATTCATCAGCAACCACCACCACCCTTGCAACCCCAGCCAACTCCGCAGCCGCAGAGTCAACAACCGCCACCCCTTCGGCCTGAGCCAATCGTCTCCCCGCAGGAAGCGCAACATCATGATGATATGGACATAGATAGTCAGGGGGAGGAAGGGGAGGGAGATAGCCATGTTTCACCTAAGCTCATCGAAGGCACCCCCTTTGTACCAAGGACGCCGATGGGTACGATGATGTCCGCCCCGCCCGAAGGTGGTAGTTTTCCCAGTCTTGAAGCCGTTCACAAGCACGTGCTGGCGTATTGCACCTCGGTTGGGTATGCCGTGGTTATCGGACGGTCCAAGAAGACCGTGCCGGGTTTGAAAAAGGTCCTTTTCGTTTGTGACCGCGCCGGCAAACCTCCGAGTCGCGTTAGCCCGGAGCAGAGGAAACGCAAAACCTCCTCTCGCAAGTGTAACTGTCAGTTTGGGTTCTTTGCCATCGAGCAGAGAACGCAGTGGACGATTCGCTACCGTCCTGATCAGACACATCTCCATCATAACCACGGTCCTAGCGAGAGCCCGCTCTTACACCCAGCCGCGAGGAAGCTGGACAGCGAGATGGTTGCTGCCGTTAAAAACCTCAAGGAGTCCGGTAAGTTAATGATATAGACTGCATAAGACCGTATTATTAACGATTCCAGGCATTGGTGTCACTCAGACTCTGGAGATTTTGCAACAGCAGAATCCGCACGTGCCTCTTCTCCCAAGAGACATTTACAATGCACGTGCCGCGATAAATCGAAACCCGCAAAAGGTCGAGGCTGGCATCGCCGAGCAGCGGCCGGCGATATACAGCAAACCTGCTCCGTCAGCAGAGGAACGTATACGTTCAGACCTCAGGCGAGAGCTTGCCCGAACCAAGGAGGAACTGGCCAAGGTGAAGGATGAGAGCAAAAAGGAGTTGGACGAGTTGAAGGATAAGTTGCGCGAGAAAGACAAAATTATTGAGAAATTCGAGATGTTCATCGACATATGCAATCAGCGGGTCATGGTCCAGCGGGAGAGACTGAACGACACCGGTGAGGGCGACGGTGGAGCAAACAGCTCCAGCAATTAAAGGAGTCTACGGCATACATCGTTAAAAGGGTTCCAAAAAATGAGACATGTAGGGACCGGGTTGTTTGAGGGAAGCAAAGGCGTCTCGAGGGCTCTACGACCGGAAATGGCATATAGCAGGGTTTGGAGTTCTGAGGGTTTGCTATTTATTCGTGGGAGATACAACGGGACGCCGGCTTTGCATCTGACTTGATGATTAGGCATGGTAGGACTTGCTGGGTTATGGCAACGGGGAAATAAAAAAAATAGACTGGGGTGTTATCAATGCGGATTTATTTCAACGAGTCTCCGGTTGAGGAAAATGGCGCTCCGTGACTAAGTTACTACTGTCCAGATTCAGGGGCAATATATGGCTTAAGTCAACCTATCTCCGTTTACAGGACATGAGTCAAAATGTTGTTGGCAGATGTAAAACAGAAATTCCGCGTATGAAGGTAGGAAGCACGGGCGTGGTATAATGTTCCTAGTTGGATAAACAGCTTTGTATTCCTTCCAGGCTACCAATTAACCCCTTTTAGATTTAGTTGCTTAGACCTCCTTTCGCTAAGAAGGTGAGGTAGTCATCCCATAAAGGCTCATGCTTAGGCGAACCAAAGCAAGTTATGTTGAAATGGTTTCCTAAGGCACTAAGTATACCTTGAACTGGCAGCAAGCGTGGCGTATCCTACTAAAATACCAAAGTGAAAGAGCGTATATTTAGGTAAGTATGGGTTACCATGTGGAGGTTATACTTCGACGACTCGACAATGTATTAATAGACTTAAGACTATTTAGGGGGTATTTGCAAGGAGCACTTAAGGGTACATTCCTCTCTCCATTATTTCGCTTGTCCGTGAAGCAGAGTTGATCGAGTTAAGTGGAAGAGCATGTAACCAGAGCATTAGCCCTATATTAATAGTAGTATTATGTGTGGTGTGCTTGAAACATGACGGCTGACATATACACTTTATGAGCAAGCGAATTTTAATGCAGAGACCTGTCACTCCTGTCATCGCAGGTTCCGGGCAAGTTCCTATTAGCAATCAACTCGCCGAGGCCTAAGGCTTCCGACGGCTTTGTTAGGGTTAGATATTATATGGGGGCATCGAGATGATATCTTGTTTATAAACATATACCCTTCTTTGTCCTATATGAGACTACATATGTATTGATAAATACGGTCATAGTGCTCTCTATGGCCTCGCAGAACCTAGATCTTAAGTCATTCCCGCAACACAGCAAGGGGTTCGCCTGAAGGCCCTTCGAGACTAGAGACTACGTCAAGATATAAGGACCTGTGTCAAAGTGAGCCTACTCTGGATCTTTTCCCGAAAGAAGTAGACAGTTCGATTAGATGAACGACTTGCTGGCTGTCGGGATCCTCTGGCACTACACAAACGAGGTAGGGGTGACCGTTATAACACTGCAAAGGCAGCTCTCAAACATAGCCACCGTACTTATGCTCGCCATTGTTTATCTCGCGGTATCAGACCCAAACACTCGTACTGTATATATAATATGGTTGACGCTACACATTTATATGGCCCTTAGGGTACATAATATCTAACATGTCCCCGTGCTATTAGTTAGACTGGAACAAGCCGTAGATGAGCCATGCCGTGAAGGACCCTTGTTAGAATAACTCTTGAGTTTACAGACACAGATTTTTAATAAGTATGAATATCAAGCGATGGCTTGTGAGGATTCCATATAGAGCATCGACTCCTTGGTGAAAGAATCATGCGACAGCAGGTACCCTAAGAATGGCCCATTGAGCCTCGGCGACTTTAGCCATAGATCTAATTATGAGGCCGTAACTTGCTCTGAGAAAAGATAGGGACCCTGAACATTCTATATTATATAGGATTCTATTAACGAACATAGGATCGAGAAGCGCGGGTTTGCAAATATATGGGCTGGAAGTAGCTAGGGGCTTTCTTGTCTCTGGGAAGTCTTGATGCATACCTAAGGGGAAACATTGACTTGGTTGAGAAGCTTAGCCGATGTTCACGCCTGGCACAATCTACATATTATGTCTCCCTCCATCTGTAATATAGTGTCTCTACCCTCAATCTAGACATTTGCAGATTTAGATGCTGTTATTAGAGTGGTAGAAGTGACGAGTCTCCTATCTTGAATATGACTGCTTAAATTTAAATGAGAAATTACAAATAAATAAGTGAAACACTGTGTATTAAGATTAACTTAATGGGTCATTGTAGGAAATAGACTATATATTACTTAAGTAAGTGAAGCATATCTCAAGACTTCGACGGGTATTTACAAATCCCCCCCCCCTATTTTAAAGATTCGTGGCTGATGGAAAGATCTGTGCCGCACCTCACATCCAAGTAGGGCTTAGTTCCGTGGCTGGTGCTATATGACGACACCCCCTGCCTCCTTGAGTATAAACCCTGTCACGCTAGCAAGGCAGCTGCAATAATGAAGCTCCTATCAAAAGCAAGGCAGCCCAGACCAGCCAGTGCAGCTTTAGCCTTTAGGGGGAAGAAGGGGGAAAAAAACTAGCTCCAGCCTCCTGACGCATGTAAACCTACGACACGCAACCTTAGCACAATCATCCACCATACAAATCACAACCATCCACCATACAAATCACTGCACACACCACGAGAAAAGCGTCTGCCTGGAGGATTACGATTTCCACGCAAGCGCATCACTACCTTTATAATAAACAATATATACTTCCTTTGTACGAGGCAGACATAGCTTCAAGTTAATCGAGTCGATCGAATTAATCTATCGCGCAAATAGCTTCTTACCTACCTACCTACCTACCTACCTACCTACCTACTTAACTCAATCGCAAAGATGGACTTCTCCGACTCATTGTACGCGATAAACTGCATTTCCCATCCTATTCGTTTCGTGTCTTGATGGGATAAATAAAACTAGAATGCTAACGATATCCTCCCCCCTGATTTAGCCGAATCGTCAACCTCGTCGTGGGCGTCATCATGGTGCTGGGCGGCATATCGCAGTTCTTCACCAACACGGGCTTGTACGTTGAATCGCCTTCTCATCCACCCATCCCCTATATCCACTATACATCACTCCCAAACTGACTACCCCTCCTCCCTCATAAACAGCCAGTCCATCATAATCGGCGCCTACGTCCTACTCTTCGGCCTAGCCGTCTCTCTCCTCGAGTTCCAGATCCCGGCGCAGGTGTCGCGGTACGCGTCCTTCATGTTCTCCTTCGTCGGCCGCGGCATCTTCTACGTCTTCATCGGCAGCATCCTGCTGAACCACGGCTGGCTGCGCATCCTCCTAGGCAGCATCGTCGGCGCCGTCGGCGTCGCCTACGTCGCCCTCGAGTTCGTCCCCTCCGTCGAACCCCCCGCCAACATGCGCGAGGCCGACGCTGGATGGGGCGCCGAGCAGGTGTAGAAAAAGAAACTCGCTTGCCCTATACATATATACTTTTATACTATACTACCTAGATGAGATGGGGCGAGATAAGGCGGCTTCTACCTATTTACCTCGACCTACGGGTGCGTTTCAGAGGGCCGAGTTTTGATCAGTAGTTTGGGTTCGTGGCAAACCGTAGGAAACGGGGAGTTGGTTCTCGGATTTTTGGCGGAACTGGAGAGAAAAGATTGCGGTTGGGAGTGTCGAGATTTAGACGGATAATTCCTTGTTTCAAGTATGGATGGATGGAAATGGCCGAGTTGGGCGACGGTGGTGGTGGTGACAGTGATCTGTATATGTACGAGTAAATGCGCGGAACGGTAACGCAAGCAAGCAAGCTGGTGTGTCATGGCTCGGATATCTAGTAGCAGATGCTGAAACAATAAGACAATATCGAGAAAGTGTGATTCCTACCTTTAGAGAGTTCTGTGTTTATGGAATGTCATATACGAGTCGTATTAGATACGTCTTAACCCTTTTCATAGCTAGATATCATATTGCGAAGCCGATTTCATTTGATGTCTTCACATTCGTATATTATGATATATAGGGGTTGATAGTATATATGCGGCGAACACGGACTAACCCGTGAGCAGTTATCGCAGTACGCCGAGGTTTGAATCGGTTCGCCATTCCTCTCCCCGGCCTCCTCCCCAGTTCTATAACCCCATACGCGAAACCCCTTTTAAGATTCAAATTCCTGCATGAGTTGCCTAGTCTAGGGGAAGTTTTTGCAACCGTACTGCCATGCACCGCAATTCAGAACACCGTCTCCTAATCCCCCCCATGAATTCGCGAGCTCACATACGCCGAGCCCACATGCTATGTCGTTGAGAAGCAAGAAACATCGCCAGCGAAGACGCTTTACCGGATGACGCCCCGGAGCTTTTAGCTCTCCTTTTTGCTTTTCACCGTATTCCCCGTAGAAGCAACTCCAGTAATCCCATTCGTAAATTTTGGTCATTATAAAAAAAGAGAAAAATCAAGATAAAGTCAAGTGTCAGAGTAGAAATTCTACCCTTGTAGCGCCGCCATTTCACGTTCTTTGGCCGCGAGCATTTGCCTCATTCGTTCGGTTTCTCGTTGAAGTGCCACTAGTCGGTCGGATTTCAACCTCTCATCCTCAGCTGTGCTCTCTCTAGATTGGATAGGTGGTAATACATTCGACGCGAGCAATTGTGGACTAGGACTTGGTGCCGATGCGAGCGTAGTCGCCGGAGATCGAAGTCGTAACGACTCGGCTGTGCTATCGACAGGGCGGAAGCTAGGGCTCATTTCAGATGTCGGATTAAGCAGTGACTTGATCGACGACAGCCTCTTTGAACTGTCGTAGCCTGGTTCGCTCGGCGCGTATTCTGACTCGGTCCCTGAGAAAGAGCGTTTCCTCGAAGGCGAAAGAAACGAGGCTGGTGACAGGGACGATTGTCGGTCACTCAAAGCCGAGATGGATGTCAGCGGCGCTAAGCGATTGTCGTCGGTGAGGGAATCTCGAATATCGACATGTTGCGCAGCGCTAGTAGTGTGGTACGCCATCAGATCGGTGGAGGACATCGGAGTTGAACCGTGACTAGATCGGATCGGGTCGGGGAGCAGGGTGAGAGGGTGCTCCGTCTTTCGTCGTAACCCGAGATTGATAGACCCATCCTCGTTGATGCTACCGCGCTCCATTTCGGAATCGGCGTATTGGCTCTGCTGCTCGATGGAATCCACCGCCATCGCATCGTCCGATCCGCCGTCCGCCTGATTTGCCGGTATTACGCGTTTCCTCCTCTTGATGACGGATTTCTTCATAGTCACTGGTCGGTGAACTCCGTGAAGCTTGTAGTACAACCCTACGATGTTTAGCGAGCGTCTCACAAGCGAATTTTAGCTATACACATACCGCAGGCATTGCATATGGTGTGCCCGGATTCGTCGCGACGCCATAACGGAGTTATTGTAGTACCACAATTCTGGCAGGCTATGACCACAGTCGTGTTCTGAGCCGCAGCCTGCTGCGCATTTATGTCGATCGGAGCCGGTCCATCATCCGCAGGGGACGCGTTCCCATTACTAGATGCCCGATTCTGGTTTTGAAGTTGAGCGCTCTTGGCGACCCGGTTGTTGTACGCCGGACAACCGCTACACCCTTCCGCACCGCCGGTACCATTACATCGTCCCCCGCCAGGACACGATCCGTTAGGCATCTGATCCGCCGCAACATACGTGGCACCCGGAATATTTGCCGAATTACTTTGAGAACAACTAGGAGACGTCTTTTCGGGTGTTTTCTTCGGCGTAGTAGAGACCGTCGGCGGCGGCCGCTTGAGATTCGTCGGGCGAGACGAATTCCGCGCCTTCAGATAGAGTCCACAGGCATTGCAGATGGTAGCTCCTTGAGGAGAGCGTCGCCATAGCGGCGTCCTAGTAGTGCCACAATTACTAGAATAGTATTAGGAAGAGCCGGATACTTACTCTGGATAGCAAGTGTACTTACCTGCACACTTGGCCACTCTGATTAGAGGCCGAGTTGGATTTCGTGGCCGCCCAGTTTTCTTGGTGTATCGCATCAAATGGAGAAGGACTCTTGGAGTGGATTCGCTCGGATCCTTGTATCGATGGGCTGGGTGCGTCCGAGAAATCACTTTGACTTTGGACTGCCGGACTTCTTGAACCAACCGAAGAAGCATTCGGAATAGACATTGTCTCGGACGGCTGAGTGCCCTCCCTAGAGAGGACGGGACGTGTAGGTAGCGCCGTCCTTGCAGAGTTCGGTTCCGGCCTGGCAAGTTTCGCGTACGGATATGGTGCGATTTCCATCATGACCTCGGTCGTCAAATTCCTTTGAAGGAACTGGCTTGATCGTGACAACTACAGCGATGACCGCGTAGATTCTCCCTTGTTCTATAGTAACATGGAAATTTAGGTCGAAACACAAAAAAGACTCCAGAGGGGGTAGTTGATGTGATCGGATGGCGGCGTTCGACACAAGAATCCTTCGATGGTCAAAGATACTGGCGGCTCAACCACTAGGGCAGATGTGGGCCAGACTGCGATGTCCGCCCACGGATCTGTCGTAGGTGTCACAGTATGCCGTGACTGCTCGTGTTGTTGCTTAGGTAGTTTGAACAGTGGCGAGCAGCAGCCTATACACTATCTATTTCGCCTTAAACTGGTTGCACGGGATGGCAGGCGGAAGGGAAGGGTGCCGAAATGAAGCGAAGAGCAGTGATTCAGCTACAATCAACTGCGAAGTCAGGTGGCTAAAGACGGGACTAATGGAGTCTTGGACGCAAGGGGCAACGTTCCTAGAGGCTCGCGTGGACTTCTCGTAGGACCGGGCCAGATAGGCAGAGGTGTGTTAGGCGCAGGAGGGTGGAGTGATGGGAGTGACGAGGTTTGACTCTTGAGGGTATGGCTCCTTTTGGCTTATGGTAATACCTTACGGTATGGTATTAAGGCAGGGCCGGATCACGAGGACGGGGCCTGTATGTACGTATGTACGGTACGGCGTACTGCAGGCAAGTTAAGTACAATAGTCCCCGTATTGTACTGTATCTGTACCGCGTGTGTCACTCTTCGTTGTCAAGAGCTCGGGACTACCGCAACCAGACTACAACTCCGCCACGTCGGGATTGATCCCTGGAGATAAGATCGGAGAAGCCTCAAAGGATTAGGCTGTTGTGAGATGTGAATGTTGGGCGGCCAAGGTGGAAGCGAGTGTCAGTCCGAGGTGAGTCTCGGAGATTCGAGGGTAGATAATCTGATCAATGAAGGTTGGTGGAAGGGATTGAGAATGCCACATGGGAAGCGGAACGAACTGAGACAACTTGGGCTGGGCGGGCCTGGGCTGAGTTGAAGCAGCTAAAGTACAAGTCTGCAGATGTACAGACTGCAGTAGGTCTAGGTACTAGGTCTAGGCACTAAAGTGCGTTCCCCCTAATGGCTAGCGTGGGCCTAGGAGCGGAATTATCATGAACTAGCATGACCTAGCGTGGACTAGCATGGATCTGCCACTTCTGAAAAGAGAACAAAAGGCTCCATCCCGAGTGTCGGCGTGCCGGCTGAATGAGCTTCAAGCAGATTATTATTAAAGCGTCTGCCATTGGCCCGATTAAAAGATTGGATTTGGTAATACGACCAGGGCATGCCTCGTCCAGCAGGTTCTTTTTGTAATCTTCATCTGGTCATTGGCTGATGGTAGTCAGTATCTCGGAACGGCGGTCTGCACCTTGGACACATAACATAATCAATTTCCGTACCACCTGCGTACCACCCATCATCTGATTATGTGATGCCTGCGATCCTGATATCACTGTCTATCTGGTTTGGGGTGGTTGCACGACACAAGGTACTGCACAGTACCGTGCAGTGGTCTAGGTGCTCCTCTCTGCTTTTGTTATAAAGATTTTTTGTTTTCATCAAGCCGAGACCTGGTATGTCTGTTAGGCTGCACATAGCCGTACCCGACCTAGCGGATTGCTCAATCCATTATAGAATTTTATTGGCCTCGGTGTCAGGTACACTCACCTAGGTGCATATATTCTCTCCTAAGACGATGTAGGAGGTGCATACAAGGTAGAACAACTTGAAGCAAGGGAGGAGGGTACATGTATGGAGTACGGATAACTTCAAATCCTAAACATTGGATCCTTCCTTTGTGATTGACGGTTCCTCTTTTCTCCATGCCAAGCTTTTTTATCTAGGCTCATCTCCCTGCATCCTGCAGGCTACCGTGGTACGTACCGCCACCTAAGGCTTATGTATGTACAAGGAGAAGGAGGGGAACTCCGTAGATAAGATGTAGCCATTTCTTATCACCGGTAATCTGATAAATCTTATTACTTTTATGTATGTATGTAAGTATTTATGCATGGTCAGATATTTGCTCACTCTTTTCCAGTTCGGAGTGTCTAATGAAGAAAAGGAGTTAAGTACATAACAACACAAAATCTTCATCTAAGTCCGCGGTATCCAGTAGAAGTCTCTTCTGCCCCATACGGGACCATGCATATATGGAGAAACATACTTCAGGCTTTACGATTTGAAATACAATTCTATTGATTGGACACTCGGGAATGGAAACATGCATGGCCGGAGCCGCTAAGCAATACCACTCCACAGGTAGTACTCCGTACAGTACGTAGAAAATGATGTCAGTACCCGCCCAACTTTCGTTTATCCCAACGAAAGCCTTGGAAATAGCGTCTCCTACATAATCCACAGTGTAAGATACATATATATCTCAACACATATCAATGTATAAGGGCAAACGTAAAACGTTTTTAATAACGAACTAATAATGAGATATGACTAACCCTGTGATAGGTGAAGACACTTAAGCGGTACAATTCATTTGCCCTCGAATAGACAGATCATGGAACGAGACAAATCAGAGCAATGTATTTCATTTGATTCAATTTCTTGCGTGTACCATATACACATGTGTTCCACAAAGGAAAGCAGCCAGCAATCTAAAATTTAGTAGGGGTATCAGGGTATGGATGACCGTAGTCTGCAGAGAAAAGACCAAACACCCCAAGAGAAGAAAATCAAAACATCCACAACCTTCGTACACAGAACCTCTTAAACCTCAGCCATGAGCTGCTCTCCCTCATCCAGTAGTTCAGTCACCTTCTTTACGTTCTCGATCAAGCTCCTCCCAAGGCCAACCAAGAGCAGTTTCTCCGCATTGGCGGGTAGGCCTAGGTAAGTGGGCGGCTCACGTTCTGGTAGCTTCTGGATCCACCCCATGAACTCTTGTAGTGAAGTGCCAGACGGAACCATGAGGCTTGTTTCCTGCCCATCCTTCTCAGCACTCTCCACCAGTTTGTGCCCAATGTCGAAGGCAGCTGGCGTGAGGGACTGATTGACCAGCTCTGTCAGACGATTGAAATCGCCTTCGTCGTCAATCTTGCCACCGTACGTCTCGCGGACTAGGTAGCGGATCATCTCCCAGGGTATGTTTTGTGGGTTGATGTTTGTGCGGCTTTGTGCCACGGATTCTACCCAGGTATCGATGATGAAGGCCGAGCATTCGTACTGTAAGAGGGCAAGGTTAGTTATTGTCAACTATATGGCTGCGAATCAACTTACATCACTGTCATTGAACTCCCAGAAGCCCTTCCACCCTAGATTCGGTGCATATCGTAGACGTTCTTGAACCACAGCGTGCAAGAAGGAGAGAAGTAGATACAGCCTGGTGCGCTCCACGGGACTCTTGGTGGCTCGGTCGGAAAGAGAAGACATCGAATCTTTCATATTGGCTCGCACGCCGGCCGGTTGCTCGTACATGAGTACGCGGGATGCGCGAAGCAGGTTTACGGGAATCCTAGGGCTAGGCTCCATAGACAGGAACAGTCTGAAGTCAGAGTGCGGGTTGAGAGATTCCATGCGCTTCTCTAGAGATTGCAACCAGGTTGGCGCGAGATGGACGTTCTTGATCAGAACCCAAGATCCGAGCTGCGCTGCGTTGCTAATTGCCTTGTCGGCGCTCGCAAGACTTTCGTTCGATCCCATAGCGATGTTGGTGCATCTGACACGCGTTCTCTCAACTAGGTTGTCCACCTTGTAGCTTGCATCGAAGCCGGGGCTCGAGACAAGAGAGATAGGGCGGGTTGAAGCAACTTGGTTGACTGTTTCCTTGAGATCATCTACAACGTCCAATAGATTAGTCCCGAAGACCGAAGTTACGAAACGCTCCGCAGCCGGGACGAAACGATCGAGGCGGAAGAGCTTGATAAGGAGTAGGGAGAATAGTCCTTGATCAAATAGCTCAGTGTTTGAATCCCAGACTTGAGGGACGAAATTCTCCGCAAATTCCTCTGACAGGAACTTTCCCCAAGCGGCAGATGGGACTTGATCGAGCTTGTCCTTCAATGCGCCCAGTTTCCTGGCTCGAGCAAAAGCCTCCTCCTTCTCGTTGCTTTCTGTAGAGAGGTCCTTGCCCTCAATACGACTGTCAAGTATGGTATCGATCAGGCCCTTGTCCATCTTATAAGGGGAGGCTTGCGCAAGGAGCATGGCGAGAGTAATCCGGTCCTTCTGCAGTAGTCCTAAAGCCGTCCTCTTAAAAGTGGTCACAAACAAGTCCTTAATGATGACATCTCGGCGTCTGTTGAAATCTTTCTCGTTTGCAAGGTTCTTATTGCCGTGGAGGACGGAGTGGAAGATGTCTAGGAAATACTGTAGTGAGAACTGATAGAAGTGATTGAGGTAGTGTAGTTGCTCGAGAACAGCAAAGACGGCACTGCATGATCGCGCAATGATGCTGTACTGCAATGTGATCTCTTCGACTTCAGCCATCACGCCTTCGGTGTTACTCATCTTAGCTGTGATTTCGCCGGCCTCGGTCTTGAGAGTCTCGAGGGTTTCAATGACGTGGTCGTCATCAAGAATGTTACCACGGGACTCGTTGAGGGCTTGCAGAAGACGTTTCTCAAGCTGCCGGAGATGGACCTTGAATTCACCCTGGAGTTTAATGAGATTTGACCTTCTCTCATCGACATCCGGCCTCTCAAATTTCAGTACATCGTTAAGGGACTGTGTTTGAAGACTGCTTTGTGTGACCGTAAAGTTGACAAAGGTGGTTCGGCTGCAGATATCTGGTGGGAATGTAGCAGAGGGATCTCTTGTGGATAAGTAGATCTTAAATGCAGGCGAGAAGTCAATTTGCTGTTTGCCAAGTTGAATGAGCACACGACCGCCGGTCCTCTGATACTCCTTGTTGAGAACGTGGTTGAGAATAGGATCCAAGTGTTCAGCATCCTGGATGAGAATTGGATTGCCGAATCTAAGAGAACTTTCCAGTTGCTTGGTGAAGGAGTCATCCAAGAAACTAGTCACCGTAAGGCGACGGTCTTTGCACTCTCGTTGAAGGAACTCAGTAACTCTGCCTGAAGGGTCGATGATGAGAGGATAACGGTTGAACCGCTTGAGAATGATGGCGTTTTCTGTGCAAAGGTCATCGACAGGCAGGGTATTCTCTTGCCAACTAAGTCGCTCATCGGCAGTGGATAGGTATTCGGTAACAGGATTAGGCGTCTTGAAGTTGATCCCGGATAGATGCAGTTGGTGCAACCAGTCTTCCATCATGGACTTGCGGAAAGTCTGGTCATAAAGACCACTGTAAGCTAAGAAAGCCGCAGCAACTAGGACATCTCCGACTAAAGTGCTGATTTGGGTTTCGAACGATTTGCTCCCATCTTCCCAGCGGGTACGTTCCGAAGAGAGACTGTCAAGAAGTCTTACGCTTCGGTCAACCTTGAATTGGACACGGGACATCTCGGCTTTGATAGCCTGGGTCTCGCTAATAAGGGCTGCATATTCCGTCTTGTAGGTCGCGATGCTCTGCTCTAGACTAGAAATGGTATTTTCAACAGCCTTAGCTTCCGCCTTTGTCTGAAGGGCCTGCTCCTCGAGTTGGTCCACTTCCTCGCGTAGAGGACCGACTCGGTCGAGGATCTCGGAGTAGTTGACTTGTGCCTCGACCCACTTGACTAAGGGTCCACAAGCCTTGCTGGCACGATTGACCTTTTCGTACGTGAAGTCCTTGTCATTCAAGAACTTAGTCCGCATCAGCGTTCGCAGAGCCTTGGTCATCTGTTTCTCGTTGTCGAAGTTGACGATGCTCGCAATGAAGTCATCCCGGCGCACCACGGCTTGGACGCCCTTCCAATCACTGATCTTGTGACCTAGCAATGCGCATACTGACTCCATTGCAAGTCGGACACCTTGAGGTGGTGAACCCATAGACCGAACTTCAGTCAAGTGTTGTCGCTTGATGTTGCTGACGCTAGCTTTGGCCTCCTCAACAGCGGGTTCGGCTCTGGCCAGATCGTTCAATACAACTTCCTTGCGTTTTGCGACTTCCGCTTCTTGTACTTCGAGCGCTTTCTGGATCTCTAGCGAAGCGCCCTTGCGCTGTTCAGCTTCTCGTTGATCGGCAACCATGCGTTGCAACTTCTCATTAGCTTCGGCATCCTTCGCTTCCAGTTGAGTCTTCTTCTCGGCTAGACTAGCCCTAAGGTCACGGACTTTCTCGACCGTGTCTCTTAGCTTGTCAAGTCCAACGTTCAAGTGACGTTGCTGTTCCTCCAAATCTTCTCGCTTCTCATTGTACAGTTTGACATATTGAGCAACAAAGTCGAGGAAGTGGCGCGGTGTGAGGAATGTAACCCTGCCTTGTTGTTTTTGAAGCTTGCTGTTGAAGTGTTGAAGAGAGTAATGGATATAGACCATGGAGTTCACGATTGTCTCTCTGTGAGGAGGGGGTAGGCTTAAACCGCGATATGCGACGGGAATCGTGTCAGGAGCCACAAAATTAGGCTTGTCAAGGTCGATAGAATGGGTCAACTCATTAGCGACCTGGAAGAGAGCCTGGTCAGACCAATCACCAAACCAATTCAGCACGCAACGATTGAACAAAGCGGGACTGGTGGCAGCTTTAGAAGATAATCCATCTTCAGGGGGGTTCATAGTGAAGACGACATGCAAGTTCTTGACAATCTGCTGCGTGAACCACTTATATAACTCTTCTTGAGAGTCCAGCAGCAAGCCTTGTCGTTGTGCACCCTCCTTGCAAGCCGTCATTAGAGACGCGAACTCGTCTCCTTCGAAGAGACCGGGAACTTCAGCGTTGGCGAGTAAAGTGTTCATGCGCTCTAGGAAACCCGAGTCAAGGACGTTAGATTCATCCATGATGAAGCAGATTTTTTCCCCTTTGCAACCGCATCGACGGAGAACCTCCCGCAGATCTTCGTCGAAGTCTTCAGCAGAGTATTTTCCATGAACCTTGATCTGAAAGACTTTGAGACCATTCATCCAAGCAACAAATCTCGAAAGTGTCGTCTTTCCACTTCCGCTGACTCCGATCAAGATCAAATGGCCTTGTGGTTGTCTAAAGACTCGGTCGATACGAAGAACATGCTCAAGCACATCGTTGAATAGGATGAGAGGAACATCTACCTCCTCTTCACAGAAAGTCTTGAGACGAGCCTTGACGAAGTCCCGTAACTGCTCTCGGTCAACTGGGACGTAATTTTTCGAAAGCCAATTGGAGAACAGGATTGGGCCACCCAGCGCCTTCTGCTCGTCAATCATGGGGAAGAATTCTAAAGCAATTCTTCGCACGACTTCATCGGTCCACTTCCGCTCATCCTCAGCGACCAGACGATCCTGGAAAAGTCGAAGCGCCTCGTGCGCCCATATGCGGACCAGTCCCTCGATAGAAAGAGTCTCTAATGGGCGGATAGCTTCGTACACGCCACGGGCCCATCTCGTTAATTCACGAGGACTGTAGACGTAATGGGGTTGGATCTTAGGCGTGAATCGTTGTTGTGATTCTAAATAGAACCGAACCATTGCCTGAGTGAGCGGTTCAGAGTATCCACGAAGCGCTGGAATGATCTTGAGAACAGCGGAGTTGAAAGTACCATAGATCTGAAGCAAAGACAACTCTCCTGGATAATCGACCATAATGAGTGGGGCGTGTCTGAGGAACCTGGCGCCCATAGGTGTACGACCGGCATCAGTTGGAGGGTTGCAAGCACCGACAAACTGGATTCGGTCAAGTGTCACCCAAGACTTGTCGGATGTGCGCCAGAAGCCATTATGTTCTACTAACTGACGAAGGAATGAGATAGCTCGCTGTGTACCGTACTTGTCCGGGGCTGGCAGATTGATCTCGTCACAGAAGATTACAAGCCATCGCCCAATCTGGGTTGGTGATAGCATAACGCCGTTCAGCGTCTTCTTGTACTCGCAGTATTGCTCGAATGTCTTGATGACAAGATCCGGGGTAGTCGCACTGGAGAAGTTGAGACCGACGACCTCCATGTTTGGCAGTTTTCGAAGTGCACTAAACAGAGTCATTGTTTTACCAGAACCAGGCGGACCACAAAGCAAAAGGGGTTTGTGTTCTGCGAGCCAAGAATACAGCACATCTTCATGGCGAACAGTGTCCAAAGTGGGAATGACAACATCGGTCTGTGTGATAGAGTGCGTGTTGACCTCGATCGTAGGGACTTGATTTTGCCACGGCGTCCATTCAGCTCTAGGAAGGGTAACATCGAAGTCGATGAGAGAGCTGGTGCCGTCAAGAGGTGGCGACCCAAAGCTTGCGAGAGCGCCAACGCGATCTCCAAAAGTCTTTCGATCATTGAGCGGGCAATCGCCAGTAAGTGCCCAGACTAGAGCGAGCAATAACTTCTTTGAGACAAAGGCTTCGACCTGTTCGGGGTCTACAGGGAAATCAATATGCGCTGCGTTGTATTCGATTATGTCTCGAACAGCCTTGTTTAATAAGGAGAATAGAGTTGTGAGGACGCGTGCGATGGTAAACTCCATGATATGGTTGAAAGATTCGGCCTGCTTGAGGGCAGCGAGAATGAAGTCGTCGGTTGTTAAGTAAGCATCCAGTAGATCAGCAACTTGGCCCTGGATTTGGAGAGCCTTTGCGGGGCTCTGGCCAGCAGCTGCAGTGTCTTCGTCTAAGTCTTCGAAAGCCACAGTTCTGAGAGACTCGAGGTAATTGGTAACCATCATGCTTGGAGTGACAGTATCCTCGCTAAACCATACCATACCGCATCGACTGACAGTAGCGAGGGTGGCATACTTCAGAGTCTCGACTTCGAACATTATCCGAACATTGGGTGGCAGATTGAGACGCTCACCGTTGGGGAGAGTGAGCAGCTTATTGTCGTCAAGAACACTGTTCAAATTCTCAACCCACTCGGGATCGACATCGCCGTCGAAGACGATCCAGTGGCGCTTAGAGTCTTCTCCACGGAGATTATCGACGATCTTCCGTAGTATGCTAGTAAATAGACCGTCGGTCCACTCTCTGGTAGTCGAATCCAGGTTTCCATACAAGGCCTCCTTTGACATGACTTTCGAGTCAATGACATGGGAAACGCCCTCGACTCCTTCGACTTGCTGAAGCGCATCTAGGAGGAGCCTCCATGCAGCAGATTTTCCAGATCCCGAATTACCCACCATCATCACACCATGGTGTATCTTTTGGATCTGGTAGAGTTGGAGAACCTTGGTCATCCAGACATCGTTGACCACGAGATGTCTTTCCATTGCGAGGCGGCGTATAGCATCCTCAAGTTTGGCCAGATTGGCAGGGACATACTGGACACCTGGGAAGCAATCTCCTTCGATAGCCATCATGACTTCGACGTCGTTTCGAATTAGCTTCGGGGCGATGGTTTCTCGAACACTTTGCACGATAATTTCGGGTTCTACAACTTCCTCGGCGCCAATGCCAGCCTCACTATTTATGAGCCGGGCACGTTTGAGACCACCAGAACTGACAAGCACACTTTTCAGAGCACGCAGACCGAAATCGTAGTGTGCCTGTTTGGACAGTTTTGCGGAACACTGGTCGAAGAAGGGAACCGTCTGCTTCGAAAGCTGTTTAGCTTGATTGAAACCTTGAGAGTAAAGCATGACTTCGGCAATAAGCTCCTTGTCCGGCTTGGACATAGCAACACTGCGGAAAAGCTTCTTCAGGTTATCGGGCAAATTGGAACGGCCCGCATAACCAGGATTCATCGTAATGAAGATGCCCGTATTAGCATTGACGCGAAGCTGGCGACCTACTAGTTCGATCTGAGTCTTGTCATCTTCAACGCCTTGCTTGAGACCGAGCTGGATGTTTTGAATCTGTTGCGAGACGGCAGAAAGGATCCTCTCCTCGAGACGATTGAATTCGTCGAAGCATCCCCAGGCCCCAACCTGACAGATACCGAGGAAAATTCGTCCCATCGCTTGGAAATCAAACGTGTCATCGCAGCAGAACACGAGAGTAAAGCGACCTAATTGGACACCAAGAGCTTTGACAGACTCTGTTTTTCCGGTACCAGCAGGCCCATAAGGAGAGCCGCCCAGTCGCTGGCAGAGGGCCTGCGTAAGTGTTCCGAAACAGCGGTCGGTGAGAGGAGTTCGGACCAGTCTGTCGGGGACGCCTAGGTATTCGAAACCATAGTTGAGCTTCGCGTTGGCCATCTTGATCTGGAGACGTTGTAGGTAGTCTCCCTCGAGGATGTAGACATATCGCATTTGCAGCAACCACATATAATGTGTTGGAGTGGTGGCGTTGAGCTTCACTAGCTTTTCGATCACATCTCGCTGATGAACACATTCTGTGATGAGAGCTTCGCATTTTTTCCTTAGTATTACCTCTAGGTCGCCGAGAACAGTCTCTGCGAGAAGTCGGAGGACCTGAACCTCCCGCTCAAAGAGAGATTGTAGCGTGCTGCCTCCGTTATTCAACGACTGCTCGACCGCTGTAGTCCAAACAACCTGGGTAGCAAGCACCACAATTTGACTAGGAAATGCGCCCATAAAATCGTTCAAAGCACTCTGGTTGATTTCGTCTGACTCGAATATTGGCGTGTAGGCCTCGACAGCTTCGGCAAGAAGTTCGGCAAGAGTAGACTTCATGCCATTCTCTAGCAGAGCCAGCCAATCATTGATCTTGGGCACCTTTGCAAGCGAGATCTCTTTCTTGAGCCGCACAACCTCGTCCTCTTTAGAAGTGAAGCCTGAAATGATAGACTCATCGTCCATAACGAGCCCCGTCAGACCAGCAAACATCTTTTTGAAGTGTTTGGCAATGCGTAGGGTGTCGTTGCTGTTGCCAATCATCTCCAGAAGATCCTCGTCGCCAACGAAATAGAAGCGTGGGAACGATACTCTTTCCTTTTCGAGGTACTCACCGAGCGCCTTCTGTATCTTGTTGAGTAATTCTGCGAGGCGTTCCAGTGACTTCTGGACACCGGTGATACTCAAGACATCCATTACCATCGGCTGCTTGTAGACTTTCTTCATGACGGCCATAAACTCGCTGTTGATGTTCTGGAATCTCGAGGACTCAATAGGCAATAAATGTTTGATATCGGCATTTCCGGTGAAGACGCCTTCCAAGTATACCCATTGGCGCTGGACATCGATCCAGACATCGAACAGTACATGGACACGATTCAGCTTATCTTCCCAAGACGATGCTTCCTCTTCGAACTCTTTGTAGTAAGGCGAATGTTTCATCGCCTGCAAGGAGTTCAAATTCTCGCTGCACTTGGCAAAAAGGTCGTCCCAGCCGCGGATGAGACGGCACTTGTTCTGATACGGCACAAGATCCAGTTGGTAACTGTTCCAGGTCTCTTTCACCTGCTTCAAGAATTCCTCCAGCGCCATTTCGCCCTGAGCTTGTGTGATGATGTCTCGGACAATAACTTCAGTAGCAACTAGATTAAGATCCCAGACGTCTCCGAGTGTCATAGATACGGGCGAGTATCGACGCCCAGGCTTGATCTCCTTCCAGATCTTTGTCCAGTGTCGATCCCGGATAGCCTCTGACTTCAAGTCACCTAGAAGACTGTTCACTTTTAGGAGCTGGCGGAGGATATTCTGAATATGCTCAAAGGCAGCATACTGCCGCATCCTGCTCGGCATTTCTTTCGTCATCTTGATGAGGCTGTCGATACTGCTTCGGATCTTCCTGGGTTGGACGCTTCCCCACAGTGTCTCCCGAAGTTCGTTCAAGCTCTTCCAGATCGTTGACAAAGCAGCCCATACGGATTTGAAATCATGAACTTCTTCTAATATAATTGATAGAGAAGACTCAGGGCTTGCGGGAAGATCGAGTGCTTCCTTAGCCTTAGACACCATATCGAATTCGTCTTGTAATTTTGTGATACGAGACTCAAAAGAGGTGAGGGTTGCAGACGCAATGTCAGGAGCAATCGTACCCGAAACCGGTTTCTCGTCATTCCATTGCCCGGCTATCTCAGTTATCTTGTCCGATACAACCTTGTCCTCTGCAACGATCTTCGCTTTCAGGGCATCGGTCTGGTCCTGAACGATCTTCGCTTTTCTATTCAAGAGCTCGTTGAGAGCCTCCCACGTCGAATCGACTTGCTGAACATCTACCCAGTCATGCGGGAAATTGTACCGGTTCCGGACAAGAGTAGATTGGCCTTGACGGAAAGTCTCAACTTCAGGGGCCCAAGCCTTGACCTGACGCTTGCAGCTTTGGACGATGGTGATGAATTGGACCGCCTGCGCAGTGGAGGAGGCTTCGAGGCTCTGTCCCTCAAGGTCTCTGCGAGACTTTTCGATCTCGGCATTCACCTCTCTCATTCGGGTACCGAGACGCCCAGCGAATTTCACGAGAATCTCCTGTTGCCACTGATCGTACTTAGAATTGACCTTCATTTGCACTTGTTCGTAATCAATAGTAATATGACCAAACGAACGGCTAACGTCGGCGGTGTCAAATGTCGCACGGGACTTTCGAATCTCTTGTAGTAACTGTAGCCATTTCGAGAGCCCATCGCCTAGAAGTTCGTAAACTTGTTCAGACTGTAAGTCCCAGAGAGATTGAAACTGCAGCCACTTATCAACATATTCGCTGATTCCTTGCAGCTTCTTCTCGACTGAAGTATATACTCTACCAAGTATGTCGGTACAATCGCTAGGGAGATCGTTGAAACGGGTTTCTTCCTGAACAATGGTGCTCAATGTCAAGCTCATCTGGTACCTAGAGGCTTTTATCTTAGGGAGGTTGCAGACAATGCCTATCCAGTTGTGCAAGTGCAAGAACCAGCTAGCTCTCGCAAACTCGAGAGGCGGATCAAGGTAGATGACCTGATTCCTCATCGTGATTTCGTGGATCAAGTGTTTCATGAGTGGTGCGTCTGACTTGAGAGGCTCCCCCGACGGAACTAACTGCTTCCTTCGATTGGTCTCGATTCGATCAATTGGCGTGTCATCTTCGAATGCTTCAATCCACGCCGAGACCGCATGCTGAAGGCGGGTAAGAAGAGTCAATTTGATCCGTTCGTTCATCCTCTCCACCCAGAAGCCAAGGTTGACATATTGCTCCAAGTTCAATTGATCAACAGCCGCTTGGATAGTCTGCAGGCGTGCTTCAAATTCCGATGCTTCATATGGGCAAGTGGCCAATTCCGCCAGAGCTTTCTGGACATTCATGTGTATATTTGCGAGAGTGACGGTTTTCGCCTGCAGAATTGAAGCAGCTGAAGCAAAATCTCGGACAAATAGGACGTGTTTGGTCTCACCACCACGACCGACCGTGTGGTCAATGTGGCCATTAGCGAGCGATGGCTTCTGGTACGATTCCCAGGTATTGACGAATGTTTCCCACTTCAAAGGTATGCCCTTGGCGATCAGAACGTGAACATCATTCTGATAGCCGCTTAGGAGAATAGAAACTTCGGGTAGTTCTGAAATCTGTCGGGTTGTCTGCGCAAAGGTCCTCACACTTTCCATCAGACTGACGGCGTACGGGTACACTCGCTTAGCCTCCTTCGCGACATTATTTACGGCGTGAGGCACATTGAAATTTTGCCAACCAAGATTACGAGTCTCCTTGAACAACGCGATGATCTGGGCATCAAAATTTACAGAGAGGTCTAACGCATTGTTCGCTGCTCTGACCTTGTTGATGTTGAAGAGCCGACCAGATATTGAAATCTGTTTCCGCTGGACGTCCTCAATCCAGGCCTTGTAGATCGCCTGCGTGTTGAGTTTCTTTCTGAACAATTCGCTCTCGGTCTGGAGCTTCTGGCCTTCGGTATGAAGAGCCCAGTCGGAACCCAAGATATCCTCAACCTTTTTCATATAGTTATCGAGTTGTCGTTCAATCTGACGCGCCCAGATGATGTAGCCGGAGACCGGAGGCAGATCATGTAGCTGAGCCATAGCGTGAGCCTCCGAATGACCATACTGCTGCTTGAAGCGCTCATGAAGTCCCGAGATAGCCAGCTTCACATTGTCGATAAGCTGGTTTTGGTACTCGGCGATGGCACCCCGAATCTTAGGTCGCACGAAGAGGGCATTGAATTGGGAGAAGACACGAAACATCTCGTTCGCGTTCTTCGCGGTCGCAAGGCGATCACGCAATCTGGCGATGATCGAGTTTTCTACCCGCGAGGTACGCTCATTGTATGTGTTCTCAGCCTTGACCCATCTTTGAGTACCTTCGGGAGAAACATCAAGTAGATCAACATGCTTTAACGCTTCCCAGGCCTGTTGAACTTCTTCGACGGCATCTACGTCGCCCATCTCTTCGACAAGAGCGATACCATTCGTCGCCGTCTCCTCGCTAACGCCATTAGCAGTTGACCTCGGGCCGAGTACGTTGATGATAGTCCTTTGTAGCTGCTCATGATTATCCCGGAAGGTATCGATGTACTTGAGTCGAGCCTGTAACTCGCTGTGCTTCGGATTGATCTTGATCGGAATGAACCGTTCTTGCCTTCTGCGGGTTGTCTCCCGAGCAATGTTAGTGAAGTCTTTGATCTGGAGGTCCCAAGACTTAAAGATTTCATCAGCAGTAGTCATAAGGCTTTTGAAATCTTTGTAGTCAAGATCGACCAGCTCAGAGCCGGGAAGGAGACGATGCATGACCTCCTCAAGATCCGCCGAGATGGCTTCGACCAAATGCAAAGTACGCGCTATAGGATAATTGCTAAACCTCATCTTCTTGTTCATATGGTTGAAGATTTGGCCAATAGCATCCTGGACCTTGGGCAGCGAGGTTGCGGACAGTAATTCATCGAGAGGGAAGTCCCGCATGAGCTGATTATACTTCTGCACCATCTCCATAGCCTCCTTCAGGCCAGTATCGGCAGTAAAGCTGACGGTAGCTTGGAAACGCTTCGCATGCTTCAGAATCTCCAAGGTCAACATGACGCCTTCACTCCTCAGCTGAGCTTCGATGCCTTCCAGTGCAGACTCCATAGACAACCAGAAGTTAATTTCCTGCGTCGCCGTTCTCGTTACGGGGTCTCGGGTGAGCTTCGTGATGGTCTGTATTGATTTAATCCAACTATTTACCGTCGATTGCAAGTTGTTCATGAAAGTGCTATCTGAGAGAAGGTGGGCGGGTATCAAGTCAGTAGCTGGTCGCGTGTTACGCGCGACAGCATCCTCCAACGCTCCCTGAACAATAGGGTGAAACGAGAGAGAAAGCTCTGGGATCTCAACATTCTGCTGAAGATGAAGCAAGCTCAATTCGAGCTCCGTCATTCTTTTCTTGGTCACAGGAATGCCCGTCTTCGCATCTACATCCGCCCGGTTCCTAGCCCCATTCGCAGCCTGCGAGACCTTGGTGTTGGCATCGAAGTAGGGCGCCAGCGCATTATGAAGAATAGAGTGAAGTATTTCGAAGGGGGATGCAGTAGGACCTTGCTCACTGACGAGATTAGCAAGCGAAGCAGTCCCGGGTAGCGTTTGGATCTGGATCTGGGAGGTTAACGGCAGCGAGGGGTCGATCGCTTGAGGACGTTTGAGTAGTGCAAGATAGGCTATCGTTGTCGGTGAAGAAGATATCTCGGACGTGATTGTGTAGGTGTATGAGACGGGGACTAGAGTTGTGTTAGCAAAGCGACCCTCAATACACTATTTGATTCATGACAACCCCATACCATTATCGGCCGGCCCATCTGGAATATCATCTGACGGTTTGATATCCTTCTGGACGTATAGAGCCACCTGAGCATCGGTCGCAAAACGGCTACACCTCTGCACAGTGTCGGCGTAGTTCGCTTTCGAGAGAGGATTGTCAGGACGCTCAAGCTCATCGCGGGTAGCTCCGAGAGCAATAGTGATAACGGAGGCTAGATAGTCTACCACCAAGGATGGTTCGATGGTGATGAAGGACGTCGGTGACATGCCGTTCGTGGCAGGGCCTTGCAGACCCAAGGGAGAAGCCACGGCCTCCATCGTGGCGATAGATCTTGAAGGCTAAATCAGTTTTCTGCAAGGTCAGTAGTATCTCTTGGTATGTTAAGGAACGATTTCCGATCTCAGGAGAAACACGAGCTCCTAATAGAAATTTACAGAGGGTTATACGGATTAAATTAGGTTGTAGAGAGAAAAAGGACAAAAGCGAAAAGGAGTGTGAGACCATAAGAGGGTTCTTTGCCGTGTTGCCTGACCTGCGTCGTCGACCTGTTTATTGGTGGTTGTGATACAGTACAAAAGAAGGGATGGTTTCCAAAGGGTACCTGGAGAGAACAATCATTGTGATAACAATAATCGTTGTGTTGGAAAGTACCAATATACGCGAAGAACGCCAACGGGGTCGCGACTGGAGATGCAAAATATGGGGGTAGTTCTGACCTATCTTATCACTGTAGCATCTGATTGGGCTTCTGGTGGGGCTAACTGCAGACTGCCACGACGACTGGTCCACTTATACGTAACTACAGGTCTGGTCCCCCTGACACTAGAATTCCTCATCTTAAACGCATCCCCTGTTTCACCTACTACAGATATTGTTTCTTTTCAACCAAATGTGAATATGACAGTTACTAGTTAGTTACATGAACTTACTTAATATGTCTAATGAACAAAGATCAAGTGTAACATATCTTCAGAACTTGAGTCAGGTATTTGCCACTTTCTTTAATTTCCCACCTCTTAACTTACACCCCATCTCAGGAATACCCCTGATGAGAAACCTCAGCACACACTACCTCCAGATTATAATTGTTTTGCCTAGGTACATACCTACCTACTCTATAGGTAGGTAGTGAATCTAGTTATCATAAAGAGTAATTTGACGACGCATGGCGAACAAGTTACTGTGTTCGTGAGGCTAAGGGATGATATGCTACACCCAAGAGTCGTACACCACGGGAAAGCAGTGACATCGTCAAGAACAGATAATGTAACACCTAGGTTAAGCTCTTCAAGAACCAGCAAATAGCCAATTCGTTTATTTAACGTATCTCTAAGCAAGAAATGTCTGCACAGTAATTCCATTCCCATAATCAAAGTGGGTGCCTACTAAGCATCTAAGCCAATCACATCGCTTGCCTCTCTCTGGGTCCTAATCAGTCTCTCCTTCACCTTTGTCCTACCGACCCTGCTATCACACTCACAAAGAAGCCAATAATTGTTGCTAGATAGCTAATAAAACGTACCTCGCGAGTCTATTGTAATTACTCCACTAAACGCGAGAGATAGGACTTTCTAGATTGCTCGCCCCTATTCAGACATTTGTTCATTGTAGGTACGTAACAGAATTCGATACTCATGGTGCTACGATATTGGGCCTTTCTCCTAAAGTTATATCCATTCTCAACTGCAATACTATGCTACTTTTACTATGAGACCCCCAATTTTCGAATATGGATCATAATATATAAATGCATCAAGATGTTTTCCCCGGTTCTGCCAAGCCGGGCCGCCCGTTGTATCGGTCTGCAGTGGGGCCGGACAGCCGTTTCTTTCAAACGAAGCCGACGAGAACCCAGAAGATCCACTCGTCAGCCTACACCAATCTTGGTCGCCTACGAGGTTGCTTAGGCTTTACGCCAGGCTCTTAACTTTTTCCACTAGGTGTCGAGTATTTCCTTAAGACGCGTACACATAGGCTTCATCTCCGGGTTGTCATTGTCCGCCCACGTCTCGAAGTCCCGCACCGTATAGCCGATGATTTAGCTATGATTATCGCGGACGAATCCGGCGCTGCCGTTGATGGCCTCGTATGAGCTGTCGGCGATGGGCATCAGCTTGTTGTTGCCAACGGCGGCGGCGACGGCGGTTAGGACATGGGCAACCTAACTTGATGCGGGCAGGAATCTAAGAATTGGGTCTTATATACGAGATTCAGTGGTTAAGCAACGGCTAGCAGGAGAAGCGTCAAAGATTCGTAGGATGTGAGGTTGCTTGGTGATGCCCCTCCAGTGTTGATATTGGAGGGCTCGGCGGCCAATCGGTACCTATCCTACTACGAGTCGTGGTGTATCATTGCCCCCGCGGACATGGTACTGGAGGCAGCGGATGTAGTTCGTGTATCAACGTCTCACCGGCTTTCATTAGACGTAGTCCATAGAGCAATGAGGTTAACGGCTGGACGAGAGAGGCTAATGCTTGTATGTGGCTCACTATGGGATATGCAGGGGTTCTATATTGGTCTACGGGTTGATGGTGGGATGTCGATTAGAGGGCGGACTATGATTCCGAATAAGAGTGTCTGGGACTCCATTGAAGAGCGAGTCGCGAAATAAGGGTCACGATGTCTACGCCTGGTTCCTAAACCGAAATTCAAGAGTGTTTCCATTGAGAATAGCTAGAGTTCTCATTTCTAGTCTTAACCACACCGGAAGATATTACGGCGCGCTATATCACCGAACCTGGTGCTAGACAAGCTGAATACTCCTCAAAGCTATTCCGTGACGCTTCGGTGCATTCGTGATTGTGAAGTGTATCGTATAATGTGGATAGTGTCTACGTAGAAGAATAATTGTGGCTCTCTTTGTCTGTATTTCATTACCTTACGACAGTGAAGCCATCGAGGTTATAAACAATTTGATTTCGTAAAGGCAAAAGTAGGAGAAGGACGAGTCGACCGAATTAGTTTTGCAGAAGGCTGGAAGAGGGAAGATTATAATATATGAGCAACGTAATCGTTGGTAACACTTCATTCGTATTATAAGAGAACTCTCCCTGCTGCTAAAGAACCCCCATTAATATAAATATCATGATCATCAGCAAATGCTAATATATCGACGATGCCACAACGGCCTCGTCTTATCGATGAAGGCCTATAAAACACAAAACATGCAGAGTTGGCCCTATGAACCCTTTAGTTGGAACTAGTTAAAACCTTATACCTTACTGGCTCTGTCAGGCACACCATAGTCAATTAGCTCAACGGAGCCCAGTTGCTACTGCACATCATTTGGACATCGTATTTCTAGTCCTACAATAATCGTCGGGAGTAGCTCGTTTCAAAAACAGCCTCACTGTATTTCGAATCACGAGTATCTCAGAGCCTCACAATGAATCGTATCTGAAAGTGTCAATATTCTGCAGATAGACGGCATACTAGAACGATGGCCCAATCCCGTCCACGAACTTTAATGTTGCCAATCATATCTTCATCTGTTTCTGCTTGGGGCTTAACATGGCACCCACGAGCACCCACGACCTAACACTTCGGTTCCGGGAGGTGACATTTCTATACTCCGTCTGATGAGTAGGCCTTTATCATCTTCATAACTCATCTCTCTCATCATCTGAATACCACTCAGTAATATATCTTCGTAAAAGAGACTGACCACGATCAGATATTTATTTATCTGGTCTCGTCTTTCGAGCATCTTACGGCGAGATGGAGTTGAAGTATCCGTCTCGTGGGTGTGAGCCAAGGAACCTTTCTATGACTATTCGATTCCAACAGTATCATGTTCTTCCAAACTCAACTGTGGCGCGTGTCGCACATTGAGAGCAGGAAGTTTAACGGCGAACTATCTCTCCTTACCGATCCTGTCGCGATTCGGCACATCGCTCCCGCACAACCCCCGACCCCTTACCCCTTATTCCATCGCAAGGCATGATAGACTCCAGATCTAAACGTTAGAACGGCATACGTCGTGGCACATACTGTAGCCGGTCTAGGTTTCTGGGATGGGCAAGAATTCGTAGAGGGGACGAAGGGGTCCGGTATAAGTTCGTAATCCATGATACCGGAATACGCGTGTCGACCTCGCTCCCATCTCTTTCTCCTTTCCGAATCACAAACCGTCCTCCTTCTAACCATGCCGTCCCAAGACCTCATGATACGAATGTAATATTTTATGACCAACCTGTCAATCTGTATCCAGTGGTTGGTCACAGGCGAGAAGCATATTTATAGAAATAGACAAAAGCTCCCGGCTGTGTCCTCAGGACATCGCCAGCTCTCTCAGCGCTTTGAAGGGACTAAGAAGCTATGTCGGGGAACTGGACATCGCCAACTCCCCACGGGAGCAGCGGTGGGACAAGCCAAGTAAGCCAGCCATCTCTCACCACAACCAAGCCCAGCATTAACACCGCAAACCAGATACACAAGCCCCAAGGGCCGCCCTACGCCTCTACGATGGCCATCGTAGGCGGTGAGCCATCACCATCAATCGACGACCCCATCGCCGCAGTCTTGCTCCTCCTATTCCTACTCTCCGCAGGCGCGCACCTAGCCATCTTGCGGGTAAACAAGCAACGCCAGCTAAAATTCGTCTTCTCAGGCATGCTGTTCGCGCTGTGCCTGCTGCGGGGGATCTCGCTAGTAGCGCGCATGGTGTGGGCGTCGTACCCGCGGGCCGTCAACGCCGTCATCGCGGCGAGCGTCATGACGCAGTGTGGCAGCGTGCTCATCTTCGTCATCAACCTGTTCTTCGCGCAGCGCGTGCTGCGCGCCTACCACCCGCGCCTGGGCTGGCACCGCGGCGCCGGCGCCGTCGTGTGGTTCCTTATCGCTTGCGTCATGTGCTGTTTGGTTATGGCTATCATCGCCACTATCCACAGCTTTTTCACCCTCAACAAGGCAGCGCAGCGCGCCGACCGCGCCGTCCAGCTCTTCGCCGGCTCGTACCTGTTTTTCTTGGCTTTTTTGCCCGTCCCCGTTGTCGCGCTCGCCGCTGCCACCACGCGCCCGCGCTACCGGCGACGGGCCAGCTACCGGGTCGAGAAGTTCGGCGCAGGCCGGTGGCGTGCCAAAGTTAGCTTGCTAGTCTTCACGTCGCTGGTGGCAGCGCTGGGGGCCGGATTCCGGGTGGGCGTGAACCTGGACGGGCGGTCAGGGGCAGACGCGGCGTGGTTTCACGGGCGGGCGTGCTATTACTGCTTCAACTTCGTGACGGACCTCGTTGTGTCAACCGCGTACCTATTAGCGCGCTTCGACCGGCGGTTTATCGTGCCAGACGGGGCACGGCGCGCCGGCGACTACGCATACACGCCCATCAGGCCGTGCACGAGCTCGGGCAGCAACCTCGTGACGAGAGGGTCTAGCAGCGAGGGCAAGCTGCCGCTCATGGGCACAACCAAGCCTGTAGCCATGATGCGCAAACCCCCGTCCCCTTCTATACCTTCAGTGTTTCCTGAGATGATGATGTGCCCCTCGCCATCGAGGGCGTATGATAACAATGGCTTCCTAACAGACTCGTCCAACACAGCGGTGCACAACAGCCCGACAACCAGCAGCAGCTTCAACCGTGGCAAGCTACCGCTATCGCCGTCCCCGCAACAATCACAGTCGCGGCCTAAGACGTACAACGCCTGCAAATCGGGGCGGCGCAGCAGAAGGGCGCTAATGATGCGCAGCGTGCGCGTGCGCATCAACAGCGAGGCAGACGTGTACGGCCCCGACAGCAGCGGCGGCGAGGACGCAGACCCGCTAGTGCCGCTGCCAGCGTCGCGGCAGGGCAGCGTGCGGGCGCCAGCCCCGGCGTACCTAGGCCCGCCGATCCTACCAGACCTGGACCTAGACCTCGAGCTGCTCAGCGCCACGCTGCTGGCGCCCTGGGCGCTGGATAACTGGGGCTTCGATATAAGGAGAGGCTCGCGGAATGGAAGCCTTCGAAGTAGTCTTAGAGGAAGTAGTACTCGAGCTAGTATTAGCTACGGTAGTGGCGGTATGAGTGGCAGTGGTAGTACGAGTGGCAGAGCTAGAAGTAGTGACAGTAGTAGTAGAAGTTGCACCTATAACCAACGGGTGGAGCGAGAGCGGGCGAGGACTATGTAATTACTTACGTTGTAGGTGGGTGATAGGGAGATGAGGGGATGTAAATTTCATGGATAATAGGGGTAGTGGTAGAGGCAGTTGCTACCATCACTTATTTCGCTATACGCAGCGCTAAGGAGCAGCGAGAATTAGGGGCAAGGAGGCATCGAGATGAAAAGGCGTTGGATGTTTCGTATGAGATGGAGGGGATTTTATGTATACCACTTGATATCACGACTTCTAGTAATTATACCTAACTTGCTTGTGTATAAGTACCGTTACTGGACGATATGAGAAAGTCGGAATTGACTGGTAAGGGGTGAGCAACGAGACAAGGAGATCTAGAGCGTTACTTACGAACATACCTCATCTAGCGATGAAGGTAGTGTACTATGAAGTCTTCGATTCCTCTAGCTAGTAAGGGGTCAGATATAGAATCCATACTCACCCCCTCTAAACAATAAATTAGTGATTTCTCATACAGAGACGCCTTCTCAATCATGTCACAATTGAATACCATGTATCTATCGTACAAATAGAAATTAATAGTCTCTTCTCTTTTCATTCACGAAAAATCTATGCTTGAGGATCTACTTCGCATCGAGCTTCACAGAAACGCGTCTCGCCCATGCACAGAAGGAGAATCGACTACAGTAACGTGACGAGGGACAGGTTCGGTCCCACGTCAGACTCTTTACTTGGTTACACCTCATCGGGACTGGCCTAACAACTAGGCCGCTAACACTCAATGTTGTTAAGGGGTCATGTCCATCTTCGTAATGGTTGCTTTTGGTACGGCCACATCCATAGATCGTCTTCTTTAACTTTCGGTAATGGTAGGGGTATAGTGATCTAGGCTCAACGTAACTCCCGGGGACCTTTGAACCTTGAATCCACGCTCGTCCAAGGCATGGTACCAAGATACGGTGGATGCTTAGAGGAAGTAGTCTGGTGTGCCTATCGAAAGGGTCAGTATTGATGTCATCAGTTTCCAAGCTGAGGTGAGGCGTGCCGCGCGCGGCGTGACACAGCAGAGCGGAAATAGAACACATCGGGGATACTCACGTCGGGAAACCATTGGTTCGCCTGCCCTTGGGCATGGGTCAAACTGTAAGCTACAGAAGATCGTAAGCATATATTTCGAAACTAAGGCTCCACGTGAGCCGTTGGAACCCGACATAGAGTACTTACAAAGTGTATTTCAAGTGTTCGTCAATTTCCATGATGGCTGCTTGGTTACCGCACCTGTAGCAGTAGTTGGGCGCTAGGAACGATCAGTAAATTGCCCCCTGAAAGATGCGCGAATGATAGGGACTCACCAGAGAAGATGGTAACCACGTTCCTATCCTGCGACCAGTTGTACCCCTCCATGACCAATTGATGAGCTCGTGCGATGAGAGTGAGGCCGTTGTTGTGATTGAAGGCCTCGGAAATATCTTGTCCAAATGTGTAACCAGCGCCACGGGGGCTGATTCCCCAACCGCATCGATCATCTGGATCGGACCAGAGCAGATCGCACATGGGCCCTTCGTGTGGAACCTCCTGGATCCGGTCGAGGGCCCTAATGTTATCAAGGGTATCGATACTAGGCGATAGACCTCCATGAAGACAGAAAATCTGGTTATCGATGAGGGCGGTCAGGGGCAGATAGTCGAAAAGGTCGGTGAAGAACTTCCAGACGTTGGCATTGCCGTACTTTCTCAGGCATTCGTCGTAGAAGCCGTACACTTGGGTAATCTGGCGCGACTCGTGGTTACCGCGCAGGATAGTGATACGTTGGGGGTATCGAATCTTAAGAGCGACGAGCAGCGTCACCGTCTCGACAGAGTAGTATCCTCGGTCGACGTAGTCACCTGTTCTAAGAATCAACAATGCTATCCGTAACAATATCCCAGTCGGGTACGATGTGACGCACCCATGAATAGGTAGTTGGTGTCGGGGTTGGGGCCACCAATCTTGAAAAGCTCCATCAAGTCGTGGAATTGGCCGTGGATGTCACCACAGACGGTCACCGGGCATTTCTGAATAGATGTCAGTAAAAGCGACAGCGATGAAGAAGCATAGCGACATACCACGGGCTGAACGTTGGACTCATCCTGCAAGACCTCCCTCGCCTAGAGATGACAAGATATTAGCAGGGCGTTCAGCGATGCCGCAAGAGTAATAGGTAGCTTACCTTCTCGCAGAGTCGCTGGACGTCAGCCTCGGCAAGCTGTTTGCAGCTCATCAAGTTCTCGATCCAGCCATCAAGAGTTGGGATGGTAGTCGGCTCTGAAGGGGGCATCGGTGCCAATTCAGCAGGAACCCGCCCGACGTCCTCCATGTTAGTATCCATCATCACAAGCGGGCACGAGATCAGGTCGTAAGGTCGCGATGGTGTAATGTAGCGGGTAGCGTCTAGTAATGGTATTGCGCGTCGCTTCGCAGGCTCTCAGCGAAGACGAAAAGCAGATGGGGCTAGGAGGTCGGGGTCGTTGACTCGGGGAATGACGTTTGAAGGCGACAACAGGAAGAGAAGCGCAGCTCCTGGTTTGGTGTGGGCGATTTTGGGTGGGGCTAGGAGGGACTGGAGGGAGGATGGGTATCGATCGTCGTGGTGATAGGAAAGCAATAAGTAAATAATACAAAAAGTTGTAGGTCGTAACAAATGTCCTAATGTTTGCTTATGTCGCTCTTTCTGTTGCCGTCGTTAGAATAGTCAGTCGCGAGTTAGGTAGTTGGAAAGTATTCGTAGGCGACTGCAATGGAGGAATTTTCTTTGATGATACCACTTGCCAGAATCAAATAGGGTCGGACCTTCAATTTCCAAGGGAGGTTAGGTACCTAACATCAGGTACCCAAGTTTCCCATGCATGTGTACACTGTGGATGTATCCCAGGGTACGTACCTCTATACTACGTCAGTTTTCGCTTTTGCGGCTCTCCCGTCAATCCCCTGGCCCCTTTAAAGACATTGAATCCCAAGTAATGTACCTAGGTACCTCCTAATATCAAATGTCTTCAATGCGCTTTATTCACGTACACTATACTTTACTATTTGTAGTTCCAGACCAGTCAAGTCAACTCAATATGTTTGATGCATGCGCATTATCATAAAAAATGTCCAATTCGAATTCTGCCTAGTAATATACAAGTTACGCCAATCCAAGGCCAACCGGGTCGTTCGATTTCGCGCCTTGAGGAACGTCTCTGCCGACTAGATCTCGAAAGTCCAGCTGTACTTCTTCGAGCATCTTTGCATGAGTCTTGGCCCTACTCATGCACTGCTTCCATACTATTCCATCCTTCTCCGTGCTGCTCAGCTGCCTGGCTAGGATTACATTAAACGCGTCGACTTCCTCCTTGGCCCATTTCACGCAGGCGCTCATCATCGCCTGTGGAAAACAGCTTTGGAAACAGCTCACTGTATTTCTGATTATGCTGAAATAGACGAACGAGATCTGCCAGATGTAGAGGTGAAGGTCACCTTGGAAGATGCATTGCCTGTGTCGAGTTAGTATTCGCGCAACTTTCTAGAATCCTCGAGGCTTACCTGGAGCGTTTTTGAATCAGATCGCTGCGAGCTTTGAGGTATGCCTCTCTCGCACGGTCTTCGAAGCCTAGCCTGTTAAGCCATTCAACGTTCCGCTTCGCCTTTAGCGGCTGACTGTGGGCGTCGATGAGCTCTCGTATGATTAGTCCACCTAGTTTCGAGCACCTCTCCTCTACCTTGAAGTCGATGAAATCCTGGGCTATAACGTTATTCTTCAACCCTCGGGCGAGCTTCTGCATCTTCTCAACGCGATCAACTGACAGTTCGAACCGCTGAAGAGCAATGTCGATATCGAGCTCGTCCATCTGGCCCTCAACCCATCGTAGATTCTGCTGCTTTCCATCCACTTCGATCAGCATGTCCTTAATGTCGGAGAGCGTCTCGAGCAGTTCCGTCTTCTGCAACAGACCCGGATCTCGAGAGGCAAAGTAATTAATGGTCTCCTTAGCCTTATTATTAGCCTCCATCTCGGACTGCAGGTTCTTTCGCAGCTCCTCGACTGCTTTTCGGATATTGAGCATCAAGGACGATTTCTCGGAGTCTTCGGGTTTCTCTGTTCTATAGATGAAAGACTCCTGCCCGACTCCTCGAATCATAATGGCGTCTGCAAGCTTGTTCCTTCCGCTGTACGACTCGCTAGTTGCGGCCATGTCGACAACCTCGATGTCTAACAAAGGCCAGCAACGATCGGCGACTAGCTTCGTAGCAGGACCTCGTGTATCGTTCGGGCTATCCGTTTTACGCTTCTTCCGCGAAGCAACAAGGAGGTGGTCATTGAGGAGGAAAAGCTGCATAGACCGCCTCGACTTATACGTCGCATTATCCAGCTCAACCCAAGCTCCGGCATTCTGGATGACGTGTCTGCCCATCGAATTAGGCAAGAATTTCTGGGAGCCTTCGACGTTCTTGTAAAGCGCCTGCATCTGAGAGTTCCACAGTGCTGTTCTATCAGCTACTGAGCTGCGTTTATCTCTCTTGCTTAGGCCCGTCGAGAAATCCCCAGGCATGGAGGTATTTTGACTGCTTGACGCAGCTCTAAGAGCGTCAGTATTAGTTGCCAGCTCCTTGAACAAGTTGCGCAAAGCACGCATCTCCGACTTTAGCTTCTCAGCCTCTTTGCTGATCTTGATAAACTGTGCCCGGTTCTGGTAGACGTTCTGCTGTAGATCTGCTGATGCCCTGTGCTTCAATTTGCGTAGAGAAGTTTCGTAATCTCGAATCTCGTCTTCAGTGGCCTCGCTTAGAACGTTTGCAACGTATTGATCGGGAACAAGTCTCGGATCCCTAAGCGCCTTTGGGTCGACGGTTGGCGGAATGCCTCTAGCCAGGCCACCGGATGCGCCCCCATCGCGCGACGGAGGTGGTCTCTGTCGCAATGCCTGCTGGTCGTATTTCGTGATATCGAAGTTGGGCAGTGAAGGAACGGGCGGAGCAGTTGGGTCGAAATCGCTGGGGAGGTTATTGAAGCGAGTTGAGTAGCGTCGCTTGACTAGGTCGCCGGTCTAACAACAGTCAGCAATGGGGTTGATTCAGGATATGAGCATTAGCCTACCTTCCCACCAGTGGAAGGGGGTGGCCGTTGTCGAGGCGGCGGCGGGTTGTTCGGACCTATCCTCCCTCCTGTACTGCGAGGCACGGGAACGCCATCGTTCGGGATGGGATCTGATATCTGACGTGGCGCGCTGATGGTTGGCCGTCCTTTCCTCTTAGGACCGCTACGAAGCGAGATCTTGCTCCTTTCTTCAGACATGTCGACTGCCTTGGCTGGAACTCATTCGGCGATTAGGGGTAGGTTGGCGAGACTACCTAGGTACTCATCAAGGACAGTTGTGGAAACACGAATGAGCGACTATTGCGAAGAAATGAGTGTGTTTCGAGGATGCGAGGATGGCAATCGCTGTAGGTAGAAGTTAGAAGTTAGAAGTTAGAAGTTGGTAGAATAAAGGTAATCGCGGCGTGGTGGCTGGCTTAGGTAGGCACAGACATTCAATTGCTTCAAGTTGTTCCCATTAAAGCATTTCATCAGAAATTGCATTATATATGCTACTATCCACTATATACATACTAATGTATCGACGAGGGAGCACAAGCGCTAATCCTATTTAGTGACTAGCGCAGTGGTTGATAGCAAGGGTTCCGAGGCTAAGCTGCGGTGGCACGTCACGTCAAATCAAGTATCGAGCTAGCTGCATTGAAAAAAAATATTACGAAAAGGCTGTTCTATCAACCTCAAAGGCTTTCCGAAAGTGAGCTTCTGCAATCTGTATTGCATTACATACGCCGACAATCATTGTTTAGGCTTGTCATCACACAGTTATTCTTTTTAATATCGCCGATATCATTCAGTATCGCTAATTGACCCTCCATTGTCCGAACCTATCATCCGCCTGTCGGTCGCATCACACCACTCTCATTCACAATGGTCCAGACAAGTACGATAGTGTCGATATCGGCTGCGACAGCGGCTACAGGCCTCCTCGGTACGATCCCCTGTAACATCTGCCGCATAACCAATCCCTCATAGAAGAGTAGCAACACAACGGCGCACTCTCTACCACCATTCCCCTCATTGCCAACCCCTTCCTCGGCGAAATCAACAAAGCTAACACACCCCTCGCAGCTTATGCGATCTACTTCGACTATCATCGACGTGCAGACCCGAGCTTCCGACGAAACCTCCGCCGAGAAGAGCGACGACAAGCGCGCGTCGAGAAGGAGGAGGCCGTAGCCCAGACGAAGCAGAAGCGCAAGGACGTCCAACAAGTCGTCACTCAGGCCACCGAAGACGGCTACCCCACCGGCGTCAACGAGAAGGAGCAGTTCTTTATGGACCACGTTCAGCAGGGCGAGATCCTAGCAGCCGATCGTAAGTCACCCACGGAGGAGATATTCTTATGAATATTATATGAGATGGGATGGGACGGGACGGGACGGACAGGATATGCCAGAAACAAAGGAGGCTAACGTGAGCCGAATCTACAGCAACTAGAACAATGGACGCCGCCTTAGCCTTCTATAAGGCCCTCAAGGTCTATCCCACTCCGACTGACTTGATCACCATCTACGATAAAACCGTGGATAAGGTACGTCTTAACATGGTTCACCAAATATCCCTCCCCCTTCCCAGCTCAGGAGCCTCGCTGACCATATATACACAATCAACAGCGTGTGTTGGATGTCCTAGCTGAGATGATCGCATACGACGAGAGCCTGGACTTGAATCCCGCAGTTAACCTTTCGGATCTGCCCTCCGCTGGTCTAGACTAGGATGATAGCACCACCTAAGGGGTAGGAATCCAGTACCTCTCTTATCCCGCGACATACTTCTCCCTCCACTCTTCCCTCTTCCTCTCGGAAGCAACCGGTGAACAGGCTTCCGCTATTCTAGGGTTGATCTATTGTATCATTCAACCTGCAGGAAGCCTGAAGTGTTTGATGGTCCGCGGTTTTGAAACAGAGGACCTAGGTACTGCACAGAAGATGGAATACCTTGTATGATATGTATCTGGTCAGCTAGCCGGTTTGGCTTCGGCCGTTTGATAGATCAGGGTTGGCTCCGCCATATGTACATTTCACACCCGCGATGATGATGGCCGGTGGCCGGTGTAGACAAACGAACGATGGACCATGATTTCTACTTCTCCGCTGCAGTTGATTGCATGAAGTGTGAGACATAGCATCAAACGATGGTCCGTGATTTCTTCAACCTCCAGGCAATTGCTACAGATATGATGGATAAAACTTCTATAAGTATAATTATGAGAATATCTAGATCAAGCCTCGATCTTCCTACCCTTCCGATCAACCCTCTGATCTCGTGGGTCAAACCCCCCGTTACCCCAAGTCGCCCACTCAGGCGTCTCAGGGCCCATGTACTCTTCGGGCGTCCACTCGCCATCAGCGCCCCGTTCCTCCAACAGCTCGAAGAAGCGCTCGTAGTCGATCCGGGTGTGCCACTTCCCATCAACCCTGAACCGCTCGCTGGCAATGAGCACGCAGCAGCTATGCGCGTGCTCCGCCGCAATACCGTACTCCAACCCGCGCTCGCGCAGCTTCTTGTCAAGCGCGGTCACGAACTCGGTGACTTCGGCGTAGAACGGCACATTAGCCATGCTCAAGCCGGCCCCAGCACTGCTGGACGTGCCGCAGTACGTAACGCCCTTGATCTCGACGAAGCACGGGAGGCCGCGCTCGACGAGGTCAGCATAGCCGTCGACCTCGTCGTCGACGTTGAAGCCCTTGACGAGGGTGAGGCGGAAGACGGTGCGCTGGCGGAAGCGCTTCTCGCGCAGGATGTCGAGGCAGCGCTGGAAGCGCTCCCAGAAGTCGCGGTGCAGGGGGCGGTCGATCTTGCGCAGGGACTCGCGGTTGCTGGCGTCGATGGACACGTAGAGCTGGGTGACGGCCTTGAGGGCCGCGAGCTGCTCCGGGTGCTGGGCGTTGCACACCAGGAACGACGAGATGCGCTCGCCGTGCAGCAGCGCCAGGAACTCGTTGATGTGCGGGTAGAAGATGGGCTCGCCGACCAGGCTCAGCGCGCAGTGCCGGATGCGCATGGCCTCCGCGAACCGCTCGGCCCGGACGCCCGGGATGCCGCGCAGCATCTTGATCTTCTGGTAGTGCCCGGCCTTGACGCCGTTGAAGATCATTTCGGGCGGGTCGACAACCCAGCGCCAGGTCGTTCCCACAGGGTTCGTCCCGTGCCGCCAGCAGAAGACGCATTTGTTAGAACATGAAAGAGACGGTGTCGTCTCCATGCATTGATGCGATGCGATTCCGTAAAATGAGAATTTGTAGCAAGACCCGCGCCCGCGTAATGCTGACTTGGTCCACCTGCAGATCTTGACCCCTGAATGTGAACCTACGATGGTATAACCCTGTTTAGTTAGAGATGCATAAATGGGCGAGTTCTTAGATACCATCTCCTTGATAGTCTGGGGTGGTCTCTTGGATGTCGGTTTGTTATATGTGGTAAAGTCCACAGCAATTGGTGCAGAGCTCGGTTTGTCAGAGTCGGTTTGAGAGGCCTTCATAATCCTCCCAAGATCTTCGACGTCGTCGAGATTGCCTGATTTTCCCCTCTTTGAGTTTCTCGTTGCTATTGGCTTCTCGACAATGACTTCTCCATCATCTTCCTCCCCAGAGCCAAGTTCGTCATCGCTTTCGACGGCGTCTCCACTGCCCGGCACTCCCTCCCCCAAGGATCCGGTACGAGAGAGGACTTTCAGGATATCCTTCACACCATCCATCCATTCGCCTAACCTCTCCGTAAGGTCTCGCTTTGTGTCTGTCATGCCCAAGGGGTAGGCCCTCTTGCGGCCGGTGAGCTTGGCCAGCCATTTGTCAACCTCCTTCGCTTGAAAGCAGAAACCATCCTCTTCAGTAGGCCACCCCTCTCGGTCACCTAGACCGAAAACTGAAAACCCTAATAAGCCTGATAATGGGGCAGTGTCAATCCTAAAGTCATGATGTGTTTCTCTCAGATGCTCGAGAAAATTGTCGTTGATCGAGTCGATATTGTAACTCGGCAGTAATACTAGATAGAAGTATTCCAGTGGCGTGTCGAGGTCCGATTGTTTTGGTGTGCTAATGAAGTACTCATCGTAGTCCACCTGTGCTAGATCTAGGATAAGAGGCTTCAGGAAAGTCCCCTGAGTGCCGTCAGCCTGTTCGCCTAACAGAGTTCCTAGATCCTGGGCAATTCCGTTGGCAGTCCTCTCCGTACTTCCAGTCAGAGACGAGTAGAACACGAGGACTTGTATGCGCCTTTCGCTATTGGGTTCTGGGCTCTTGCGCGGACCGTCTGTCCTTCGTAACTCGCCCTTGATGCGCCGCGGTCCAGATGCGGTGTCTTTCACCTTCTCTCCTCGTAATAGGACCTTCTCTTCCAAAGCCGTGCTATTGTCGCTCACAACGGACTTCACAATCTGCTTTTCAGGTTTCAAAGACTTGACTTCGACCTCAGGTTGTTGGAGCCGCCGTAGAAACAACCAAACCCCTAGGAAAAGCCAAGCTCCCATCCATAGCATCACTGGTCGGGCTTCGTGCCATCGTTCAAGAACGCCTAGAAATATATATAAGCAAAGATTTAGCTACTATCAAACGGGCCATAAACTCACTTTTGAACGTGCTGTCGACGTCCAAACCAAAGCCACTTATGCTACTCGCCATCTTGGGAGTTGATCCAATGACAGAAATCTTTCCCTTCGAGGTGAAAGGTGTTAAAAGTTGGCGGGGCATCTCAATCACTGTTACATAAAAATTTAGAGGGGCAATTGAGCAGCCCTACCGTACCCCGGATTTTCTGAGCCGCTACCTCATATCGATAAGGTATACTACTGTATTAAGTAAGCGAATCTCATATAAGATATTACATAGGCCTATAGATCATTGGAAACATGAAGGAGCCGATTCCACAGGCACACATACGTATAAGTTACTGAGCCATTACAAAACAAATAGACTAGTCATCGCCCAATACAAGAGCTAATGCGAATACGTTTTACATACGGCATCCATAAGTTGCATTCACCCGTCCTAGGTATATACCTATTGCCATTCATTCCTTGCTATGTTGGTATCTTGTAAGTTGTCACTCTAACATCCCCCAGACGGATAACAACCCCCAAAAAGGTGTCTAGAATCAATATTTTCGTCTTTCTTATAAATAAATTCTTCCGAATCTGCCGATATAAAGGGAATTTGCCCCTGCCTCTTCGTTCGGCCTTGTTTGTTAAGCGTCCGGGTCGCTCTCATCCTGGCGACGCCTCTTCGGACGCCGCCCGGGGGGAAGCGGCCGAGGCTCGCTGCTTAAATCTATGCCGGGTATTCGTGTAACTATGCCCGCGAGGAGATCTCGGGCCCAACAGATGGTGACCATGATCGCCAAAGCGTTCCATTGATGCTGGGTCCTCTCCGATAGGTTCAGCTGGCATGGGATGTGGCAGATAGCATCCGGGTTACTACCGTCTATGGTGACAATAAATAAGATGTGCTTGAAGATGACGAAACCGAATAGGACGGGGGCTTGTGGCCTGTCCTGTTCCGGCACTTTTTCTAGCACATCTTGCCATTCTGCGGTTAGATTCTCCATTTTGCTTTGGATGCGTAGGTCCATGTCCAGTTTGCTCGACTCGCCCATCACCATCACGGTAACATTATTGGGCAGATGGTTGCTGTACTTGTTGATATCCCCATCAAATTCAGCCCAATGCAGAGCTCCTCGGAGCCTTCCGCTGATCTGCTCGACGATTCGGCCTCCATAGCCGTGGTCTGGGTGTAGTTTATGTGCCTTGCGTAAGTCATGCACCCGCGTGTGCATATCGATCAGCCTGCGAAGCGCAACAGCACCTGTGAAACGTGAGCGTTGAGGACGGAGCTGATATTAATAGGTCAAACCTACCTTGATATTCAAGCCTAGGATTGCGAGCATATATTCTCGGCCGGAAACTGGAAGTTTGGTTTTGGATGTAGAATAAGCCATCCGGCAAAGGAATTCCCCGAAAATGCATTCTCCAGGTCGATGGCATGAGTGTGTACTCATTTCGTGCCTTCAAAATCTGGTTAAGGAAAACCTGTTCATGACGCCATCCTTCGTCCAGGTCGTAGTCCGCGTTTGTCTCCTCGCTAGAAGAAGAAGTAGGAGGAGGCTCGTTATCTAGGTCGCTATTGTCTTCACTAGAAGAGAGAGGAACACTAGGAAAAGGAGGATGAGGAGGATCACTTAGGTGGCTGTCATCCGAGCTCGACGCGTCATCTTCGTTTTCCTTCTCGTTCTCCTTTTTGCCCACCCCTGGCTTACTCCCTGCCCTTACCGTCATGGCTAGGCCACCTATTCCACCGGATTTGTCCGCGGAAGCGAATGACTCCTCATACGGGTTTCCCGTGGCCGAAGAGACGGGCTTAGTAACGCGGCCGTGGATGACTTTATTTGTCTGTAAGTTGCCATGCGATTCGGCACTGCGTTTAGGCGTCCCAAACGACAACCAACTGGTGAAGCCTGCCATATTGATCGTCACTGGTGTGCGATTGTAATTTATGAAGCCCTCGATGTATGTGTTCCGAACAGGGGTAACGAGAAGCGTGTGAATTGCAAAAAGACTTGCTTGCTGAACTGAGATGCCGAACTTCTCACTATGATAGGGGGGCCGAGAACAAGGACATGCGACTTATTATCTTCTTTGACGGAACCAGCCAAGCGGAAACTGATATTCGACCAGCGACTTTCGCCAACTACTCATTATACTCCACATAGCCGTAGTGACGGTTTTGGAAGAGTCGAGTATACATGTAGTGGTAGATTAACAATCGGGAACACAATGCCAATGGTGAAGGAGAGAAGGTGAAAGGTAACAGTTGCTAGACCGTTTCCGGCTATATCTCAAGATGTCTCGAAGTACCTGTCGCTTGCGGTCACTCCAATAGTTAAATCCAAACTTAGACCCATTGTTCCTTCTAGAAGCTATTGAATGGATGGGAGCCTAGCCACGTTTTTTGCAAGAGGCCGCATAACGTCGTACCTGCTGAACGGGTTCTGCCTGAACTTATAGGTGAGATTGTGCAACATCTACTACTACGCAGTACTTAGGCAGCGGCATTGATGTACTAGTCCCAGAATGGGATAGTGTCCTCTGCTGCGATGTGATAAGTCATTATGTACCTCCTGCCTCCAACCTACGTCGCCTAGGCACCCCTGTCACTTAAGGACATGGAGGTATGATGTACATGGTAAGGTATCACTGGTAAGGCATTAGGACATGTACCTAGGTACCCACTATTGAAGCTCCAAGCTGGCAGCTGGAATTCAACTGGTCGCCGTTTATGAAATTTTAACTGCGAGACCGCGACATTACGCGCCGCCCAACTTGTCAACCTTGCCGTGCACCAAACCCAATGACATACTTTCCTACTTTCACATCAGTGAAGCTACGCATCTCTTCAGCAATTCACTTGTTGAAATAATTGGTCCTACTGTAATCACCTATATATTCTTCCAAAGGATACAATAAGGTGATAACCATTGGACTTGTCTTCACTTTTAGCAATTCCTAATTATCCGTCTTTGCTACGGCGACTGACGACACACCCGCAACATCGCGCCGACCCCCAAATCATTGACGCGCCGCACTTTCGATCTGGAACTATCCTTTTTTCTTCCTTTTATTCTTCACGGGCTTCGTTCGAGCAATGCGCACACCTTCATAAGGCTCTCCTTTTTTGTCACTCGACATGGCTACGGACTGGAGTCGGCTCAGGGTCATGGACCTGAGGGTCGAACTGAGGCGCCTTGGCCTCCCGCAGAACGGCCTGAAAGCTGACTTGGTAGCGCGTCTGAAGGCTGCCGACTCCGAAAACGTCGATTCCCAAACCTCAAATGATAATGAAGCTACTGAAGGGACCCAGGATGTCAACGGCGATCTACAACCAGAACAAGACACTCACGGAGCATCTGAAGCTGCAGAAGCTACGAAAGCAACTCCTGCCGATGACCCTCCCAAGAAGCCCGAAGCGGAAGTCGTTCCAGAAGCACAGGATATATCCGCGCCCACAGTCCTCGAGACCCAGTCTAGTGCGACCCCCTTACAGCCTAGCGAAGTCCTACAAGATTCGCAAAAGCGCAAACGACGATCTCTGAGCCCAGCCCCATCCGCCCATGAGATTGCACGCAAGCGAGCTAGACAAGATGACCTAAACGGTCGGGATGATTATGATGCTAATTTCATTCCGGAGAAGGTCAACGAGACGAAGCCTCGAAATGATGTGGCAGAAGACTCGGCCCAAGCTCCTCCAGAGGTTGAGATGGAAGGTGCTCAGGATGAAGCGCTGTTTGAACATGAGGGCAAGCGCGATGATGGTCTTGGCCAAGAACTCCGAGCAAACGAGCATCCTCGAGAACAACATTACGTCAAAGTAGAACGTGATGTGGAGCCCTCTATCCACCCGGCAACCAAAGCTTTATACATTAGGAATTTCATGAGACCTCTTCGGCCACAAGCAGTGAAGGAACACTTGGTTGGTCTCGCCACACCGGTAGGCGTTCCCATCGATGAAGAATGTATCGTTGATTTCTACCTTGACAACATCCGATCACACGCATTTGTAGTATTCAACACGATCTCTTCCGCATCAAGGGTACGTTCAGCACTGCACAACAGTGTTTGGCCAGACGAGACCAACCGCAAGGCCTTGTGGGTTGACTTCATACCGCCAGAGCGATTCGCCGAGTGGGTTGACATGGAGCAGTCACCAGATGTCCAACGCGGCGCCAGCAATCGTTACGAAGTTGTGTACAGCCACGACGACGACGGCAATTTAGTCGCCAAGCTTACGGAGTACGACAATGCCGCACCTGCTCCAAAACCGGCGCCTCTCGCGCCAGAGTCTTTGCCCGAGCGCAAGCCGTCCATTCCCACCGGACCTTCCCGACAGTTCCCGGGAATCGAAGGCGCCCCTACGGGCCCACGCAACCAGCAGAGTCGTGGTCCTTTGATGCATCCAGGCGGAGCGGGTAGACTGGACCAGCCACGTTTATCAACCCGTGCTCTTCCTATTATCACTTACCAACCTGTCTCAGACGATCTGGTGACAAGACGACTTGACGCAATCTCGGCAGCGAAGACCCATGACCTTGACAGAGACTTCGGCAAGGAGTACAAGAGATACTACTTCGAGGACGGTACCAGGCTCGTCGACAGAGGTCCCGAGATTTTCTTGGGTATCCGTCCGCCGCACCGAGAACGCGAGCGTCGTCGTGAGCAGAGACGCGAGCCTAGGCACGGTCGCCGAGGTCCGGGAGGCGGTAGACCCCGCCGCGGTATGCCCATCTTTCACGGCGTCCCTAGAGGTGGCGACCGATTCCGACCAGGCAACTCCGCATCCAACGATCGCTCCCGATATCACGATGACAGAGACAGAAGCGGCCGTGGCGACAGCTACAACCCACAGTCGGATGACCGAGGTAGTCGTAGGGACTACAGTCGTCACTAATCGCTGAGTAGATCCGAGGTAATGGCGATGGAGTCCGTCAAGTGAGTCAGGGAACAGATGGAGTGTGCATACGGATGTCATGGTGCGTGTCGACACGTACTCGAGGGAAAAACATCAAAAAGGCATACGCCGACGTATGGGGAACAAGCACATTACGGACAGCATGGCAAAGGGAACAAGGCGCATTGTAACAGGAAAGGATACCCGGATCCGAAAGCAAGCCTATCATCACGAAGATGGGCTCAGCTGGAAGGCAGAGTCGCCTTTAACTAGGTAGAGTAAGCAGTACGCAACAAGTAAGCCAATGAACCAGGCTTCATTCTGATATTGTGCCAATGGCTTGTGGTTGGGTGAATTATATTGCCTATCCTTTGTGACCGATTTTCGACTAACTACCTAGAGACGTATCTAATGAGGTAGCCAGCCGGTCAGACAGACAGTGGCCACCCATCCATCCATTCCACAAACTCCTTCGAAAATACATCCCGCTACGAATGCAAGCGCCACACAGTGAAAATTCCATGTATATTCTATGTAACCGCCCCCCTTGTATTCATTTCGCTTGCTGAATATCCGCTTCCTGTAATAGCCTGGCACCAAGCGCGGCACCGACGACCGAAGCAGACCATAACAGCGTGTCATCGAGGGTCTCTGCGGCTGCTGGCCGCACGTGGACGCCGCCGACGCAGGGATCCCGCTCCCAGCCGTGCTTCAGGCACCACGGACGCCCTTGAGCTTCTTCCTCCCGCCGTATTAGGTCGTCGCGGGCGTACGCCGCGGCGACGCCGTTAAGGATGTGGCTGTGGTAGTGGATGTAGTGCGACCTAAACACATGCGTGTGCCATGGATTAGTCTCGGTGGTGAACTAACCACCTCCCTGGGGGATTAGGGTGTCGAGAAGGGAAATACGGAAAAGCGGGAAAGAGGAAAAGGGGCAAAGGGGGAGGATGACTTACCAAGCAACCTGATCGAAATACCCCCCACACTTATAGTACTGCCCCGGCTTCCGCCTGCCCTCCGGCACATCGACGTACTCGTCCCTCTCGAAGCGGCGGCGCCTCGCCTCTTCGTGCTCTACCGGCAGGAACAGACACACATCCAGGCGATCCTGTATGCGTCGCAGAGACCGCAGACCACGCGCTTCGCCGTCGCCGCGCAGGAGATGCCCAGACGGGTTCGGATCTGGATCCCGCGCTAGCAGTGTGAAGCCCTCTACTAGCGCGAACCGCTTCGCTACGCCGGGTACGCCGTGGTTGAGGAGTCGGACGCGTTGTTTTGTGAGCGACGCCAGTTTGCTCGGGTCCCGGGTCAGGACGTCTCGCAGCGCGGTTCGGAGCACCCAGACCGCTGTGTCGAGGGTTCCTGGGGATAGCTTGCTGAGGGCTGCTTCTGTGGCTAGGGATGGAGGAGGAGAGTCTTGGTCTTGGTCTCGAAGGGGATGCCTCGAGAATGGAGTGTTCGTATCTGGCGCCGTATCTAACCCGCAGACGTGCTCCGCAAACATCTCGTCATCGCAGCTGCCGACGCGGTCTCGGTTCTCGACTAGGATCGGCGGGTCGTCCGGTCCTGTCATTCGCGCCACAAGTCTGTCTTCCGGCCATAGGGGTTGCATCATGACCGTTGGCGGCGGGTCCCGCGTCTGGCGCTCGATGAAGTAGTCGTCTTGGTGGATGACGACATTATGTGCCGGTAGCCTAGGGACGACTTTCCCGTCGCTAGATACGATCCGGCGGAGTGCTTGTTGCAGAACCACGTCTAGCAGGAGGGTTAACGTCGTCTTGCCTGAAGATGTGCACCCCGAGATGCCAATGACGAAGGTCTCCGGGAGCTGACCGATGTCTTCGGTCCGCTGTGTATTGCGTTCGTGCGTGTGGCCGCGTAACGTGAGTTTGATATCCAAACCCACCGTCCAGGGACACGACCAGACGGATTGTTCGGTCCGGTCCATTGTGCAGCAATTCGTCACTGGTACGTAGGTATTAGGATGCCTAGAGGTGGAGGTATCCCGAACGAGTTATTCAGTATGGCAGAGTAGTGGTTGTATCTTTCAGCGCCAAGTAAACTTCATGAAGTTGCGAGTCTAGGGGTTTCGGAAAGCAGATTTCATCTTTCAGATGTGTTCAATAATATGTAAGTCTAGTCTCCTGATTATCAGGTGTTTTCCTTGACACTCCGCTGTTGTTCACTGTTTCTTCACCATAGTACGTGGAAATGAGTCGACAGTTATGAGGAATAGTCAGGTTCGCATCATTTCGACGGAGTATCTCACTTACGTGGGATATAGATATAGATGAGTCGCATTCTATATAGGTATCGCGTGCCATGGGATTACCCATCAAGTCGCTTAGCCCTAGCAAGAGAGATTGAAGCCTCACCATATCGGACCATTACAATGCCTAGGAGTAGTCTCGATAGGTATTCAACATGAAATGAGCCGATAATTAGAATCTGGGCAAGTAGTTCGGTAATCATCTAGTTTGCTTCTCTTACAAGGTTGTTTCACATCGTTTGCTACGCGTTTGTTTGCGCAATATGGCCGCTCTAGTACGTCGCTCGAATCGCAAACCACTACTGCTATTCGTGACAACTACATCATAAGATACGATTCATATATGGCCTAGATGGGTTTTATTCCAAAGATCAAGTAGAACAAATATTGTAATATGTCATAAACTGCATCAAAATCCCATGCAACGCGCCTTTTTGCCCAATCCTTTTAAATCGACGACATCCCACACTACATCATATGCAAAATCATCAAGCAGCACTAGCCAAAGGCTCTGGTTCAACGCCGACTCTCTCCTTGCTGAGGATGTCGAGCATGAACTGAGACGGGCGGTTGTCCTTGTAAACAGCCTGGCAGGACTTGAAGGCCATCACGTCGTCGATGTACTTATCGAACAGATAAGAGCTATCCATGGGGCCACCTCTAGCTTCAGGGTGAAACTGGGTCGAGAAGATTGGTCGGGAGACATGGCGCATGCCTACAACTTCATATTAGTGACACAACATAACGAGATTGTAAGCAAAGTTGACCTACCCTCATTGCTACCATCGTTGAGGTTAACAAAGTACTCCTTCCATTCGTTTGACAAGGTGCTGGCATCAACAGCATAACCGTGATTCTGGCTAGTGATATGGCATTGTCCAGTCGTCATATCCAAAGCCGGGATGTTATGTGCCCGGTTACCGTACTTTAACTTGATAGTTCGAGCTCCGGTAGCCAGAGCCAGCAGCTGGTGGCCCAGGCAGATACCCATGATGGGCACTTGGGAGGTCTCCATCAGCACCCTAAGGTTGTGTACGGTAGCCTGGCAATGAGTCGGATCACCAGGGCCATTAGAGATGAATACGCCGTCGAAGTTGTCGGCCACCTTCTGGATCTTGAAGTCGTAAGGGAACACGGTAACACTAGCTCCACGGCTAACTAAGCTTCGCAGGATGTTCTCCTTAACGCCACAGTCGAGAAGAGCGATGTGATACTTGGGATTATGAGCTTCCACTACAAAGGGAGCCTTGGTGCTGACCCGCTTAACAAGGTTGATCTGACCCGGATCGACAAAGCTTTCGTCCTCATCTGCATCGTACTCATCGCCAACCGAAATTCTAGCAAGGGAAGAACCTTGCTCTCGGAGATAGGTCACAATAGCACGAGTATCGACGCCTGAGATGGCGGGAATACCCTCTCGGGCACACCAATCGCTCAGGCTCTCCACAGCTGTCCAATGGCTGTACTTCTCGGCAACGTCTGCCACAACAACTCCTGCACACTGAATATGGGGGGATTCGAAGTGTCTCAATAGGTTCCACTGGTCACGCTCGGCGGACGGGACACCATAGTTTCCAATCAAGGGTTGGGTGAAGACGAGAATTTGGCCACGGTACGATGGATCAGTCATTGACTCCGGGTAGCCAACAAGAGAAGTGGTGAAGACGGCTTCGCCAGAGATGTTCGAGTTGGCTCCGAAAGCGGTTCCGTGGAAAATTGGGCCATCCTTTGATCCAGTTAGTATAAGACAGCGGTCAATCGGTCACGGCTACAACATACTCGGATGGTGAGGGTGGCCTCCATGCCGGAGGCGGGTTCGGTGGCTCGAGATAGGGTCTGGGGCATCTGTCTGCCCTTGCTTCCTAGACTGGCCTTCGCGGCGAGGCTCATGGTGGTAGAGAGGAATCGGGCCCGCGGCGAGAGACCGGCAGCACTGAATGCTGCGGGCTTCGCAGCCTTGAGGGCTAGTCGTGAGAACATGATGTTCTGAAGTGGTAAGGGTGAAGGTTGAAGCTAAAGAGATTATTCAATGGCCTCTCTAAGCGGAGAGAGCCCGCCACAAGTGGTCTAGATCTAGGTTAGTGTTGAAGGCGGTGAGTCAGTTGGTGTAAGTAGGGACGAACCAGAGATATAATCCTATAATAATAAAACATTAGCGAAAGTCATGACTAGAATAATAACACAAGATAGCAAACGCTCAAAGTCGACGTGGGACCATGGAGAAGTACGTGGTGAGAGGGTATGTGTGTTTTCTGTTGGAACTGCGGGACACCAAGAATGAGGTCATCCTTTATAAGTAACATATAACATACCTGCGATGTGAAGACTGACGAGCGCCCGTTCATAAGGGCAACTGTGATGTTTCCAACCAGAATCGGCAAGAAAATACGGTCAAACTCGATTAGAGCGAAAAGGGTTTTATAGGGTCTGAGGAATATCGATAGTGGAAAAGAAGCGGATGGGGAATACCGTCAAGTTTTTAAAAGACTGCACTGCACGTGTGGGGAAAAGGGAAAAAAAGATGTTTTCTTAGCGGGGGATTAAGAATTGGAGGTTGTGTGATCTGACTGGTTTCCGAATCTCTCAAGCTAACCATGCGCCCCATACTTTAAGGGCAGCAGCCCAATCAGAGCTGCTGTATTGACTGGTTACACCCTGTGGGGACTGCTACCTTATCTGCATCGGCCCAAAGAAAAAGTTATAGGCCGTTTTCGGCCTATAAGAACTAAACAGTGTATACTGTATTATAACAACTTTTCTGTAAGTCGTCAGCGGTATGCAAATATTGCAGCATCATGAGAATATCCAGTTATGTCAGTCAGATCGGCTGCGTATAGTCTTTTTCGGTTAAGCAAAGAATCTCGATATTACATGTTGTGCAATCCGTTACATGAAAATATTTCCTAAGCAATTTGTTGCGATTGGTTCTACCAGTGTAATATACTCGGTGGCTTCGTCATGTGTGTTCGGCAGAAGGCAGCTTGCTATCCCGATCCTCCAATAACTAAGCTAGTTTAAGACACGCTGCCACGTCTATAGGACTCTAATGTTTGTATATGTATCACGAAGAAGCGAATTAAGGATCCGTAGTTATAAGCGTTGACTCGGTGCTGAAGCTGACATACTCATCATAAGGCGCCCAGCTCCTTCAACTTCGAAATCAGTCCATCCACATCTTGGACCTTTCCGCCTCCTTGTCTCGGCGGCGGTTCTGCAGTAAAATCAATAAGTCAATATCACCACACGCTAGATAATCCTAGGAAGAAAGGAGAAATATAATCGAAAAGTGAGCACATACCAGTGACCTTAAGAACCTTCAACCTCCTCTCATTCGTAACACCCAGATCGCTCAGGCTCATCTTCACGAGCGGCTTCTTCTTGGCCTTCATGATATTCGGCAAGCTCGCGTAGCGGGGCTCGTTGAGGCGCAGATCCGTCGTGATGACCATCGGCAGCTTCGCGCGCACTGTCTCCGCGCCGCCATCGACCTCCTTCGTAACCTCGACCGTGTCGCCCTCGCCAAACGTGACCTTGCTAGCCTGCGTAGCCTGCGGCCACCCCAGCAAGCCCGCCAGCATCTGGCCCGTCTGCGCCGCGTCGTCGTCGATGCTCTGCTTGCCCAGGATGACCAGATTACTCTTCTCCTTGTCGACCGTCGCTTTCAATAACTTGGCCACGCTGAGCGGTTCCAGGTCTTCGCCTTCCTTCACGTCGACGTGGATGGCGCGGTCAGCGCCCATGGCCATTGCGGTGCGCAGGACGTCCGCGGCCTTGGCTGGCCCCGCCGAGATCACGCAGATGTCCTCGACGCCACCGGGAGCTGACTTCTTCTCGCGGATGCGCACCGACTCCTCGATCGAGAGTTCGTCGAACGGGTTCATCGAGTGCTTGACGCTGGCCGTTTCGACGCCCGTCTGTGCCTTGTTTACGCGTGGCTTGACCTATAAGTCCCGGTACCATACCATTAGCCCCCTCTTCTCTTCTCTCCCCCTTCGTCCAACCCCTCTATCAAACCTCCGAAGTCTTCATGAAGAAAGCATGCAGTTTTTGTTACTTAAGACTTACGGCATAGTCAATGACCCTCTTCACGGGTACGAGGATGCGTAGTGCAGACATGGCGAAGTTCGCAGCTGGTGGCTGACTTAGAATAGCGAGAGTGCAGAAGTTCAATTGAAGCTTATGGCTCTAAAGCTCAAAGCTCCGGGCCGTTGGTTCAATGACGCAGGAAAATCCGCGACCGAGACCGGCGATAGCCGCGCTTCTTAATAAGAACCTCGGTTTAACAGCTAACAGCCCCACGTGATGCTAGCGATTGAACAATTAGGGGTATCATACCCCCTTTTTTACTACTTACATGTAGGCACTTAGGAGTTTGATATATATTACTGTAAATAAATAATAGAGCATTACGTGTAGTTCAGTAGCTGTAAGAGACACATACCAAGCTTTCAAGTTTACAGTCACCAATGGAAACATTGCATCCTTTACATTGATTCTAAGACATAGATGTATATACGCTACCCAGAACTCCATTTACCTAATTGTACAGCATGGCGTCGTATCTATCATCTAGAGGCATAATTGCACACCTTGGCACCTACGTGACCTCCCCTTCGCAACTACCAGTCATCCCACTCGTCATCCTTCTTAGCCGATGCTGGTGCGTTCTTGTTGCCACCCCTGCCCATGGCCGAAGTGCCCACCGAGCTGTACTTGGGACCGGTACCGTGTCGCTGGTCGGCGACAGCAGAGAAGTCGTCCCAGAAGGACTTCTTGCTCTCGTCGAGCGGGGCTTGTCTGCGCTCGTCCGATCCCTCGACGAAGCGGTTGAAGCGATCCTGCGCCGTCATCGCGCCCGCCTGCGCCGCCTTGCCTACGTTTCCTGCTGCAACCCTCGCCTGCGCCGCAAATTCTGATTCGGAGATCTGTCATGTGTAATTGTCAGTAAATGCAAATAAGCTCGCCACACTGCGTGGTTAAGCAGGCGAACGCCGAATGCTCACCTGCTTAGCTGTAGGCTGGATGAATTCGTCATTGAGTCCCTTAGCCGTCTTGCTTACTGTCGATGTGAACCAGCCAAAGCCCTTCGTCAGCGCGGCCACGGGATCCTTCTGCACGTCTGTGAGATCCGGCAGGCCTCCTCCGCCGCCACCGCCGTTCTTTGCAGGCGTAGGCGTGTTTCCAAAACCGGCGTACTTGCCTCCCTGGTTAGGCGGCAAGTTCGCCGACCTGGAAGCATTCTCCTTGCCTAGTCGCGCAAAGTATTCATCGTCCACCTTGGCCTTCACGCCCGGCCGGTTAGGGCTTGCCGTCCGGCTCCCGCTCGTCGCGACGCCCTGTAGTGGCGTTCCAGTCCTACTGGCTTGCCTCGGGGCCGGCTTCGCAGCGCTAGCAGCAGGCTGTGGTGTGCTCTTCCGCTCGCCGGGTACGTATTCTTTGCCCTCAACCTTGGAGCTCAACCTCTCCTTCCACTCCTCGCCCGCCTCGCCGCTGTACCTCTCCGAGATAGTAGCATCATCCCAACTGAGGCCGCGCATCTTGGTGTCTTCGTGCTGCTCGAAGAATGATCTCCACCCCTGGTTACCGCCGAGTCGCATGCGCTCGATCTCGGCCTGCTTGAAGGCGTCCATGGTGACGGAGCGAACGAAGGAGATGTGGACGCCGAGACCCCGATGAACACCGGCGCAGGAGAGACAGATGAAGACGCCGAACTTGGGTGACGCCCATTGCGGGTTCGGGGCGTTGCAGTCGCAGCAGATGTTGTTGCTGTTTGTCTTCTGGATGGTCAGAAGCTAGAGACAAACTCAGCGGTTAGCAAACGCCTATGAATATGCTGTATTAATTCGCCAGACTATGCCGGTGTCTACCGTAAAATCAAGCTAAGAGGCAATGCGTACCTTTGATCTCGTCTCGGGATCGACCTCCCACATGGCTTTGGAAGCCATCACGGAATGTTGTCTTTGCGCCGAAGCGGCTACAAAGACTAATTATAAGCCGTTAAAAAAACAAATGACTACCGCGCGTCAAGAAGAGCTAGAACATTAGGGCAGAAGGACGGGTCGAACTTGAGATGTCGGGGTTAATTATGCTGCGAGGACATTAAAAGACGTTATTATCTACGTGGTATTAGCGTCACTGCTGGAAGATTAAAATAGGGATATCGGAGGCCAAGACCGCTTCTCCACATTAACCGCACCTGGTCTTAGCGCTCTCGTTCCTGGGCGACATCTACCAAGGATTTCCTTGTGGTAAGCAGACACGTAATGTTTCATTTCACGTTGGCTGGTGCATCTTATCGACCTTAGCACAGCCACGTGCCATACGTAAAAGCCTTCGTCCACAAAGACTGCTTGATCATAAACAGGAGGCTAGGAATTGATATCACCAGTATAAACGTATTCACAAGCCTAGAGCGAGAGTCTACGGCGCAGTCAGAAGAAATAAAATGCAGCATCTCGAAGACAAATTAAAAAGCATCAATCCGTGATCAATCGTGTCTATTCTGTGCTCGCGAGAACTTTTCCGAGTCCACCGTACTCCCCTCTCCGGTGTCCACCTAGTGTACAATCCGTAAAAAAAGCTCGTGAGGTGATCGGTACCATTCGTCAAATTATATTGTCAAAACCGCAGCAATCAAGGTTAGTTGCTCACCAGTGGTACGAAGCAGAAAGATGTATCACCACTGTTGACATCTAAGACCCATAATTGTTGCTGTCTTGTTGTTCGTATCTATGTGAAGCAAAAAAGACAACTATTCCCGACGTGATCCCTTGCGTAAAATTGTTGGGGGCACAAGCGTTAGATGATTCCGTGGTTAGTAATGAATGGTCGGAAACATCTCTACTCGTAAATTAAACTTGTGCCGTCGGGAAGAACGCTTAGAATTGATCTAAGCGGCAGCGGGAGCCGCCTCCTGGCCGTTGGCCTCACCCTCTTGAGGAATATTGGCCTCCTCGTCAGTCTTGTCGGGACTGTCGATGGCAACCTTGACGGCGATCTCGCGACCCTCAATCTCCTTGCCGTTCATCTCGGCAACGGCCTTCTGCTGCAGTTCCTCCGAGGCCAGGGTAACAAAGCCGAAGCCACGGCCCTTGCGGGGCTCGCCACGAGCCTGGAGCTTCTTGATCATGAATCGAGGGATGGGTCGGAGGGCAATCTTAGCGGAGGAGGGCTCGTAATCTAGGAACAGGTCCTTGAGCTATGAGAGAGTTAGTACAACGGCTAGCTAGACTCTAGGAACTTTAGTTTACCTTTTCCTCAGTCAGGTCGTAGGGAAGGTTAGCAACCATGACCTTGTTCTTAGAGGGGATGCCATCAGCGGGCGGTCCACGCTCACGGCGCTCACGAGGTGGGCCCTTCTTCTTGTCAGACTTGTCAGCATCCACCTTGTTGGTGATGTCTGTCAATGGTAGAACCTCAGCGTCGGCGGGAATGGCAGCGTTCGCAGCCGTCTCAGCGGAAGGGGACTCGTCCTTCGCGCCATCCTGAATGTTATGATTAGCTTAATTACAAATACCCACGTAAGTGGAATGGGTTTCAACATACAGCTCGGCCGCCACGGCCAGCGCGACCAGCACGACCGCGACCACGTCCACGACCGCGGCCAGAAGTTCGGCGTCGGGAGCCTTCACCACCTTCACCGTTGATAGCGCCCTCGGCCTTCTCACCAGCCGGCTGGGGAGTGCGGGCAAGCTGGACTGAGACCTTACGCTCAAGAATCTCCTTGCCAGAGAGCTCAGCAATAGCACGCTCAGCCTCAGTGGGGGTGGAGAGATCGACGAAAGCATAGCCAACGGGGCGGTCGGTGCGAGGATTCTTGGGGATAGAGACGGATTCACTAAATAAGGTTGCAAGTCAGATCAGGTTCCAGCAAAAGTTTGCTTGTGGGGTACAGCCTGGAAAATAGAGCCAGCGTCGTAGAAGCTCTAGATGCTCAGGGAATTGAGATAGGTAGCCCTTTGACTACTTGTTCCCAAGTCTCTGCAAGAACAATGCAGTGGAATTTGCATGTGGCGTTGAAAGCTAGGATAGGACAAGGTAATCAAATAGGGGTGCATGAGACAAAGGGTAGGCAGCAGATTGCGAGCCGGTAAAATCGCAAGCTTGCACAAGAGGCTGGATAGACATCAGAGGTGGGAACTTACACAAGATAACCCTTGAAGAATTCTTTCAACTCCCCCTCAGTTGTCGCATACGCGAGGTTGCCGATGTACAGACGGCGACCCTCAGCGGCACTGGCATGGACAGCATCCTTGGTCTCGTCCTTGCCTGTGAGGGAGGTATTGCTCAGAGCGTTGGTAACGTCGTTGACGACAGCGTCAGCAACTTTCTCCACGGTGGTGGCCATTGTGATTGATGATTTCTGGTTGGGAGATTAGTTGGGGGATAGGTCGATTGACTTGACGAAGAGGTGATGGTAGACGTTAAAGGACGTTCGGGTTCGGGTTCAGTATTGAACTCTTGAACAATGTCGGGGGAGGAATAGGGTGGCTACGTGCCCTAGAGAAGATTGAGAGAACTGGGGGTTTGGTTGAGTTGTGACACAACGAGCTTGAGATTGATGGGATTTGAGAGGTGTGAAGAGGAAATGGAAGAGAGAGACCAGATGTTCGGACGCGGCCAGAATTTTTTAAGGCTTGTTGTTTCTTGTGTGGGTCTCAGGGAAAGTTAGGGCCACGGCAGGGGTAGGTGCTTTGCATATGATGTGCTTGGCAGGAACGCATGGGCCAATAGGGAGACAGTGTGAAAGTGGGCTGAAAATAGGAAAGAGTGGGCACATACCTTGTCGTCAATTTATATGTAAGTGCGTGAACTTAGGTACCTCAGGTACTTAACGACGAAACCTTGGGTGCACGACCTGATGCTATGAATTGGATGGTGGTTATCAGAAGGCTGACTTGTTACTGAAAAGTGAGGAATTTGCAGTGAGACGAACGAATACCGCATAAGGACCAGTTGACTAAATAGGCGAAATAGGTTGTCAGAATAGGTCAAAAGACGGTGGATGATGAAAGAAGGTGTTGTGGATGCAGAAGACGTATGTTAAAAAAAGGTGAGCAGGAAAGGAAAGAGGTGTAGGTGGGCAGATCCAATTTGAAAGAAATACTGTATGAATGGACCTGCTTGTTCTAGTGATTTCACGTAGCTCCTGCCATTCAATACAAGAACCTTCAAAGGGCAACAATAGATTAACATGAAAGTGCGCACTGCGCCGTACTTAAATCTGATTCTACTATCTCCAGAATACATATATCTATCTTATTGTTTTGCATTACATGAATCCCATTATTTTTTTTTGCCTTTTGCCTTTTGAGAGGAGTGATTAATAATATACAATAAACATCTCTATTCACACTAAGGATCTCTGAATGCAGCCTTCCTGTCACTCCACGAAGACCAGGTGCGGCTGTCGTAAGCTTGTCACGAGCTTGGCCTTTCCCGAGAAGTCGGGATGGAATAAGGGGACAGAGCGCCTAGGTAAGGCAGGGTGCATAACAATCTCTACTGTATGTACAGTCCATCCGAATTATTGCGCTTGCGCATGGGCGCTGAAAAGAGACAAGACCAGTGCTAATATCTATATTCAGGTTTGGCAACGTGCTTGGACTGACCGAAATTGGATTCTGCAATAACTCGGCGCGCATTGAAAACAGCAAATTGCGCCATCTCAATGCTTGCTTGACGCGTCTTTGTCAGCTGAAAATTCGAGAAGTCGCATTCAGGAGACATTACATGTACTGTACGCGTACATGGTCTATCCAAAAGGGATAAGTCGGATGCCGCTTCTCCAATCACTGTCGAGATACCGTCTTCTGAACAGTCGGTCGACATTCTGGAAGTTCTTGAAAGAACCCTGTGTCTGGGGTTCTGACGATCGGGCCACTGAACAATGGCAGAGCAAGCTTGAACAAGGGCATCTCTAAATACACCCCTACCTTACGTCCCAGATAACTTATAGGGCCCCCTTTTTCGCCCCTTACAGTTCCTAGGTATTCCTCAAATTATTGCATATTGAGCTGCCCTGGGATTGGTTGAAAGATCCGGATTCTGCATTTGTTTATTTTGCAGGTATCTTCTCTCGTTCACTTAATCTTTGATCGAACTGTTCATACGTGCAATATGTACTAGGTTACACAGTTATGTCTCTCCAGAGAGATGGTACGTCAGGTAGGCAATAGGCAGACGTGCTGGATTTGGTCCACATGGTTTTGCCGGCGTGTTCGGCTGGGTAAGGTAGCTTATTAGCTCCTGTTGCGTGCATAAGGTACAGCCAAACGAGAGCAGCCTTACCAAAGTGCCGGCACCCCAGAATGCAGATGACAAAAATAAATACCATTCCAACGTTACTCTGCATCCCCGGCTCCGGAAGAGTCATCGCTGTAACTATTTGTAACATCTACAGAACCGATTCGAAGCCTTGCAACTCACTCAGCTCACATGCATTCAACGAGTGCCTAGTGAGTCATTGAGGGTGATTTCAGCTAATATAATTCCCTTATTTAGCGCTACATCTGACAACTCAACCCTACGATACTTGCTATACATAGCGCCTCTAGCCAAACAACCAAGGGTCCTGACAGCTGTCCTGTGGATTTCTCATTGTACCGCTGTCGATGCTAACCTACCTAGGTACATATGTATCTATTATGTAAACAGGTACCTAGGTACATAGATGGAATCGATGCCTCAAAGCCTTTCCTGGTTTTGTGGTGCATGTGGGTACTTAGGTTCCGTAGGTTAGGTTTGACTGGGCCAGGTCACAATAGACTGACTTGTCTCAAAAGTACCCCGTCTATCCTTTTAGCTCATATAGTACATAAATGTTATATTTGAGTGCAAGTGGATACAGGTAAGTGCTGAGAGGCTGGAAACTCAGATTATGACATAACTTCGCACTCGATTTAGAAGACCGTCGATGGTTTCTTTCTCGAATTTCTTATCTTATCAATCTCATCTTTCCAGGGGTTGTGATTTACCAACCCTTGCCAGTTGTGCCTCGCCGACTCTTCCTCCCTTGTCCTCTGCCTTTGATGTATATTCATCATGGCTACAGAGAATAACGATGGCAGTACAGAGGCCGGACATGAAGCTGCGCAGCTCGAAAATAGACGCATGCTCATCCTTTACGGTTCCGAGACCGGGAATAGCCAAGATCTGGCCGGTGACCTGGAACGCCTTGCAGAGAGGCTACATTTCGAGACTTTGGTTTGTGAAATGAACGATATCGACCTAGTAAGTCGAGATCCAGAGGCTTCTCGTTGTTATTGTTGCAAAGTCCATTTTCCTCTACTCCAGCCGCCTACCTCGTCATAATATCTCGATACGCCTCGTCACTATTATTTCCCTCTATTTAAAATCCTTAAGCGACTTTGCCTGAGCTGCCTTAGGTGCACGGGACATTACATACCTACATCAAATCCCCTCTGGTTCTAGGCAGAATTTGTTCCATTTACGCATTCTTTCATCCTGCTTCCTCTTCAACTCTCAGCAGCGAAGCACATGGTAACAGGACCTACCTCATTTAGAACTCTTTACTACGGTATCCTTTGATCGTATTCGTCATTTCTACTACCGGTCAAGGCGAAGTGCCCCAGAACGCCCTCAAGTTCTGGAAGAGCCTCCTCCGCAAACGACTTCCGCCGAATTGTCTCGGACCTATCAAGTTTACCACCTTTGGTCTTGGCGATAGCTCATATTCCAAGTATGCAACTATTACATCATCTTCGCCTGTGAAAGCTCGCTAACGAATTGCTTCCCCCCCATTTCATCAGGTACAACTGGGCCGCTCGGAAGCTTCACAAACGCCTTGAGCAGTTAGGTGCGACCGAGTTCTACCCACGTGGCGAGGCTGATGAGCGTCACGACGACGGGTAAGCAGCTTTGCCGCCTCTCCTGTTGCCGGTTTATTTTTCCGGTCTCTTAGGCGACACAGCTGGGTCTAATTCTAGAACTAATATCTTCTCACAGCATTGACGGCACTTTCTTGCCTTGGTCTTTGAGCCTTCGCAGCCATCTTCTAAAAGAATATCCTTTGCCCGAGGGCCTATCGCCTATACCCCTAGATGTGCAACTTCCCCCCAAGTTCACCATAAAGCTAGAGCAAAACATGGATACTGCAGATGAGTCAATGCTCGATCGCGATGCCATCCAAGGTGGCAGCTCAGACGGTGCAGACACTACTGCTGCTATCGCCAAATCATCGAATGGCGACGCCCATCAGGAACAGGTTCTAGATAGAACTGCGGCAATTTTCAGCCATGTTGACACAGCTGAGCCGAAGCTACTGGAACAAGAGCTACGGGCAGAGAGGTTGTCCATCAACAGCCAGGCTTTTTCTGCTCGCCTATCAGAGCAGACGGCCAAGCAACTTCGGGGCGGAATAGATATGCTAGACCGCCCCAATATACTGAGGGACCACCCGTCAAGATATTCTCTTGAGGATTCAAGCAGCGCTAAGGAAGCCCTTCCTCCCGCAGATCTTCTTCCCATACCTAAGTCCTTGCCCGCCATCTTACAGGAGAATCGTCGTGTTACTCCCCTCACTCACTGGCAGGATGTTCGTCATCTTGTCTTCGATGTCCCCGTGCAGAAAAACCCTGCTAGAGAAGGGGCCTTGCAATACTTTAGCTACGTGCCGGGCGACGCTATCGTCATTCATCCCAAAAACTTCCCGGCAGACGTACAAGCATTGATCGATCTCATGGGTTGGCAAGATGTCGCTGATTTGCCTTTCGAGCATCACGCGGGACAGAAGGGCGCGCTTTATTCACGACCTAAGAACTGCTACCCGCTCCCTCACTCTACTCTTCGACAGCTCCTACTCAACAACTATGATATCACTGCTATCCCGAAACGTATATTTTTCCATGACATTGCTTTCTACACGGATGATCCCACGCACAAGGAGCGTCTCATGGAATTTGCGAACCCCGCGTTGTCAGACGAATTCTACGATTACACATCTCGACCGCGACGATCTATTCTCGAGGTTCTTCAGGACTTCCCATCCGTCAAGATCCCTTATCAACACGTTCCATCCATCTTCCCTGTCATGCGAGGTCGAGAATTCAGCATTGCTAGCGGCGGGTCGCTACTTAAGAGCCAAGGAAGTGCAGAGGTTACGCGAGTTGAGCTCCTAGTAGCGTTAGTGAAATATAAGACAGTGCTGCGAAAGACTCGGCAGGGACTCTGTTCTCGATACCTGGCATCTCTAAATCCCGGTACCGTCATCCACATCGTGCATAAAGAGTACAATACTCTAGAAGCAACTTTCTGTCGCAGACCGGTCTTGGCAATTGCCCCAGGCACTGGTGTTGCGCCAATACGTGCCCACATGTGGGATCGACGCGAAGAGCCACGAGCCCTGGATGCTGTCCTCTTCCTTGGCGGCCGAAACCGCGACGCCGACTTTTACTTCCAAGATGAATGGGACAGCCTGGGGGTTAAGATCTTCACGGCGTTCTCCAGAGACCAGGAGAAAAAGATCTACGTGCAGGACCGTATCCGTGAACAAGCGCCGCTGGTCTGCGATCTCATCCGAAGAGGCGCGGCAATCCTCATCTGCGGAAGCTCGGGGAAAATGCCAGAGGCAGTTCGGATGGCGCTATATGACGTTATGATCATGGGTAACCTGGCTCCCGATCGAGAAACCGCGAGCACTTTACTACGTAGATCAAACCCCATCTGGGAGGAGGTTTGGTGATAGGCGAGTGATACTCTACTGGCTATACCACTTGAAGATGACAGTGTTGTTTAACAGCCATGATATTCCGCTCTATTGTTTGTCGGATGCAGACGCAAGAGGACAGTATTGCGCCCGCGTGTTCAGTTTGTACGTAAGTATTCATGTCTGCCATATCAGGCAGAGAAACCCTTTCAGTGCGTATCACAGATGCCAAAGCTACTTGAATCCGAAGCCTCTTCGGAAGTTTGAGGATAGCAGATAGCTTCTTAATCAAAAGAATGTTCTCAATGACATAACCCACACGAGGACTTGCCTGTTCTTATTCGACGTGAATTGCTATTTCAACTGTCTACCTAGTGTGAGTAAGCTAATGTTGCTACTCACAACATATGCGTCACAGTAGCTTACCGCATATCGACTGTCATGGCTACGGCGTATGACACCGAGTCATTGTGTATCACTCGAACAGCTATAGCATCGTAGAAATAGTAGAGTAGCCCCAACTCTTCATAGCTCCTACTTGCTTTCTAGTAGGGCTAGAGTTATATGCAATAGAAATACCATACTGAAACAAAGACGCTAACGCGAGCAGTAGATAGGGGCGGCTAACAGGTAGATACGTCTGCATTTGTTGAATGTTCTAATCTAACTCATCCGAGGCCGCACAACAACAGGTCCATCCCGTTTCTCTCGACGTACATACGGAATCCAGCCTAACTCTACCAACTGACGGGGAGTTAAGGCGTAATACGTAGGAGCCCAAGGTAAGAGAGGTTAGGTGGACTTGACATTAGACTAGCTCAGCACGCGTTAGGGGTAATTAAATGCTAAGACGAGTGCGCTTGAGTATCTCATCAGGACGAGGCTAGATAGCCCCGAAGCCTAGTCTGTTAGACGTACCCCTAGTCGCAGTAGTTTGACGTTGGCTACAGCGCCGGTCAGTCTACCGAGAACGGTTCTCCAAGGCGAAGACTTAGCCTGCGAAGAAGAAAGTTGGAATGGAGTGCGCCTGCGTCGATATTGGGGGACACCTCCAGTAGATAGATACTCCGATACCCCTTACGGCACTTCGACATCCCAGCCTTACTGATGTCCCTATGCAGCATATCATCACCCACGTCAAGATATTTGACGGGCAAGGCTGCGAATTTCTATAGGTACCTGGTTAGCAGAGCAAAGACTAGGTAAGCATCTCATAAGTACACTCGGTGAAGCGTGTTTCGCCTACCTACCTATTAACAGTGTGAAGGATCAGGATTGTAGGGAACAACCGATGTTGCAATTTGGGGTTCTCGAATATTTCGAGAATTTTGGAATGACAAGTCACAAACTCATACGAGATAAGCACAAAAAGGCCCCTGAGATGATCAGATGAATTATTTCTTCTTGGTTCAGTGAAGGAATCTTCCTATTTTCTTTTTGCCTTGTCTCTCTCCGTCATGCTGCCTCATCGCTTAGCGATGCCGCCCCCATCCATATTCACCTACCTACGGTACCTCCTAATTAATTATACAAGGCCCTGTTCGTCCTCTTTGATCCTTAGTCCCCCAAATCTCGCCGCTAAAGCTGGCGATTGTATCCTCCCGGGTATCATAACGTCGTCATATGAACGATTGATTTTGCAGCTGATTTTGCGCCCCCCCCTTTCCCTCCCCTCCCGCCATGCCATGCGCCGTGTGAAAGAGGAAAGAATTGAACAGCCCGGTTATCCGTCCTCCCTTTAGGGAGTGGGTGGACAGCCTGAGCGATAGTATAACATGAGTATATGGCAAAGTATGTATTACCACCAGAAAAGCAATGGACCCAACCACCCAACGCCGACCACCGCTATTACGAGAACCCCCCGATCCGGTGGTGCAATAGATCCGCTGCCGTTGTCGGCGGATTTAGCCGACCCCGTCGCTGTCGGGATTGTCATGGCGGCGTTGTTGCTGCCACCGCTGCCGCCACCGGGCATCAGTGTCGTGGTGGACGCGTACGGCGCGCCGAGAGTCCAGGTCGACATGCCGACGCCACCGGGCCCGATGGTAAGGGTGTGGCCGCCGATGACGGTGGTCAGCGCCGTCGACACGCCAACACCAATGTGGAACGTCTTGCCCCCAATCTCCACGGCCGTCAGGCCCATCTGCGTGACCGTCGCTCCGCCCACGATTTCGTATTTGGTCATGCCTGGTGCCGCTGTGATCCCGCCTATGGTCTCACCGTGCACGACGATCCCCGTTGGAGTGATGAGGATTGTGTCGCCGTCGATGACTGTTGTGATGGTGCTGCTGATCTCGGGCCCGTAGGTGAGAATCGTGCCCTCGATGACGACCATGTTTGGCCCGATGACTGTGATTAGCTCTCCCCCCATAACAGCCGTCTGCGTCGGTCCGGATTCCGCCGCGGCGTGGAGAGTCTGGCTAGGGAATATGATGCCTGCCGGACCCAAGGTTATCGTCTGTCCCCTTACTACTGCTACCGTCGGGGTGGGTTTGATAGTGAATATAGTACCGTCTATCGTCGCGACTGAGGGCCCGTATACCACCCCTAAACCTCCGATAGAAGTCGTCGTCGGGGTAGGAGTGGGTGTAGGTACGAATACACCTCCTACATTGGAGGGTGGCCGATTGACCGTGGCTCCAACGCCTACCACCTTGGACGGGTCGATGACGAAGGTACCACTCCCGACAACCACAGTAGATGTCTTCTGCGTCGGGTTATCGGTGAATGTATGGTCATCGATTATCACTTCGCCGGGCTGAACTATCACAGTTACCGGAGTTGTGCCCGCATCGTTGTTGCCACCATTACTACCGCCAATGTTGCCGCTGTTGCCGCCGTTGTAACCGCTGTTATCACCGCTGTTATCACCGCTGTTATCACCGCTGTTGTTCCCGCTGTTGTTCCCGCCATTGGTACCGCCATTGTTGCCGCCATTGTTGCCGCCATTATTTCCTCCGGTATTGCTATCGTCGTTACCAGTCGGGGTCGGCGATGATTTAGCAGAGTCGACGCTGGTTGGGAGCATGCCGTATACGGGAGTGATCACGCTACCGTCCCCTACTCCAGCCGTATTGTGGCCCTGTGGACCGGAGGGTGACCCGCCGTAGCTAGGCGGAGTTTCAGTCGGGAACACTACGGCAGGGTTCTTGTCTGTCGTAGTAAGTGTGACCGTCTGCGTTGTTCCTGTGGGCGGGGGGACGAGATTATTTGTTGTGCTTGGGTCAGCAGTAGTATGTATAAACGAGCAAGTCTTGCCCGTACTGTCACAGAAGGTGAGTGTGAACCGGCCCGTTGGGATCTCTTTAGGGGTACATGGTATCGGCGTAGCTATAGGAGTGTACGGTGGTGTATAGTCCGCTGGGTCTCCTGTCCAGGTAGTAGTTGAGGTGTGGATGATGGTGTATGAAGTGATAGTAATCACACCGATCTCATTCGTTGAGCACTCGCTCGGTATAGAAGTAACGGTCAACGTCGGGGTAATGCTTGTCGGTGGAGGCACAGTCACCGGCGGTCCAGAGAACGACGAACTACTAGAGGTAGCATTCCAATCCCATGGTTTCGACGTCGTGTTAAAAGCGAAAGACGAGACAGTTGGAGGCAAGTAGGTCCCAGAGGTTGTGTTCAAGTCGGAACTTGAGCTACTGGCGTCCTTAGAGGTACTCCTTGGCGGCGTTGTTGAAGGTAATACAAGCGTCGGTCTTGAAAGCGTGGTGATAGTCCCCAAGTTCAATATAGTCCACAAAGTGTCAGGCTGGAGTGAAACAGAGCTGTCCTTAGAGGACGCCACGACGGGAGACACATCTTTAGAACTAGTCGTCGTCGTAATTGAAACGATATCTATAGGCCTCTGATATGCTTCCGAGCTCGCTGCTGCCAGACTATGAGCCAATACGTCTAGCGAGCTAGTGACTATCACGGTCACCGAGTCGTTGCGAGATGGTATCCTCCTATTGAATCGACCAGGGCGGTATTCTACTATGTAGTTAATACTGCAAGTCCTTGAGACGGAAGGCCAATGAGTCTCTACTGACCAGCGCTAACCAATTCAAGGCCATGACTTGAAGACACCACGACACAGAGCAGTGCTAAGATAACAACAAGCATCGCGTACCCAGGATGAGCACGGTTGTCTCCTATCTCTCACCCGGTGCTTGCACCGGCGTGTTTACTTCGAGAAGGAACCAACTTCTCGGGTTTACATCTGGAGGGAAGCTCGATTTGGTTTTATTAGAATACACATCACGTGTAATATAAAAGCGAGACGAGACGAGACGAGACGCTGTAGTATCCCCCACACACCTTGGCGGCGAGCACGGCCGAGCCGCGACATTTTATGTGAAGCGCATGCTCGGAAAGGAAACATGGAGGGATGCGAAGTGGCAGAAGTCCAGGCGAGCTAAGACCTGCCGGTAGGTGGCTCTCAAGTACCGTAATAGTTGGAAACACGAAGACGGGATGCTGGTAGTGACTGGTCGTAAGAAGATGAAATTGATTTGCACCGTTTTTGGTCTAAGTAGTGGGCCGATTCATTTGGGATGCCGCCTAATAAGAGGGAAAAATGCATATCCCCGGAAAAGAATAGCCCCATACCATATAGGTAATTACTTCGTATAGAGCCTTCGAATGGACTCGTACCCGTACGGACGAGGACCTATACATTGTGATGCTTAATCAAATAATCTCGTAGCTCTCTACGTTGTAGTTTACTGGCCTTGATGTAGACAAATCTCATGCAAAGCTAGTCACTCCGCCAGGGCTTTTGCTTGAAGACCGATAGTGAGGGACGAAGAACCGAGAAGTGATCCCAGGCCGTTGAGTGTACCGAGGGAAGTACAGACAAGAATGCGGAGATCTAGATGATTGAATGGGCAAGGTGGTGAAAGAGAGTGACGATCAATTAAATTTGCCGGATGAAGGCCAGACTCTGGTACCGAGAGAGTCGGGGACTATCATAGGTTGAGGATAAGTCAACACTGTATCCTGACCTGATCATACTGCTATGGCACAGTGTGAGTCCGACATGTTTACTTAAAGCTCCTTGACTGGACAGCCGGTAATATATGGAGGTATCGTTCGGCAAGCAACTAGGAGGAGGCCATCAAGAATCTGATACCAGATCTCCGGGCGGTAGTGGTTGGTATCTGTAAATTCGAAATTCGATGACGCATCTTAGCAAATGGGATTGCCATAAAGTAATTTGACAATTCGGACCATTTGAAACAAGGCTGCTGATCTTGTAGCCTTGTAGAATTATACGAAGCCAGACAATCCTGAGGCGCCGTCCCTAGGATCAACTACGTAAGAAGCGCGGCAATAGTCGCATATCTTCTTGAGGAATAGGTTAGCCAAGAAATCCTCCCGCATTCCTACTGGTATTCCATACTCGACTCGGAAATGCTGACGATATCCTCGGATTTGAATTACAGGTGACTGGTGCAGCTACACTCGGGAATCGAGTTTAAGATAGATGACAAGTGTTCCTATCGCTCCATCGAGACCATTGCTGTGGCGTCGAATCGTCCAGGTTCTAGAAGGGAAAGGCGACGATCTGGAAGTCTGAGCAGTTGACGTGATAATGCGGGACGCAGGTCAAGGCACATTAGACGTCGTGCTACATCCTAATAGGGACGGACCCCTACTAAATTCCCGGATGGGTACCTCCGGCGAATTACCTTTCTGCTCCAATCAAGCGTGGCTCTGGACATGTTTCTGTGCTATGTATCCCGTCTGGGAATTAGAAGGAACGGATACCTTACGAAAGAAGAGAGCGGGGGTTGGTGGATCGTGATGTTAGGGGTAGGGGGGTTAGGTAGATTCAGATTACCTTAAGGTTAGGACAAGTTAGGACCTTATTCATCGGGGACGATCCACTTCGAGCCCACTGATCTCAAACAACTTTCAATTCCCTCGATTCCTTCACTTCGTCATTGTCTTTCTACATTGCTCCAACTGCATACTCGAGTCTGATATCTCTTCTTTCTTGGGGAAATTGGGGGTCAAGGGTCGAAGGGGTCAAATCAAAGGGTACAACACTACCGTCTAAATACCGCAATTCCTCAAGTTATACGTGTCGCTTCGTCAGACTTTTATTACTTCGACTTGTCGGCAGAAACGGCTACGTCGTCTTATTTACCCAGACCTATGCAATTTACCACGTATTAGCCACTTCTGGCCACCGCCCAGCTTTGCATGCAGTGATCGTCAGATACTCCAAAACCCGCTAGTCGCCGTTCCGTCTGCCTCGCCGTACGTACCGTTCGTACCGTAGGTACCACACCTGCGCATGGGGGTAGGGTCGTAGGACTGCCGAAGGCCTCTGTGATATCTAACAAATAAGCTTACCCTTGTTGCCTTGGGGGTCGCTGTTGGTACTGCAAACCATAGGTACTGCTGCGAATAGGAACAGCTGCAGTGTCGTCACAGCGAAAAAGTCCCAGGCGTTCCCAATTAGTTAATACGCTATCTCGATGGTTCCAGCCGGTTGGAGTCTAGTCACGGGTAACTTGCCAAGACGAGCTCTACTATCGACGACACCGCTGTAATAAAGAGGATCTGGGGAACATGAGGCCGACAAGCCACGCGAGACGATGAGGTAACAGCACCCGAAGTCGAGACTCGACTTACTCGCTTCTCCTTGCCTCATTCTCTCTGCGCCTCTGTCTTGCATATCTAGCCACCAAGTCGGCTAGGAGCTACTTACATCATTCAGGAGATACATGTAGATACGAATACATAATACATACCTATGTAGGTACATACTACGAGTGTCATCCATATTAACACTTGTAGCTACATAGATTCATACCTAATTGCCCGAAAAGTCCAACCTGCGTCTACATATATGTAGTACTTGTACCGTACCACGCTATGTATGTACATGTTAGCGAGGCTGCCAGCTCCTTCAGGCCCGGTGAAAGAGTTCCATGTTCCATGCAGATAGCGTGGGCATACCCCTGACTGGCACCCTGACAGCTACCCTGACACCTCCACCGAAGAGACCATGTTGACTTGCATTTTAGCCACAGGGTGTTCACCCCATACCCTGTACGACCGCAAATCAGTCCCATGTAGTAGATAGCACGCTCCGTCGATCTACACTGAGCGTGGCATGGCATGGGGTGGCATGGGGCCGTGGCAAGCATGGCATTGGGCAGTGCCTGTAGAACCGTTCATTAGATGTGCCCCGGCAGATCCCGCCACTGACAGAAATCCGCCCTGACTTGGTGATCTCGTCTGCTGCATTTCTCTTCTTACAATCAACCTGCACCAAACCTGGTTCGACAACGCCAGAGTCGCCCAATCGACCTAAGGCACGTCGGTAGAGACATGACAACATCCGTAATCACGCCGAGCCGCATCCTTTCTCGAATTTGATGGATTTGGATCGATCTTACGTCGACATCTCTGCGAACCTCATGAAGCTTTGGAAGGGGAAAAGTTGGTGACCTTACGCGTCTCCTATCGACTGCCAGGTTGGTGCGACAGTCGGACAATGTTGACGTATTTCCTCGCAACTATCGTCGGGACGCTGCTCGTACCCGATTTAGCCCGCGCCGACGATCTCAGTGCTTTATGGATCGAACCGTCTCTGAAATGGCACGTCAATCTGACTTGACCTGAGCTGGGCATGGAGTTAATTGTGATATAGGTACGGCATCGATGGCAATTGGTCCTCGATTGGCCTCTTCGTAGGAGAGCCAGCTCAGGAGATCGATGTCACTGTGAGCACAAGTCTGTCCGAGATTTGGGTGGTTGAAAACGGTGGTTGCAGTCCCAGTATGCTGAATTGAACTCGAGCTGTCGTAGACAACAGTCTAACATATTTCAACTAGATAGCCTCTGCGCTGAAGCTCGCGGAGGTGTTTACAACCTTAGTGCATCGTCAAGTTGGTCGCCGCTCGGTGCTTGGCAGCTTGGTTTAGAATATCTCGGGCTAGGGGGTAATGGCGACTACGCGATGGAGACGGTCGTCGTATACGACAGCGTGCGACGTTGGCAAACCTCTTTCAATAAGCAAGTCGTGGCTGGATTCAACGAGACTGGTTACTACACCGGGTTCTTTGGGCTAGGCATCACTCCTGGTCGCTTCAACAATGTCGTTGCCCAGAGTCCTATCGCCGCATTGGTCGAACAAGACGGCACCATACCGAGCCACAGCTATGGCTATACAGCAGGAGCATACTATGGTAAGTTTCGAAGCGGAGATATGGTCGTGGATATATAATCTGACCGCATTCAGGGGGCCCACGAGGGACTCCGTTGTCTCTGACGTTAGGTGGTTACGATGCCAATCGCTTCGAACCTCACGACACCAAGTTTAGCCTTAGCTCGTCGATCAGACAGCCCGAAGTGTTTATGAGGGCCATCACCACATCGGTATCTGACGCTAGCAAAGCTCCAACTAACTGGTCAGCCCCGTCCGTCCAGTTATCATCTTTTAACGAATCCGTGACAGCTTTGCTTGACAGTTCAACGCCTTATCTTTGGCTCCCACAAACTATATGCGACCGATTTGCTACTAGTCTTAACCTCACATGGAATGAGACGCTTGAGTTGTACTTGTTCCCGGACATCGATAACCTGGACCGATACCGTTCCTCACCGGATCTCTCATTTACTTTCACGTTGTCAAGCATGGATAATCATGATAATTTCGGACAACCTCTCAACGTCCCAGGTGTTGTGAATATCACAGTCTCTGCTAATGCTTTTTTCCAAAACCTTCACTATCCATATATGAATCTTATCGACTACCGCCAGCCAGCGGTTCCCTATTTTCCCCTCAAGCGGACTGGTAGCGATAATCGAGCTATCCTTGGAAGAAGCTTCTTCCAGGAAGCCTACTTGATCACAAACTATGAAACGGGCACCTTTTCGGTTCATAAGGCCAAATTCCCAGAAAAGCCCCTTCGGGATACTTCTATCCAAACTATAGCTGTTTCCGACCGTAGTCCGTATCCTGGGCCGCCTGCGCGACCCGACAATGGAGGGGCTCTTACCCAGCCGCAAACCGTGGGCATCGCAATAGGAGTCTGCCTCCTAGGCATAGCTGCCGCCGTGACCTTCTTTATCTTACGTCGAAGGAGGAGGAAGCAACGGGCGATTGAGCACCCTGAAGAGCATTTCCAGGACAAAGCTTCCACGATAGAGTCGTCGCCGCCTACCACTCCCGTGGCTCGGATCGTTTCTAGGATATCAAGGAATTGCCATATCAGAAAAACCAGAAAGGGGAGCACCCACGAGGAGCGTGAAGAGACCAGGGAGCCGAAGGTGTTTGAGTTTGCCGCAGATCAAAGTCACGAGCGTTACGAATTGCCAGCTCCAGAACCCGTAGAGCTAGATGCTACTATGACCAAGGTCGCAGATACTAGCAAAAAGGGAGCTCGCAGAACAAGTGGCTACGAATTTGCAAAACGCCAACTAGAAAAGCAAAAGCAAGGACTGGTACCCGAGTATACACCTCGCGTGGTGGAGTCGCCAGTTAAGGCATACCATGACCCCAGCTCAGCAACACAGCAGTACGGACCATCGAACCGTCTTGTTGAGACCCCATCACCGGCCTCGAGTCCAACTTATGATACTTTAAACAACGACATCCCTTCGCCTTTGAGTTCCAATAGCGATTGGACGAATAGGATACCAGATCCGTACTCTCCCATGGGTTTCGTTCCTACTCAAACCCTCTCCCACTCGACCTCGAACCCGACCCTCACCTATGCGCCGTCATCGCCGTCCTCCCTGGGCAGCCCCGGAACAGCTTCGCTCGGCCGTTCCGCTTCAATTGCTGGATTCGCGACGTCGCATGCTCCTCCACTTGTACAACCTCCTGCCACTTTTCAGAGGGCACCAATCGATGCATCCCGGGTGATCTGCCTCGGACCGCTGCCGGATAATATTCGCTTACCCAATCAGCCCCCCCAGCTATCAATACCTGGGGTCCTGAACCATGATGGCCAGACAATTGCTTACCCCCCTATACCTCCTATTCCCTCGACTGGTGAATCTTACCGCGCATCTCGCCGCGTGTCTGCGGCCGACACACTTGGAAGCAACTACACAGTCGAGGAAGAGGCGCGCATAGCTGCAGCACATGAGGCTACGGATACCTTCGGCCGGATAGACGGAGACGATATCATCCACGTGCCTCAGCCAGCATCACGACGATATAGCTGGGAGGAGCAGTAATATATGCCCGAGACCCTTATACCTTGTGGTATTCGTGAGAATTCTCACGGACGATCTTATGATTTTTAATCCATCTTACCGACCTTGCTTGACGCATCACGTTTCTTCTCTAGAGTCCGGGACCTATGAATCCCACATTTATTATATACACTAGCAACGGAGTTTTGACGGCGGGTGATATTGTTAACGTATTAACGGGAGGCATGCTTGATGAAGGGCACGAGCGTATTTCCCGTGCATTGGAACGGCGTTTGAGCGAGTGGCGGCTAGGCTACTATTGAGCCCTGAGTGCGAAGGGACGTATTGGGATTGACTGTTTCTATTAATTGACCATTCGGACGAGGAGAGGATAGATGCTAGCTTCATAGCAGCTCGGAAATTCTCTAAGGCGCTCACGTATTTGCGGCGGAGTCTGGAAAGGTTCATAGTATAGCGATGTCGACGCTACGACAGGATGTGTTGAGATACCAGGCGTTATGTATTGAGTACCTTATACAGATAGCTGTATCTAGACACGGAGCTAGACAAAATGAAGTGGAAAATAGAGATCTTTCTCAGAAGCTGGTTCTCAGTTCATATTGATTCAAGTGACTGTTTGATTCTATAGGTATTTTTGAATACAGATGCTCCTACCTAAGCTCCTACAGTCATCATCCAGCTTATACGGAAGTGTACCTAGACAATCATTAGGAAGAGGGAATCTCGACAGTTGTCATTCTCACTATGATTATATCGCTTATTGTCAGCACGAGTTCACAGCTATTATTTTCGACCTAGAATACTCGAGAATGCAGGTCAATGCACCGGGACACAACCGCATCGCAAACCAACATGAATAGAGCTACATAATTTTCGCTCTCTCTTTGCTTTCTCATCGTGTAGATTCTGCATGGGGCGTGCAGGATATGACAATCCATTGCCATAATTTCCGTTAATATTATAGATATACTGAATTACTTACCTAAGGTATGCTCCTCTAGAGACTACTCAAGATCTAATCTCCATGGGCCAGGCAATGATAATCTAACCATATGGCTTACCAACAACCCCCATTTCCGCGACCTCTGTCTCACTAAGCGGCTCTGCTCGGTGTCCTTTTAGAGACGATGTATTCTTGTACAATATCGAAGTAAGAGACAACGAAATCCCTCTTTCCGCGTACCTCACACACGTCGCAAGCGCAGCGGCCACGAGCACAAGCAAGCAAGCCTAAACTTTCCTATATCCGTCCAATGTGAGAGGCTATAGGAAGCGGCGTCGGTGGCACAATCGGGCGGCGGCGGGCGTCGGGCGATCGCATTGCTTCGCTGGTCAGATTTGTTCCTCGCGATAAGACGTTGTCTTAGATTGTGTAACGGACGGACCGCGGTAGAAGGTTATCTAAGCGAGGTTTGATTGTATATTGTATAAATGTACCTATCTATCGTTCCGTTGACGGTAGGTACGTGGTTAGATTTATCGAGTTGTTTGCTGCTTGCGAGCTTACGCCTTCGACAACGAGACATGTGTGAATGTTGGGGACCTACGACATCCGATCGTAACATACCGACTCGGTACGTGTGTGCTGGGATCGCGTCCCGCACGAAAGGGCCGTTGGTTGATTCGTGTCTTCGTCACACAGCACAACGAGTTCGGTTGCAAACTCGCATCTTTGCTGCAACCGCTGTCTGCTGTGCAACTGAGATGCGGTAGGTAGCCTCGATTAGCAATGAGTCTAGGTCTCGGTGGATTAGCAGGAACAAGGGAGTGTCGGTACAATGCGACTACGTTTGAGAGATAGCAAAGCGACCTGGGCGGGCTAGGCTGCGAGTCCCAGACATTTGGCACGGTATCACGAAAGCAGAGCACAAGCGAGCAGAGGCTTTCAGTGGTCAACGATTGTCTGATTCTTTGCCTCTCACACAGAAGCCACCCTAACCCATACTGCATGCGGTAAAACTACCTGCCCAAAACGAGAGAACCTCCTGTCCCGTATCCGTTGCCAGATTGTATGGTCTGATCTTCATTTCGCCCATAAAAAGCAGATTTACTGGACCTTCTTGAGATAGACGTCGCTGCGAGACGGTCAGCGCCGTGCTTAAACTATTCGAACAACATAATACTTACAAGATCAGGTCAGCGTTGGGAGGGATGTGACCGGTGAAGCCTCTGAATGATTCGTAAGCTGCGTAGTCCTAAAGAATACGGTTTTAAGGGGCTCGAAGTGGGGAGTATGGGAAGATTTTACCTGGCGCCGTAGCCGTAATCACTTTAGCGGTATAAGTTAGCTAAACGTTGGAAATGACAGTATATGCATGATATCATACCTGGTGATGTCGAGTGTGGCTTTCTCGCCAACCCTCATGGTGAGGACACCCTCATCCCAGCCTAATGCATAGTCAACGTCAGCCCCAACACGTTGGTGATACCACAGGAGACGAGGACAAAATACCCTTGATGACCTGGCCAACACCGATTTGCGTGACGAAGTCACCGCGGCCAACCGAAGAGTCGAACCTATTTTCCCCCCATTAGTCAGTCAACTGTTGTATGAACTTTCAGCAGCTATTCTTGACATCAACGCCAAGCCGGTATCTGAGTCTCTCGGATAGCGAGGCATCGAGCAAGATGCTATGCTGTAGTCTTTTGCATTGTATTGCACTGTGTATACATACTTTTCGCCCTTGTTGTCCGTCTTGGAAGTGTCCTTGAGCCAACCAGTGTACTCGATGGTAACGGTTTGGCGGGCGGTAGGCAGGGCACCGGTACCATCTTGGATGATGATCTTCGTAACACCCATGATGACTGATTTGCGATTGCGATTGCGAATGGGAAGAAATGGGTTTATGAAAATTTGTCTCCTTTTTCTTTTTCGTACTAGTTGTGATGGTGGTGACGAAGTTGTTGGTGGGATGTCTTTAGCGTCTTTTTTTATCACTGCGGAGAAGTACGCGTAAGTACTCAGGCGGCTCAAAAAGATTTATAATAGAAGATTGAATCTAATAAAAGGCTTAGAACAAAACTCACCTTCATAGGGCTAAGCTGCAAAGTGTCACAGCTTGAAGGGATCTAATCTGGTATGGTCAAGGTGAAGTCTGGAGTCGAGCTGGAATATTCGAGAATGTGGGAGGAGACAGTCAACCTTAAATAGTCGGAAGCGGGAAAGGAAAACGAAGCTGTTGAGCGCTGGATGTCATGGATGAAGCACGTAATAGGACCCATCAGGTACCTTAATAGGGCGCAAATATAAGTACCTTGTGATTATTGTTGGAAAGTATACCTGAGCTAGTGGATCACATTGTTACCTACATACATACATTCATGTACATTTGATTACCTTTACCTGCCGTACCCTGGGATTGTACCGTACCTCCTTCCAGGTCTTTCCGTCAATTGCGTTTAAGCCTTACTTCCCGGCTGCAAAAAAAAGAGAGGCAGAGGTAGGTAGGGTGCGTACCTATAAGCAGGGAGGAAGGCTCTGGTAGGTGCCAATTGCCAGGTACCCGATCTAACACAACGTATGACAGGCAGGAACACCCGAATACACAAGCGAATAAGGTTCCTGAAGGCTGAGTTTGTCCCGCTTTAATGAGTTCTCTCCGACAGTGAGAGCTCTCAATGTCGCAGAGTACATACGCCCGCATAAGGTACTGTACATGCACCTACATACAATGGAACCTTACGTCAATCAACATGACGAAGCACTTTCCGTCTTTATACACTCCCTCCCTCTAACATCTATTGCCTTTATACCAAACTAACCTTAAAACGTGCACACTTACCTAGACCAATCAAAGGACTCAAATAACCTGACAAGCACGAGATCGATTACTGATATCTTTAGTATGAGATGTATATACAATGTCTCTACATAACCCTATAGTACCCATCTATCTACATGTACATGTAGCTCTAGGTGCCGAGCTATACCTTACCTCCTTACCTTACATCTTGCATATAGAGACCTACATGTACCGGTGCGCCTTTTTCACATGGCGCATACTACTCGGCTAGTAAACCCAGTCTCTTGGATATATCTAGATCTTTCTATTCCGCCATTGGCCTGTCGACCGGGAACCCATTGATCTCGTTACTACCCAACGCTAGTGGTAGATAGCTCTATACCTACATAGGTAGTATACCTACGCACCCGCGTGGGTTTGGCAGATCTAGTCGGGTACAGCACGCGCATTATATTAGGCACTAATAGTATACTACCTACCGGTACCTACCTAGGTACATGTAGTATTGCCAAGGTCCCCGAGGTCTTTAGACGGTAAACATACAGGGGAGGTCCGCGATGCTCGGGTGCACGGCGAGTGGGAGGGCAACCGCATCCTCGGTTGTGTGCGAATACCTAAAATAGGAAAAGAGAGAGAACGATGAAGATCTTGGGGTTCGGTGCGGGGCTATCCGTGGGGTTGGTTAGGACGATCATTACGATAGATCCCCCTCAGCCACTTGCATCCAACCCACCTTCGCTCATCACTGTCCTTTTACACCACATCCTTGACATCCTTGACATCCCGTACATATAACATGCCATATTCATGTACCTAAGCTTGGAAGGTCCCTTAATCGTCTCGTCTGATGGCCGCATTTGGCGGCGCTGCATCCCGTAACCGGGCAGCGAACCGTACAGTATGGCATGTTTCCGGCGCATCTCCCTGTACGAGCTCTCGGTGTGGGGATGGCCACGGCGTCGAGTTGCATTTGCTGCGTCGCTTGAGAGCTCTGACGTTGTGATATTCTTCCTCTTCCACTGGTGGAAATCCGGCAAACTACCATGTCTGCTTCGCCGCAATGTCATGATTTATCTGGTCCCGGGTCAGCTGATAGCTTCATCTGCAGCCTCTTGTATCACTTTAGTCCGACAGCCGCTTTTGCAAGCTGGCAAGGCACATGGGATCTTCTCCGGCGAGCTGAAGTCTAGTATTGTGGCCAATCCTCCTCTTCCATCTGGCATATGCAACACGGTCTACAACCTACTATCAAGATAAGGGATCCGAGGCCAATCCCGTCCCCCTGCCTACCTACCTCGGAAAGCTAAGGCTTGCGAATGGACGTAGAAGGGTCCTTTCGACTCCCTCTCCTCGCGCGAATGCAGCAAGACGTCAGTCTTCAGCTACCGGTTCAGCCGGCCTACCAATACCAAGCGATGGGAAGGCGGTCGAGCTGCAGGCGCATCCCAGCCGTCATGGCGTTTCCCAGTACCCTTTCGGATATGTTTGCGATATCTATGGTCGTGATTGGGCCTGCCGTCCATGTGGCATGTACAATACGGCATGGGATCTAGTACGGCCCGCAAGGAGGGCTACCAAGATCTACGCGGGGGGCACTTCCCTGCGAATGAATGCCCCGAAGGGTCCTGCATATTCCATAACACATGACTGACACAAACGTCGGCCAGGGTAACAGCAGCGGTCGCAATGCGACACCCAACTGCATTCTCGTCCGTCCATCTATTCCCTTCCTCGCTCGCTCGCGTTGGACGTCGCGCACTTTATGAGGACATGATTATACCTATTTTACGTATTTGACGCGCAGAGCTAGCTTTGGTCGCCTCCGAGACACTGGGACTCGTCTCGGCGACGGAAAACGTCCCGCCTGTTCTCTGATATGATATCAATTGCCGATCTATGACCCATGGCTCGGGCAGCGAATGGGACGAGGCGTTAGCTGCAAGGGATATGGCATCTGTCACATCTCAAATCTGCTTGACATTCTTTTTGTGCTACCATCCCCCAACTCGCGGGGCAGCGATTGAGAGAACGAAGACGAGTGAAGCACGCCGCGATAAACCGACGCTATCATCTATCACCAGACTAGCTGCACAGCAAAAAGGCGCCACTAAAACGATCGTCCGAAAGGGCCTCGTTACGGTTACGTCACTTAGAAAGAACACCTCCCAACGTCAAATGGCTGGGCGACGGCTTTCTGACATCACCAACCGTAGCTCAGGTTCTCCCCTTGCGGCTATGTCCCTGGCGGTGCCTAGGGGAACTCATTGGACGACAGATGCATAAGACGACAGCAATCATCCTCTGGCAGATAGTGAGCAACAAATCTACCTACCTCTCATATCCCGACATGCCTTCTCAATATTGCGCCACTGACCTTAGTCGCATGCATCAAGCCGTTAACTGTGTGTTTGCTTAGACAGCATAGAAATCTTCAGCAAAGGAAATCAAGGCAGCTGCATCGAGTGTGTCGTCTATCGATCGACTCAATGCAGCTACGCGAAATCTTAGACAAGGAAGGCCAGGGTTGACGCGGCTGAAGCTCTCTGACATCGTTATCTGCAGGTCTCGGGTGTAAGACACGTAAGACAACGCTTATAATGTAACAGAAGTATGGGAGATAAGGCATGACCCGAATCGTCGCCCTTGCTGGCGCCTCGAAGTTTCCTGATCTCTCACTTTCCGGTGAGAGTAAAGGCCAGGGTTGGTTGAAGGGTGCAGCCGCAGTTTAGGAATATTCCACAGTCCACTGACGAATGATGTCATAGGTAAATGATCTATCTTCTGCCATTCTTGAGGCACTTCTTGGTCAACCGATGTAAAACCAGTAAACAAGCACCTAGGAGGGCCGGCGATAAGTCCGCTTTAATGATGATTGGTCGGAACGTCAGGCTTGTTTCCCGATTCGCACCAAGGGACGATGCTCGTGTTGAAACAACCTAGTCCAACTGGAATGGGTGACTCACTTGTGCATCACGATAGACGGGACGGTGCACCGCTGAGGATCTCAACCAGCTAGCCCTTGACATAAGTCTCAGGTCCCAGCACCCCTAGCAACTCACTTGCCTAAACTCAACGCCTAGTCAGGAGCTGCGTAACGGCCCGAAGGGGGACGGACGAGGTAGCTGATTCGATCATCGTTGAACAACCTCAGAACCAAAACTGACTGCCATGGTTTGCGAGTGGCATTCCTTCGAGGACCGGATAAGCCCGGGACACCATCCGGGAACTGGATTCCCTTTCCCTGGGCTTCGCTTGTATCCTATCAAAACTCCTTGAAATATATCCTGACCACCGATTCGAAGGAGCAAGGCAATACACGTCATACGGAGTTCGACCGAATCTCCAGTGACGCCATTCCGACCATTTTGGCTGTTAGGTTCGTTACTCGCTACCCTTAGAGACTAGTTGTGGCGTAGATGACCTAGTTGACTGGTTGGCACGTGTCCGAGTCTTCTCTACGCCGGCAGGAATCCGGAGCTACGATATGATAGTTCACCAAAAAGCACGGGCATGGTAAGTGGCAGTATGCGGGATTCGATGTGACCAAGAGGTCAAAAAGCCGCTAAGTCTACAATCATACCTACCTAAGCAGAAAGGCAAATATTACATGTCATGACAGGACTTCCGGGACATCTTCGTTGCTTGATCAGCCATGCCTAATCCTACGGCGTCGATGAGCCTTGCTATGTCATCGGCCCAAGCAGAGCAGGCCGGGATGTCATGAACATGCCACATCTGTATGGCGAAGAATGCATGCCTTGTCACGACTCGAGAAGATCGCCCGGTAGAGGAACCAGAAACACTGTCTGGAATCTGAGATTGAACTGTATCTATCCAGATGGGGAACTGGTGTCGATGATAAGTGGCGCTACTATTACTGGTAATAAATTCTGACGGACGTCATTTCGAGCATTAGGCGCCATTGCCGTCGCAGACTCCCCACGTCGCCTAAGTTGGAGTCTAAGAGGATAGAGCACATATATTTAAGAGATGAGTAGAACCAATCTAATATCCCGTAATGATTCACTTGAGGGGGAACGACTATCTTCGCGAGGTCAGGGGCATTGCCGTCGCGGAACCGCCACCGGAACATTTGAACATTTCTCAATTGCAGTCCGTATTGATGGACGCCCTTCTCAAATTACTCCCTTTCCTCCTACACATCTACTTGTGAGTTGGTTTAGTGGGAGGATCGATTGCGTTAACTATTACCGCGTTACAGTGCTCTTAGAGCGTGGGAGGTTGATATTCCTACTGTTATGGGCGCCACTGTACTGTATATACTATCCAACTTGGGCTTTGCCGCACATTATATAGCTGCCTTTGCCAATACGAGGTGTGGTGGCGGAGGGACAGCTTCACCTGAGGCATTCCTGATCAATTCTCTTACAACACCAAGAAGAGGAAGATTGCTAAGGCCTCAGACACATCTCAGAAGGCGTTTCACGTATAGTCTTCGTAGTGAATTGAGCCTATCTATGCAATCTACGATAGCCTCGCGGATCCTGACTAGGTGTCTAAGGTACTAAGGCATGATGGAGCCAAGTCCACTCCGTATACATGTATAATTAGATATAGTTATTTTATTTGTCTATTCATTAGGGCTCTGAGACGGCTCTATATTTCTCTATACGATCGTAACTAAAAGCCGCTACAACAGCCCGAGGAAAATGTGCCGTGTCAAATAATAGGAGTATACAGGCAGTCATCTATCTACCTACCTTGCATGGATTTTGGGACTCGTCCGTGAAGAGGAGAGGAGATTACATAGTGCCATTGACTTGGGTCTATTTCATTCATGGGACGGGAATACACTTGGTTCAATCTCTACTCTGCCTTCTCATACCTCCCGTGCTTCCAGCTAGACGTTGGGCCTATTGGTTACTACCAACGATGCATATGAGGAGATGAGTTTTGCCGTACGGAGATGAGACTACTTGGCCCTACTACGATGCTAAGATGAGAGGAGTGAGGGATTCCCATAGTTGCCTATGTAACTTTATGTGTTTGCGCAACTCGCATTATTTAGCCTGTCCCTGAAGTTGGATTACAGACGGATGGGAAACATGGGCGTCTATACCGGCTTACACACTGACACATGGCCAACTACCGCGTATGGTCGAGTGCTTATTAAACACGCATCCGACAGCCAATGACTTCCTGCTCCCTTGTTGTGATGGGATATTTACTTCCTTTGGGGGCTGTGACTTGGGTTGTTTGCACATAGATTGACTGCGCGCTTGTGCCTTAACATCGCGTAGTACAGTAAGGAGACGAGATCCTCCTCCTGAAGGAGCGTGCTTCATTTCCAATCACTCCTCGACGGCCAGTCGGCTTGAGACTGCGGCTGAATAAGACATCGGACGAACCGGCATACCGCAATGAGAGGCCACAGGCGTTGTGAGACTCCCGACCCGAGAAGCTGGTTATCGAGGTTGTTGTGATGGAGTTCGTTGTTGATAGTTTGACGATCTCGATGGACGCCCAGCTATTTTGCCGGTCGGTCCCAGTGTTCAATACAATATGCGGTTGATGCTTGCCTTGCATGCGCCAAATCCCAGGTCTATGTAAGCGTAAGATTACGATCTGGTCTAGTCAGGAACCAGACGCGTGCTAATGTAAGAGGTGCAGCAACTAAGGCAAGTCGGAGACGGCACACTCTCAATCTAATTATCCACATAAGCTCGTCGCAAAGCTCAATAGCTCATAACGAGCAATCAATTACGTAGGTAAATAGCTAGATTAGGATGCGGCATGAATACCTACGTTCCTGTATACCTAATGTAGATGATAGCCTACCTTCTTTGAGATCGAGGACTGAGTCTGAAATACGAATGGCTTTGTGTCTTACTATAGCCATGTCTTTAGAAGGAAATAACATGGGACGGAAGGCTGAGTGAATTACCATTAACTGCGCATTTTCGGGAACGCAACGTCTCTGCGAGTAATAATAATAAGAATTCAAGGTTATCGTGCCGATCCTTCGAAAGGATCCCGGGGATCTCGCAATCTCACAGGAACCTAGAGCTCTGCGTACCAATCTAGACGCGCAAGATCGCTCATCGCAAGCATTGTAGTAAGAAAGGATAAGCAAGAAGCTGGCTTGCGAAAAGATCATCGCGAGAGGCTTTTTAGAGAATCGATAGTCAGGAACCTGGTCCCTATAAATCCTGCGAATCATCTGGGACCAGCTAGAAATATATAAGACTCAAGATTTGCTTTTTCTTCTCTTTCTTTCTTATTATGGGGAAGATTGAAGCCACGAGAATTCGAGACTTGCATGAAAGAGATGCAGGTACGGATACCGCACTGTCGGGCGTGCGTGTGCGTGTGCGTGGACTAAGGATGTCCGAGGACTCCGTACGCCACGCGAATTTGTC